>OX381718.1:8769052-9369052 GCA_947462335.1 Harmothoe impar | reverse complement strand
CGTCCTTGTGTGACTCCCTTAGGTGTGTTAGGGAGTCACCTAGGCTCCCTTAGGCAGCCTGGGATCCCCTATAGAGGGGAGTCATTCTGGATGCAGCCTGGTCTCCCTTTTGACACTGTTTCTTTTCACTGTGTAGGCTATACTTACTTGTGAGGAGCAGCATGGCCATAGCCGCCATACCCAGAGGCTTCTGTCAGGCAGAAAGCCACAGCAGCGAGAAGGACGATGCGGATCATGTTGAATGTCAGTGAGGAGTGATCAGAGACTGACGTATGCCTCGTCCTGTCCCCCTTTTATACTATAGAGATTCGGTATATAAAGTGAAAAAAACACCCAATCCAGGCATTCAAATGTATATACATCACATTCTATCACAATGGCTTCTGGTCTCTCCATCTCAATTGCTTTGAATTATTCATAGGATAAGGTAACTGTAGTTGAAATGAATGATAATTAGTTTGGTCGGTCAAGAATACTATTATCAAGGCAGAGCAACATTTGCATGGTTCAGTCCACCATGCCTGGGGCAGTTTTGCGTTACTCAATATTTCTAGAATACGGATCGATGGGCATGTGCAGATTGTACTTTCCATTTCGCTGGTAATTAAGAAATAAGTAAACTACAAAAGTTGTGAATGTGCATGTTTCCTCTAGCTCATTGCATTCACACAACTGTAAGCTCAAATCTGATACCAAATATGCCGATAATTGTCCATTATCATTATGTTTTTCAATCAAAATTTGAAAAGAAATTAAGATTTGAAAAATCTTCAAAACACGATTCTGGTGATGCCAGCAATGAAAAGAAAGTTTATTTTTTGGAGTGGCCTAAGGTAGGTAACTTGTAATATCTAAATAAGCCTCCAAGTAACATCAGATACAGCCATGTAAAGTCAACTTGAGTTCTGAAATAGTTCTGAAATGTCCCACTGCAGCAGGTCAGTGGCAACTGGTTATCAGCTACTATATGAAATTGGATAGATGGATATTTCATATTCTGCATGATTATAGAGCCTAGAGGGTCTCGTTGTGGGAGTGTGCTGGTAGCATCTCAATGTATATTGTGACTTTAACCATGCTAAATTCAAGGAAACAAATTAAGAAAAAAAATATAGTGCATCTAGCAAAGAATCCTAATCGTCATTACCTCAGCCCAGCAGTGCCATATGTATCCATAGTATGTATCCACACCAAAGACGCGTATTCCATGCTGTTCAGAGCTGTGTCTCACGACCTTGAGCCAATGTTTTTGTCTCTTACTGGGTGCCGTCTCTGACCAGGTGCCGTCTCTGACCACGTGTTTTTTAAATGTTAACCTATACTCATATATATAGGGATATGTAAAAACGTTATGGCAGCTGTTATGTGATTATTATTAGCCTCCTGCTGTTGGAAGAACATAAATAAACTCCCAAAGTGACATCCGGTCAGAGACGGCACCCAGTCAGAGACGGCACCCAGTCAGAGACAAAAACATTGGCTCAAGGTCGTGAGACACAGCCTCAGTCATGTGCAGCTGGTGAGACACTACTTTGTGCTCCTCGGGGTGATGCTACCCTAAAGCCCGGACTCCACTAGGACAACACACCAACCTGCAAAACAGGGCGTTCTTTTAGGTCCTTTGTTCTCAAATATATTGCCCCGTTTGGCTGTGTTTCACCCTGAATGTTGACCTTTTCATGGGGACATTCAGAGTGAAACACAGCGAAACACAGCAATATATTTGAGAACAAAGGCACTTAAAGAACGCCCTGTTTCGCAGGTAGCTGTGTTGCCCTAGTGGAGTCTGGCCTCATATTTTAATCGACACTAAATACTTGTGCCTCTACTTGGTTAAAAATCGACACGAGTGACACAGCGACACGGCCCATTTAGGCCATTTTAAAAATCGACGGACACATGGAAATAGAGGATAAAAATCGACCTACAGGGGTTTTTCTCTAAGTTCTTATATACCTAAAATTCGACACGATGCCACTGCCCTCCTGCTAAAATTTGACACGGCGACATGGTCAAAATTGTGGGTACCCATGTAGAGGCACATACTTAAGATGCTTCTTTCCCACCAGAGGCTAGAGGATATCTGAAATGGGAAGCTCAGGGCCTGTTCGCTACATACAGTGTTGATCAGAGCATTTAAATCCGATCTTGTGGATAACACACAATTTCCCTAAGGAGTAATTATATGATACTCTGAGTGGTCTCCCATTCAACCTGTGAATGGCCGAGGGCAAGGGTAGACAGAGGTTTGTCTGTCATAGACATGGGAAGGAAAAAAATCCTGGAGACCTTTCATGTTTTTCTTTTGTCAAAATGATGAAGATCTACTTAGCAAGTCATGTTACCATAGTTATCATCAACAAAGGTGTATTTCTGTCATTTCTTACTAATAATTAAATTTTGTTGGATAACCATGAATTTGAATTATAAGATCAGTTTCAAATCATTTGAGAACAGAATTATATTCTAATTCTATCCTATAATGTTCTTGTTGAAAAGGAAAGGGAGCTGAGAAGCAATGTTATTCCATTTTTTTTAAATTGTTTATTCATATCCTTCATAAATGATTTACAGACACAAATATCCATCGAACCGGCTTCATACATCCTTAATTTCAGCTACAGCTACCGTATCAGATTGCCATTATAATGGAAGTAATCCTGTAACATAATACTAAATAACCGTAAAACCTTGATTATAAGCCAACCTTTGTTATAAGCCGAATATGATTTTGAGAGGAAAGATTCAGCTTATAATAAAAGTGCTTGAAATCAGTTTTGACCATATTCCTATATATTAATACCTCGCCTATAAGCTGACTGGGAGTTCGGGACTTAAAATGCGGTTATAGCAAATAAAAACACCGGATGAAATCTGACTCATAACCGAGGTTTTCTTGTCAACTGTGATGACATACATACTGAGCAGTATTCAATAATACCAGTCCAAGTATGTAGCCACAGCACTACATATGGTATGGCTAAGTTCAGTAATGGTTCTCAATGCTCTGTTAATCCTTTCAAGGCTGCATTTCGAACCCAATATATTTGAATTTCATAGAAATTATTAGGCCTACCTATTTTCAATGAAACACTAATGAAATTGTATTGAAAGTACCCCATCAATATTATATACCATTCAAAATAGCATGTTTCCACCCTAATTCTGGTCACTAGGTTAAACATCTAGGTGCATATCATGCACCATCATGTGGAAAGGGTTAAAGTCAAATCCTGAATCATCATTAAGACGCATGTACAAATTATAATATAAAGAGAGAACCATTATTATTTCTGTATCATATTTTATTGTTTTGATTACCATGAACATGAATGGATTCTTGTGATACACAAGGCTGGCAAGACTGAGGTTGTAAAAGTATGGTTCCCCGAGATGTTCTGGAGGCCATCTTGCTTATTTCACCCAGCTGTGTTCTGAAATTATAAAAATGAGTATCCAGCAAATCTTGCAAACAAGAAATGTAGTCAATGAAAGATTCATATTTAACCATGAATTCAAGAGATCTTGTCCCTGTAAATGCACCTATTGGCTTACTGTTGGTCCAGTGTAGAGCAGTAATGAAAACAGAGCAATGCTCCAAAACCATCTAATGGGACTTGGGAGCACCCATAGTTTGTCTTTTAATAAGTATGATAACATAAGCATCTTTTTCATGAAATAATGCAGGTAATAAAAACAGTAGTTTTAAAGTGTGGTGCAAGACGTTGCCAGCTGCTGTTGCGTTTGTTTCTCCAGCATAAAATAAGAAAATAGTATTCTACAGCATGAAATAAGAAGGTAGTATTACAGCAGGTTAAAATAACTTACCTTAGTAGCGGCCAAAGTTGCCGAAGCCATGTCCATGACCACCATATCCACGGTTGCCATATCCAAAGTTGCCACCATATCCTCCACCATATCCTCCACCATATCCTCCGAAGCCACCATATCCTCCTTGACCATATCCGCCATATCCACGTCCATGACCATAGGAGTATCTGTCATGGCCAGTCACACCTAGAGGAGTGCCGGGGACGCCATCCTTGAAGGCAGTTCCACTTCCAGTTCCGATATGGTTGGCAACGGCATTGACATGGAGCTGACGCACGGCATTGTTCTTGTTCACACTGGACTCATAGCCACTGCAATGAAACATGAGGATTATAGTGATATGGTCATTGTATGGGTTTTCAATTACCGTACATTGACCAAAATGTCACCATCGGTTTTCATCTAAGAGAAGGGGATTTTTAAGATATGTTCCACACACCAGACATATATAGTGTATTCTTCAGTGATGTGTATCCCTATATAAATACTGCTCTCCCGACTGCCTAATAGTCTACATGGGTAGAGCCAGAAGATGAATGAACATAACATTCAGGGTGGAACATGTAATACTATTTACACCACAGAGTGGCTGAGAGAACAAAAGAAATGGCCTGATTGTATTTTACTTGGCTGCATGTTGATGTTGTCTATTAAGTACACTCACCTACTGTGAGTGTAAGTCAGATATGATATAGCTGCATAAGTATTATAAGCCTTGTACAATGGTAATTATCTGTGGCTAGTTCCTTGGACAATTACACTGTCCTTGGCTCATACAGCAAGTCACTTGTACCATATCTAATACATAATGCATCCTTCTATACAAAGCATTATAAGTCACTAAACTATTACAGCGAAACATTAAAAAATATGAGGAGGCATTTCATAACTTTTGTAAGTTTAACCACTGATTACAGAGACTATTAACTGCTATCATTCTGGCTTGGGTATCAGTTAGGGAGTGATCATTTTTTAACAACAGGGGGAGGGGCAAAAAGATTTGGACCCCCTTGACCGGGGGGGCAACAAAATTTGGACCCCTTGACCGGGGGGGGGACAAAAAGTGTAACCTGTTTTAGCCAAAAAGCCTGCGCGTTACTATGCTTCAAAGGGCCTGCGCGTGAGCCGATTTTCGACCCCCCCCCCCCTGTTGTTAAAAAATGATCACTCCCTTACTAGTGGGAGTATGCTGGCAAGGTTTAAGGAATTAAAGTGTACACAGAGAAAAAGAAACAGTGTCAAAAGGGAGTCCAAGTTACCTCCAGAATGACTAGCCTCTGTAAGGGAGCCCACATCCTTGTGTGACTCCCTCAGGTGAGCCAGGGAGTCACCTAGGCTCCCTCAGGCAGCCTGGGATCCCCTAGAGAGGAAGGTCATTCTGGAGGCAGCCTGGACTCCCTTTTGACACTGTTTCTTTTCACTGTGTAGGCTATACTTACTTGTGAGGAGCAGCATGGCCATAGCCACCATACCCAGAGGCTTCTGTCAGGCAGAAAGCCACAGCAGCGAGAAGGACGATGCGGATCATGTTGAATGTCGGTGAGGAGTGATCAGAGACTGACGTATGCCTCATCCCTCCCCCCTTTTATACCAAACAGATTCGGATTATATCAAGTAAAAAAACACCCACTTCAGACTTATAGTGTATATACATCACATCCTAGGACAAAGGCTTCTTTCCTTTCTTTCAGATCTATCTCAGTTGCTTTGAATTATTCATTGGATAAGGTATTTGAAATGAATGATAATTAGTTCGGCCAGCCGACTGACTATACTGATGTCAATGCTTAGCAGGAACATCTCAGCATTGGCCCTTTAAGGATGGCATGATGCCTTAATGCATCATGCCCTTGGTCGTCATGATGCATGAATGCAGCCCTGGTGAGTAACTCACTAGGGCTGCATTCAAGCATCATACCGACCCTACGGGGTTGAGCCACTCCCAAAAAACATGATGCACCAATGCAGCACCGGCAAGTTACTTGCCGAGTCTGCATTGGTGCATCATGACGACAAATGTAATCTTTTAGCGATATGCGTCCTTAAAGGGTTAACATTGTCTGGCATTGACAGTTGTATGACTGAAAGGTCACTTCGCTGACATGGTGTCTGTATATCAAGCCTTTAAACATTTCTGAATACTATGTAGGGATAATATGCACTGATATTCTTTGGCTTCCTACACTGAAAATCCATAGGTTCAAAGGGTTAGTCAGTACAGACTAATCCAGGTTGGTCATATGAGTGTTAGTCACAATGGCAAAGTTATATTCAAAAATGACCAAGGGGTCAGTCAGTAGTGGCTAACCTAGGTCCATCATTGGTGTGTTGTATTTGTATACCACTAGTTAGTGCCACCTGTGATGACCACTCAGTGGCTCCCCCTGGAACTAAAAGGACTAAGGTGGGTTGGTCAGTAGTGACCAACCTGACAATAATAACTAATCTAGGTTGGTCGTATAGGGAGCCAAAAAATGACTAACTATATATTTTTTTTATAGGTTAGGCACTAGTGACTGAGAGGATGGGCGTATAGGGAGCCTAGGAATATCAGTGTATATGACCAACCTAGGTTAGTTAGCATTGTCAGGTTGGTCAGCACTGACCAACTCACCTTAGCATTCTCCATTTCAATGAGTTTTAGGCTACCGTAAAACCCCGCCTTTAAGACGGATTTTATTTGGTGTTTTTTTTCTCTACAAGACGGATTTTTTCCTAGAATTAGGGGGTCGTCTTAAAGGCGGGGCTTATATATATAGGATAATAGTGAAATCAATTTTCAAATGTTTTTTGTACAAGACAGATTTTTTCCCAAAGTTGGGGGGTCGTCTTAAAGGTGGGGTCGTCTTAAAGGCGGGGTTTTACGGTAAGTCCTTTTGAGTGAGGCATTAATTATTATGCCTCAGTCATTTTTGAATAGCAGTTGGTCATCCTTGTAAATGATATGTACATAATTCGTAGTTTCCTAATTGATTGCCTGCCTTCAGTAAATTAAGCTACTCCCTCTTTGATGATGATGGTCTAATGAAATGAGAACAGGGATTTATAGCCTAATGCCTCTTGTCCAATACAGATGTGATTGAATCGGGACAGGAATTTGTAAATTTATTTGTTTAATACAGCAGTGACTGCATCTATGTGATGAAACGGGCAATGGAGAAAACCGTTATCAGGCATTTCCTATACTCTTTTCGAAGGACACCTACACTGAAAATCCATAGGTTGAAAGGGTTAGTCAGTACAGACTAACCCAGGTTGGTCATATGAGTGTTAGTCACAATGGCAAAGTTATGTTCAAAAATGACCAAGGGGTCAGTCAGTAGTGGCTAACCTAGGTCCATCATTGGTGTGTTGTATTTGTATACCACTAGTTGGGGCCACCTGTGATAACCACTCGGTGGCTCCCCCTGGAACTAAAAAGACTAAGGTGGGTTGGTCAGTAGTGACCAACCTGACAATAATAACTGACCTAGGTTGGTTGTATAGGGAGCCAAAAAATGACTAACTAGGTTAGGCACTAGTGACTGAGAAATTGGGCACATAGGGAGCCTAGGAATATCAGTGTACTATTGTTACTTTATTGTACTCCCCCGTGAAGCTTCACAGCGGGGGGGGGGGGGGAGCTCCTCCGAGGAGGTTATAAGATGAATTATGTATACAAATATACATACATACATACATACATATATATATATATATATATATATATATACATATATATATATATATATATATATATATATATATATATATATATATATATATATATATATATGTATCGAGAGTTCCTTATGTGACAATGAAAATTATGAGCTTCCACTTTTAAGATAATTCTTTGAGTGCTCTACATAGGCCTTTGGACCTAGTAAGATCTATGGATACGGATCCTTCCTTGCATGAAGAGAGGATTCACATGAAATCTAGAATATTCATATTTTTGGCCTGTGATCCACAGGTCTAGGTACACGTCATACTAAACCAAAGTTTCTCAGTACTCCTGCGTCATAATTGAGCCTTTTTATGATAATACCGCATGTTTAAGGTCGTTGTAGCAATTAAATAACGGCAACATTTTCTGAACTGTCATACTTGTGCCCCAGAGGTTTAGATTAGCATAGACATACCAGTCATTCTTGTAATACTCTAAGTCAGGGCATGTCCAAGCTTTTAATCTAGAAATGGTAATTACTGTTTTAATATTTATAAGACAATTTAGTCTGAAGGTATTGCGTGTAAGGCCAATTCATTTTTGAGATGAAAGACTATGGTGTCCATTCATACTATGACCCTTTCTTGACTCATGGGTCTATGACTCATAGACCCATGAGTCAAGAAAGGGTGCCTTTTTCAATAAAGTTGCGTTCAAGTTGGTTTTAGAAGCATCCTATTCCTAATAAGGGAGTGTTCATTTATTAGTTACAGGGGGCGGGGGCGTAAAAATTTTCGATCCCTCCTGAGGGGGGGGCGTAAAAAATTCTGACCCCTCTTGAGGGGGCGTAAAAAATTTAGGCCCTTTTTAGCAAAAAAGCCCGCGCGTTACTATAGTTCAAAGGGGGTGGGTGAAAAATCTTCGGGGGGGGGGGGGGGGAAATCTCACCACCTCCCCCTGTAATTAATAAATGAACACTCCCTAACATTGACTGTGTTGGCTGTCTTTGCAAAAATCTACCATCCGGGAGTTCACAAAACAAGTATCTACCAAATGGGTGTGCGGTATCTAGGCCCTGAGGAAGATAGGCCCCCTGACGTTCAGCCACCTGATGTTCAGCCCCCTGAACTTCAGCCCTCCGGATTTTTGGCCCCCTGGTGATAGGCCCTCCTGATCTTAGGCACTCCTGAAGATAGGCCATGTGTCTAACATCCATATTCAAACATACAACCACCAAAAGCAGGTTGTTTAGATGAAGGAGAAACCTACTTTTGAAACACCCAATAACCCGACACCCGACCAGGTTATGAAACCAAGACATTTTGGCACATTTCTGGCTATTCAAACACCCAATAACCCAACACCCGACCAGGTTATGAAACCAACACCTTTTCGTATATGTCTGGCTATTCAAACGACCAATAACCCAACACCCGACCAGGTTATGAAACCTGTCCATGTGACTACCAAACACCCGATCATGTGCCTACCAAACACCCAACCATGATCGGGTGTTGGGTGGTCGTATGTTAGATTGGTGATCGGGTGTTGGTTGGGCGGGTGTTGAAATTGGTGATCAGGTTTTGGGTGGTGAGACGTTGGATAGGTGATCGGGTGTTGGGTGGTCGGGTGTTTGGTAGGTGATTGGGTGTTGGGTGATCGGGTGTTTAATTGGTGATCGGGTGTTGGGTGGTCAGACGTTGGATAGGTGATCGGGTGTTGGGTGGTAGGGTGTTTGGTAGGTGATCGGGTGTTGGGTGGTCGGACGTTGGATAGGTGATTGGGTGTTGGGTGGTCGGACGTTGGGTAGGTGATTGGGTGTTGGGTGGTCGGGTGTTTAATTGGTGATCGGGTGTTGGGTGGTTGGGTGTTTGATAGGTGATCGGGTGTTGAGTGGTCGGACATTGGGTATGTGATCGGGTGTTGGGTGGTCGGACGTTGGGTAGGTGATTGGGTGTTGGGTGATCGGGTGGTGGGTAGGTGTTCGGACATTGGGTAGGTGATTGGGTGTTGGATGATCGGGTGTTGGGTAGGTGTTCGGACATTGGGTAGGTGATCGGGTGTTGGGTGGTCAGACGTTGGGTAAGTGTTCAAGTGTTAGGTGTTTGGAGTTTACTATAACCTGCCTTAGACATTACACTGTTGGATGTTAGGTACATGGTCGTTTGAATGGTACATGTATATCAAGTCATAACCTGCTCAAAAATGGCCTAAATTCCGGGGGCCTAAAATCAGGGTGCCTAACATCAGGGGGCCGAAATTCCTCAGGGCTTATCATCAGGGGGCCAAACATCCTCAGGGCCGACCTTCAGGGGGCCAAAATTCCTCAGGGCCTAGAATCCTAGTTAATACAGAAATTCCTATTAAAATTCAGGAATTTGTGCAGACGCGGAAAAACTACGTCCTCCATTCAAATAGGAATTAGATCTACCATAAAACCCCCACGTACAAGCTGCGGCTAGTACACGAGTCAGATCGCCAGTGCGGTTTATAGGATCGCCCTATGATCAGGGTGCGGCTTATACAAGAGCTTTTAGAGTGAGTGAGCAATGGGTGTTTAACGCCATTTCGACAACTAAGGTCATATTCATGGCGAAGAGTTTTTAGATGTATACTACAGTACTAAAGTGACAATAATCAGATGGCGTATGAGGCTTACCGTAAAACCTCGCGTATAAGCCTAACCGGCGTGGTGTGCGGTATCTAGGCCCTGAGGAAGATAGGCCCCCTGATGTTCAGCCACCTGATGTTCAGGTGCCTGAGCTTCAGCCCTCCGGATTTTTGGCCCCCTGATGATAGGCCCTCCTGATCTTAGGCCCTCCTGAAGATAGGCCATGTGCTTGGTTGTTTGATTGATATATCTAGTCATAACCTGCTCAAAAATGGCCTAAATTCCGGGGGGCCTAAAATCAGGGTGCCTATCATCAGGGGGCGGAAATTCCTCAGGGCTTATCATCAAGGTGCAAAACTTCCTCAGGGCCGACCTTCAGGGGGCCAAAATTCCTTAGGGCCTAGGATCCTAGTACCAACTGGCGTATAAGCCACACCCTGAGTTTGGGCCGATCCTATAAGCCGCACCAGAGAACTGTAGATGGTGACTTTTAGTACTGTACCATACCGTAAACAGTTATTTTCGTGCTGTACATATCTTCGCGATATGTACGGAGCGAAAATTTATACAGTATAGTCATACTACTGCAATGTTCCGAAAATCGCAAATTTAAATAAATGTATGCGAAAATGTACTTTTTAGCAAAATCGCGAAACTATGTACATTTACAGTAGTAGCAAAAACTCGCGTATAAGCCGCACCGCTGACTCTGGGCCGATCCTATAAGCCATACCGCTGATCTGACTCGCGTACAAGCCACTGCTTACACGCGAGGATTTACGGTATAATTTTCTCCAAAGTTAGGGGGGCGGCTTATACGCGAGGTTTTATGGTAAGGCCAAAAAAAAAAGGTTTGTTTCAGGTAACATGGGAGGAAAATCTAGGGTCGGTAGGTCAGATTTCTTTTTTTTTAACTTTTTTAACATGAAAGTACTGACCAACTTTTTTGAATACCCCAAAATTGACCAAAAAGGGGTAAAAATGCGAAAATCTCTTCAAAATTGTATAAAAAACGTAGGGTCGGTCGGGTGACCTTAAACAAACCTCTTTTGTAATAGGCCTAATAGCAAAAACACAAAGATGATATAATTTATCCTTTTTTATTCTTTGACAATGTCAGTCACTTCTCACAGGCCTCACACAAACATAAGTACATTCAGCTCCTCGTAATGCGGAACACTCACATCATTAATATAGTCATGACAATGTAGATATATCAGTCAGCTTTATTCAAGATATAACACAACTTTCAAATAGATTATTCTCACCCATGATAATGCTACAGTGATGTTCACTAAGAGACAGAGAGGGGTTTCCCAGTTACCAACACTCAAATGCCCCAGGGATTTTCAATTTTCTATAAGCTGGCAAGTGGTGAAAGTGTGGTATAGTACATCATTTATGGTTTAAATTATCCCTAATATGAGTGTCATATGATGTTGTAATCTCTCTTTAATATAGCCAATAGCAGTAGTAAAGCAATGCTATTATAGCCAATGTGAGGAAAAAATATAATAGGAATTCATGGGCTTTTTCTCAGAGAATGTATATTTACATCTGTGGTTTTAGCGTGAATGGGGGGTGTTTCGGGGTCCTAATTGTATCTCATTTCATATAAGAGAAAATATATCCTGCTTTTTTTTATGTACATCGGCGATAGTCCGCCAGAAGATTCTTTCAATGCGACAACATTTGTATAAATCACTCGCTCTCATGTCTACCATATCGGTCATGGTAATAAATTCGTGGTATTCTATATGACAATATCACTAACATTGTGTTTTGTTTTGCTGTGTAGGGAGATTATTGGCAAAATTAGTTGCCGCGGTTTTCTAGATCTTTGACTTTGTAGATTCGGACGAGCCAGTGTTCTGTGGTGTATGCCTCTTCTAAGACGTCCAGCTCAAAATCTTTGTTGCCAATCTCTGCGTTACGCACTCTGTCGTAACCGGTTGGCTTGCCTGCAAAATGAGGGGTATTTTGGTCAATCAATTAATATTTTTTCATATCATGAATCTATAATATGGGTTGACATATGTGTAGCATGAATATATTTTTATAAGTCAAATATAGTCAAACTTGAAATTGGGGGAAAACTTTAAGTATGTCATCAATGTAAAAGGCATAATACATTAATTGACTAGGCTACCCTTAATTTAACGGATTAAATAGTTATAATGCAAATTCCCACATACTACCCGCATCTTGCGTATAACCCGCAACCCGAACCCTTTTTGGATCTGAGAAATTATATTTTACTACTGTTTTAAGTTATAATAAGTGATGATTTAAAAAAATGCACAACCCGCACCCGATATCAGCATGTTTGGTAGCAAATAAAAGCGTAGTTCAGTTCGCGTACAACCCGCGAGTAATACGCGGCAATTTACAGTAATATCTCCAAGTTTCTCACCTCCCTCCGTGTATACCGAACCAAAGCGGTAGTAGCACATCTTGTACATGAGACAGTTGAGCAGGGTGGGCGCGCCCTCCTTGTCTATCCGGAACTCCCCCTGGGGCGTGTAGTAGTCGTTCTCCTTGATGTGAGCGCCCCGGTCGGTGCTGCCTCCAATACGCACCATCCACAGGAACTTGTTGATATCTAGTGTAAAGGGAATTTATTAAATTTGAATTAAATTAAATTTGTTGAACAGGCAATACATTTAATTTCAATTTAATTTAATGATACCATCCACAGGAACTTGTTGATACCTACAGTGTAAAGGGAATTTATTTAATTTTAATTTAATTAATTTTAATGATATTATCCACAGGAACTTGTTGATATCTGGACCAAGAAATATCGGTATTTATTGCTTATAATTAAGAAGTGTGGCGGGAACGCTACCTAATTTATTATGTAAATTTGTTGATATCTATGGTGTACAGGGAATTTATCTAATTTCAATTGGATTTAATTTTAAAGATATTTTTACAACGCAAAATCTAACACATGAATTTCTATTTATGAATTTTTATTCTCCAACTTTCAATCGTTCAATGACATTTTCTGGTGTTTATTTGATGGAGTTTTTGGTGGATTTATTATCTCCCCTTAAATAAGTCAATATCTTGAAAAACCAGAGATGCCACTCGGTCGTCGACAAAAAAAAAGTTGGAAACCTTCCAATTTATTTTTTGTCAATTTTCTGTGGGAAATTAACATAATTCAATACAGAAATTCCAGCCACAAAGTAGGAATTCCTACAAAAGTAAGAAAAGTGCCGAGCTGCACTTACCGTCTGAGGAGTACCCCGTGAGACCTCCGAAGATGACCAGTACGTAGTCTACGTCTAGTTCTCGCATGATTTCATACGCCTTGTCCTCGGTGGAGGCCATAGCCTGTGACACAACAAAAAGATAACGCATGATTTCGGGATGAAAGTGACCAATCTTTAAAAAAACTTGAAAATGTTTGAACTGAGGCCCCTGATTAAAGGACCTCTAGAGTTAGGTATATTTCTTTGCGACATAAAAAACACCTTGAAATCAGGTTAAAACTTGAAGACTTATTCTTCCAATTTCCTATTCAAATTTCCGGGAAATTTCTGAAGTATTCCATACCTGTACAAGCTTGTAACATTATAAGATAAAAAAATTGTCTAGGTAAAGATTAAAATTCGTATTTTTTATATTCTTATTTCTTTAAATATTGTTTTCAAATTCATTCTTTATCAGTTATTAGATTTCACCGTGTGGCTGTACCTACCTGGCCGACCCGGGATATATGGGTGTTATTCCACGTATTGTTGTCCACTAAAATTGTTCGATTCGCCATGGCCGTTATTTGATAGCCGTAATCCCACCACGACATCACTTTAGCATCCTGGAGATAAATGTATACTATTAGACATGGAATTATACAATTTTTGCCCTGCACTATGTGTTTTTAAGACTTTTTCTCCTATTATTCACAAAGTGCAATTTATGTGTGTACAATAAATATAAAGTGTGAACCAAGTATATATACTGACAATATCTAAGGAGTTTCATCCACAGGCAAAGAAAGATGTTACATGAATATATGATGGGCTCTGATGAGTCTTTGATCCTTTAAGGATGGTATCATGCCTTAACATCATGCCTTGGTCGTCATGATGCATGAATGCAGCCCTGGCAAGTAACTCCCAGTGCTGCATTAAAGAATCATGCTGATACTACAGGGTTGAGGCACTCCCGTAGGGTCGGCATGATGCACCAATGCAGCCCTGGTGAGTTACTGGTCAGGGCTGCATACATGCATCATGACGATCAACGGCATCATACATTAATGCATTATTCCTTAGATGGTTCAGGGATACTGGGAAAGTAAAAAAAAGTAATTTGTACAAACATCGCCAAAAATGTCATGAATTTTCTCAAAAATAAAAAAAAATCCAAAAAAACAAAAATAAATTTAGGCCTAATCATGAGCCATATCTACCTCTGGAGTGTTGTGCCTCAGCCAGTAATAAGCCTCGCGGAAGTCGTCAAAGATGATCCTGCCTCCGTCCCCGGCGCGGGCAGAGAGGACGATGGAGGGGGAGGAGTAGGCCTCGGACGTGACCCAGGTGCAGTGGAAGGTGTACGTGATGAGGAACACAGTTACCAGGAACACTACGGCAGTCGCAATCTGTATCGGCATAACACAACCATTACAGCAAACTGTATATTGTTACATGAGAGGAACACAGTCACCAGGAACACTACGGCAGTCGCAATCTGTATCGGGATAACACAACCATTACAGCAAACTCTATATTGTTATATGAGAGGAACACAGTCACCAGGAACACTACGGCAGTCGCAATCTGTATCGGGATAACACAAACATTACAGCAAACTGTAATTTCTTTCTTTTTTTTTTATTCTTTTTTTTTTTACATCAAACTATATACACCTGATCTAGATTTTTACAATAAAATACCCCTGCCTGGTATTTAATAAGGGTCTCATATGTTTTTATAAACGGTTTATTGTCATTCAGAAAACCTATCATAAACATATCTATATGTCTCAAAGGTGAATGGTGCACTTTATTGGAATTAATTATAACATACTGGTATTTCTTTTTTCCCTTTGACCAACCCCCCCCCGATCCTGATGAAATTTGGGCCGCACCAAAATAAAAATTTGGTCTACGGATTTTGCTTTTCAAAAGTTGGTGAGAGCGGACAAATTATTTTTTCTTTTTTTTCCAAAAATTCTAAAAATTTCTGAAAAATCCACCCCCCCCCCCCTCCAATAAAAAAATCAATTCTGCAAGAAATGGTTCAGGCGCAGTTCGTAGACGGAAAAAAAAAGTGTCTCAAAAATAAAAGAAAGAATGTGCGTACCTCGTTCTTGATGGGGTAGTTGGTCTCAGCCTTGCGGCCCTTCTTCTCCCCCTTGCGGCTCACATCCAGGTTCTTCATGTATGAGTTGAGTGTGGCCGACACCGAGATACCTGACAGGATGCACATAACGGGCGCCAGCACCAGCATCAGACGCACCATCACCCCCTGAAACAGCAACAAGGTGGGGGATTAGATATTGAGCAATACCATTTATTTTTTTGAAATACCTAATCTCCTATGCTTTAGCACTGAAGGGCCGTATTCAATGCCCCCCATTGAATACAATGTGGCTGTATTCAATGGCCTAGGAAAAAGATTTTCTTCATTAAATGGCTTTAAATAAAAAATAAACACAAATGCCAACTACATTGATACCATCTCTGATGTATTTCACTTGTGGGGGCTGGGGCATATCCCACTCAGCCTGCGGCTTTGTGGGATACTGCCCCAGCCCTACTCATGAAATACAACAGAGATGGTATCAATGGGCGTTGGCATTTGTCTATTAATTTTATGCAGTTCTGTTATATCGTAAATGCTTTTTTATAACAAATCGGTGTACTAGATATGAAATAGTACCATCAATTCTATGCAGATCTGTTTGTAAATTCCTGCACACATGTATAACCTGCGGGTTATACGCCAAGTAAATGGACAAAAATGTGAACGTAATTTGACCCTAGTTTCTTTAATAGCTGCTGTACTGAACAATGCATAACACAAATAATTTAGTGTTTAATAGGCATTTATTTATATTTTGTATTGGAGCTTCACAAGTGCCATACAAGAGGTTCCCACAAAAAATTCAGATTGAATTTCCATGACATTTCCATGACAAAAATCTCAATTTGTCATGACATTTATTTCATTCTTGTGGGGGCTAGGGGATTTGGCCCCTGAGAAATTTTCTAAAATCTAGAAAGCAAATGGTACATGAGATTTTGTAATATAAATTGTATGTATTATTCTATCATTTTCATTTTCCATGACATTCCATGCCTTTCCATCGCAGTTTTCAAATTCCATGACACGTGGGAACCCTGCATACACAATGATCCTCCCAATATATCTATTTAGGCCAAATGAAAAAAAATGTGTTTGTTTCAGGTAACATGGGAAGAAAATCTAGGGTCGGTAGGTCGGATTTTTTTTTTTAACTTTTTTTTCACTTCCTCTAAAATTGACCCAAAAAAGTGTAAAAATGGGAAGATTTTTTCCAAATTTTTGTCAACCTAAAATTGACCCCAAAAAAGTGTAAAAATATAAAAAATTCTTCAAAATTGCATTAAAAAACCCACAGGGTCGGTCGGGTGACCTTAAAGAAACCATTGTTTTTGGCCCAATGAGGCGGTATACCGTAAAACCCCTCCTTTAAGACGACCCCGCCTTTAAGACGACCCCCCTACTTTAAGATAAAAATCCGTCTTGTAGAAAAATGACTTTAAACTGGTTTTCTCTTTGATACTAGATAATAAAACCCCTCCTTTAAGACGACCCCCTTTCCTTAGATAAAAATCCGTCTTGTAGGAAAAATAAATACCAAAATAAATCCGTCGTAAAGGCTGGGTTTTACGGTAGTTGCTAATACTTACGGCAAAGTAGATGCTGGTGATACCGTACATGATGATAAAGATGTTGGCGTCTGTCAGCTCTTTGAAGCAGAAGTAAAGACCGGCCGGGAACATGAACACTAGCATCTGGAAGTAAGACAGCCGGCAGGTAAATATTTTGAATTCATAATCTCCGTGAAATGACATCGGCACATCAGCTTTTGCCGATGTAGAATCGTAATGGCTGATGTGAGGCCGTCAAACATCGGCCACAATGGCCGGCCATGATCTCAGCTTTCAGACAGTGAAAGAATTTTTAAATATTTCTATTAGCAGCTGAGTTAGGTCCATCTAAAAATTATAAGCATTTTTACAGTGAATTTAAGCATTTACAAATCGATTTTGTAAGCTGCTATTAAAGAATAATTACAATCTGTATCTATTCATATGAAAAGAGGGTCGATGTGGCCTGTGTAGAAGGCAAACGGCCTGTGTAAGACCTCATGTCACAGGCCACATTGCATCATGCCCTTGGTCGTCATGATGCATGAATTCAAGCATCATGCCGACCTCATGAGGTTGAGATACTCCTGTAGGGTCGGCATGATGCATCAATGCAGCACCGGCGAGTTACTCGCCGGGGCTGCATTGGTGCATCATGACGACAAATGCAGGGATGCCAAGTTACCCCACCCCCAAAATCGTATTTTCTACGATTTTTTCACCCCAAAATCGTAATACCGGTAATTCTGGCTTGAAATCGTAACAAAAATCGTAACAATTACATGACCTTGAGAATGCTTAATTCTAGTCAATCTAAAGGTCCAATTTGACTTGTAAGTGAGGTTCGAAAAAAGTTATTTAGGGACCCAAAAAATACAATGATTAATTTAACAAAATAGTCCTTTTTTCGGGGATTGTTTTCAGAAAATGGTGATTTGTGGGGTTTAGAGTCTGCATCCCCCACCCCACCAAAAAGTGTGAGTTTAAAAAAAAGAAGTTACGGGTGAGGTCGAAGTATAGACAAGGATTTACGGAAGGCCCTAGTCTTACTCTTCACAAATTCCTAAAAATCGTAATTTGCCAGTAAAAATCGTAATTGGGGTCAAAAATCGTAAAATTACGAAAAAATCGTAACACTTGGCATCCCAGCAAATGCCGTCTTTTAGCGACATCTGTATACTAACTTGAAGATCAAATGTCGTCTTTTAGCGACATGCGTATATTAACTTGAAGATCAAATGTCATCTTTTAGCGACATGCGTATACTAACTTGAAGATCAAATGTCATCTTTTAGCGACATGCGTATACTAACTTGAAGATCAAATGTCATCTTTTAGCGACATGCGTATACTAACTTGAAGATCAAATGTCCTCTTTTAGCGACATGCGTATACTAACTTGAAGATCGAAGTAAAAGGAGCTCCAGGTGGTGGGCTGGTGCTCAGAGACAGACGCGATGATGGGGATGTTGTTCTTGGCGTATGAGGGGTCGAGCAGGGAGTAGAAACGTCCAGTCCAGGGCGAGATTTCTGAGGTGCTTGGTTAAGGATTTTATTTTTATTTTTTTAATTTATAATTCATAGGGGGATATTTTTCTTTATATATTTGAATTATTCACATTACCGTATTCGACGTAATAAGCGCCCACCCCCTAATAAGCGCCCCCCCCCCTTTTTGGAGCATTTTTAGACTAGAACAAAGGCTCAAATTTCTGGATTAGAGACAATGAAACTCTTAAGTACTTAAACTACCATAAAAATAATTTTATAAGCGCCCTGGGCGCTTATTACGTCGAATACGGTAAGTCTCGCGTACAAGTCGCGGCTATAGCCAGCTATAATTTTGATACTAAACATGGCTATACAGGATTTGTCTTTTACATTATAGACGTATGCCCCTACCTGGTGGCCAAAAAGTAGGATAAAATGCATCTTGATATTCCAGTCAATTTCTGTGGGGAATTAATACAATGTACATGTGTAATATGTAAATTCCAGCTAAAATGTAGTAATTCTTAAACTGAGAGTACTGGTGTCCCCTGTTCACCAAGGGTCCCCCCTACCCACCCACCCGTAGTAGAGATCTTAATTGTTCAATATTGAGATATCTTCAGAAGTGGCACACAAAAGGCTAAGATTTTCCAAATCATTGTAGACCAATTTTTGACAACCTAGAAGTCAAATGGGGCATTATTCAAAGATGTAGTCAGTTTATAGCCTTGAAATCTCAAATCCTGATACAAAGAAACCCCTAAAACACACACAAAAAAAAAGAACAAATCCGGTGTGAAAGGATACTGCCAGTAGCGGTGGCAATTCCGGCGAGTCCGAAGCCGACGACTCCGCTGAAGAGGACGAGACTGCGGAACAGCAGCTGGAACTGGTGGTAGGAGAGCTTGGAGCGGACGTAGTCGATGAAGGCGTGGATCTGACACAGACCAAACACACCAAAGGCCTGCAATAAAGGGAGGTATTTCATGGTGAATACGGTCTGTCAATGTTAAACCAATGGGAGATCAATTCCCGAGGTTAGCGTGCAATAACCCTGGACCGTATTGCACGCTGTGGCCGTATTTCACGCTCCGAGGGTCACGTGACCTGCGCGAAATTCAAAATGGCGATGGTGCAGAAGTAAACAAACAGCGCTGAAGTAAACAAACGCCCTGGAAGTAAGCAGACATGGACTGGCAATCTGTTTTAGATTGAAATACCATGAAATAAACACAGAGCGTCACTTAAAAGTGACCTCATCAGTGGTTATTGCACTCGCAGTGCATGGGCCGTATTGCACTAGGCCTACGGCCAGCGTGCAATACGGCCCATGCACTGCTTGTGCAATAACCACTGACACGGTCACTTTAGCGTGCAGCTCTGTCTATGTATTTTAGCTTATTGTATTCAGATATGTCATTCAAGTCTTCAACAAAAATCTACCAAAAAAATCTTTTGATAAATTTTCTGCAGGAAATGAACACAATTCAATGCAGAAATTGCAGCCAAAAAGTAGGAATTCTTACTAAATTAAAAAAGTGGCATCTATGCTTCTTATTGATATGATTTTACATGGATTTTAACTAATTTTCAGTTTAATGGAGAAAAGTTTAATATGCTGAATGGAAGCTAATTTTATGTTTATTAGTCAACTGAAAAATAAATGTACATGAAGCTTCATGTAATTCACAAAAAGTCTAGTTTGAGTTTTTTATATGCCACAAAATCTGTATACGTTGTGAGTTGTTCCAACCACGCCAAGATATCATAATCAAAGAGAAGAAAAGGACAATAGGGCATCGTTTTAAAGAAAGATTGAATGCACTTTTCAGCTCAATGCTACTTACGGCCATGTGCTCGCTGGACTGGACAGGCTGGAAGCCCACGAAGGAGATCTGCATGGACAGGATCGTGCCGAGACAGTACACCTACAAGGAAGAGGCAGTCACGACATGAGAAGGCGCTGAGGTAAAATACCGAAGAATTTCTTGTCGGGGGGCATAATACTGGAATTCACATCACACAACTCAATATGGGCACGTCAGAAATGCATGCCGAAATCTAAAGTAGAGCATTGACAAAATCCTTGTAAAGGTACTTGACTACATTATTGGGATTTTTTGTCCTAAAACTGTTGGTTTTTTTTAACAGAAAAAGATGCGAATTGGGAGAAATCATCTGTTCTTATCCTTTAAAAAATGTTTACAAAAAAAAAATCCCTCGACCTATCTACCCAATTTTTTTGGCTACATGAAAGTTACCTGAGCACAACTATTTTTTAGGCCTCATGAAATACCAGTAGATTTAAAATGACACTTACGGTATTATAGGCCACATAGATGCGATGTGAGAAGCGCCCGGTGACCATGAGAGCGATGACGTGCAGTGGGATCAGGTTAATGAGGAAGACGTAACCTCCCCATGACGACACCTGAAACAGTTACGTGGTTTAGTTCACGTTCATGAAAATTGTTTATGTAGCCCTTTTAATCAACTTTAAGCAGCCTCTATCTTCTGCAGACTGAAAATCGTACTCTATATATAAAAATAATAGCAAAATTGATTAAAAATTGTAGTGAGTACGCCAAAATCGGACTCGCGATGCTAGATCGTACTCATGCCCAAAATGGGGCCAAAAGTGTATTAATACGCTAAATTCGTACTACTTGGCAGCCCTGGCCATAGCTAGTTATTGCTTTTATCATCATGTCCATTGCATTCAGAGCACATTAAAACACTATGCGGCCATTTAAGAATTAAAAAGACAAACCAAAGTTAATATAAAGCGGAAACATGTCGGTCCCTGTAACTCAGTTTTTCCTTTGAGCTGATTTACATTTATCAAGTAAGCCAACATTGGAAGGGTATTTTGGGATTTTTCCCTACCTCATTACCAAAGTAACTTACCATGTAGAAGTAGGCAAGGGCGCAGATGGAGGCCCAGAACACGGAGCCAGTCTTCACAGACTTGATCCACATGGCGTAGGTGAAGAGCATGCAGAAGATGGCGATGCCCTCGTTGTCGTACGAGCCGGCCACCGAACGCGAGATGTATCCGGGGACGATGGAGATCATGGCAGCGGCCACCAGACCCGCTCCAGCATCCTGCGGGAAGAGGGAGCGAGAACAATTAATTTTGGTCAAATATAGTGAATTGTTTATCTAAGGTAACATATCTTTCTTTTTTAATTCAAATTTTTATTTTTACAAAGACTAAACTATATGTACTCCAATCCGAAAAATATGATTGATCAATAAAGGACAATTTTGTTTTAAACTGTTGTTTAACTCACTTTTAAAGCAACTAAAACAAAAAAGGTGGGTACCCTGTATCTGACTCTGTGTTCAGACATTGATTTCTTTTTGAACTTACCCTTTTTTTTAAAGGATTTTGAGACGACATTCCTTCCCTTTTTCTCAAAATTTCAGTGAAACAATTTTATTGTAAAACTATTTTTTGGCTGCCAAAAACGGCTTCCAATAAAATTTTTTTTAGGGTAGGCCCCAAAAAAGATAGGGTCAGTCGGGATACCAGATCACAACTTTTTTTTTTGTTTTGCCTTACGTTGAGCTCCTTGGTGAGCACAAAGGTGATGAGAATTTAAAAAAAAAAGAAAAATCCATAATTTTTAGTAGTAAAATCCCAAAAAATTCTCTAAAAATTAAAAAAAAAAAAAAAAAAAAATTTTACTTATCTTGAGCTCCTTGGTGAGCACGAAGGTGATGAGAATTTTTTTTTAAAGAAAAATCCATAATTTTTAGTAGTAAAATCCCACAAATGTCTTAAAATTTAAAAAACAAAAACAAAAAAAAACCTTACCTTGAGCTCCTTGGTGAGCACGAAGGTGATGAGGACGGTGAGGGAGGAGAAGACGGGGGCGAGGAAGACGCACACGTTACGGATGTCAATGGTAATGTTGAGGAAGTTCAGCACGTGGTAGAAGGCCGCCGACGTCACCATCAAACCTACAGATGTATTAACAGTCACCATTAGAACCATCAAACCTACACATGGAAAATCATTGCTAGATTCAATATACGTGTATATGTGCAGCTTGTTCGCGAGTTAGACAGAGCCTTATTTTGATACCAAACATGCCTATATATATAGGATGCAGCTTATACAAGAGTTTTTATGAGTATAATACAGTACCAAATTAGCAATTTTCAGAACAATTCTACGGCTTATGTCAAAGTTAGGGGTGGGGCTTATACGCGAGTTAGGCTTATATGCAAGAATTTACGGTAATTTAAAGATGTAGAATTGTTTATGAAAGGTTTTTTTTCCTTACTACGCCTCAATATTGTGTAAAAAATAAATATAAAATTAATCGAGCAATTACCGTTTACATAATTGTGAAGATTAATTGTTGTTCTTCGAGAAACAGAGAAATATATCTGTCAACACAGGACAGTCTTAGCGCCAAGATTGAAGAACTTTGTATATTCAAGGAGGCTTATATTTGTATCATATACCCCCAGCGCCCTTATAAATAGGACTGAGTACCTGTCCTGGCTCCACTCTGACTATTGTTGGAGGGGTACCGAGATCTGCGCCTTTATTTAAGGAAAGGATGTACAACCCTGCCTACAGGACAAATTTATTTCGGCGTTTTTTGTTTCTATAAGCCGAAATATTTTCTTAAGTTTTGGGTTTGGCTTATAGGTGGGGTTTCAATACATAAGGTTAGAGAAAACGTTTTCGTGGGATTGTTTGGCTTACCGGGGTAGATGGTTCCTCCGATGATCCTTCCCAGGGGGTACCAGGCACGGTCATCAAACCAGTTGTGGAAGTTGTAGAAACCCTCCTCCACTAGGAACCGAGTCGTGCGGTAGTTGAAGTAGGGATCGAACTCGTGAATAACGCTCTCAAACCGCAACACGGAGAAGAGACGGGTGGAGAAAGCTGAAATAGAAATCATCAATATTTAGACACTTTTTACTTTTGACCAAGGATTATGATCATTATGAACATATAATAATTTTACACCATCTCTTTTTTTTTTCACTGTCTGACAAATTTATTGGACCGTTCTATTTGGAATACTATACATTAGACTTTCTACCCACATCATGTTCATACTGTCTGTGATGTAATACTATTGATTTCTGAATAATTAAAGTCAATTAGCCCTTTTAACAGGGACCGCATACTGCTTTAGTTTAATGCACCATTTCCTTGGTCGTCATGATGCATGAATGCAGCCCTGGTGAGCAACTCGCCAGTGCTGCATTCAAGCATCATGCTGACCCTACGGGGTTGACACACTCCCTAAGGGTTGGTATGAACCATCTATTTAAGGAAAGGATGTTCAACCCTGCCTACAGGACAAATTTGTTTCGGCGTTTTTTGTTTCTATAAGCCGAAATATTTTCTTAAGTTTGGGGTTTGGCTTATAGGTGGGGTTTCAATACATAAGGTTAGAGAAAACGTTTTCGTGGGATTGTTTGCTTATATGTTCATAATGATCATAATCCTTGGGCAAATGTCTAATACAGCACCATGGAGTTACTCACCGGGGCTGCTTTGGTGCATCATGCCGACAAATGTTAGCGACATGCCACCCTTTAAGGGTTAAAGGATTAGACCACTCAAAAAAGAAAGGTCTGAAAAATGTGACTAGGGGAGCTTCTTTTTTATTTTACTCGAGGGCTAAAATGTATGGGATGATATACGTTTTTCATGACTAAAGTTCACATTTTAATAGTTAAGAATTTATGGATCTTCAAAAGTAGGGAAAATGTAAGTTATTTCTATCTCCTGCATTACTGGCCCTAATAGCTTTAATTTGATACCAAATATCCCAATATTTGTCCATTTTTATCATAATTTTCATAAAAAATTAGCAAAAAAATAATAAGTTTTCCCCAAAAGCTGATTTTTGTGAAGCTCACGGTGAGTAACCATTTTATTTCTTTGAGTGGCCTTAAATACAATTCAAACTTACAGAGCACGGCGGCCATGGCGAGGATCATCATCTTGAGGAGGGTGTCCTGTTTGTCCGGGGACATCCTCAGCAGCCATAGCGGCCCCTTGTAGCTCGAGATGGACTGCATCTTGTTACCGTGTTGGGACCCGACTGGAAAGGAGAAATAGCAGTGTTATACATCAGTACAATGTACTATAGTACCAGTCCCGATTGATTGATTGATTTGTTAAACATCCAAGCATACATAGTACCCTATGGGAACGCCTCAGGTTTGATCGGACACTGGGATCTTTCTTTTCTCATCTTTAAGTCGCGCATAAGTGTTTGGGTGCATGTGCGTGTGCATGTGTTTGTGACTCTGCTCGTAGCAGGGAGATACTGCTCGTGGCATCGGGCCCCGCTTTATTGTGCCGCCTCAGAGAGATGCTGTGCTGCAGACTGTTGACACATCACATGACCAGTCACATTACCCTACCAGTCTTGGACTCCTGGTGCCTGTAGTACGGTATGGGGGTGGACCTTCAGCTCACTTGCTCCCTATTTACGCCAGATTGGTGGCACAAATGAGATGTGTATTGGTCAATACACATCAACTGTAGACATATTATTATCTAGATCAAAGGGGCAATTATATAATTGCTGGCTTCTGTCTAAGCCTAGGGCTAGGCACGTTTGGTAGATAAAACCGGTGTGTTGAAATTATAAACCTCTATTTGCCATTATTAAAACAGTGATAGATTCATTTAAAATGTACATATACCGGTAGATCTAATTTTGCATTGCCATTAATAATATTCGAGCAGTTATTATATTATTAACAGTGCAGTAAGTAAACCCCGAGGCACAGGTTCCAGAGCAAAGACCACTGGCACTGGCAGTGGGCACTGGATTACTATTTAATTGCATAACTTGATATTAAAACAGGGATATCCTATCCGATGCCTCTAGCTTAGTCTAGATCTTAGCTTTACAGACTAAACAACTTGATGGCATGGCTCGAATCCACCCCTCCTACCCTGTCCTGAGCCCTGGTCCAGGCCATTTCCCACTTTCCCAGGCCAGCTTTTTTCAGTTTTGCAGGAGAGACCGTAGTCTACTTTCGAGACGCAAAGAATGACATCATACTGAAGATTATCTATAGCATAAACCACATTCGGACTGTAGAATAGTATATAAACTACATATCAAAATGTAAACCCTAGATTTTGCAGCCCTGGCCTGAGACTTGTGTTGTCATCCGGTACCTACGCCAACGTGTCAACCCCCACCCCGGCGGGGCAAAACACCGGCTAGCTTCGCCACAACTTCCATCGCTGCATACGACCGTACTACTCAATAAATACACATGAAATTCCGAATATAAATGAACTATGACACAATAAATGTACCTGATATTATGAGATGAGTCTAAAATGTTATGTTGGTATAAATAAACAGAGAAATAGAGAGACGGTTCTCTTGTCATGCTCACCTCAGGACCCAGGAAGATGGCGACGTGGAGTGAAGCCGTGACGCGTTATTGAGTGTTCTGATTGGTCGATACCAAACCGGAAGTGCCACATGAGCAAAAACCACTTAAGGATTTTTCTATTTTAGCCAATTTGGGACGCTAACACCTATCCCACACCAAACACAACATGAATAAGTCTCATCTAACACTAATTAAGTGCTATCCTAAGATTTTTAAATAATAATTTTGGTCCTACGTGGAAGCCGGCTGGAGCTGTAACGCGCCTTCTCATTGGTCGGCTAAAACGGAAGTGTGGGAGGGACGTCCGAAAACCAAAACATCGCACAGGTGCTTGATTGGCAATCAGCAGGTGCGCGGAGAGGGGGTCACTGTACTACTGCTACTGTGGAGTAAAATGACAACTGGCCTGCTCTAGAAAGGTAGGCCTTCTTCTGGTTTATGTTGGATGTATATGGCTGTTTTATTCTGCTGTTATGTTGTGACAATATGGGTGCAATCACTCAGTAATGGCAGTGTCACTCTCCTGGCAGCCTACTCACTGTCCTCATCACACAATGACACATCACTCATCAGAATGATCAGACATCACTGAGTCTGACTCTTTTTTTTATTTTTTTTTATTAGGTCCTCATTAAGATACAGAATGATCTTCCACGACCAAATTATGGTAAACCTGTATATGTTGCATATTTACTTGAATTGTATCAATGTTATGATAATGATATTAGTTGGCCAGAGACAGATAAATATGTCATAAGTCTGGACAATAAGCCTTATGATAAGGCTTATTGTCCAGACAGGAGTACCCTATTAGCTACAAGAAAGGTAGGCTGTTAACACTAACAAGTCTGAGTGACAAAATATCAACGGTGATCAGTCTCACTCACTCTCACTTCAGATCATAGTCAATTTGGAATTGACTGTACTATATAATCATAATGTACAGTTGACGATAGACTATCATAGACTTTCCTGTGGTTTTTGGGGATCCTGCTTTATGTCCCAGGCCTACAGATGGTTTTATGGTGGTAGACCGGTACTATTACATCTATTCCACAAACAAGCACATAATGATACGGTTTGGAAATTATTACTGGTTTGGAAATAATGCTAACTGTTCAGAGATATGCATGGGACCTCCATTGACCCTGTAAACCTCTTACTGTGTCGGCAATGTTCACCCCCAATCAAAAGATGGGGATCTCTCACCAGCCAAGTATGGTAATAGTAGCTATTGTCAGATTAGTACCACTCATCTTTTAAATACTGCAACCAGAGTGGAACAATCAAGGGGCTAACTAGTAACTGAAAATTATGCCTTGTTGCCGGGCTTGTCATTGAGTTGAGGCTTGACAAAGTATAAAAATGGAGAAATAAATGTACTCCAGCTTGGAATTTTGAAATTCCTATGGCATTTGAGGAAGCTATGGTACATGAACATGCAGTAGCTTATACTCTGTGATGGGAATGACGATATAGAGGCCTATACATATTATAATTAGCCGTTTAAAGACGCATGTCACCAAAAGATGACATTTGTCGTCATGATACACCAATGCAGCACCGGCGAGTAACTTGCTGGCGCTGCATTGGTGCATCACGCCGACCCTTCGGGAGTGTCGCAACCCTATAGGGTCAGCATGATGCTTGAATGCAGCCCAGCGAGTTGCTCAGCAGGGCTGCATTCTTGCATCATGACGACCAAGGGTATGATGCATTATTGCATTATGCCGTCCTTGTTAAAAGGGTTGAGTTATATTGGCCATGCTTGCAGCCGTCTTTGTTCTACACCAGGATATACCTGGATACAGGACAGGTGGTAAAGTAGGACCTTGGTATTGTCACTACATTTATTATCACGGAGCTACTGTCTCTGCTGTTATATGGGACTTGCATAAGAAGACCCATCAGTAGCGCGTGCAACACGTGCGACACGGGGGTTTTAAAAAACGACGGACACAGACATTTTTATTAAGGCCCGGTATATTCTATACAAATAAAATTCGACACGTTGACACGGCCCTGTCTGCTAAAATCCGACACGGCGACACGGCCTAAACTGTGGGTACCCATGTAGAGGCACGTGTATCTTAGGGAGTGGTCATTTTAATATTATCACCATTTGTGTGTGTTGGGGGGGGGGGGGTAAAAACTGTCGGTTCCTCCCGAGGGCAAGGGAAAATATATGTTGGCAGCACCTCGTTTTAAATGTAAGAGGTTTGCAGTTAGCGTGGGAAATCTACAATCTTTCGATAGTGTGTTCAGGTGGACTGGTAAAATTCCCAGATGATCTTTAAATCCAGCATTTCTCAACAATAATGGCACATTTCCTGCAGAAAGGGCGAGGCTAACATATGTGGGAGTTATTTTCTCTCATTCTTATTGATTGCGTTTGATATTAGGGTAACTTTCTCTTGGTCCCCTAGGGTATGTTTATTTGCACATAGCTACAACAGACAATATAGGGAGTGCCCCCCCCCCCCCCCCCCACCTCCCACCTGGGGGGGGGGGGGGGGGGTACCAGCTCGTGACTACTGTGTGCTTTTACAAATCCCTTGAGAGTGCTGGTAATAGGGCAAAAAAAAGGTTTGTTTCAGGTAACATAGGAGAAAAATGTAGGGTCGGTAGGTCGGATTAAAAAAATATATATCCTTTTTTTTTAAACATGAATGTACTATAGCCAGCCTCTCTGCAAACCCTGAAATTGATCAAAAAGGTTAAAAGTATAGATATTTTTTCAAAATTGCATTAAGTAACGTATGGTCGGCCCTGTGTAGGTAGGGTCGGTCGAGTGACCTGAAACAAACCTCTTCTTTTTTGGCCTAATAGGCTACGCCCCCTGCACAATAGAGTCGTCCATCGGCCTGTGCATATATAAATATAGCCCCCCCCCCCAGAACTGCCGACTCAGCTGAAATACAAATTACCCAATGTAAGGGTGCGGACTAATAAGGGTATAACACTGGTCTGACACAAGCGTAGACCCAGACATCAGATGGATTAATAGAAAAGAAAGGCTTTTCTCAAAGATGGAAATGGCAGTTACCAAATGGCAGCATTTTTCAATAAGATTCAACTGCTGAGCCTGAGTGACACTATACTTTACAGAGGGGTCTCGATTGTGGACACCAAAGGAGCCCTTGATGGGGGGGGGGGGGTCCCTATGTCGATTACAAGAAATGTCTATGTCTCCATATCGAGAAATGCCCATGTCGCCATATTGATTTTAAGAAATGCCCATGTCGCCATATCGATTTTAAGAAATGCCCATGTCGCCATATCGATTTTAAGAAATGCCCATGTCGCCATATCGATTCTAAGAAATGCCCCATGTCACTATCTATTTTTTCCTCATGCCCCATATATGCCACTGAGGCCCAAAATGGCCCACGTCGCCGTGTCGGATTTAAGAGTCTATGAACTCAATGAACTGTCGGCTACATCGGTCCCAGAATAGTACCATGTGCATTTATAATGTGGACTACTATAGCCCCATATAGAGCCCCCATACAACTAGTCTTCAACACTGAGGAAAATCGAGCTGACAATGGAGCTGAAAGGACCATAGCGCAATGGACAAATTTCAAGATTCAAGATTCAATTCAAGATTCAAGATTGGCTTTATTGACAAATGAGAGGTATATTTACGTCAGCGCCGGGTTGATGGTAGTTGGTTGATACACTGAAAACTTAGGCATATTTGAAACTCATCACTACTGATGAGTTAGGGTAATCATGCCCAGTTGATGAGGTCAGGTCATCACGGTGATGACCAAAAGTCATCATCTTGATTACAATATTTGCCACTAGAGGGCCCCTCTAGGCAATAATGGAATATGCAGTATCTACTCCAGGCCATTCACTGATTTTTATCTATATCAACTATGATGATAGAAACTTATGAAGTGAAATATATGAAGAATATGATCACGTTAGAACTTTACAATCAAGTTCGGAGCAAAATTCTCAAAAGCACACATGTTTGTTTATGTGGACACCTTTTTTGTGTCTGAGACCACATTTACTAATGGTAGGATAGGCTGTCAATTACTATACATAGCTATGGCTTAATGTACTTGCTATGCTGGTAGAGGTGCTCTCACTTATGGCCTGATGACAGGAGCAGGGGGTAATCATAAAATTATTAGGGATAAACACCTTGTTGTACAGAAAAATAAGTAAAAACAAATTACTCATAGAGGATGACTTAGTCATCACATTGATGACCTGGGTCATCATTCTGACTAGCACTGCATAATCTCTAGTTAGGTCAACATCTCTAATTAGGTCAAAAAACTAATCACGGTGACGACTCAGAGTCATCACATATGATGACCCTAGTGATGACTAAGTTATCACCACGGACACAATCACGGTGATGACTAAAAGTCATCACCCCTGATGACTTTTTTACCTATAGAGTTTTCAGTGTAATATTACACACATGGGGATTATAACCAGTATTAAGATGGACAGGAGTTTGTGAGATGGTGACATAGTAAGAGACGTCAATAGAAGGAAGGTTAGCACGAAGAGAATACGTGTATTATTGTATGTGAATCAAACCCAGCTTTAATTCGATACCAGACATGTATATATAGGGTACAGCTTATAAGCACGAGTTATTTTGTTACTACATGTATAGTATAGTAGGCTACTAAATTACCAGTACCCAGACCTAGATATGATTTGCCAAAGTTCGGGATGCGGGTTATACGTGGGTAAGCATATATGGTAGTTATACATAATAATAAATAACCATCCACGGGAAAACCAGCCTTAAGGCCATGTCAAACAGATATGGGGAGCAGTCAGTATATGCATAAAGCTAGTTTTCCCGTGCACCGTCACTATATATATATCTTATACATGCATATCGAAGGGGAATTGTAACACCAACAGATTGCCACGCAGACCGTCTCAGACTCCTAATGTCTATTTATGACATTTATAATCTATTTGGGGGTATACTGGCGACCTGCCAAATTTCGCTACCACTCTACTATTAGTACTAAGGTAGGCCGGGCAGGATAGCCAGTCTAGTTTGAGGGTAAATAGACTATATTTCTATTTGCTAATTAACAATTCAATTTGCTCCCCCGGCCACGGGAGAAGTTCTCCACTGTAATCCATGTAGTACTAGTACTGTCTAAACTAATAGCACCATAAAATTGCCTCCATTCCAAATGATACCTATTATGGGTTCCTGTCCGTCAGTTAAAAGTTAGTTTTGTTTTATTTACTTTAAAAGTCAGTTAAATAAGAATAGCCACATTTTGTCAGTTACTTCCCAGGATTTTGAGAAAATATCAGCTAAAAGTCAGTTAAACATCAGTTAAAACTGTGACTGAAAAAAAGTGGGAACCCTGCTATTGTTGGTACATAATGAGGCCATATAGCAGTTCCTATTATACCCACCAGGGGCAGAATGACAGTTAGCTTTTAACCCTTTAGGGTAGCATCGTGCTTTAATACATCTTGCCGTCATAATGCCTGCATGCAACCCCCGCTGTATTTATACATGATCCCGACTATACAGGGTTGATAACTCTCCCGCAGGGTCGGCATGATGCATGAGTGCAGACCTGGCGATTAAACTCAACAGGGCTGCATTTATGCATCACGACCCCAAAGAACATAGCACATTAAAGTGATATGCGACCATTAAATGGTTAATACAATGGGTGACATGTGGTTTGCTCTGTCACTATTGATTACTTTAACCCTTTATGGACATCACATTGCTTTAATCTATCACCATGCCCTTAGGCCAAAAAAAGATGGAGAAAATTCAGTCAAAAGTGAATAATTTTTGCATGAATTTTAGTAGAAATACCAAAAAAGTGACCCTTAGCAGGGGGGATTTTTGAACTTCACTCAAAAGCCGGGCATAAAATAGCCACCCTTGCCAGCCACACACCCGTGTATAAAAAAATATACCAAGTGCCCCCCCCCCCCCCCGCGTGACAATTGTCCCATATCTGTTTGACAATTAAAAGGTGTTATCATGCTTTAATGCGCTATGCCGTTATGCCACCAAATGCTCTGACGAGGGGCCATCCAATGCTGCATTCATGCCGACCCTACAGGATGTTTTACTCGCAATATTCATCCATGAACAATTGTAATGATATCCCAAGCTGTCGCACCCAATATAATCTGATGTAGACATAAACTGATATGTTAATGCACCATTATGGTTTATGGACCTGGTTTACAATGTGTATATGGACATTGTTCATCATGTTTATGGGTAATTATTGTATAGCATGCTCATGGGCGTTGTATGCCATGTTTATGGATGTGAGGTGCCATATATATTTATATGTATGGACGTGAGACACCATGCAATGCAGACTACACCCGGTCAAAGACGTTTCAACTGTTACAAACTCACGAGACTGAGCCTTGAAAGGTTGTGTGTCTGCCTTAGTTAAAGGACAGACTTAGAAAGGCCAGAAATAGTACACCAGATAGTATATCACACTATAGCACCTAAACTTAGAAGAGCGAATATAGAAAGCATTTATCTACACCGGTGGAGGATTAAAGGTGCTATGGCTACTTGGCCAATTCATCATATATATGGGTATATTATATGAACATATACAATGTATACTTTATATACTTTAGCTGGAAACCCCTGTGCCAAAATAGATTAGCTGCGTTGGTCAAAATGACCACTGAGATCCATAGATTACTTTTTTTAAATCATATTATTTGGGTCAGGCCAAAAAGAAGGTTTGTTTCAGGTAACATGGGCAGAAAAATTCCTGTCCTTTCTACATAATGTATAGGGCCTACTCAGGTGACCGGAAACACTCCTTAGGCCAAAAAAAAGGTTTGTTTCAGGTAACATGGCAAGAAAATGTAGGGTCGGTAGGTCGGATTTTTTTTTTAACTTTTCGTTTTTAACATGAAAGTACTAGCCGGCCTCTCCGAAAACCCAAAAATTTAACAGAAAAGGGTAGAAATACGAAAATACATAGGGTCGGCCCTGTTTAGATAGGGTCAGTCGGTTTACCTGAAACAAACCTTATTTTTTTTGTCTTAGTTCAAGGCTCATATAAGGCTAAATTAACCGTATACCTTGCAGATTGAATGCAACCTGTATGCCAACCCACCTTGTAATGTCTCCATGTATGATTGGCAGGTGTGACACACCTCAGTGTTATCTCTGGTTGATAGCCTTATATCTGTAACACCCATGCTGTTCTGTACACTTATATATGTCTTATCTCTTTAACCCTTTAAGGACACATGTCGCTAAAAGTTGACATTGGTCGTCATGATGTACCAGTGCTGCAGCCCCTTTAGCTGGCAGGTACGGCATTGGTGCATCATGCTAGCCATGTGGCAGTGTTTCAACCCTGAAGGGTCGCCATCATGCTTGAATGCAGCCCTGGCGAGTTACTTGCCAGGACTGCATTCATGCATCATGACGACCAAGGGCATGATACATTACGGCATCATGCCACCCTTAAAGGGATATTAATGATACCAGGTGACGCAACGATGACATTGTAGGCTTCTCAGATAAGATATGAGGCAAAAAAATATAGGCATATCTTATATCAAATGGGGATTTTTCCTGAAAGGCGAGAAAGGAGGGCGGTATATATCGATTCTAGAAGGCTTTATTGACAAAATCAGTAAATGTAAACTGTAGATACAGTTATGTCAGCACCTAGTTAACATGAGTGGCAGTATACACAGTTTATATGCAGGAATATATACAGTTGATATCTCCCGGCCTGTTTGATGATTTATCATAAGAATTTACAGCTATCATTTGAGAAACCTTTCTATTGTCATATTTGTTATACTAGTTGCTCACCAGATGGCAGCTCTAATATCCAGGGGTGGACTTATACTGGGCCCCTGTGCCATGCCTCTAATCCTGATACTCAGGCGTAACAAAATGAGTCACTCGCCAGAACTGCATTCAAGCAGCATGACGACTAATGACATAGTGCATTAAAGTACAATGCGGCCCAGAAAGGGAGTAACACCATTATAATGCGATGGAGACAATGCCGGTTCAGCAATGGCAGTGACAATGGTATGACCAGCATACCTGGGCCCTGCTTGCTGCCACCACGTTACATCATCCCTGCCTCCAGCCTTGCTGCCATGGTGTCCTCCCAGCTCGGCATGCTGCTGCTGGGTATCCCGCAGCTGCTGCTGCTGCTGCTGCTGCCATAAATTCTCGCATAGAAATTGCGGCTTGTAAGCGAGTCAGATTGCCAGTGCGGCTTATAGGATCGACCCAGAGTCGATCCTATATAGCCATAATACAGCACCAAATTCACCAAATTCAGATCTCCAGATCTCCAGTGCGGCTTATAGGATCGGCCAAAAGTAGTGACCAGGGGCGTGGCAACCGGGGGGGGGGGGCGACGGGGGGGGACATGTCCCCCCCCCCCACTTTTGGCCAACCCCAAAAAAGGTCAACCCAGAAAAGTCAAGTAAAAAGGGGTCAAAAAGGGTCAAAATATCCCTCAGTCCCCCCTACTTGGAAACTGCTTGCCACGCCCCTGCCTTTAAGTAGGGGTGCGACTTATAGACGAGTTAGGCTTATGCGTAAGAATTTACGGTGCTGTTACTGCTACTACTGCTGCTTGGGGTATAGATGGGGGGTCCCCATGTCGCCTGTCGATTTTAATAAATGGCCATGTCGCATGTCTATGTGGCTTAACAGGGGCATGGCACCAGGGGAGACATGTCTCCCCCCCCCCCCCTCCACTTTTGGTCAACTCCAAAAAAGGTCAAACCTAAAAGGTCCAGAAAAAGGGGTCAGAAAGGGTGAGAAACCCCCTTTGTCCCCTCTACTTTGAAACTGCTTGCAACGCCCCTGTCAGTAACTTAATAATGCTCATGTCCCATGTCGAGTTAAAGAAATGGCCATGTTCCCTTTCACTATCTTTTTAACCCTCATGTCCCATGTCACTAGGCCGCATGTCAACATGTCGATTTTCAGAAAAGACCATATTGTCGTGTCAAATTTAGGGGTCTATCCCTCTGTAGCTGCTGTGGCTGCTAATGCTGTTGCCGCTGCTGCTGCTGCTGCTGTTGCCCCTGCTGCTATTACTGCTGCTGCTGCTGCTGCTTCTGCTGCTGCTTCTGCTGCTGCAGCAGCGACCTCCCCACTACTGTTGGCACCAGTGGCAACGCCTGCACACAGTGTTACAGTGACTGTGGGTTCTGTAGTCCTGCTGGCAGAAGCATCCCCAGAGCTGCTCCCCCAGAGCTGCTCCTGCACCAACCACAGGCGGCCTTACCACACTACTAACCCAGTGTAGTAGGAGCAGGAGCAGGAGCCCAGTGTAGCAGCAGCAAGAGCAAGAGCCTGCAATACCACAGCAGCATCCAGCGCTGTAGGCAATGCCAATACTACAGTAGCACAGGCGGCCTTAACACTACTATAAACCCAGTGTAGTAGGAGGGGCAGGAGCCCAGTGTAGCTGCAGCAAGAGCACAGAATCCTGCAGCGCTGTAGGCAATGCTACTCCAAGTACCACAGCCGTCATAAGGCCAACAGCAGCAGCAGCCTGACACAACAGCCGGTCAGTCAGCCTCCCCCCTACACACACACACACACACACACACACACACACACCCTGTGATACCCACACACCAGGTGCACATACACACACCCACAGCAGTCCAGCATATTGACCCAGCCCTACCGGCTGCAGTCAGTCTGTGTGTTAGCAGTGAGCAGGAGGATATAGAATAACTCAAGTCTCCACACAGCTACCACCCACCACAGCTGTTGGCGTCAGTAAACCTGAAGGTAGGCCATTGCCACTGTCTGTCTGTCAGTCTGTCAAGTCTCACATATGGTAGGCTGTACTGTCTCTCTGGTCTTCACACCAATGGTTGGTAAGCCTGATGAAGGCTTAATTTCCCATGTTAATTCTGATGATCAGTGTACACTATTATAGGAGTGGTATTCTGCAAGGTGGGGATAGTGTAGGGTAGGTTGGTGGTAGGGATAATCCCACCTTACAGGGTATGGAGGAGGCACCATATGGCACTGTTGGCTGTGATTGTGAGTAGCATATAAAGAGGGTTCAAACCTGGGATGTGACAGCAATAGGTGAACATGCTTGTATAGGGCTGTAGACTCATACCCAGTGGGTCCGCCATTGCATATTTCTCTGGGTGCGGTTATCACTATAAAATATATTAAAGACACACACTGACTGGTACCTTGTCCCTGGGTAACAAGAACTTCCGGGGACAAGCTTGTACCCAGCCTATCAGCTCTTATCAGTGCGAACCGTTGCAAACAGCTCCAGTCCCGACTAGACCCTATAGGACATGTGTATATATACATAGGTCGATGAGAATGCATTCCAATTGCATATATGCATGAATTTGACACATGTGTACACCATGTAAATAAATACTGCTAACCCCATACCATTATAATCATATAGTATGCTAGCTACCTTTGCCAACTGCTCGTATTTAATATGACACTGGTAGTCATTTACATTATTCGATACAAATTGTATTTGATTATGAACTTAGGATAACAGACAACAATAACATAGTATAATACATGTGCATTTGGTGCATATAGAGTATATTTAGCTTCAGCCCCCTGAAGGTGATATAATACATGTAAATTTGGTACACATGTGCAGCTAATATATACACACATTGACAAGGTAGTCCAGCACCCATAGGAATAACCCAAACATAATTTATACCAATCCTCCAGGTCAAGATGATTCAATGGTAATGTTACCCCGATATATTATCGTATTAGACTGTTCTAGTCCAGGGAGTAGGGAATATGTAATGTATACATATAGCATCTATAGGAATAACCCTATATGCAGCTGATATATATACACAAGGTAGTCAAGCATCCATAGGAATAACCCTAATACAATTCATAAATATCAGAGTGAATTGTCCAGGACAGGAGGCATCAATGATACTTTTACCTCGATGTATTATAGTTTATATTAGACTGTTCTAGTCCAGGGAGTAGGGCATATATAATGTGCATATATAGCATCCATAAGAATAACCCTAATACAATTTATATCAGAGTCAATCCCCCAGAACATGATGCGTCAATAGTACAGCACCTTTACCCCGATATACTGTAGTTTGTATTACACTGTTCTAGTCCAGGGAGTAGGGAATATGTAATGTACATATATAGCATCTATAGGAATAACCCTAATACAATTTATACCAGAGTTAATTCTCCAGGGCAGGATGCCTCAATGAAACCTTTACCCCGATATATTATAGTATATATTAGACTGTTCTAGTCCAGGGAGTAGGTTTCATCCGTGTACATACATATGTACTATACATATAGAATAGTAGTATATAGAGAGTAGGCCATATGTAATGTACATATACATGTATAGTATACTATAGTAGTAGTATATAGGGAGTAGGCCATATGTAATGTACATATACATGTATAGTGTGCTATAGGTAGTAGTAGTATAGGAAGTAGGCCATATGTAATGTACATATACATGTATAGTATCCTATAGTAGTAGTATATAGGGAGTGGGCCATATATAATGTACATAATTATATAGTACATGTATCCTATATAGTAGTACATTGTTGTATATAGCGAGTAGGTCCAGAGAGTAGGGCATATGTCATGTGCATACATGTATAGGGAGTAGGACATATGTAATGTACATGATTATATAGTATACTTATATATGCAACAAGGGACGAAACTGCAGAGTCACTAGACACCGCCCATTCTATGTGTAATCTTAAATCGCCACTTCTGGCATAATCTAATTGCAGAAAAAGAGAGAAAAATAGAGAGAAAGAAGAAGGGGGTGCGAGGGCAGAGCCCCGTGATATATACAGCATTGTTACAAACTTACAGTGGTGCCATATAGAGGATAGGTATCACCTGAAAACTGATTAAGATTATGCCAGAAGTGGCGATTCAAGATTACGCACAGAATGGGCGGCGTCTAGTTACTCCGCAGGTTCGTCGCCACGTGTATCCTATATAGTAGTAGTATATAGGGAGTAGGTATATGTAATGTACATATATATAGTATCCTATAGTAGTAGTATATAGGGAGTAGGTATATGTAATGTACATATATATAGTATCCTATAGTAGTAGTATATAGGGAGTAGGTATATGGAATGTACAAATATAGTATCCTATAGTAGTAGTATATAGGGAGTAGGTATATGTAATGTACATATATAGAGTACCAGGGTAGTAGTATAATGCAGGTGTGGTAACCAGGCTAATCACGCCACTGGTAATTGACGGTTTCCATAGCAACAAGGTGGTTACTGCTCAACTATGGCGTGCAGCTCTATTACCACTTGTGCTACAACCACATATAGAGTCTATGCTGCTCCATTATCTGCTCCACTCCCATCACTAGCTGTCCTGATTAGGCCAAAAAAAAAAGGTTTGTTTCAGGTCACCCGACCGACCCTATCAATTTTGAAATTATTTTTTCATGTTTTTACCCTTTTTTGGTCAATTTTGGGGGATTCAAAAAAGTTGGGTAGTACATTCATGTTAAAAAAAAAAATTATAAAAAAAAAAATCCGACCTACCGACGCTACATTTTCCTCCCATGTTACCTGAAACAACCCTTTTTTTTGGCTTAGGAGACTAGCAGAGTACTAGAAGAGTACATGTATGTACACTCTTGGTGAGAAAAAATCGGAAAATTGTATCAGCAAAAAAGAAATTCAGCGTTAAAATTCAAATTTATTCATACGAGCTTAAAGTGACATGGTCCGATTTTTTTCATATTTTAAATCCTACTTAGATGTTTTCCAAATGTTAGTATGATAGTGTTATATTGTTCCCTATCCTCCAAATATGCTATCTATGGCTAATAGGAGCCCATTTAGAGTGTCCAACATGGCCCAGGTTCAGCATTTTACAGTGTATTTCCAATGGGGGGAATTATAGAGTGCACTCCATAAGTCTTAAATTGAGCATAAAACTAACAATTGACTGATTTTTTAGCCGAATTATGGGTAATAATGTTAAATAAAATAGATAGGACATGTAGTATGGCCATAATGAACAATTTTGTTCATTTTTTGCAAAATTGATTTTTGAGCTGTAACCATCGGACCATGTCACTTTAAGAATGGCATGGTTTCTCACGCGTTATGTTAATGTATCCTCTTTGATGTGGTACTGCACGGATGGTGAGTAACTCGCCGGCACTGCATTGGTGCATCATGCCGATTGCCGACCCTTTGGGAGTGCATCAACCCTGTACGATCGGGAAAAAAGGTTTGTTTCATGTAACATGGCAAGAAAATGTAGGGTCGGTAGGTCGGATATCTCTTTTTTTTAAAACTTTTTTTTAACATGAAAGTACTAGCCGGCCTCTCCAAAAACCCAAAATTTTACCAAAAAAGGGTAAAAATACACAAATTTCTTTGAAATTGCATAAAAAACTTAGGGTCGGCCCTCTTTTGATAGGGTCGGTCGGGTTACCTGAAACAAACCTTTTTTTATTTTTTTGGCCTAATGCATGAATGCAGCACTGGTAAGGGATTCATTTTCAATACATCAAGGCAGGGAAACTCATGATATTTACAAATAACTTGATATCCACAAATGACTTGATATCTGCAAATAGCTTGTGTACAAATACTATACGTGGAAGTTGGTATAGGGGCATAATTGGGCCTAGCTCTCTCTCCCTCTCTCTGGCGTCACTGTGTTTTAAAGCAATATATTCACCATTGGCATTTGCCATTCTTGATCTACACTGAATTCTCAGTGATCTCGTGGAATGTCTAATAGCATGTACATTATTTTTAAATAAATGAGTCCTGATGAAGACCTGAGAAGGTTGAAACGTTGACTCTTAAAAAGAACTCTGCTGTTGAAACAACCCGAGGAGGGTTTTGGGAATATTTTCTTACACTTTCTAATTTTGTATACAAGTCTAAAAGCATGGTATACATTGTGATTGACATTACACCCACGAGCATCATGTTTGCTGGTTGAATAGTCAATACCATATCGTCCAAACATTAAAATGGACATTATATGACAATATTGACAATGTCATTTAGTTTTTTATCATAAATGATTTACCATGGTCATGTCTACATATACATACCATAGGAATTCCCATACCGGCTTGTACGGCTTTGTATATGTAAAATCAATTGTAATGGCCATGATGAATCGGCGACATTTCTATCGGTGACACACAAACATGTATGGACTATATCCTAACATCTGGTATCCGCTATACATGTACAGGATGTGTGTATGTGGCCGATTATCTGTCTGATATATCCATGGGACTTCACATGATAGACAAGCATTGACGTTTATGTGTTGTTGAAACAAGTTACAATTGTTTAACCCACGATGGACGGCTGAGACAAAGGCTTCACACCTTGGGTATATCGTATACCCTAACATACCCGAGGGTTAAGTCAGATAGCCAACACCTGGACACAGTTCTCCCATATACCCACTGTCCACTGGTATAACACCTCGTCTTGACCTGGTGGGGCAGTGGGTATATGGAAGAACCGTGCCCAGGTGTAGGCTATCTAACACATATAGCCTCCCCTTTAATATTATCTTTAAGACCATACTGAGCAGTAAAGCTCTTTATACCACAGCTGGTAGGGAGAACAGAAGAAGTCACACCCGGTATATATTTCATATATAGCAGAGGTTAGAGTTTCCTCTACTACTACGTCACAGGGTGGCGATTGGGGGGCAAACAGAGGCCTCCACGTGGTTAGGTAGCTGCACCATGATAGTACCATTAGCCTGAACTACAATTTGTTTAAAGAATATGGATTGCAGTAGAGTGTATTTAAGTAGAACACATACTTATTTCACATTTAAGAGAATACTAATCAATTCAGGAACACATACGAGACCTTATTTCAATTTATAATGCATTTATGGGACTATAAATGTCTGAGATATGGTTCATGTACCCTATAAAGTTTCACCCACGTGGCCTTTGTTTGCCCCCCCCCCCAGCTGTTCTATTATTGGGTGCAATGTACAACTCTAACCTCTGCTATGGTAGTGTAAGTGGACATATCGCCATAATATACATACCATGGCTCTATTTAGAGGGCACTAGCCAGTCTGTCGTGTTTATTTTTACAGAGACTATTTTAGGTTATTTGTATATCCTAGCAGACATACCGATAATCGTGCGTGCTCCTAAAAGAGCTGTACAGGCACTTTCATTTTTACTGCTGTGTCACGAGTACTACATGTAGTACGAGTAGATCTTCATCGACATAGACATCATGGGTTGTATACATAGACACGCTAAAGTGACCGAGTCTGTGTTTATTGCATGAATGGGATCTGTGGAGTCACGTTTTGTCCACATGCTACAAAGTGTCCACACACATATTATTTTTTATCAAATACGGCTGTCTCATTGACTTAAGCAAGGAAGGCCGTATTACACACCCCCTGTTAAATAACCCATGGCCGTATTACACGACCCTGTGACGTCATCAAAATGGCAGTTTGTTTACATTTTGAACGATGTAGAAAAATGTCATTTTAACCCCCCACCCCCCTATAGGCCTTAATACTTCAATTTGAATCGAAAAAGATTAAAAAATAAACACAAAGGCACACTCGTTTCTGGTCTTTTGAAGGGTTATTTCACTTGTTGACCCTCGGGCCGCATTTCACTCGGCCTGCGGCCTCGTGAAATACGGCCCGAGGGTCAACTCGTGAAATAACCCTCAAAAAGACCAGAAACTCGTTCACCTTTGTCTATATATCAAACTCTTTGTATAGAAACTTAATTTATTTCTTCAGACAAGAAATTTGCAAGGTTTATCATTAGTTCTAGTAAGTTCATTAACAGAGATATCATTAGCTGACTGAATCTTGCAGCCTGGTGATACGTAGTACATAATAGAATAAGATGTAGCCTACAATTATACCATAATAAACTGTAACTGATATTTCTTGTCTAGGTGGGTCCTAAAGTTGCCTGTATGGTGAACACATCCATGGAGCAAAGAAATTATACTCCAAGTGAAAACATAATTCATTTTAACAGCACCAACTTGTGTCTTTCCTTGACCTGTGGACACTTTGTGGCCTGTGGACGAAACGTGACTCCACAGGGTCCTTCGGCCGGCGTGCAATACATAGACAAAGGCCCATGGCTAGTAGATATTTTGGTATCGTTCCCCCCGAGGTGAGGCTGGGGCCGTATCCCACGAAGCCGTAGGCTGAGTGGGATGCGGCCCCAGCCTCACCGAGGGGGGAACGATACCAAAACATCGTCTAGCCATGAGCCTTTGCCTTTATTTCATGTCGAAAAATGTTAAATTATGTTAAAAAGCACTTAATTTGGCCATAGAAATGTAAACAAACCATAAACCATGATGACGTCACAGGCCATGAGATACGGGGACATTGTATCCCATGGGGGGCATGGGATACGAGGATTCTAGTACTTAAGCATAGTAATGCTCGTATCTGGCATGAAATAAGGGCCAAACACCCACGAGCGCAATAACCACAGACGAGGGAAATATGGCCTAGGGTAATTTCACACTCTGGAGAACGGCCCTCCCATTGCTCTAACCTTAACAGTCCGTATTCACCATGAAATAAACACCTGTACTGGCTGCAGGACAAGTCATGGTTACTTTTGGTGCCTGGAATAATTAAATCATTCACATGGTTGGACATTATACATTAGGGCAACGTATACACGTTACCAGGTCGTCATGCAATATACTGAGGTCACGAACCGCTATAATATATGTAATACATAATCTTATTGAGTTTAGTCATTGTACGATGGGAATCACCCCACCGTTTGTGTATCTAGTAAGTGGCAGTCAATGACACTTGTCCCACGCATACTTTGCCAGAATGATACTTGCGGCGTTGAACTTGAAATTTTGCTGAGTATGGCTTCCTGACTTGTAGGAACTATCAAGGCAAAAAAAAAGGTTTGTTTCATGTAACATGGCATGAAAATGTAGGGTCGGTAGGTCGGATTTCTCTTCTTTTTTTTTTAACTTTTTTTTAAACATGAAAGTACTACCCGGCCTCTCCGAAGACCCGAAAATTGACCAAAAAGGCTAAAAATAAGGAAATTTCTTCAAAATTGCATAAAAAACGTAGGGTCGGCCCTCTTTTGATAAGGTCGGTCGGGTGACCTGAAACAAACTTTTTTTTTTTGGCCCAAGTATGAAACAGAGAGTAGGGTTCTCTGGAACCTCTGCCCATGATGGTCCCCATATGCATGTCGCCTGGCGATTTTAAGAAATACCCATGTCGCCATATCGATTTGGAGAAGTCCCATTGCACTCTCTATCTTTTCCTCCTGTCCCATGTCATTAACCCCCAAAATGGGGGATCTGGAGGGGGGTCCCCATGTCAATTGTCGATTTAAAAAAATGGCCATGTCACATGTCAATGTCGCTTAATTATGCCCATGTCCCATGTCGATTTTAGGAATTGCCCATGTCGCCTGTCACTATGTTTTTGAGCCTCATGTCGCATGTCACTAGGCCTCATGACGATTGTCGATCATAAGACATATAGCCATGTCGCCATGTCGAATTTGGTGGTCCACACCCATAAAATGGCCCATCATCCATGTAGGTCTGGGTTCTAGGCGATAGGAAGCATTCCCTACGTGCTAGGTAAGGTCACGGTGTAGGTCCCTAAAGCCTTCCCGTGGAGGTTCTAGGATTTAGAGCAGGAGTCAATGGACAATATCCCATATGTATGAGGCGGGCCTGGATCCTAATTCATCCTCGTCTTCTCCGTATCTGGGTCGGCCATTAACCTTATAATAGCCGTACTATACCTCTAGGCGAGTTGCCGGGGCTGTAATTATGCATTATATGCAGACCCTTTTGGTGTGATGCATGATTGCAGACGCTACTCACCAAATAGAGCACAATCTCTCCCAATAGACCAGACCCATTTATATGTTAAAGACTAGTCACCATAAGTATTAGAGGTGCCTCTATGAGTTAGGGGGTAGCGTTTTATACGCGAGATATGCCTAACACTACAGGAGACTGGGCCAAAAAAAAAAAAAGGTTTGTTTCCGGTCACCCGACCGGGTCTATCAAAACAGGGCCGGGTCCCCCTCTTTTTTTCTCTTTTTCAAATTTTTCCCTACATACCAGTTTTTACGGTTTGTAAATCGGATAATTTTTAAGGATTTTAGAGGAAAAACGCTAAAAATAGGCCTTAAATGAGGAAATTTAAAAATGAGGAAATTTAAAAAAAAAAAAAAAAATCCGACCGGCCGGGTCTGGGTTGTCTGACCATGTTACCGGAAACCAACCTTTTTTTTATTTGGCCCTATGGGAGATATGCCTTTCAGTTAGTCGAATGTTGTGTATTTTAGCATGTCTTGACCTTAATGAGCTTGCCCTGACAAATTTCCTATCTCTTGCCACCTTGAACCTCTTTAACTTGGTCCCAGTCGGTCTCCATGATCTCTGTGTTGACCTATTTGACCTTGTGTTGACCTATTTGACCATGTGTTGACCCCTTTGACCATGTGTTGACCCCGTTGACCTTGTGTTGACCCCTTTGATCTTGTATTGACCTATTTGACCTTGTATTGACATTGTGTTGACCTATTTGACCTTGTGTTGACCCCTTTAACCTTGTGTTGACGCCGTTGACCTTGTGTTGACCTATTTGACCTTGTATTGACCCCTTTGACCTTGTGTTGACCCCTTTGACCTTGTGCTGACCTATTTGACCTTGTGTTGACCTATTTGACCTTGTGTTGACCTCTGTTGTCTTGCAGGACTCTGGGAGACGCTGGGTGTCTGCAGGCATGACGTCACAGGCGGCATGACGTCACGATGAGTTACCAGAGTGAGGACCAAGGCCTGATGGATACCGACATGCGGAAGGAGGAGAGCAGGCACAAGCCCGACTGGAGCAGGTCCGTACAAGCTGCCATTTAGTCCCGGGGGGCGGGGGCACTTAGTATACTTTGCATACACATGTGTCCGGCTGGCAAGGGTACTTTTTCAACAAAATTTCCCTAAGCAAGGGTCAAGGGTTGCCAGGGGTCCAGCCGGACACCCCTGTAAAAAAGATTTGAGTGGTCCCCCCCCGGGCATTTAGCTCCTTATTTTCTTCCTTTCTTACCCAGCCCCCAACAAAAGTTCTTGGAGAACCTCTAACAAAAGATTTTATTGGGAGAATCAATACTGGTAAGTAGTATAGTATGTATCGGAACGGGACTATAGTTAAGTACTGTTTATTACTCAATCGACCTGCAGCCAATCAGAGGCCTCCATTTGGTCACGTGACCGGAAGTGACCTACTTAGGGGATTAGTGGTGACGTCACGTGACCTAGTTAGCCAATCAGAGGCCGCCATTTGGTCACGTGACCGGAAGTGACGTCATATGACCTACTTATGGACCGGAAGTGACGTCATATGACCTACTTAGGGGACAGTGAGGTCATATGACCTACTTTAGGATCACGTGACCGGAAGTGACCTGATGAGTCACGTGACCGGAAGTGACGTCACATGACCTAATGGCCAACCGGAAGTGAGTGACCTCATTGAGGATCACGTGACCGGAAGTGACCTGATTGATCACGTGACCGGAAGAAGAAGAAGTGACGTCACGCGACTTAATGAAGAGATGAGCGTCTTTAAGGGGTCACGCGCTTTAAAATGTGATATCTTTTTTTTTTTTGGAGGAGGAGGAGGAGGAGGAGGAGGAGGAGGAGGAGAAGGAGAGGAGGAGGAGGCGAGTCTCTTATTTTTTTCGGTTAACTAATAGAAAACACTACGATATAAGTTTGTTTTTTTTTTTCATTTTTTATTGTTTTACGAGCGACTGGAAGTGACTTATTGAACTAGGTAGAAGCGTTCTTTAGAGTGTATAAGGGGGGGGGGGGAGGGGAGGTGAGGGGAGGGAAGGGGAGGGGGGCCCCTTTAAGATGCATGGGGAGGGGGGCGCTTTTAGGATGCATGGGGCGGGTGGGGGGGAGGGGGGGGAGGGGGGAGGGGGGCACTCTAGGGGGGTGGGGGGGGGGGCACTCTAAGGGGCGTTTGTCTCTTTTAAGAAAAAAAGAAAAGAAAAAGATTTCAATCGAGAGACACGCTTCTTCCTCTCGAGAGGAAGAAGCGTGTCTCTTCGTTTTTTTTTGTTTATCACGTGCCTCGATGAGGCGATCAGCTGCGACTGGAGGAAGTGACACTTTAAGAGGGCGCGCGTCTTAATTGTTATGATATTTTTTTTTTACTTACTAATAAAGAAGACGTATGAAAATAAAACACAACAATTCACATGTCCGTCGTTCTCGTTGTTTCTTGCTTGATAAAGTCAAGTAATATCGCGATGCCGAGGTCAAACTTTCCCATGTCCTCAGTCAACACTCGAAGGAGTTCAAAAGGTGTACCGCCGGCACCGTCAGCTTCATCTTGCCACATTTTCAACACTCGGAAGGCCCACTCAGCGGGACTTCCTCCGTATTCGCATTCTTCAGCGATCTTATCTAACCTCTCAGGCGACAATTTTAAATGGTCCCCCACCTCTTTCCACCTGCTACCTAGACGTCTGCCGAGGGTGCCCAAGTGCTTATGCATCGCGCGCGAGTCGGGGTTTTCGAAATCCAACCCCTGTCTGTGGAGAAGGGACATCCACTGAGCCAACAGTTCCACGCGTCTAATGCGGGTGAAGACGCGACCGAGCTCTCCCCATCTATGACGATGCGGGGTTTCACCCCACCAGACTCGGAACATCGCCGTACACAGCTCCTCCGGTGTCTTGACACTGCGCTCTACTAGAGCATCCATACGGGCGGCGGTAACTTTTAAGCTACTGCCCAACTCTCTCCAACAGCCGCTCAACTCTTTACCTAGTTGACGAAGCAAGGCGTCGCTATAGGCTAACCGCTGCTGTCCTACCTCTCTGTTCTCCCCATCGGTCTGCCTCGCGCGTCTCACGTCGTCAAGCCGCATTAACTTTTTTTCAGGTGGACAAGGCGGTGAAGGCGAGCTTGAAAGTGGAATAGCTTGAGCCATCTCGTCTCGTCTTGGCGGCGGCGGCGGCGGCGGCGGTGGCGGCGGCGGCGGCGGCGGTGGTGGCGGCGGTGGTGGTAGTAGACGTTACTGTGGTCAGAGGCGATATGGTTTTTTTCCAACAGAAATCAGAGCTTTTATACAGAGGGAGTTTAATCCCATTTCCAACAGCACTCCAGCTGTCTGGCGACCTGTCCGCATGACGCTTTTTCAACCGCTCCGCTCCTTAAGAGCTTAGATGACGAGGGGTATGTCATCGCTATCCGTGGAGACCAGCTGAAAACGGTGTTTCTTCCTCATCCATAGCCTTACCTCCTACCCCCTACCTGAGGACGTCTCCCTCCCTCTGACATTCATTGTAACAAACGTCAGAGGTCAGGTGAAAATCGGATTTTTTTCATGCACAGCCTTAGTCAGCTGTCACCCCTCCCTATTGAACTAGCCGGCCGCCGCCTGGCCGGCCCGGTCTACTCACCACGGCAGGAGGTGGTGATTTTTTTTTGTCTTACACTTAAGTCGCTCACCACATGCACACGCCTCTACTCACAGACAGACACGTTCGTCTTAGGGGGGTCCTGCTTCACGCCACACGCCTCCTGTAGTTTTTTTTGTATACACACTCTAAGCTCATCACCGTTAATCCTTTATACAGCTAACGCGCGCTGAATGGCTGAACAGGGTGGTAAGTGGCTTAGCTCATGACAGTGGATCCCTCAAAAAAAAAGAGGGGAAAGGGATCCAGCTGAAAACGTCATACCTTATGTCTTTGTGAATGGCCGCCGGTCAGTCGACGGCAGCAACCGCTTAATCCTTTATACAGCTAATGCGCGTTGAATTGCTGAACAGGGTGGTAAGCGGCTTAGCTCATGACAGTCGATCTCTCAAAAGGGGGGAAAGGGATCCAGCTGAAAACGTCATGCCTTATGTCTTTTGTTTCTCTTTGTGAATGGCCGCCGGCCAGCCGGCGGCAGCTGAACAGGGTCAGTAAGTAGCTTACCTTAGCCGCACGTTGCACAGCCCCTCTCCTCCACCACTACATCGACCGACGCCCTCGACGCCGCTCGCGCTGAGAGTGACAGCTATTCAGACACTCAGCCCCTAAACCGAGAAGAAGAGGAGGAAGAGGAGGAGCAGCAGCAACAGGGTGAGACAGAGAACGACGCTGACGACGAGGCGTACGAAGAACCCGAAGGGAAAGGGGTGGGCGGTACGTTTTTCGGCTCCCCTCTTCGACCTTTCGACCTCACTTCCACTAGTAGCGCCCCGTCCGGTCCGTGGCGACTGCCCTCACCGCCACCTTACGAGGGCGGCGGCGCTTCATCTTCTACCGCTACACTCAGCACCGACGGCGTGTGGCTGCTCTGTTCCAACAACGAGGCCTCGGATACCACCAGCGCTGACGCTGCTCCTGCTATCGGTTCTGCTGCTGATTCAGCTCACGCTGATGGTGTTACTCATCCTGCGGGTGTGAAACGTTCTAAGGTGAGTTCCAGAACAACAAGGCCTAGTAAGAAGAGAAAAATACAAGAAAAAGAACGAGATGGACGAGAAGAAGCAGAGAAAACCTTCTCCCGTCTTCTCGGGTTAGAGTTCTGCTTAGACGGAGCTTTGACGCTGGAGATCTGGGAGGACGTGGCTAGACTGTCTAGGAGGCCGCGCTACACAAAAGACGGCCAGGTGAAAGAGGCGTCTCTGACCAGAAGCAAGCGAGTGCACTTCACGGCCGACGCGCTGCGCGAGCTAATAGCACGCATCGCCGATATCCGCGCAGTGGTGCGCATACGCGACACAGCGGCCGCGCAAGGAAAACCTAATCACACCCCCTGGTTCGCAGTGCTGGATGAGGAGGGCGAAGTGTACGCAGCTGTGAGCTACTACAGCGGTAAGAACCTCGTCCACGTGCGCAAGTACGAAGGTCCTGACAAAAAACCCACACAGCAGGGAGTGACGCTGTCCGCCAGAGCGCTCAAAGAGTTGGATGACAAAACAGAGATCATTCTGAAATATCTCGGCATAGATTCGGAATGAGAGACGCTCAACGCTCACGCGCGCACACACACACACACACACACAGCGTTTGACGTACGCTGTATGAGACAGACAGACGGATACACAGACAGCAGACAGAAAGATAAATAGATAGATAGATAGACAGATAGATTGATAGATAGATAGATAGTTAGACGGCTAAGTAGTTGGTAACTGAGTGAAAAAAAACATGACACAGTACGTATGCGAAAAGTGTTTCAAAATGTTTAAAAGACCGTACAACCACGAGAGACACGTAGAAAATTGTAGAGTAGTACCTAAGTTTTGCCCTCTATGCGGCGAAGGCGATTGCCGAAAGATCGCCTGTCGACGCGAATCTCTGGACGGGGTGACCGTCCTTCCGCGCATATGTGCTGTACCGAACGGGGAGGAAACGTTCACGGCGAATTGGCCTGCGATACAAACGGGCGTCAGGATGCACGGGACTCGCGTGAGTGTAACAAACTTCAGGCTACCAACCGGCGAGTTGAGTGACGCTGTAGATACTATGCGTCGCATTCACTTGACACAAAGATTCAGATACAAAGTGGGTTTCTCGGTAGGCTTACTCTTACAACACAGAGAAGACAAGAGCAAACTGCGCTACTTTCACGCCTCCCAGAACAACGCAACTCTCATACAACCGCTCCCTACTATAACTAATTCAGAAACTTTGGAAGAGCTCCTCTCAAAGATGGAAAACACCGTCGCTTGCGAGGAAGTACGGAAACTTTGCGACGCTGACACCAAGTGGCACGTTCTTTTTCCTACCAATTTGAACATTTGCGTTTACATGGGACCGGGGGAATTCCCCATAGGCGGTAGGATCACTCAGGCCGGTCGAGTTGGAAAGAGAAGCGGCGTGTTAGATTTTCCCAACAAGGACAACCTCTGCATCTTCCGCTGCATTTCCTTTCACTTATACAACACCAGCAAGCGCGCTTCAGATTTGTTACGTCAGTTCTGTCCCGCTGCCACACCTGAATCCTTTCCGGGTCTGAACATCCGCGACTTACCCGCGTTAGAGAACTTGTTTGACGTGCAGATAGCGGTTTACACCGCGTCGCGTCAAGTGCCGGGGCGGAAGTTGAGAAGACGCGTTACTCTGATCAGACCGCCTTCCAGAACTCTGGCCGCCCGAGGTAAAGTCAACCTACACCTGACGGCGAAAGGCGGTTTGCACGTCTCTCTCGTCACGGACTTCAACGCGTACGCGGGCATATACGAATGTTGCAAGTGTAAGGCGGCGTTCACCACCGAGTTCTTGCTGAAGAGACACAGGAACCAGCTTTCCTCTTGCCGACAAGTCAAGTTGCGCTACGTAGGTGGCATCTACCAAAATTCGAGAACGATTTTCGAAGCGCTAGCAGACTTCTCCATTTTTCCCCCCGACGGACATTCCGGAATCTACCCTTACAAGATCGCCTTCGATTTCGAGGCTTTCTTCAGACCGTGCAAAGAACCGTCGACGGAACACGTGTCCCTGCTGTGGGATCACGTCCCTTTGTCGGCTAGCGTCGCATCCGACTTTCCGGGGTGGGAGGGGCCCGTCTGCTTCGTCAGAGAATCCGACGCAGATTCCGACCCCTTGTTGGACCGAGTTTTAAATCACATAAACGAGAACGCCAAAGTCATCGGGGAAGCTGTGCTAGAACTTTACCGACCGACCTTAGCGAAGTTAGATGCGGCGATAGGTGAAGCTCTCCTGCTGGAGGAGGCGACGTTCACCCCTTCTCCAGGCGGCTTCGCTGCGGCTCAGACCAGACACCCGTTAGTTCAACTGAAGAAGCGTCTTCTGAGATACATCCGTCAAGCTCCAGTCGTGGGCTTCAACTCGGGGCGTTACGACTTGAACCTGATCAAAATACGCCTTCACTCGTTCTTCGCCTCCGGAGACCGAAGAAACCAAGAATTCAGCGTCATAAAGAGAAGCAATCAATACTTGGCGGTTTACACACAGCACACGGTTTTCTTGGACGTAGTCAACTATTTGGCACCCGGTTACAACTACGCGACCTATTTGCGAGCTTTCACCAGGAACGAAGAGAAAGGTCACTTTCCTTACGAATGGATGACGTCTACCAGGAAACTGGCAAACAGAACGCTGCCACAGAGATCGGCTTTCGACAGCGAGCTGACGGGCGTCAAAATGTCCGAATCCGACTACGCCGCATGTCAGAAAGTTTGGTCCGACAAGAAGATGCAAACTATGGAAGACTACTTGATCCACTACAACAACAAAGACGTCAAACCTTTCATAGAAGCTCTGAAAAATCACGCTAAATTTTTCCAAGATCGCGGCATTGACATGTTGAAAGACGGAGTTTCTCTCGCCGGTTTGACTTTACGGTTCCTCTTCCAAAACCTAGAAGACGCGTTCACAACGTTCCCCCAGTTCGACGCCGTCCTCCACGCTCTGATCAAAGAAAATCTAGTCGGCGGTCCTTCCATCATCTTCCATAGATTTCACGAGAAGGGCACCACGCGGATAAGGGAGCACAAGTACGGCGAAGAAGCGAGACCGTGCCAACACATCCTAGGACTAGACGCTAACTCTCTGTACTTGCGCTGCATGAGCGAAGCGCACTGCACGGGCTATTACGCGGTGAGACGGCCCGAGACCGAGTTCAAGCCCGAAATTAGGCAAAGAAACTCTCACAGCGCTTTGGAGTGGTTACGCTTCGTAGAGCACGACCGCGACGTGAAACTGCGCCACGCTTTGAACGGCGGCGAGATGGTTGTAGGCTGTCGGAGAATTCGCGTGGACGGGTTTCACGCGGCCTCTAATACGGTTTTCCAGTTTCACGGGTGTTGGTTCCACGCTCACGAGTGCATACCGTCGCACCGATATCAGTGCGCTTCACTGAGAGAGGAGAGACGCGACAGAACGACCAGAGTAAGCGCTTACTTGAAAGCGCTAGGTCACAAGCTGGTCGTCGTGTGGGAGTGCGAATGGCGAGAGATGAAGCGTCGAGATGAGCGGGTCAAGGCCTCCCAACAACGCTGGAAGGTTGACGCTTTGAAAGTGTCTCGAAACGCGATGAGCGAGAGCGACATCCTTTCCGCTGTGAAAGAGGAGAAAATGTTCGGTTTAGTTCAAGTGGACATCACTACGCCGCCTCACCTACGAGACTACTTCGAAGAAATGACCCCCGTTTTCAAGAACGCGACCGTTTCAAAATCGGACATAGGACCTCACATGTCAGACTTTGCGCAGGAAGAAAAGCTGTTGAACACGCCTCAGAGATGTCTGATAGGGAGTTACCACGGAAAAAATATTCTCTTGGGAACGCCGCTTCTCAAGTGGTATTTAGAGCACGGTTTGATAGTCACCAAAGTGCAGCTGGTGGTAGAATACCTACCTAAACGCTCCTTTGCCGGTTTCGCGGACGAAGTAACGGCGGCGCGAAGACGTGAACGAGAACGAGAAAATTCTGTCAGACTGTTACAAGTTAATGGGAAACGCTACGTACGGTAAAACAATCTGCAACAAAGAAAAACACACGGCGGTGAGATACACTGACAGTCGGAAGTTCGAACTATTGGCCAATTCGTGGCGCTTCAAAAAGGCGTCCGAGTTGAGTTCCGATCTGTTTGAAGTCGAACTCCAACCGAAAACAGTCAACAACAACCTCCCTATTCAAATAGGGTTCATGGTATACCAGTACGCGAAGTTGAAAATGTTAGAGTTCACATACGACTTCTTGGATAGATTCGTCGATCGGCGCGATTATGCCCTTTGTCAAATGGACACCGACAGTCTTTACATGGCTCTCAGCGGTGACACGTTGGATGACCTAGTCAAACCTCGCCTGAGAGAGACGTACTTCAGAGAGAAACGAAAGTGGCTTCCGACAGCGGTGTGCGACGATCACTTAGAGCTTTTCGTGAAGACAAAAACGGAAAGAGTGCGAGAATGGTGTCCGCCGCCCGGCGGATGTTGTGAGAGACGGTACCTTCACGATCTGAGAACTTCGGGGCTTATGAAAGCGGAGTGGGAAGGTGACGGGATCCTAAGTCTCAACCCTAAGAATTACATTTGCTACGATCGAGTCAGCGACACCGGTGAAAGAAAATCCAAAAAATGGAGTGCAAAAGGCGTACAGAAGAAACAAAACCCTCAGGAACCAGACGACTTCTTGGATGTTCTTCGCCAACGAAAAACTCTCATTGCTGTAAATAGAAACTTCAAAGTGGTGCGAAACAAAATGGTCACCTACACCATAGAGAAAGACGGCGTGCGCTACTTGTATTATAAGCGTCGCGTGCATTCTGACGGTGTGACAACGAGTCCTTTAGAGATATGAAAAAAAAAAAAATAAGCGTGTGCATCTTTTCAAAAATAGAGTGTTTATCAAGATTGAAAAAATAAAAAAATAAAAAAATAAAATAAAATATTGTTGTGTTTTTATTTTCATACGTCTTCTTTTACTAGTAAGTCGCGCAGTCTTTTAAAGCGTCACTCATGTGACGACGTCGCTTCCAGTCACGTGATCCTAAAGACCCTCACTTCCTAAACAAAAAACTTCTTCTTCCGCTCACGTGATCAATCAAGTCACTTCCGGTCACGTGATCCTCAATGAGGTCACTCACTTCCGGTCGGCCATTAGGTCATGTGACGTCACTTCCGCTCACGTGACTCATCAGGTCACTTCCGGTCACGTGATCCTAAATTAGGTCATATGACGTCACTTCCGGTCCCCTAAGTAGGTCAGTAGGTTACCCAGAATGCACCACTAATCCCCTAAGTAGGTCACTTCCGGTCACGTGACCAAATGGTGGCCTCTGATTGGCTGCAGGGTTACCCAGAATGCACCACTAATCCCCTAAGTAGGTCACTTCCGGTCACGTGACCAAATGGAGGCCTCTGATTGGCTGCATGTCGATTGAGTAATAAACAGTAGTTAACTATAGTCCCGTTCCGATACATACTATACTACTCTGGTAGTTGAACGTTTAAAAATAATTAATCAAACAAATTTCTCAATTTTCCAAAAAAAAATGAGGCGAGCGAAATCCATTGACCAACTTTTTTTCGGTCTGGCCTTAAAGGCAGTATAGTGCTTTAATGGATGATGCTCTGCGTCATCATTATGTGTGAATGCAGCGCTGGTGAGTAACTCGTCAGGGCTAGATTCAAGCATCTTGCCAACCCTACGGGATTGATACTGTCCCGAAAGGTCTGCATAATGCATTAATCTAGCACTGGCGAGTGACTCGCCGGGGCTGGATTGGTGCATTATGACGACAAATGTCGACTTTTAGTGGCATCCAACATTAAAGGGTTAAGGCAGCATAGTGCTTTAACCCTTTCAGGATGGATGTCGCTAAAGGATTACATGTGTCGTCATCATGCACCAATCCAGCCCCTACGAGTAACTCGTAGGCAATGCATTGGCACATTATGCCGACCCTTTGGGGATTGTCTTAATCCTGCAGTGTCGGCATGATGCTTGAATGCAGCCCTGGTGAGTTACTCGTCAATGGTGCATTAATGCATCATGACGGCCAATGACATCATTTTCCCCACACACTAAACTGGGTACTTGTAAGATAAAGAAATAAACGCACACGATTTTTAACCCCTCTAAGGCAATCTCACCGACCCCCCTGTTGTTAAAACATGAGCACTCCCTAATAATTAAAAGAAGGAGAAAAGTGAAATATTGTATTCTCAATGTTGTACTGACTGGTGCCGTGTTGTGTTTAGGTTTGGGCTGAGTGCGGAGCAGCGGGAGGAGGCAGAGAGGGAGCGGTTAGACGGTCAGGAGGAGAACTACGCCGACCACGAGGATGTCGGCCAGGACAACGAGCTCTTCACACAGGACCAGGTCAGCACAGCATTTCATTAATAAACCTTTAGGCCACACCAAAAAAAAAGTTGGTCAATGGATTTCGCGCACTTATTTTCGGAAATGGAATTTTTTTTTTTTTTTTGAAAAAAAAATTGTCAATGGATTTCGCTCGCCTCATTTTTTTCAAAATTGAGATTTTTTTTTTTTTTTTCAAATTTTCTTCCAGTAATTCCCCCAGAACAACCAATAGATTGTTATGTTAGGGGTCCCCTAAGAACTTTTGTCGGAGGCTGGTTAAAAAAAAAAAAAAAATTGTGGCTCGCTCCAGTTTTCCACCGACAAAATCCATTGACAAAAAAAAATTCTTAAAAAAAATAAAAAATTTTCGCTCGCTCGCACCATTTTTTGAAAAGTGAAATCCATTGACCAACTTTTTTTTTTGGTGTGGCCTTAGGCCAAACTATTTTTTATTGTTTGGGTTATGGGCCTGTCGCACTACTATGAAACCCCCCACACTAAAAATAAAATTGTGAAACCCAGGTTAAATCGCTCTTTTTCAGTTTTTTTACGGCATGTAAATCGGACCATTATTAAAGATTTTAGGTAGTAAAACGTGAAAGACTAAATTCAATTTAATTTCATTTAATTTTCTTATTTCGTCCTCTGCACTTGAGGAAATTTTCAAGTTGTCCGTAGCCCAAAGAATAAAAAAAAAAGTGTGACCACATAGTGCTGAAAGGGCTCATTTCCTTGGTTGTCATGATGCATTTATGCAAAATGCTAACCCTTCGGAAGTGTATTAACCCTGTAGGGTGGATACTTGAATGATGCTTGAATGCAGCACTGACAGGTTACTTGGCAGGGCTGCATTGCAAATTGCATGAGATATAAATATTTTTCTAAATTGGACAACTATTTCTAGGGCCAAATAAAAAAAAGTTTTGTTTCAGGTAACATGGGGATGAAACTCTAGGGTCGGTAGGTCGGATTTTTTTTTTTTTTTTTACTTTTTTTTTTTTTAGATAACCCTTAAATTGACCCAAAAAAATATGAAAATGGGAAGGTTTTTTTCAAAACTTTTGAAAACCTAAAATTTACCCCCAAAAAGTGTAAAGATATAAAAATTTCTTCAAAATTGCATAAAAAACGTAGGGTCGGCCTTGTTTACATAGGGTCGGTCGGGTGACCTGAAACAAACCTTTTTTTTTTTTGGCCTAGGATTGGCAATCTTTTTCTAGATATTGTCAAAAATTGACTCGCAATCTTCAGCGCTGACTCGCCGACAACAGCGTTGGCTCATGGACTATCAAATCGACTCTGAAATAGCCCTTGATGACTTGAAATTTTAGGTTTTTTTTCAAAATTGGATAAAAATTTCCAGGGTCGGCCCTGTTTTGCTAGGTAGGGTCGGGTAACCTGAAACCCACTTTTTTTTTGGGCCTTAGGTTGGAGAAACAGTCCGTATATGTTTTGCGTCACTTTGCGTATACTCCAGCCATGCGTCCTGTATATTGGCCTTAGTCAGTCCTGATTACACACGTCTTGTAATCAGCCTTCAGTGCTCGGGGTCAATATTGGTGCGCACACATAGCGGTGGCCGTACTAGATTCACTACCGTAAATTCTCGCGTAGAAGTCGCGGCTATAGTACGTGAGTCAGATCGCTGGTCGGCACAGAGGCAGGGTGCGGCTTACACGAGGGCTTTCGCTACTATGGTACACTACTAAAGCCACCATAATCACATCGCCAGTGCGGCTTATAGGATCGACCCAGAGTCGGGGTGCGGCTTATAAGACAGTTAGGTTTTAAAGTGGTGTTACGAGGAGGGTTGGCAATTTAGGGAGCGACCCACACCTTAGACGTCTTTGGGGAGAGGACCCAAACAGGTGGCACCTGTTTACAAAGCCTGGATCTTTTTTTACGGGGGGGGGGGGGGGAGGGGGGGGGATAAAGAACCCCCTCTTGTTGCAGTAAATATATTCTCTAAGAGTTGGTATAGTCTGCATTCAAATGAAATGTCCTGTATTAGACTCTTGATCTTTAAAGTGAGTACCGTATTCGACCTAATAAGCGCCCTCCCCCTAATAAGCGCCCCCCCCCCCCTTTATTCAGATTTTCCCCCCAAACTTTCTTTATAGGTTCCTCATAATTTGTAATTGTTTTTCACTTTGTATGGTTTATAACACTTCACACCTGTACAGGTGTTAAGGCCAAACCAGGTGTGAAGGCATAGGAGTGAGTAGAGACCTTGTGGAGGCTTCTGAGGTGGAAATAATACAGACATGGGGGGCGCTTATTAAAATGAATATTTGGGGTCGATTTTTCCACTTAAAATAATATTTTAAGCGCCCAGGGCGCTTATTACGTCGAATACGGTATATCCGATGTGTAGGACAAAAATATAAATTTCCCTAATAATGAGTCAGGATGTTCCCAAATATCATACTTAACTTCCTGTCAACTGAATTTCCCCTCATTCCATCAATATTGCCCAAATATTGATTTTATTTCCTAAAATATGGTCATTTGTGAATAAAATCGTGCACGATTTTAATGCTCCATGGAAAATACACTAGAAAATACCATGGTTGGCTCCAATGGGAGCCACTTTCTGAGCTGCTACCGCACATGGATACAATTTTAATGTACTCCAACCCATAAATAATACACTTTTACAGTATTTGCAACACATTTATGTAGGATTTAGAATTTGGCAAAAATCGGATATACCCACTTTAAACTGCTTTCGTCAATACTTACGCCAAAAAAACGACCCAAAAATTGACTCTTGAACTTCAGTGCCAACTCGCCGATGACGGCATCGACTCATGGACTACGTCTTCTGTTCAAAATTGGCCAAAAGTTTCTAGAGTCGGCCCTGTTTTGCTAGTTAGGGTCGGTGAAGCTGAAACTCATCTTTTTATTTGGCCTTATCAAAGCAAGCACTGAGTGGTTTCCTTGTAAGAGGAGTGGTGTTATATATCACCTTCATGGTATCACACACAACTGGGTCAAGAGGTGTTGACTAACACGTTCAGGAGAGTAATTTAAAACGTGATGAGTATGAAGACCCTTTAACCCTTTAAAGATGGTGTGTCAGCTAAATGTGTAGAGATTTTTTAGTTTTATCAAATTACTATTGTATATCCTATCCCATACGTCTTCCATAACTTTTAAAATCATTGGCAGTGTCTTAGTCTATAAGATGAGCACATGCAGTGCAATATTTTTTACTATAGGTTGACACTAAAACACCCTATGTGTTGATACTGCATGGCTCAGTGCATTCTCTATTAGATTAGTTCCCCCAATACTCTCCTGGGGGAGTGCCTGAGTCAGTGAGGTAAATCAGGTACATTGTTATCAATCTCAAATTATGTATTAATAGACAAATATGTTGCAATGTTTATCAGCTAAAATGATAATGACACGCATGGCATTCAAGTGATATCCATTTTGGAGAAAAGGGTTAGGAAGTCTATTAGCTGATATACCATCTTTGAGAACCGCATCATGCCTTAATACATCATGCTCATGGTCGTCATGATGCATGAATGCAGCCCTGGCGAGTAACTCGCCAGTGCTGCATTCAAGCATCATGCCGACCCTACGGGGTTGAGACACTCCCAAAGTGTCGGCATGATACACCAATGCAGCACTGGCGAGTTACTCGCTAGGGTTGCATTGGTGCATCATGCCAACAAATGTCATCTTTTAGCGACATCATGCGACCCTTGGGGAGTGTTTCAGCACCCCCTAGTAATGTTAGAGTATATAATTTGCAAGGATTTGGAGTCACATCGTCACTTTAAGCAGCATCTTCAGAGGAAACCTTTTTTTTCATTTTACACCCCTGTACATTCATGCATCATAATACTAAGGGCACACCGGTACAGCATTAATATACTATGCGGCCCTTAAAGTGTTAGAGTGTTTTAGTGGCCACTTATAGGTGAACTTCACTGATAGGAGCGGTGTTCTCTCTGTATCCATATTATGAACCCAGGTAGAAGTGTTCTATTATTTCCTTTGTCGGCCCCATTGTCTACTGATAGCCTCTGAAATATAACCCTTTTTTCAATGGCAAGGGTTCCCACCATGGAACATTTTGCACAGAGAGTAATCATCTTGAGATTTTCACACCTTCCCCACCATATCATATAAACGGTACCTACCGTAAATTGCTGTGCTATGGATGGGGGTGATGTGCGGGCATTATGATGTTTTGCCGAAAAGGGTGCAATTTTATTACTCCCCCCTCACCCACTGTTGGTAAAAAGGAACACTCCAAAAGCCTGTCCTGCATCCTTGGGCAAATCCTTTTGTGTATCTTTATTAAAGTATAAGGTAGTTGTAGGTATAAAATAGACCCTGTATAAGGTGTCTACATGATATAGATACCGACCATTGTGAGGCTATCTATGCTGTAGATGCTCGGATCAGACGTAGATCATGGGATTTTATTTGGCCTATATCACATGCAGGACACCACAAGATCTCCAGGATATACCAAACTGCAGCAAATCCATCCTCTTCATTAGCAATTCTATTTAAAGCTAGAACAAGTGAAAAACTTTGTCTACGGATCTCATTTTTGCAAAATTGGTACGAGCAAGTGAGCAGAATTTAAGTACTATTATCGTAGTTGACGTAATAAGCACCCTGGGCGCTTAAAATATTATTTTGAGTGGAAAAAAACAGCCTCAAATATCCATTTTAATAAGCGCCCCCCATGGCTGTCTTTAACAGACTACTCTGGGGGGGAAATCTGAAAAAGAGGGGAGGGCACTTACCAGGGAGAGGGCGCTTATTACGTCGAAAACAGTATCAATATTTTCTTTTTGTGTATGGATTAATGAAAAAGTGAAGTGGTGAAATCAAAAGAAAGAATACAATTCGAATTATTAAAGGATAAGGCAAATGATTAAAGATGTAACGAATGTAATTGGATTTCTGAAAAAAGTACATGTACCTGCATGTACACTAAATACCGTAAAACCTCGCGTATAAACCTTTGGGCCGATCCTGTAAGCCACATTTGCGATCTGATTATGGTGACTTTAGGACTGTACCATAGTAGTAAAATCTCGCGTATAAGCCGCACCCTGACTCTGGGCCGATCCTATAAGCCGCACTGCCGATCTGACTCGCGTACTAGCCGCGGCTTATACGCAAAGTTTTACAGTACCGTAAAACCTCCCGTACAAGCCGCGGCTTGTACGCGAATCAGATCGCTGGTGCGGCTTATAGGATCGGCACAGAGTCAGGGTGCGGCTTATACGCGAGTTAGGCTTATACGCGAGGTTTTATGGTACCAACAATTTGATTATTTGTGTCGGTAATGTATGTGGCGTGTTTGATGTGTGTGTCCGGTAGCAGTAACCACAGGTGGCCGACATGTGATACAGGAGATAGGGGGGGGCCGTTATCTGGTGTGTACATACAGGCAGTGTGTGATATTAGCACACTAGTAGTGTAACATGGGGGGCTTATCTAGTAATGGGATCAGGAGGCTAAAATATAAGGTGTGTTTCATGTTGCTGTAAAACCTTGAGTATAAGCCTAACTCGCTTAGAAGCCGCACTCTGACTTACACTTTGTGCTGATTCTATAAGCCGCATTTGCAATCTGATTATGGTGACTTCAGTGCTGTACCATAGTAGCTGAAACTCGCACATAAGCCACACCTTGACTTTGGGCCGATCCTATAAGCCGATCCTATAAGCCTGACTTGCATACTAGCCGCGCCTCATACTTGACTCGTAAACTATTAAATCGACCCTAAAATAGCTCCAAAATGACCTAGAATATAGATTTTTTTTTCAAAATTGGCTAACAATTTCTAGGGTCGGCCCTGTTTTACTAGGTAGGGTCGGGTAACCTGAAAATACACCTTTTTTTCTCTCTTTGGCCTAAGCAGTACTGTTATGAGACACCTCTCTTAGTCATAACTCAGATTAAATATAAGGGAGTGGCTATTTCTTAACAAGAAGATGTTGACCCTCCCCCCCCCCCATAAGTGTTAATTCAAAATTTAAAAATCCCTGAAAAGTGCCTCATATTTTAAAACGCTACTTGGTATGTATAACGTTTAAAGGCATACCCGGGTACTACCTCAATATTTTCTTCACAGTGCATACAAAGCAAGTGCATATTTTTTATTCGCATACCGTATTCGACGTAATAAGCACACACCCCCTAATAAGCGCACACCCCCCGTTTTTGGCCAATTTTTATACTACAAATAACCAAAATTATCTCAACTTTTGACCCCAATTAAACTCTTAACTACTAAAAGATGTCCATAATAATTTTTTAAGCGCACTGTGCGCTTATTACGTCGAATACAGTAGTAGTCCTTTTCTAAAAGTTGTGTAAAATCAATACCGGTACGCGTGATATACAGTACACACTCCCCATTAGGGTGTATCTGATATTACATAGCACCAGTATTGACATAATGTATGCGCCTGAGACTGCCACACTTAGTTACTGCAGTAACACAACCAAATGCTGCCCTCTGAAAAAAAAAAGTTGGTCAATGGCTTTCAAAATCAAAAATCCATTGACAAAAACAATGCTTCCCATAATATCAGTAGCGTAGTTCACCTCCAATTAAGGAAGTGGTCATTTTTAACTAAAGTGGGGGGGGGGGGTGGATTGGTTGTTGGGGTACCAAAAAGCTTTGAAGTCGTTGAGAGGGGAGGGGGACCAACATAATTTCACCCTCTTGTACAGAGGCTTCTATAAAGTATGCACACACATTTTTACCAGACATTGACCCCCCCCCCCCCCCCCCCACCCACTACAGTTCTTGTACACATTAAAATAAAAGGGTTTGTGAACGCAATAATTTTCAGAAAATAGACCCCACTTCGTACGTACATCCTTTATGGAAGCCCCCTACCGAAAAAGCTAGTGTATTACTCTAGCTGAAAGGGGTCAGCCGCGATCAATTTGAACCCGCGTCGGTATGGGGGTGGACGGGGTTGGGGAAACTTGGATCCCTCTCACGGGGGCAAAGAAGAAATTCAGCGTGGTCACGTGAAGATTCACCGACCCCTCACCCCGGGTCCCTCACCTCGGCCATGTGCAGTGTTGCCGAAAACTTTTTATCAATGCAGGCCAAGGTGGCCTGCGTCTTGGCATCTCACGCAGGGCATTACCCTTTCATGCAGGCCATATGAATATTGATATTAAAGGTGCCCATATAAACTTCATTATGACTGCAAAACATTTTGAAAGTATTTGCATATTAAACAACTTCACTAAAATTGCCCTAGCTTCGCTTATAATTGGCCGATTTGAAAAATTCTTTCAGCAATATGAAGCTGAGATCATGGCAGGCCATCCTGGCCTGCGTCCTAAGGCCCTTCTCCGGTCATTGCGATTCTACAGTTTTTGCCGGCGTGCCCGCGTCATTTCGGCAACACTGCGTGTGTCAAATGACCACTCCATAACACATCTCCATGGAGACCAATCAATACTTTGTTGCTGGCTGTATATGAGCTGGTTCAGCTAGACTAACAACATGGCCGCCCATTGATCTTAGTGTATTAGTTGCTGTACGTGTGTGTGTGCACCTGTTAACACTGTTAATGCGGGGGGGGGGGGGGGGAGAGCCTAGTATGTAGACTAACTGACAGGCTGCATGCTACCTTTAGGCCAGACCAAAAAAATAAGTTGGTCAATGGTTGGTCACCTTATTTTCGGAAATGCAATTTTTTTGGGGGGGCGGGGGGGGGGGGGTTGTCAATGGATTTCGCTGGCCTCGTTTTTTTTTCCAAATTGAGAATTTCAAATTTTTCTTTCACTAATTCCCCCTGATCAACCAATAAATTTTATATTAGGGATCCACTAAGAACTTTAGTCGGAGGCTGGGTAAAAAAAAAAGTCCCTCGCTCCAATTTTCCACCGACAAAATCCATTGACAAGAAAATTCTTAAAAATTAAATTAAATCCATTGACCAACTTTTTTTGGGGTGTGGCCTTATGCAAGTCTTTCGGGGTCAGCATCTTAAAGTTGCATAGTCTGACGATTAGGGTTCAAAAATAAATTTTGCTTAAAATTAACCAGAACATTCATATGGCCATACTTCATGTCCTGACTCATGTACTAGCTGCAGCTTATACGCGAGGTTTTACGGTAACTAGAATTTTGTACTTTCAGTCAGCGCGTAGTAGCATCATGCCGACCCTACGGGGTTGGGACACTCCTGAAGGGTTAGCATGATGCACCAATCTTTTAGCGACATGCATCCTGAAAAGATAAATTGTGTAAATTCTAAAGCTAAATATTGGTGTTGTTGTATATTTCAGTCGGCGCGCAGTAGACCCTGGTGGAAGGCTAACTTCTTTGTGATTGAGCCGGTGCTGTTCGGCACCTGGGACGGGGTCTTCACGTCGTGTATGATCAACATCTTTGGTGTTGTCATCTTCTTACGGACAGGATGGATGGTGGTGAGTACAAGTCGACTTCTGGAAAATTTCAATGTTGCCGAAATGACATCGGCCCATTGCCGATGCAGAATCGTAATGGCCAATGTGAGGGCATCAAACATTAGCCACAACGTGATCTCAGCTTTTCGATGGTGAAAGAATTTATCAAATATTCCTATTAGAAGCTGAGTTAGGTACCGAGTACATCTAACTTTAATATAGGCATTTTGTCAGGGAATTTAAGCCCAGTGTTGCCGAAAACTTTTTTTGCACAATGTGGCCTGTGTCGCGACATCTTACACAGGCCATTTGCCTTCTACACAGGCCCCCTCGTCCCTCTTTTCATCTAAATGAATAGATCTACAGATCGCAAAAACTCTGCAATAACAGCTTACAAAATTGATTTGAAAATGGTTAAATTCACTGAAAAAATGCTAAGACATTTTCCTACAACCCCTCACAAGGTTTTTGGCATATAAATTTTTTTCATTTACTTCAGTAAACTAATTTGTTTATATAATTGTATTTTCAGGGCAATGCAGGTATAGGTTTCTCCATGTTGATCCTGGTGTTGACGGTGGCGCTGGCCCTGATCAGCGTCCTGAGTGCTATCGGGCTGTGTGAGCGGTGTAAGATGGAGAGGGGAGGCGTCTACTTCCTCCTGTCTCACGTCCTGGGGGCGCGTATAGGGGCCAGCTTCGGTATCATCTACTGCTTTGGCCAGGTGAGTGACCGTTACTTCTTGTGTAGACATCGCAGCTTGTACGCAGATCAGAACCTCCGTGTGGCTTAAAGTTGGGGGTGCAGCAGGGCTGCCACTGTCAGGGAAAATATCTTTCGTTCCAGGTCAGAGAAATGTTAGGGAATTTCAGATTTTTTGGCAAAATATTAGGGAATACCATATTTTCTGAAAATGTCAGGGAAAATAATATTTTGTCAGAGAAAATCTTTGAAATACCAAAAAAAGTCACCTGCTTTCTCTGAAAAAAGCCTGTATTTACTATTATTGTAAGAGGGAAAAATATCTTAATCATCAAAAAGGAGGGGGTAAAATTTTGGCGCACGCGATACACAAAACCCCTGTTGTTAGATAATGATCATTCGTTGAGTAGAAGATAACTTTAAAAAAGGGTACATATTCATAATTGGAGGACATTTAAAAACATTGGGCGTATGTCGTGATTGTCAGGGAAATTTGATATAACGTCAGGGAAAGGTCAGGGAATTTAAAACTACCTTGTCGGTGGCAACCCTGTGCAGGTTATACAAGGGTTTTTGCTAGTATAATATGGTCCTAAAGTAGCAATTTCAGATCCGGCATATATTGTAAAAAGAGCAGGTATACATCATCTACTACCTTTGATTAGATGAGCAGAAAAGTCACTTTTCCTACTTTTGCAGGAATTCCTATTTTTCTTTCTAGAATTTCTGTATTGAATTAAGCTAATTGCCTAAAGAAAAATGAGCAAACTTTCAGGATTTCCAACTTTTTTGTCAATGCCTATTTCATATCTCTGGTTGAGTGAGCTACCATTGTAACTTCTCGTGTAAAGCTTGTACGCAAATTGACCCTTTACATACGGCTTGTTGACATGTCATATGTCGTCATGATGCACCAATGCAGCCCTGGTGAGTAACTCGCCGATGCTGCATTGGTGCATTGTGCCAACCCTCTGTGAGTGTCTCGACCCCATAGAGTCGCCATGATGCTTGAATGCAGCAATGGCGAGTAACTCACCAGCGCTGCATTCATGCATCATGACGACCAAGGGTATGATGCATTAAGGCATCATGCCCTCCTTAAAGGTTTAAATGATTCTCCCAAGGTCTCTACAAGGCTATTTTTTTCTAGTTGTATTTGCATGGTCCCAACGTAGCCATTCTTAGACCCAAGGTGCAGCTTATAAGATTTGTCAATGTTTATCCACAAGATTTTGCGCTACAAAATTGAAAAAGTACCCGATACTTTAAAATTCAGCTCACAAGCTTAATCCTTATACCGTAGTCTTATAATACAATAAAATACGAAAATCTTCTCGCAAAGTGTTCTTGTGTATTCAAACGATTTTAGCAGAAAAATAATTTGGTTGATAGGGCCACGCCAAAAAAAAAAGTTGGTCAATGGATTTCACTTTTCAAAAAATGGTGCGAGCGAGCGAAACTAATTTTTGTCAATGGATTTTGTTGGTGGAAATGTGGAGTGAGCGACAATTTTTTTTTTTTAACATAGCATCTGACAAAATTCCTTTAACAAACAAATTCATTGGTTGATCTGGGGCAATTACTGGAAGAAAAATTTGAAAAAGGAAAAAAAATTCTCAATTTTGAAAAAAATGAGGTGAGCGAAATCCATTGACAATTTTTTTTTCAAAAAAAATAAAAATTCCATTTCCGAAAATAAGGTGCGCGAAATCCATTGACCAACTTTTTTTTGGTCTGGACTAGTGGGAAAAATATAATTGCATCGTGAACGTTTTTTGTTGCAGGCTGTGGCGTGTTCGCTGTACACGGTGGGGTTTGGAGAGTCTATAGCGGGACTCATCCACCAGGACAACCCCTGGGTGGCTAAGGGCATCGCGCTGGGCGTCACCATCCTCCTTGTAGGTAAGTCAACACCTCTCACACCATAATCTCACTTAACATATACCACCCTCTCTTCTCTCGTGTATAAACTCAGTGTACTATCCTCTCTTCCCTTCAGGCGAGGCCAAAATAAAAAGTTGGTCTACGGATTTTGTTTTCCCAAAGTAGGTGCGGTAGGGCGAATATATATTAATTTTTTTTCGCAATTTTTTTTTTGTCTACCGATTTCAACCATCAATAAAGTGGTGTGGGCGAATTTCTTCTTCTTTTTTTTGTTGAGGGAAATTTTCTTTTTTGTAGAAGCATGCTGGTAGAAGCTTAAATTCCCGGCTCCCACGAAAACATCCTCCAAAATTATCAATAAAATGATGCGGGCGCTGTCAGTAGAGCAATTCTTTTTCAAAACAAAACAAAAATTGCATTTCCGAAAATATGGTGCGGGAAATCCGTTGACCAACCTTTTTTTTTTGGTCTGGCCTTGCCTCATTTTTTTTTGGAAAACTGAGAATTTTATATTCTTTTCTATTGATTCTCCCAGATCAACCCATCAATTTTTTCACGGAGAACTTCTGTCGCTCCACTTTCTGAGCTACAAAATCCACTGACAAAAGAAAATTCTTAAAAGAAAAAAGTCTTCCCTCAAGTATAAACACTTACCATCCTCTCCTCCCAGGCAAATAAAAGAACACTCACTATCCTTCAAAGAGAATGGGGCCTCCCATTACTTTAACCTTGATAGACAGTATTCACGAAGAAATAAACTGTACCCTCGTCTCTCCCCGCAGGTATCAACATAGCGGGAGTGAAGTGGGTGATCCGCCTGCAGCTTCTGCTCCTCATGATTCTGTTTGTCGCCGTCCTCGACTTCCTCGTCGGATCTTTTGTCCACACCGACCCAGGTTAGTCTAAATTATACAGAATTTGATGTTTTCCTACATATTTTCGCAGAATCTAAAATCCCAGAAAATACATACAGCGCAGAATAAAATATGTTTACAGTACTCATACCTACGTTCAACAATCGAAGTGATTCCTATGTTAATTCATAGATTGTATGCTCAGTATAATAAAAAAAATTGAATTGAATTGAAATTTTAAAAAAATGAAGAAAGTTTTAAAATTGAATTGAAATTGAAAATTAAAAATTGATTCTCCCCTACAGAGTTCAGTATGATAACAATTTTAATTGAATGGAAATTTTGAAAAATTTAAGAAAGTTTTTGAATTGAATTGAAATTAAAAATTAGAAATATTAAATTGAATTGAAATTGACTCTCCCCTACAGAGCTTTTGAATTAAGTTGAAATTTAAAATATTAAATTGAAATTGATTCTCCCCTACAGAGCTCAGTATAATAAAAAATGTAATTGAATAGACATTTAGAAAAATTGAAGAAAGTTTTTAAATTGAATTGAAATTGAAATTAAAAATTAAAAATATTAATTTGAAATTGAAATTTATTCCTCCAGACCATGGGTTTATCGGGTACGACCTGCCCACGTTGCAGAACAACACGGGTCCCAGTTACCAGGAGGGCGAGTCCTTCTTCACCGTCTTTGGCGTCTTCTTCCCGACGGCCACCGGAGTGTTTGCCGGAATCAACATGGGCGGCGATCTACGCAACCCCTCCCGCAGCATCCCCATAGGGACACTCTCCGCTGTCGGAGTCAGGTATGTCACTATATTCTCCCAATCTTGTTACATCCCCATGGGCCTTATATCTCCCCCTGTTTATACAGGGGTTAGGCTTCATGTACTTTTTTAGGTTTTGAAAATAGTTTTATTAACCTTCTCACAATATATACAAAAAGTGGATAAACGAAGTCAATGTGTATCAAAAATCATCAATTCAATATCAAATCATCCAAATACACAATGTTAACACAATGTTTTGATGAAAAATATTAGATGACAAATGTGCTTATGGTAGTGCTAAGTGTAACATGAGACAAGATTAACGTACAGAGGATTGGGGACGAACATAAAAAAATAACTAGTCAGATTGAATAACTCCAAGTATAATGTTTATGCCTTTAATTATTGTCCTTATGCCTCACGGTCTGGTCTCTCCTCCCCCAGTACCGGCCTGTACCTGTCCTTTGCCGTGGTGCTTGGTGCTACCTGTGTACGGGACGCGCTACAAAACGACTACCTCATCGCAGAAAAGGTAACACGACAATATTTACAGTAATACACATTTAATTGATGTTAGTATACTATGATAAGTTCCCATAAATCATGAAAAGTCGTGGGGGGAAAACTGCCAGGAAAAGTCATAATACTGGTAAACAAAATCCATTAGAATGTACCATTAGCTTTTAACAATTTAGAAAATTTCCCTGTCAATTCGGGACTGCCCGATGGCTGCATTGATGCATCATGAGGACCCTTCGGGCATGTATTACCCCTGTAGGGTTGGCAAGTAACTCACCAGTGACAGTGCTGCATTCAAGCATCGATCATGCTGACCCTACGGGGTTGAGACACTCCCCGAAGGGTTTGGCGCATCTTTACATTAAATGTCATCATTTAGCGATATGCTGTCAATATTCTAGCTCCCAATTAAATAAAAATCAACAAAAAAAGAAAAAAAGAAAGAATTCAATTCTCCCGGAAATGATGCGGTCGCAGTCCGCAGACACTTATTTTTTCAAAAGGAAAATTTGAATTCTCAAAAGTATGGTGCGGGAATTCCGAAGACCAACTTTTTTTTGGTGTGGCCTAAAGGGTTAAAGCGTTAACATATTGCCCTCCTGTATGTAATCATGTCGGGATATGCCGTCAATAAAGGGTTAAAGTACTAACCTCTTGTCCCCCGTGCCACAGGTATCCACTTATTACTATCTGGGAGGGGGGGGGGGGCTAGGTGGATTTTCCCAAAACGGCACTTTTTATACCGACCCCCCCCCCCCCATTAGTGGAATGATTCCATAGGCGCATGCGATTTTAGCGGGGGCATTTTTCAAAATCCAAAAGTAGGGGGGGTGGGTTGAGATTACTTTTGGCTAACTAATGGGGGGGGGGGTCGGTATAAAAACGGCCGTTTTGGGAAAATCCACCTAGCCCCCCTCCTCCCAGATAGTAATAAATAACTCGGCCCTAAAGGGTTAAAGTGTCAACACATTGCCCTCCTGTATGAAATATTTTACCGATATGCCGTCAGTTAAGTGTTACCAAGTTGTCCTCGTGTTGTAGGTGTCCATTGTGGGGATGCTGTTCCTGGCCGGTCTCTACATCTCGTCCATCTCCTCCTGTATGGGCGGTCTGTACGGCGCCCCCCGCATCCTCCAGACCATCGCCGAGGAGAACGTCATACCCATCATACGCCCGCTCGGCCAGGGGGTAAGTCAAACAGCAGAAATGCCACTTTTCCTACTTTTGAAGGAATTTCTACTTTCTCAGAGTGATTTCTTGGTTAAATTATGTTGATTTCTTATAAAGAATTGACCAAAATCTTAAGATTTCCTGCCTTTTATTGACCAGAGAGTGGCACCTCTGATTGAGTGATTGATTTTCATTACAATGAAAATTCACAAGTGTTGCATTATTGAAATTCATGGTAAGTTAAGTTTCAAGTTTAAGTTTCAAAGATTATTTGGAACTGACCAGCAGTAGTATTCACAATGACAGAATGAAAGAAAACCATTTTTTTATGTTTATATTTATATGATTGCACTCTATGAGGGACTGAGACACATGTACATCATTTTTGTCAAACTCATTGAACTCTAGACAATAAAGTTGATTCTTGTTCAAAAAAAAATTATAAAAAAATAAAATGTGTATATCTTTATTTTGCAGCGTGGCCCCAATAAGGTACCGGTGTATGCGCTCATCGTCATCACCCTCATCTCCATCCTGTTCGTGTTTATCGGTGACGTGAACACGCTCGGCCCCATCGTCACCATGCCCTTCATGTTATCCTACGCTGCCGTCGACTACGCTTACTTCGCGCTTGCCATGAGTGCCGATAAGCGCAGAGAGCGCGAGCGACGCTTCGAGACCTCCTCCCCCATGCATAAACAAAACGGTGAGCTGGCGCCCCCTGGAGGAGGACAGGCGACCACTCAGACTATTAACTATGGGTCTATGGAGCCCAAGCCCAAGCAGACGAATGATTTGGATAATTTATTCCCGGAGAGGCATCATGACCCGACGCGGCCCCGGACTAATAGTCTCGGGAGTCCCACGTTTGTTCAGCCGGAGGAGGATCCGGCGGCGGCAGACGCCGTGTCGATGGCGAGTGAAGCGGACGACCGGTCAGGGCTACTAAAGAAACCGGAGGGTGCAAGTAAGTGCCTTTAATTTTTTTTAATGTGATTTATTCAGGTAAATTATTACATATGTAATTACAAGGTTCGGCGCATTCCCATTCTTCCACCAAGACCCCACACAGATGCCACTTTACTACTTTTGTAGGAATTTTCTACTTTTTGGATGCAATTTCTGCATTTAATTGTGTTGACTTCCTGCAGAAAATGTACTAAAATTGTAGGATTTCCTACTCCTTGTTGAAGACTGAGTGGCATCTCTGAATTTATCAAATGGTGGAAACAATATTAGTTATCACTATGCAGCTTCATTCTAAAAAAATCTAAGTTTAGAATACTCTACATGTTTAAACTCCTTATTATGTCATACTCTATTTCATATTATATATTTTATCCTTGATGACGGTCTTTATATGAAACATAAATTCATGGTTGTTTGAATGTCTTTCAGAAACTAAAATTCGCATTGCGAAAAAACGTAAGACAAAAGTTATTGTTTTATAGCCCTAACATTTTATTGACACTGGTTTAGATAAGATTTGGTGGCAGTATAACCGTAAGGATGAGGCAATATCAACCTTGATATTTTGTACAACCTATCCCGAGCCATTGCTGAAAAAAACGCACCAATAGACTTTAATAAGGCCCCTAATATATCCTAAAATGCTTGGGTACATATCCCTAGCAAATGCAACATGCAGGTGTTTAGGTGCTGACGCTTTTCAGTATTTTGGTGTTTAACTCCCTTAAGCTTTGACCCCCCCCCCCCCCCCATCCTGAATCCGTAGCACTAATAGCCAACGTATATGACCACTCGAACAGCGCCACCGCGGCCACAAATGGTTGCAACATGTTTTCTCATCTCTATCAATTGGAGCCTGAATAGAATAACCCAAAAACTAAAACCAAAAGACTTATCCTTGACAATTGACCTCTAGTATTAACATAGATTCGGTAACCTTAACCCTTTAATGACGGCCTTATACTTTAATGCATCATGCCCTTAGTCGTCATGAACGCAGCCCTGGTGAGTAACTCGCCATTGCTGCATTCAGGCATCATGCTGACCCTATGGGATTGAGACACTTCCAAGGGGTCGGCATGGTGCACCAATGCAGCACCGACCAGTTACTCACAGTAGTTACATTCTTGCATCATGACGAAAAATATCATTTTTAGTGACATGCCACCTTAACGGGTTAAAGGATTAATGATGGGGACGTATATTACAGGGCTGTAAATGCTCAGATTAAAATCTGAATGCCGATCTTTTGGTCTTCAAATTGGTGATTCTTGTGATACGTCTAGATCCAATCTGTTTCACTCTAGTAGGGCGGAGACTTTGGAAGTCTCAACAGACTAGAGCACTAAAATTTATCAAATTGTACCAACTTAGTTACCTGCTTGATTTTCAACACTTTCTTGGAGGCATGTCCCCCAAACCCCCCTACAGATTACTAGAACCATTGTGACATGAGATTAGCAACTGTACACTCATTTTGTATCCTCTTCCGCACAAACCCTCAGATTATTTGCCTTTTCCCAGTTCACCCCCCTGATATTAACGGTCCCCGTTTTCTGTTAACAGCCGCTAAACACCTGAGTACGGAGATCACGATACAACCACGCTCCTTCTACTCCGTCCTCTCTAACAGGTGGATCTCACTCATCGGGGTAAGGCAGTTTTAATACCGTAAAACCCCTCCTTTAAGACGACCTCACCTTTAAGACGACCCCCTTGTATGAGAAAAAACTTTAGAACCGTTTTCTCTTTAATCCTTTATAAGAAAACCCCACCTTTAAGACGACCCCCTTGTTAGGGAAAATAAATCCCAAAATAAGGTCGTCTTAAAGGCGGGGTTTTACGGTACACGTTTAGGCAGTCTTAATAACAGGAGGGAGGGGGGGGGGATGCAAAAAAAATGGAACCCTCTTTAGGGCCAAAACTTTTTTTTTTAATATTGTAAAATTGTTATTTCTTGAAAAAAAATTGGTAAGCGAAATTTGTATCATTTAAAAAAGAAAAAAGGGGGGAAAAATTGTGTGGTACCAAAAAAATAGAAATTGCTGTTGCTCTGCTGCTTGCTTGCTGTCTAGTGAGTTGCCCCCCTTCTAAGGTGGAGAGTTCCCAAGCCTCTGAAGATAGGCACCAGGGGGCACTGTCAGTATCCACTAATATCAGGATAACTCCCCCGAGGGAAGTGGTGCCTACACATTATGAACTATAAATTTCTAACACAGAGTACGGGTAGACAAGAGTTCAGAAATATCAAATTTTTTGAAAAAATGAAAATCCATTTACAATTTTTCTTTCCAATTTTGCAGGCCATCTTCAGTATAGTGATCACGTTTGGCGTGCAGTGGGGCTACGCGCTGGCTAACATGGGTATTGTGTTGGTGGTGTTCATCTACATCGGCCAGTTTAACCCCGGTACCTCCCCGGGTATCGCAGAGTTCAGTATGTGGCAGTGGGTCAGGGACGGCTTCAGATCCTGCTGCAGGTAAACACACTTTTTTTGATTCACAAGTCCTAAAAAAATAGTTGTGTTCAGCTAACAGGTAGGTCGTTTTTTTGTGGTTTTTTTTACCAATTCTTTTCAGGATTGGAAGAGAAAATTTCTCCCATTTCTCATCTTTTCTGTCAATTTTTTTTCCAATTTCTTTTAGTAGTAAAGTCTTAATAATGCCTTCAGAATTGGGGTACGGTAGGCCGAAAAAAATAGAATCGATCGGGATACCTGAACACAACTACCGTAAAACCTCTCTGACAAGCGGACCTCCCTTTTAAGCCAATCCCCTGGTTAGAGGTAAAATTATAATCCGAATGGGGGCCATGCGCTGCCTTAGTAACTATATCGGTCAGTTTAACCCCGGCACCTCCCCAGGTATATTTCAGTATGTGGCAGTGGGTGCGGGACGGCTTCAGAAGCTGCTGCAGGTAACACATTGTTCACCATAAATCCTCGCTTATAAGTCAATTTTTTTTTTGCTATATAATATATTAGTCGATTTTTTCCCCCTAAAAGTCCAAGTCGGCTTATAGGTGAGGTTTTGAATTATTTAGGGACCCAAAATTATAATCTTTGATGCTGTAAAATACGGGTATATGTTTTTTGGGGGAATTGTTTTTCCCTGTATGACATATTTCTCTCCCCCCTAAAGTATGGGGTTGCTTTAAGCACAGAATAGCATAAATGATATTATGCTCTTTGGCCCCAGAAAATGGTGATTTTAGCAGGGTTTGGGTTGGGGATTGGCCCCCGGAAAAAAATCAAACTCCAATTCGACTTATAAGTGCAGCTTTTCAAAAGTTCAAAGCATGGCGGTGGATCAGTAATCAAAGTTATCCGAATAAACCGGCCTAATAACACCTTATGAATCATGGTATCCTACAGCGAGTAATTAAGTGTCTGTCTCTCCGCTTCTCCAGGCGCGGCCCGCCCCCTCCGGAGCAGGTGATTGTGCAGCCCAACACACCGGCCATGAACACAATGGCCGCCCAGCTCACCGAGGATAACGAGGACTTCGCCGACAGAGGGCGCTACCATCAGTCAGAGGTCGTCAAGGGAGACAACTTCGACGACAACTACGACAGCGATTAATCTACGAGTCAACGGATAGGCTTGTTGTCGCTACCATCAATCGGAGGTCGTCAATGTGACATCTATGACAGCGACTAACCTGCGAGTCAATGGATAGATTTGTGTCAGTCGCGGGTTCCTTATGACAGTGTCTGGTTAAAAATAAACCAATGATGCCACTTTTCCTACTTTTGCAGAAATTCCTGCTTTTTAGCTGGAATTTCTACATTGAATCATGTTGATTTCCTAAAGAAAATTGACCGAAATTGTAAGAATTCCTATTTTTCTCCGACGATTGATTGGCATCTCTGATGAACAATGATAGTTGACAACGGAGAGCCGTAAGTCGGATTATAGCAGTTGGCGACTACTTATCTAGAACTAAAGCCGCACTATTCTTCTCTGATACAAAAGGATCTGTGTTGTGTTGAGAGTGGCCAGACTGTGACAATGAGTGCATTGGTGTTAAGTTAGGGAGTGGGCATTTTTTAACAACGGGGGGGGGGGAAGGGTTGGTGGATTTGCACGTGAGCAGGTCGAATTTTTTTTGGCCCCCCCCCCCCACGGAAGGGGTCGAAAATATTTTGGTCTCCCCCTCAGGCGAGTTAAAGTTGAGCGCGACCGACCCCTTTGAGCTATAGTAACGCGCGGGCATTTTCACTAAAAAGAGGTGCAATTTTTTTGCCCCCCCCCCTTCAAGGGGTCCAAATTTGTTTGGTTCCCCCCAAATCCACCACCCCCCCTGTTGTTTAAAAAAACCACTCCCTTATATACGAGTCATGATTGATACCTTGGTGTTACCATCAGTAGATATCATCCCTGCATCATGTTTCCCGAACGAATGTATTCAAATCGTCTGCGATAATAATTATGATAATAATAAGAATCACCCCTGTCTATGGGAACTGTTGTTTTGTGCATGGCTTACATTATTATTGGCCTGACTGAAATTGTTGGTTATTGTAGATTGTATATATCTTGTATATTATATTAATGTATACACTGAATGTGGGGTATAGAAAAGTCCCCCCCCCCCATGTTGGGCTACAGCCTTTGTATGTTATCATTATTAATGTGGGTTGTATACTTGATATATTAGTAACAAATCTGGTCACAAAACTTACAAGAATGTGATGTTGAAACCAGCCTGTGCTGATGTTATAAAAATGTTGAGTCATGCTGAGTCATGTTGAGACATGCTGAGTCATGCTGAGTCATAGTTAACATATAACACGGGTGGAAGTGGGTATAAATTTGAGGTACAAGAGTATATTATATAGAAGAGTATATTATAAATCATTGAGCTACGCGTCATCGTAAAGCCCCTTTTGTCTGTTATAGATTTATATATTGCTAAACTTCTATGTCTACAAATTGATGGTAATATCTCTTCTTTATATACCGGTATGTATATATGAAATGGCTGAAACATTCCATTTGATACAAAGCAGGTTATGCATAATATTTGTTTCTGTTTTTGTTGTTTTTTTGAATTCAGAATTTTTGATGCATAATAGTACTCTAAAATATTAAATGCAATTACAGATGTAAGCCTGGTTGCATTTCACAATCAGCTAAATTGTAACTGTACAAGAATTTTTGATTTTTTTTTTAAACTAATTTTGGTCATTTTCATGATATTCGAGAAATTCCTATTTCACATCCCATATTTGGTGCGTGTTTCTTCAAATAATGTCAATGATGGTGCCGATTGATGTCGCGATTTTCTCTCCGATGCTACTCTATATAATAAGCTGTACAATACACCGCATTTAATATATCACCAGTATGAAAATTACGCTGAAATAGAAACTGTTACGGGTAGCCGTTGTTATAACCACCATTTAAATCTTGATAAATACATAAAATGTTTCAATATATTCCTAGTTCATGAGTCAAGACCTAGGTCAAGGGTTTTTTATTAACCACTAGAAGGCCACAAAGACAGAAGAGTCAATATAAAGTACGAGAAGTACCGTAAAACCTTGGCTATAAGCCGACCTTGGCTATAAGCCGAATGTGAGTTTGGAAGTAAAAATTCGGCTTATAACAAAAGTGCTTAAAATTAGTTTTCACTATGTTTCTACATTATTAAAACCTCACCTATAAGCCGAATGGGAGTTTGGGGCTTAAAATTCGGCTTATAGCAAATAAAAACGCCAAATAAAATTCGGCTTATAGCCGAGGTTTTACGGTAGTACGCAACAGAGTCAGCGTCCACTTTCAAATTACGTTTCTCTTCCCTCCCCCCCCCCCGCCCCAACTTTTTCCATGACATGGTCGTTTTCTCCTGCTTGCACTTTACACTATTGAAGTCGTATTATCAAATGATATTTTAGGTAACCACAAGGAGTCGTTAAAGTTAACGTTCACTGCCCGTGATAAGCATCTTTCAGAGTTTTATTTGAGTCTATTTTTGTTTATTAATATTTAATACATGGTATTCTGTGTTTCTCTGAATATAGAGAATTATATTATTTACTCCTCGATAATCTGTAGCACATTGAATATTTCAGTTATGATAATGGGTGAATGTTTTTCAGATTCAAGATCTTATAATATTATTTTGATTTCTCTCAGATCAGTAGTAAAAGAAATTAAGAAGATACATGTATAATTGATCACAATTAAGAATATAATAGTGTCGCGTGAATTCTTTGATACTCTTAGCTACCTTCTAGGAGGGTAATTCTGAAAGGTCTTGCCTCTATTCCTTGATACTCCCAGTCTCCATGTTTGAGTGCATGGCTTAAAGTTAGTATATCCGATGGTAGGGCCTCAAAAAATTATTTTCCTAAGAGTCAGGAAGTTCATAATGATCATACTTCAATTGCTACATGAGCTTTTCATTCTCAGTTCCTCTATTTGTCCCTGTATTTGGATAAAATACTCCAGTTTATTGCCATGGTGCACATTTTAGAGGGCACAAATTAATGTGCACCCATGGCAAATACACTAGAACAGGCCTCCAGATGGGTATCATGGCACCCCTTTCTTGCGAATTTACAGCTATTGCACTGGCGTAGGAAAAGGGGGGGCCAGGGGGACCAGGGCCCCCTCAATCACAGAGGAGGGGGGGCCTGAATGTGTTTGGGCCCCCCCCAAATTTACCAAGACCCTATGATGTAATACACAAACTTTCCAAAACATACCTTTCCCACATAGGGAAAAGTGGGGACATTTGGGCCTGGCACCCATTCATAACTAAAGGGGGCTCAAATATTACTTTTCTATACAACTCCTATATGAGGGTGTATATATATGCACTTTCATGATTGAAAGCCGATATTCAAGGCAGGTTGGGTTGGGCCCCCCTGCCCCCCCCCCCCCCCCACCCAATGAAGATTTCCTTCCTACGCCTCTGTATTGGATACCATTTGGCAATCTACCACCATTTAAGGGTGATATTGTCAAAGTGTATGTAACAACTTTAAGTAGGATTCACAAAACATATTATTTTGGATAAACTAACTTTAACAGCTTTGTTAAAGCTTGACCGTCATGGTTGAAGTGAGGCCAAAAGCACTTTTGGATATAGTTCAGCTTTGACTCACAAGAGGGCTCTTAAGGGCTGGGAGCACAGCCCTTACAGGCACAAGATAGGGTGAATATTTTGTAGCTGGACAATGCTCATGGTCCCCTGCCCAAACACTGCTGCCCTCTGGTGGAACTGTTATTTTAGTATGGAAAATCCTGAACTTATTCCCTGACGGCCCAGCTTTAAGTAGGATTCACAAAACATAATTATTTTGGATAAACTAACTTTAACAGCTTTGTTAAAGATGGGTGGCCTAGAAGGCAAAGACCCTGATAATGCTTTTCAGCATCGTGGACATGCCATTCCTATTTATTGACAACCTGTATATTACATGTAAAAAAGTTGTATATATGCACATATACAAAACACCAGTCTGGTAAAGTAGAAGCTTAGTAGTAGATATAGATAGATTATTCGTTAAAGAAGGGTTCTTTCTTCACTAACTCTCCTACTACTACTGTCACTGTAATAAATTTTGGGCTAAAATAATAGTTCTATGTTCTATAATATGTTGAAAAATGAAACTTTGACCAATTTTCTTTTTTTCAAATCTTTTCTTTTTGTTTTTTAAAATGTGTTTAAAAGTTCTATAATATGGTCATTGCAGATGTTCCGTTTGAAACATTTTGAACATCCTCCAGGGCTTAATCAGTTAAATAGAAGGATATATTCTATTAAATGGTTTCCCAACGTGTGATTACTGGGCCACATTCCCTATTTTTGCCCAATGAGTGGCATCTGGGGCATATATCAGGCATGTTTAAATCCTTAGAGTCTTACTCTAAGGTTATATTGATTTAAGGCCTGTCTGAATGGGTACTTATGATGTTCATAAGAAAGTGTTCAACTATTGGATGTTCCCCAATATTGTCATGTGGTTTTAGAATAGGGTACTGAGTCAGGTGAATATAAACCCATGTATGTTTTTGATGTTGTTAGCTCTTTTCCAGTGAGATGTAACGGTGTAATATACAATCCGATATATTTTAAGCTAAATGATATATTTTCCATGACATGAGATGAATGGATGTATAAAAGTCCCCGTGTTCGGTTATCACATTTAGAGGGCAATTTGGTAGACATTGTGAGAAGATAATAGGGATAGATGTGTCAGCATGTCATTCTTTGAGATATATATACAGATATAAAAAGGGTACATAGATACTTATGAATTGTATATATAATCAGCCAAAAATAATTTTTCCTCATTTCAAGAAAATTAGATAAATCATCTTATCTGTGGACAAATGACTAGTTTTTAGAACTAATTTAAGAAAATTATTTTCTTAAAACTAGTCATTTGTCCATCAGCTGAGTTTAATTATTTCATTTTCTTGAAATGCGACTATTATTTTTGGCTGTATAGTCCATATGGTATGAGAGTCAACCACTTACGGTCCACATTTCTGTTACAGCACACCATGTGTGTCATCTATTATGGTTATGTATGACTCTTTTTGAATGACTTACGTCGTAGATATTCAGTTTTCAAGCCTTGTCTATCCTTACGTCTGGTAAAATAGCCGAGTCAGCATCTTTACGACATACATCCGATCCACATCAGTCCATTTCATTGCTACCAAGGAAGTGGTCTTTTTATAACAACAGGGGGGGTAGTGAATTTAGGGCGGGCAAAAGAAATTAAACCCATTGAGAGAAAAAGAGGGAACTTAACAAATTCCTTTATTTACACCCCATTTTAGCAAAAAATCTGCCCACATATTAATAAAGCATAATAGGGTCGTTCGTGATAAATTTGACACAAGCTGATAGTTGGGGACGGAAAGATTTTGGACCATTCTTGTTGCGGGTTTGAAAAAAAGTTTTAAAAAAGGTGAAAATTCACTGCCCTCCCCCCTATCTCTGTTTAAAAAAAATGACCACTCCCTAAAATCAGACTTCACTAGTTAGACCTTATAGTTTCATTCATAAGAGCTATATTTCAGATGTTTCTGAAGTAGCTGTGTTATAGGTTGTACATGTCCATATGGCGAGAGCTGCAGAAGTGCAAGCATGTTGTTGTAACATTATAACATAAAAACTGTATGTATGTTGCAAAGGTTTGAGTAAAATCTCACAAACTTAGGGATTTAGGGTAGATTCATCATGTATCATCCCTTGTCACCAGAACGGATTATTATTGTCCAATGTGTTTGTTTGTCATACCACACAAAATTTAAGACTAAAAATATGGAACTTCATAATTAAGAGCGTAATGATTTAGAGTCCAAGATTGCGACGTGTTCTCCTATATTGCTTATTATCGAGGGGGAAGCGTCTGTATTATCAAAACTTACATTTATTTTGAGATAAACATACTTATGTTTATTACTATCATATTAGGTTTACGGTGAGCTAGAGTCTGATATTATATTATTGTATTACTTAAATCCAGGATAACTAAAGTGGGAAATATTATATTACGTTATGAGTTACGTTTTGTCCATGTGTTCAGCACTAGATCACAGCCAAAAATAATTGTTTTATTTCAAGAAAATAAGATAAATGAACTCACCTGGCGGACAAATAAGATAAATAAACTTGTATTAGGAAAATTATTTTCTTAGAATTTATTTAAAACTAGTCGTCTGTCCGTCAGACAAGATGATTTATCTTATTTTCTTGTTACGAGAAAAATTATTTTTGGCTGTAAAATTATGAATTGACTATTATATATAGAGAGAATTATGGGACCACATAAAAGTGAAGTGTGGAATGAAAAGTGAATTAGTAGCTTTGTGAGAATTAGAGGCTTCAGGAGTCAGTAGTGCTAGATTCACCCCCTTCTTCCCACCACAACCCGCCCTCAGTGTACCCCCTGTGTATAAATGTACAAAGTATGTACATGGTCAAATAAAACTGAACATAAAAACTGACGCATCGCCTCTTTCTTTCGTATGTTTGTCATTTTAAGAACCGAATAATAACTCAACGTCGATGGTCATTCGTTGTCATGATGCATGGATGCATTGCTGGCGAGATTTTGTTTGTAGGAACCCCTGGTGGAGGAGGTGACCTCTATCACTGTGGCAAATGTAGTTTAAAGGGACTCGCTACTTGTCGCAGGATTAGTGATGTTCTATTGACTTTTGCATATAACTCAGGATTATGTTAGTTTGATGTGTTATCTAACAGAAAATCAAAAGAAATTGCCATGTCACGGTACTAACTTTTTATGATCGGCCATTTGAGCGAAGGAGTACCTTAACTATAGAAATGAATAGGAAAACAGCATTTTCACATTATTTGTCATGGATAATCCCCTTCTTCTATTGATATCGCAACCAAACCTTGGGAATGTATAATGGACATCTATACAAACATTTTAGGACCAATAAAACAGGGGGTCACGGATGAAATGAGAAAGGCATGAATTTTGGAAAAATATTTCTTTTGCCTTAACTAGGATCCTATGGGTGTCCTAGCAGTGAATATGTGAACAATGTAGATATACTGTCCAAATAGCAAATACAAATAGTTGATTTAGGGAAAGCGGAATATGAATACAGCTTAAAGAATGCTTTTTATGAGCTTTGATTTTTGCCACCAGGTGGCTTCTGTGTAGGAACTAGCGATTCCCTTTAATGCGCAATTTAGTAGATTGCAGGGCCTGATGCCCAAGTTCTGAAATGGGTGACATAAGGACCCAATAGAAACCAGTTATACACGTAAAGCACTATACCAAATTGGTATTTTATTGATATGGTTTTGGTACGACTTAAAGCCGAAATTGTTACGTTTTTTAAGGTCCAAAAATCGTAAAAAATACGATTTTGGGAGTAGAGTAACTTGGCATTCCTGTAAAGCGACGCTCTTCTGTCTTCAGGGGCACATCATACATGACTTCCTGCAGTTCTTCAGCATCCATATAGAGTGGCTGACACACTTGCCAGCCACGGCCCACGCCGCACAGTTGTGTAGGTCCTTGTCTTCACACGGCCCTGTACACACACAAGCAATTTCAATTTCAAATTTTTGTTTATTCACATCATCGTGGGAGGTAAGGGAAAGGGAACAAGAGAGAAAATCAGATTCAACAGAAGTTACAATGGCATCATTGAGTACAAAGTTATGAAGTTTATAATACACTATGTCATGCGTAGGCCAGACCCAAAAAAGTTGGTCAATGGATTTCGCGCACCCTATCTTAGGACATCTTTGTCAATGGATTTCTCTCGTCTCATTTTTTCAAAGTTAAGAATTTTTTTTTGAATTTTCTTTAGTAATTCCCCCAGATTAACCAAAGAGTTTTTATGTTAGGGGTCCTCTTAGAACTTTTATCGGAGGCTGGGTTAAAAAAATCGTTTTTCCTCTTTTTCCACCTACAAAATCCATTGACAAAAATAAATCTTTAATTTTTATTTTATTTCGATCACTCGCACCAGGTTTTTGAAAAGTGAAATCTATTGACCAACATTTTTGGTGTGGCCTTAAAGCTGGGCCGTCATGGAATAAGTTCAGCATTTTCCATACATGGACTAAAATAACAGTTCCACCAGAGGGCAGCAGTGTTTGGACAGGGGACCATGAACATTGTCCAGCTACAACATATTCACCCTATCTTGTGCCTGTAAGAGCTGAGCTCCCAGCCCTTAAGAGGCCTCTTGTGAATCAAAACTGAACTATATCCAAAAGTGCTTTTGGCCTCACTTCAACTATGACGGTCAAGCTTTAAAGGGTTAATATCCTTACCCGGTGTACAGACGTTACAGGAGACAGTCCTTACCTGGGGTACAGACGTTACAGGAGACAGTCCTTACCCGGTGTACAGACGTTACAGGAGAGGAGACAGTCCTTACCTGGGGTACAGACGTTACAGGAGACAGTCCTTACCTGGGGTACAGACGTTACAGAAGACAGTTCTTACCTGGGGTACAGACGTTACATTAGACAGTCCTTACCAGGTGTACAGACGTTACAGGAGACAGTCCTTACCTGGGGTACAGACGTTACAGGAGACAGTCCTTACCTGGGGTACAGACGTTACAGTTCTTACCTGGGTACAGACGTTACAGGGGACAGTCCTTACCTGGGGTACAGACGTTACAGGGGACAGTCCTTACCTGGGGTACAGACGTTACAGGGGACAGTCCTTACCTGGGGTACAGACGTTACAGTTCTTACCTGGGGTACAGACGTTACAGGAGACAGTCCTTACCTGGGGTACAGACGTTACAGGAGACAGTCCTTACCTGGGGTACAGACGTTACAGGAGACAGTCCTTACCTGGGGTACAGACGTTACAGGAGACAGTTCTTACCTGGGGTACAGACGTTACAGGAGACAGTCCTTACCTGGGGTACAGACGTTACAGGAGACAGTTCTTACCTGGGTACAGACGTTACAGGAGACAGTCCTTACCTGGGGTACAGACGTTACAGGAGACAGTCCTTACCTGGGGTACAGACGTTACAGGAGACAGTTCTTATCTGGGGTACAGACGTTACAGGAGACAGTCCTTACCTGGTACAGACGTTACAGGGGACAGTTCTTACCTGGGGTACAGACGTTACAGGAGAGGGGACAGTTCTTACCTGGAGTACAGACGTTACAGGGGACAGTCCTTACCTGGTACAGACGTTACAGGAGAGGAGACAGTCCTTACCTGGGTACAGACGTTACAGGAGACAGTCCTTACCTGGGGTACAGACGTTACAGGAGACAGTTCTTACCTGGTACAGACGTTGCAGGAGAGGGGACAGTCCTTACCTGGGGTACAGACGTTACAGAAGGCAGTCCTTACCTGGGGTACAGACGTTACAGGAGACAGTCCTTACCTGGGGTACAGACGTTACAGGAGACAGTCCTTACCTGGGGTACAGACGTTACATTAGACAGTCCTTACCTGGGGTACAGACGTTACAGGAGACAGTCCTTACCTGGGGTACAGACGTTACAGGAGAGGGGACAGTTCTTACCTGGGTACAGACGTTACAGGAGAGGGGACAGTTCTTACCTGGGTACAGACGTTACAGGAGAGGGGACAGTTCTTACCTGGGTACAGACGTTACAGGAGAGGGGACAGTTCTTACCTGGGGTACAGACGTTACAGGGGACAGTCCTTACCTGGGGTACAGACGTTACAGGAGACAGTCCTTACCTGGGGTACAGACGTTACAGGAGACAGTCCTTACCTGGGGTACAGACGTTACAGGAGACAGTTCTTATCTGGGGTACAGACGTTACAGGAGACAGTCCTTACCTGGTACAGACGTTACAGGGGACAGTTCTTACCTGGGGTACAGACGTTACAGGAGACAGTCCTTACCTGGGGTACAGACGTTACAGGAGAGGGGACAGTCCTTACCTGGGGTGCAGACGTTACAGGAGACAGTCCTTACCTGGGGTACAGACGTTACAGGAGACAGTTCTTACCTGGGGTACAGACGTTACAGGGGACAGTCCTTACCTGGGGTACAGACGTTACAGGAGAGGGGACAGTTCTGCTTCATCCACACCAGTCTCTTGTTACACTCGCCGCTGTCTGCCCACGCCTTGCAGTCCTTGTTTTTGTCTCTGCAGCCACCTGAAACACGCACATGTTATATATAGAGACCAGTATATAACTAGTTTTATATATCTATATATATATAGTGACATAAGCCACTGTCGGCCCACGCCTTGCAGTCCTTGTCAAGGTCTCTGCAGTCTCCTGAAACACGCACATGTTAAATATATATAGTGACATAACCAGTTTCATAATTAGGCCTAAAAGAGTTGTGTTCAGCTAAAATTGCCCCCAAAAGAATAGGGTCGATTTCTTTGGCCTTATAGTGATATAACCAGTTTCATAATTATAATGAATTAACTACACATGTAGTTTTATAATTATAGCGACGCGTTTTATATTTAAAGTGACATTTTAGTATTCTGATGGATCCATGATGCCAATCCACCTTCATCAAATTTTGCCAAGACTGGACATGTATAAAGCAAACCATCTGACCTGGTGCCGTTGTTGGTGGTCCAACAGTTCCCGGGGCTGATGTTGGCGGACCTGGCGGATAGAGGTATACCCATGCACTTTGAGGCATAATATGGTCCATAAAGGGGTAAACAGCTTTTTAAAATACAACATATATCTTCCTAAATACTATATATTTTAAAGGTCACTCAAAGTGAACCTGTTTATCTTCACCGAGTAATTCACCAGGGTTGCATTCATGCATCATGATGACCCTATGGGATTGACACCCCCCCGAAGGGTCAGCATGATGCACCAATGCAGCACTGGTGAGTTACTCACTGGGTCTGCATTGGTGCATCATAACGACAAATGTCATCTTTAGTGACATGTCGTCATTAAAGGGTTATATAGTTGCTTCATCATTGCATCACACTTGCCTGTAAACTGCTATTATATTCATGAAGCTCTCAGGAGCCAGGGGTATATAAGCACCGCCTAATAGAAAGCAGCTTATACTAGCCTTTTTTCATCTCCTTATTACTTAAAGCTTGACCGTCATGGTTGAAGTAAGGCCAAAAGCACTTTCGGATATAGTTCAGTTTTGATTCACAAGAGGGCGCTTAAGGGCTGGGAGCTCAGCTTTTACAGGCACAAGATAGGGTGAATATGTTGTAGCTGGACAATGTTCATGGTCTCCTGTCCAAACACTGCTGCCCTCTGGTGGAACTGTTATTTTAGTCCATGTATGGAAAATGCTGAACTTATTCCCTGACGGTCCAGCTTTAAAAAGAAAAATCTCTACTCACTGACGCCACCTCCCCCACAGAGACCGCAGGATGCCTTACAGATCTCCTGCACCACCTTGTTGGTCTTACACTCCCCTGTGGCTGACCACTTCTTACAGCTGGGGTGGGTGTCTATACACACTGTAACACACAAGCACAACATGCATTTATTTTTTTGAAATACAAGATGTGCTTTAGCACTGAAGGGCCGTATTCAATGCCCCCATTGAATACAACATGGCCAAAGTTGGTTTTTATTCATTAAATGGCTTCAAATGAAAAAATAAACACAAATGCCAACTACATTGATACTGCTCTGATGTATTTCACTAGTGGGGGCTGGGGCGCATCTCACGAAGCCGCAGGCTGAGTGGGTAACTGGCATCAATGTAGATTTTATTACGTGTTTTTTTTTTATTTGAAGCCATTTAATAAAGAAAAAACTACTTTTTCTTTTGCCCATTGAATACACCCACATTGTATTCAATGGAGGCATTGAATACAGCCCTTACAGTATGCAGAGTAAATCTTGTATCTCACTAGCTTGAGATGTGTCCCTTCAATGGCTGCATGGTGCACCCATGTGGTCCTTATAGTCGACGTGATGCATGAATGCAGCCGTCATGAGTAGCTCACCAGAGCTGCATTCAATCATTATCCTAATTGGTTGAGAAAACACCAGTCATTAGAAATCACACGTATAGCATCATGTCCCTATTGCCATGAAGTTCTTCCTATTCTCTCATTGACAGTTCCAAAAATGGAAGTGTCAATAAGAGAAAATTAATCTCTTATTGCCAGTGTGAACTGTCAATAAGAGAATTATATCCTGGTATTGACAGTTCAAACTGTCGATAAGGGGATTTTTCTCTGTTATTGACATTTGTAACTGTCAATAACAGAGAAATAACCTACTATTGGCAGTTGTAACTGTCAATAGCTGGCCCACATTGATCTTGCTATCGACAGTTCAAACTTCCACTGTTGACAGTGTGAACTGTCAATAGCAGAAATATTTTCCACTATTGACAGTTCGAACTGTCAATAGCGTTTTTGATTTGGGCCACAACCTAGATAACATGTTACTAGGCCAGATTTAAACAAATGTTCTTTCCGGTAACCTTTTGTAACTTGTACCTGAATAAAACACTTTTTTTCTAAGTGAGTATACCACTTACCCTGTGTAGTACGTTGTGTGGGTGGTGGGGTAGGGGCAGGAGCTGCAACAGGCACAACATCACATTATAAGGGAGTGTCCATTTATTAATTACAGGGGGGGGGGGGTGGTGAGATTTCGGGCGGAGGGGCGTTTCGCGCCCGCGCTCGCCACAGGCTCCGACATTTTTTCGCCCACCCCCCTTTGAACTTTAGTAACGCAGGATTTTTTGCTAAAAAGGGGCTTAATTTTTTACGCCACCCCCCCTCAAGAGGGGTCAGAATTTTTTACGCCTCCCCCCTCAGGAGGGGTCGGCAATTTTTACGCCCTCCCCCAACCCACCACCCCCCTGTAACTAATAAATGAACACTCCCTAATCGCAGTATCACTTACTGAAGTGTTTATACATTTAGGTTAAATTTAATACCAGTAATTGTTTCTTATCATCTTTATTTCGCAGGACCAGCCTAAATGTTGCAGGCCCGGATACCTGAGGGCAATTTTCATATCATAAAAAATGTACACATGCCAAGAATTTGCATTGAATAAACACAGCTCTCCTGTATATTCCTATCGAAACATTGTAATATGTACGTTTTTGAGTATGTTATTCAAAATCTTTTTCTCTTCAGAAACCTTAATAATGGTCTGATCTACAAGCTGTAAAACCTGACATAAAGCCAAAGATCCAGCCAGTTGTCCCACGAAAACTGTACAAATTTACATTTCTATACCGTAAAGGAGTCCACAAGACACATCACACATATTTAAGAACACAAAATGAACTTCTCAGCCTATTCTTGGAAATGATCTACACTATCAGTATGAATAGACATAAATGAACTTTATAAACTCAAACTGTTAACTGAATACGTACTGGTAGCACAGAGGCCGCAGGATGCTTTGCAGATCTCCTGGACGATCTTGTTGGTGGCACATTGTCCCTGGGCGGCCCAGGCCTTACACTTAGCATGGGTATCCCGGCAACCTGGGGGGTAACAACATGTGAGAAATGTAAATAATTCCTGTCATATCTATCAAGCACGTCCTTAAGAAGTGATCATTTTTTAACGCAAGGGGGGGGGGGGGTTGTCAAGGAGTCAATATTTTTTATCCCCGCTCCAATGAAAAATCTGCGTGTGCGCGGGCCATTTGAAGCATAGTAATGCGTTGGCTTTTTCACTCAAAACAGGTAACACCCCCCCCCCCCCCCACGCCTCCCCAGGAGGAGTTGAAATATTTTACACACGCACACCCCCACCCCCGGTCAAGTGGTCGACATTTTTTTGACCCCCCACCCGTTGTCAAAAAATGATCACTTCCTTATTGCATTGAAAAATGTGAGTGGTATACGAAAACGGAGTTTTAACATGGCGGTGCTATTCACCTGATTAAATGTACCAGCTATTATCTATTTATCATTAAAATCAATTTTTCTCTTCCCATCGCACACATGACAAATATAAAGGGTTGAGCCCTTTTCCGATACTACACAGTTTATTTTCCAACATACTACACACTTTTGTCAAAAATATGTTAAGCGAAAAAGAAGTGTGTAGACAAAAAATGTTACCCATCATACTATGTTTTAAATTTCAAATCAAACTATTGGATATAATCCAAAAACCTACACTAAATAAGTGTGTATCGTAAACCCTCACATACAAGCCTAACTTGCGTATAAGCCGCACCCCGACTTGGGGTCGATCCTATAAGCCGCACCTGATTATGTGTTAGATAGACTACACCTAGACACGGTACTTCCATATACCCACTGCCCCACAGGGTCAAGACGAGGTGTTATACACCGAGTCGATGACCAGTGGGCAGTGGGTATGTGGGAGAACTGTGTCTAGGTGTAGTCTATCTGACTTAACCCTCGGGTATACAATATAACCAAGGTACGAATCCTTTGTCTTAGCCGCCCACCGTGGATTAAGGTTTAGTAACTTGTGTGTAAGGTGCACACTGACCGTGGGCCAATCCTATAAGCCGCACTGGCGATCTGACTCCCATACAAGCTGTGGCTTATACGCGAGGTTTTACGATAAGTGTTTTCCCATGTTCTTACAACGCAATGTCTTACAGAGAATGCCCTGTAACGTTACCTGCTGGTGGAGGCTGTGTAGGGGCTGCAGTGGTAGCTGGGGCTGAAACACATGGAGGACATTTTTCATTTTAAGGTTAATGGAATGCCAATAACTATATATTCATATATTCATATATAGAAAAACATATTATGAATAAAAGCTTATGACGTCATTCATAAAAATAAAAGTTACGAGGTATATCTCATCACACTCAAATGTATCGACAGCGATAATATAAATATGAAAGTCAATCGAGACAATTATTGTGCTAAACTCAAAGGTCAGAGTTCACGTTGCAGACGAATGCTCATAGTTTGTTGTATAAGCTTAGGGCTGTGATATATTCAGAGGCTAGTCACAGAATGTTAGGTCGCGAAACAGGAAAAGAGATCATTCACCAAGATCTCATAAGGCCAAAAAAGGTGTGTTTCAGGTTACCCGACCCCACCTAGCAAAACAGGGCCGAATCTTTATCCAGTTTTGAAACAACTATATTTCAGGTAATATTGGGGCTATTTCAGAGTTGATCTGAGTGTCCACGACATCATCAGCAGGTCGGCGCTGAAGTTCACAAGTCAATTTTTGGGTACTTTTCAGGTCAAAGTTTAAAAAGAAGAAGGAAAAAAAGAGAAAACATCCAACATACCTAGCCTAGATTTTCAGACGATGTAACCTGAAACACATGTTTTATATTTTTTCGACCTAACTACTTGAGTTTTCTGTATTTTGTGGCTACCCCATGCTGTACTTACGTGTGCAGAGTTTACAGGAGAGTCTACAGTTGTGAGGCATCCAGGGGTTGGTGCTACATTTACCCGCCTCAGCCCAGGCCGGGCACTTGGCGTGCTTGTCCACACATTCTGCAACAATAGAGACTTAGGCCACTCCAAAAAGGCTTATCCATTACCAAGGACTGAGGAATATGACGAGGGAGGCTTTTTTGTTTTTATTTTTTATTCACTGGCTAAAGTGAATAGGATAATGTATGTTTTTCATGATCAAAATTCAAAATTTTGTAGTTTTTTCGATCATTAAAGTGAGGGAAATGTAAGTTATTTCTAACCCACTATTTTACTGACAATGTTAGCTTTGATCTATTTTTGTTATGTTTTTTTTCATAACAAATTAGCAACAAAAATTCTCAAAACCTGATTTCTATGATGCGCACAGTGAAAGCTATTTATTGTTGTGAGTGGACTTATCTTTAGCCCTTTGAGGCCCGCATTGTGCTTTAATGTGCATCATAGACTTGGTCATGATTAATACATGAATACAGCCCTAGCAAGTAACTGGCCAGGGCTGCATTCAAACATCATGCCGACATTATGATATTGAGACACTCCTGCAGGGTCAGCATGATGCACCTATGCAGCACCAGCGAGTTACTCGCCGGGGCTGCATTGGTACATCATGATGACAAATGTCATCTTTTAGCGACATCGGTCCTTAAATGGTTAAACTTAAAGGGTTGAGAAAAGTAATGTCTCGTACCTCCAGCTGGCGGGGTGGGTGCGCCGATTGTAGGCGAACCTGAAAACACGAAATATTAAAACATAAAGTTACATTTCATTACTGGCCACCGTGCACTGGGGAACCTGTATCGGCCGATTTAGGCAAAGTGACCTGCTGGCCTTTTCCCTGAAATATGGTCAAATGATTATCCTCTCTTCCCTACAAAAGGTTGCATCCTCCCCTCCCCCCCCCCCCCATTCCCAGTTGTTCATTCCAGAGCTTTATAATGCCTAACGTAAAAAGAAAAATGGTGTGTTCCGGTAACATAGCAAATATAAAATAGGGTCGGTAATTCGATTTTTAGAGCTTTTTTTTTTGTTTAAAAAAAAGAGTAATAAAATCGATAGAAATGTCATAAATCTTTTCAAATTATGCCCTAAAGATGGGTAGCCTAACACTCACCTGTGGGGCAGGTACCGCAGGAGACCTGGCAGTTGTCTAACATCCAGGAGTTCCGGAGACACTCCCCCTCCCCCGCCCACTCAGCACACCGGGCATGTTTGTCCCTGCAGCCTGTAAGAAAACAGAAGTCTTCATCATATCGCTGTCTTCATGTAAATGTTCCAAATATTCCTATATCCTGCTAAGGTAAAAGGCTGCTGGACCGGCGGGGCTGATCTAAATGACCGACTGGATCTTTGGCTACATGTCAGATTTTACGTCTTGTAAATTGAACAATTATCAAGGTTTCTAAAGAGGAAAGCATTTTGCATAAACATTTTAAATAACATTACTCAAATGTTTACAATTATAGATAGATAGATAGAAAGATAGGTAGGTAGATAGATAGATAGATAGATAGATAGATAGATAGATAGATAGATAGATAGATAGATATTGTAACTACTATTATGAAATTAGATGAAAGGCATTTAACAGTTGTCATCCCTGATATACTTGAAGTTTTACAAGTGCATTGCGCTTTGTGTTTTTGTCAGAAATAAAAGCCGATAACAAAAAGGAAATCATGACGTACTATGCTACTGCATTTAAGTATGGTTTCCAACGGTGAATCCCATAAAACACACACATTCCGTAACCGTTTTTATGTCCCATCATGGAGCCATTTCATTTACATTTGACCTTTTCGTCCACAAGACAGTAAATCAGTTTTACGGCAGACATCCCCTTCAAATTTGACAGCAGTGTCATAATTAGCCATTTAATGGCCGCGTAATGCTTCGATGAACTATGCCTTTGGTCTCCATGATGCCTGAATATACAGCCCTGATGATGATTCTGCTTGCTAGTGCTGCATTCATGCATCATGCTGACCCTTTGAGAGTGTACCATCCCCATAAGGTCGGCTTGATGCTTGAATGTACCACTGAAGAGTTACAACGGCATTTTACTCCCTAGGGCTAGACATCAACTGCTTGAACCCTTGAAGAGCCGCACAGTGCTTTAGTCCTTCATCGGCATGATGCATAAATGCAGACAGCGAGGCTATACTCGCCAGAGCTACATTCTTGAGAGCACCATGCCTATCCTATGGGGATTATGAGCCTGGTAGGGTCGGCATGATGCACGAATGCAGATCTGGTGAGTTTCTCGACAGGGCTACACACACAGAAAAGTGAGAGTCATTGTCGCTAAAACTACCCTATAGCCTCACCTGAGGGTCAGGCAGTGTCTGACCCTCAGGTGAGGGTAGTTTTAGCGACAATGACTCTCACTTTTCTGAGGGTGTACATGAATGGATCATGCCAATAAGGGTCCTGTTTTCTGGAGGCAGTATGCATCCCCTTTAAGGACGAATGTTGCTAAAAGATGACATTTGTCGTCATGATGCACCAATGCAGCCCCAGTGAGTAACTTGCCAGTGCTGCATTGCATCATGCTGACCCTTCGGGGTGTCTCAACCTTGTAGGGTCGGTATGATGCTTGAATGCAGCACAGGGAAGTTACTCGCCAGGGCTGCATTCATGCATCATGACGACCGAGGGTATGATGCATTAAGCTATCATTTGGTCCTTAAGGGTTAAATGGTTAATGTCACTCAAGGAAACCAATTGAGTGGGAATATTCATGAAGTCTTGCCAGTCAGAGGAAACCTCATAAAACAAAACAAAACAAAATAAATGTAGCTGTGGATACCAAAGTGACACAGCTCCCTGGTCAGCCACCTGAGGGGTGCTGCCACCTGGTGTGTAGTCTCCGCATGAATGCATGGGATGGGGGATCACATATAGGGCTATACCGGGATCGGACTTGTTCCCGCAACCACTCTGTATACACTGACACCAGCAATCTTGTGAGACCTTGGTTCTGCTCTCGTATTGTAGCTTGTTTCCCGGAAGCTGTGGTGTGTGAGTGTCTGGTCACTGCCTAAGTCTCACGATAATTGGCGAGCACAGAACTAACATGGCTGCCCATACGGAGAAACCCGAGTCATCGCTATAGTCCGTGGCACCAAGAAAGGGACTATTGAATTAGGCTTGTTTTCTATGTGAAATAACATGTAGAAGCAACTCAAATGAGCACAAAATATTTCCCTATGAAGAGCTAAACACATACACATGAGAATAAATGTTTACAATCAGGGAAATCGTTCATTCTCTTGCTTGTAAAGTGCAGTTTCATGACAATATTGGTATACACTCTTTATTGCACACTATAAGTATAGGGAATATCATCAAAACATCCCCAAATTGCTGATTTTAAGCAATTTTTGAATATTTAGATCTCACTTTGTAGAAAGGCTCACATTTGCATTTCTTTAACCAGAATGTTCTAAATGGTACCATTGTGAAGAAAAAATTGTTCCCTGATTTATTTGATGACTAATTCCATCTCTGACAGTGTATTTCAATTTCTATAGGTGCTAATGCAAATCAAAGTCAACAAAAATATAACATTTCAGAAATGTTTCTTGGGTATTTACAAATTTCACAAGTACCCATATTTCTCCAGAGAAACATGACATTGTCATTACCTTTAACTACAGAGTCTCGGCTAAAAAACGTTTTTTACATGAAGATGATGCGGCGACTAGTGCCAAAGTAGTGGATCATGACGTGAAATGCAAAAGGGCAAACATAGTTTGGCAGTCCCTTTCTTGGTGCCACGGACTATATATGGCTGCGTCTCATCAGATCAATACAAGTCGATAATCCTTGACTGGGTGACGGCTTTGACCAGGTGCCATCTTTGACCGGCCACCATTAAAAATTAATTCTACATATGGCATACGCCCTGGATTTAACTTGTTCAAACGACAACAAAATTGTCGATTACCATGAAAATCAATCAAATTTGTATATAACAAAAGATAGAAGAAGAAAAGGCAGACATATCCCTTACCTGGCGGTGGCTTTACCGTAGGTTTGCCTGTAGACCCTCCCCCACCTGTGAGGGTTAGAGACACACAGCGCATTAGTACAGGACATCCAAAATACATAGACAAATACCAACGCCCATTGATACCGTCTCTGACATAATTTACGAGTGGGGGCTGGGGCAGTATCCCACAAAGGCGCAGGCTAAGGGGGATGCACCCCAGGCCCCATGAGTGAAATACACCAGAGCGGTATCAATTTACTTGGCATTTGTGTTTTTTAATTTTTCATTTGAAGCCATTAAATGATGGAAAAACATCTTTTTCTTAGGCCATTGAATATTGCCAAATTGTATTCAATTGGGGGCATTCAATAATCATGCATGAATGCAGTCCTGGCAAGTAACTCGCCAGGGCTGTATTTAAGCATCATGCTGACCTTACAGGGTTCAGACACCCCTGAAGGGTCGGCATGATGCACCAATGCAGCACCAGGGAGTCACTCGCCAGGACTGCATTGGGGCATCGTGACGACAAATGTAATCTTTTAGCAACATGTTAAAGCAAATACATAGACAAATGCCAATGCCCATTGATACCGTCTCTGTTGTATTTCACAAGTGGGGGCTGGGGCCATATCCCATGAAGCCGCAGGCTGAGTGGGATATGTCCCAAGCCCCCTCGAGTAAAATACATCAGAAACGGTATCAATGTAGTTGGCATTTGTGTTTATTCTTTTATTTGAAGCCATTTAATGAAGAAACGAAATCTTTTCCCTGCCCATTGAATACAGCCATATTGTATTCAATGGGGGGGGGGGGGCATTGGATACGGCCCTTCAGTGCTATTGCATAGGAAATCTTGTATTTCAAAAAAATACATTAAGTTATCTCAGTATGTATGATGATAAAAAGGCAAGCTATACCTGGTGTACAGAGTTGACATGAGAGTCTACAGTTGGACTGCATCCAGTCGTTAGTGAGGCAGTACCCCTCCCCCGCCCACTGCTGACACTTAGCGTGCTTGTCCGTACAGCCTCCTACAGGGGGGAGAGTAGGAGACAAGGTGGGGGTTAGAGCATGGCAAGGTTTAGTATAAAATCCTATGGAAGGATGAATAAATCTTAAAGCTTGGCCGTCATGGTTGAAGTGAGGCCAAAAGCACTATTGGATATAGTTCAGTTTTCATTCACAAGAGGGCTCTTAAGGGTTGGGAGCACAGCTCTTACAGGTACAAGATAGGGTGAATATGTTGTAGATGGACAATGCTCATGATCCCCTGTCCAAACACTGCTGCCCTCTGGTGGAACTGTTATTTTAGTCCATGTATGGAAAATGCTGAATTTATTCCCCGACGGCCCAGCTTTAAGTCATGTATAACAGGTGCTGGCAACTCCTTGAAATGACCATGACATGTAATTTTGAAGCTGTAGTCATATACAGCTCACGTAAGGTCTGCTAGGTTATGGTTACTAAGTAAAGTGGATTTTTTAGAACCCTCTTTAGGGTGGGACAAAAATTAAAAACACATAGGTTATGGTTACTAAACAAAGAAGTACAATAATGAATATGATCGATATCTCAATGATTCCACATATTGCTATCAGAGCTAATTATAAGGCCATATCATGTTGACATTATAGATTAGGCCTAATTAGTAGTTATGCTCAGGTAACATAGTCCAAGAAAAAAAGGGTAAGTAGGTGGATTTCTCTTTTTTACCAAATTTCTTTAAGGATTAGGCAAGAAAATTTCTCCCATTTCTCATTTTTTCTGTCAAAAATATTTTTTGTAAAAGAAATCATTCTCTTAGTAGTAAAATCCCAAAAATGCCTTAAAAAAGTAAAGGAAATTGTTGCAGCTAACCTGCAGGTGGTTTCTGAGTTGGCAGACCTGGACCATCCGTCGGCCTTGGTCCAGCTGCAATATAAGAAACAAACAATGTTTATTTCGGGCGGCCTTTAACTCTTTTAACTCTTTAAGGACTGATGTCGCTAAACGATGACATTTGTCATCATGATGCACCAATGCAGCCTCACCAATGCAGCCGACCCTTCGGGAGTGTCTGAACCCCATAGGGTCAGCATGATGCATGAATACAGCCCAGTCGACGTATTTCCCATGGCTGCATTCATGCATGACAAATGTCATAATGTCAAATAAATAGTGCGTAAAGGGTCAATTTTTTATGCGGCTTAAATAAAGCTCATTTCTACTTTTAATTGATTTAATCAGTTTATCTTAAAACACATCTAGACCGAATTTTTAAATTATTATTTATATATCAAAATAGAGTCCTTCCTAATTACATGTTATACATAATGTATATATCATGCCACTGTGATGCGGTTACAAATTATTGTATTTTTATTGTTTTATAAATGTATGTGCCTTGAGGCTCTTCCCTTCTACTAGCTGACAGGGGGACATCCGCTATATAAACCTGGTATAGGGAGCCTACTGGTGATTAATTGCGGCTCGTGTCAGTTTGAACGGTAGCTTTAGACCATATGGCTAATCGGGTATCACAGGCAATTATAATTTCTACATATTCAATCCTGCTACTGGAATATTGCAAATTGTTGAGCAATCTGAAAACATTGCACATATAGCCATATTTAAAAAGAAGTTAGACCATTGGTTATGGACAACTGGCCACGGGGCGACTGGCCTTAAATCTGATAACTCGATGTAGTGTAATAATACAGACAAGAACTGTACAGATGTACTTCCTTATGATAATGTTTCTAAATCAATTATTATTCTATCATGCTTAGGAATAAAGATTCACATATATGTCCTAAAAACATGTGCTTATTTAAAGTGTGATGACTTGTTGAGATCTTTATATAGTCACATCGGTTTGCTGATATGTTGCACTGATTACAATATAGAACCACTTGTAACAGGTACTATGGTGAAATAAAAGCAGTTAATAGACCTGAAAAGACAACTAAAAACACTATTCAAATATCATGAATGTACCTTTGACATAGTGCTTGTGAGCTATTTTCTTCTCTATAATCGACTTATTATTGTAATACGAATTGACAAGGATATTGTTTTTAGTTCTTATCTTTGATAATAGTTGAGTTGTTTTTACTTACCATTGGGACAGAGCCCACACATGTATGGGCAGATGCCGGGCACGTTGGACCAGACGCGGCACTTGGACGGGTCGTAGAACTTACCCACACCACAGTTCCTGCCGTCTCCCTCAGGGCAGTTAAAGTATCCTGTCACAAAACGTTGTAGATAATGATATAGTAACCTACCACTTAGACTGTCCTGAGTCTGTGAGAGCTACTCCGCCATGCACACACTACGTCCATTTTCCGACGCTAATTCCACATTTGAAGAAAATATATAACAGAAAAGGCCGTTTTTTGTCTTTTAATTAAAATCAAAGAACCCTGTGTCAGAAGGCCGTCAAGTGGTAGTGTATTGTTGGGAGAAGACATAATTTCCGTTTACTCCTAAAATCAAAGAATTGAGTAAGTCTATCTGCCACACAACATAGTATCCTAACCCTTTCAGGGACGCACAGTGCATTAAAGCTTGACCGTCAAGTGAGGCCAAAAGCACTTTTGGATATAGTTCAGTTTTGATTCACAAGAGGGCTCTTAAGGGCTGGGAGCTCAGCTCTTACAGGCACAAGATAGGATGAATATGTTGTAGCTTGACAATGCTCATGGTCCCCTGTCCAAACACTGCTGCCCTCTGGTGGAACTGTTATTTTAGTCCATGTATGGAAAATGCTGAACTTATTCCCCGACGGCCCAGCTTTAATGCATGCCCTTTATTGTCACGATGCATGGATTGAGCTCTAGCGAATTACGCCTATGGGAGTCTTACTGTGGGGGTGCAGAGGGGTACCCTGCACTTTAAGAACAGTGTGTTACACTGTAAAAAGTTACTGTATTTAAACAGTACAATGTGCTGTACATTTACAGCACTTTTTGCTGTACTTGGTATTACAGCACTATTTTCTGTATAATTACAGCATTATGTACTGTAAATTGTGTCTCCAGCAATGTTGCTGTACATTCACAGTACATTGTGCTGTAGGAACAAAAGTTGCAGCAACTTTTGCTGTAGGTGTACAGTACTTACTTCTTACAGTGTACGTTTACACACTTAACAACACACCTTTCTGCAGCCACCGTTAACACATTTTGGTGTAACACATTACACACTCTTTGCCAAAGTGTATTGATCTCAGAGGTGTGTTATAAATATGTGTGTGTAACTCTTTATGCATGTTCCCGCAACACACTGTTCTTAGAGCGTGAGGTAGGAAAGTCGCCAAAATTAAGGAGTCCCATGTCGAAAAGTCGCTTTTTGAACCCTTAAATATATTGTCAATCCTGTCCAATAGTCGCCAGGTCCCTTATATAATTGCCCTAGGTCGAAAGTCGCCTCCAAACGGCCAGGGTCGCCAGGTCCCCTTCCCATTGGGCACAAAATTCAGTCCAACGTTGAATCAACATTGTATCAACATTGAATCACCATTGACAACCATTTATCAATGTTGATTCAATGTTCTGTGCGCACTGGGTTTGACCTATCTGCAGTCACATTGTGTGACGTGTTCTTATACATGCATGCTGATACCACCTCCCTCACCTGACGTGCAGCAACTAGATACATAATAAATAGCAGTAAATCTAACACGGAAGTGGAAGTCAGTCCCGGAAGTCCAGATGAGCCTTGTCTAATATGTAAATGTGATCTCTTTAACTCTTTATGGACCGCACCGTGCATTAATGCATCACGCATTGGTCGTCATGATACATGAATGCAGCCCTGGTGAGTAACTCGCCAGGGCTGCATTCAAGCATCATGCCGACCCTACAGGGTTGAGGCACTCCCGTAGGGTCGGCATGATGCACTAATGCAGCACCGGCGAGTTACTCGCCGGGGCTGCATTAGTACATCATGCCGACAAATGTCATCTTTTCAGTGACATCCGTCCTTAAAGGGTTAACTGTTGTCAGCGTCTTACATGACAGATGCTACACACCCTGAGGCGGAGTTCTGTCAGTGTGACATTCCTGACGTCGTGTTAACCCTTGTAAGGCTTTGCATTAATCCTTTAAGGGCCGCATGGTGTTTTAATGGCACTGTGTCCAAGTAAAGGTTATATTGGTGTAGAAAAGGAAACAATAACCATATATGTTCTTACAGTTTGAAATAAGGTAGACTACACATTTGAATGATGGTTCTCTAAGGAGCTATCCACTATAGACACCATTTCTGTTGCATAACAATTTGCCCAACATGGGAGTTATGCTTCATTTATTATGAACTATGGATTGGAAGGCACATGTGCACCTAGACCAAGTCAGTGTGACTTGTCTAAGTTGCAGATGGCTACAATCTGTTTAATAATAGGCCTGCTTGGTACCCCCGGGCTTGGTACTTCCATAATTGGATAGGAATAGGATACATGATTATGCCTTGGCTGGGTTAATTAGCGGGACCTAGGATATCTTATTCAACAGATACAAGAAAACATCAGGCAATGATTCAATAAATGCTAAAAACCCATAATACCCCCAGGTGGCACGGTAGCACCGAATGTTCAGGTGAATACATTTATTTGAAGTTGATTGGTTGTACGTACCACAGTCGGCGCCGGTCCAGCGTCCCTGGCACTCACAGCGGCAGGTCTGCAGGTCCATGGTACCGTTGTGTTTACACACCGTGGCTCCACAATCTACAAACATAAACCACTCATCATATATGTGTCAGGACTAATATCATCTACTATAGTATGATGCAGAATATATAGACAAATACCAACGCTCATTGATGGCGTCCACCACGACACCGCAGACTGAGTGGGATGCACCCCGGGGGGGGGTACTCAATTTTTTTTTGACACGGGTGTGCGGCTGGGCCTTTGACAACCCTTATCCTTAGTGAGGGGGATTTTGGTCAGAAGTGACCCTTGGTGAGGGGGATTTTGGACAAAAGTGACCCTTGCTGAGGGAGATTTTGGACAAAAGTGCCTAGGTTTTAGCAATTTTCACCGAGGAGTCGGCCTTGGTGTAAGAATTTTGGTCAAAAGCGACCCTTGTTACAAAGAATTTTGGCAAAATGTGACCCTTTTGGGGGGGATTTTGTTGAAATCTCTGAAAAGTGACCCTTGGTGAGGGGGATTTTGGTGAAAATTGACCCTTGGTGAGGGGGGTTTTGGTGAAAAGCAGACCCTTGGTGAGGGGGATTTTGCTCAAAAAGTGCCCTTCCCAGCCGCACACCTGTGTATACAAAATATATGAAGTGCCCCCCCCTGCCCCCCCCCCGGGATGCACCTCAGCCCCCACGAGTGAAATACAGAAGCGAGAGATTGATGTTGTTGGCATTTCTGTTTATTTTTTTAATTTGAAGCCATTTAATGAAGGAAAAACTACTTTTTCTTAGCCCATTGAATATGGACACATTGTATTCAATGGGGGGCATTGAATACAGCCCTTCCAGTACTTAAGCATAGTGAATCTTGTATCTCAAAAAAAGAATAGACAAATGGCGACGCCCATTAACACCGTCTCTGATGTATTTCACGAGTGGGGGCTGGGGCAGTATCCCACGACACCGCAGACTGAGTGGGGTGCACCTCAGCTCCCATGAGTGAAATACATCAGAGAGGTATCGATGTTGTTGGCATTTGTGTTTATTTTTTTTAAATTTGAAGCCATTTAATGAAGGAAATCCAACCTTTTTGTAATCCCATTGAAAGCAGCCAAATTGTATTCAATGGGGAGGGGGGGGGGCATTGAATACGGCCCTTCCATAGTGAATCTTGTATTTAAAAAAAAAAAAAATATAGAGGCTAGGCCTATGTGCAAATATTTATTGTTTTTAATTATTAATTTAATTAAAATACTCATAAACTAATATGGTGACTATCTAATTGTGTCTGTAATAACAACAACAATTGAGTTTATTGTGCAATCATCATTTGATTATAGGCCTATAAATGACCTACCATGTGTTCACCTCATGAAATGACTCCATGTAACAGAGGTCTGAAAAGACTCACTTTCCATACTCCTGACTCTCTTTGACAATAAAGAGTATTCCCTGTTGAAGGCTTGAAAAAGCCGAAACTAGTAGGAATGGTTAACTCTACTTTCATGTTTCATCTCTTACTTATTTACTGCCACTGAACTGACTCTAAATTTTTGGGAATACCTTCTATATTCCTAGATTAAAAAATAAATAGTCGTACCACAGACGCCGTCGTTGCACCTGCCTGCGCCGCAGTCTCCACAGTGGCGGCCTGTCTGGTAGGGCCGGGCGGTGTCTGCAGAGTTACTGTAAAGGTAACATGCCAAGTTTTACTATTTTTTTTAACGCATTTAAACTTTAATTTCTCTCATAAGGCCTGTGTCCACTATACAACAAGGAAAGGGGAATATATGGCCGTTTTGACGTCCAGCAATATGTACATATCTGGGAATATATTTCGTAGATATATTCTACTTTAACTGCAAGTATACTGTGTCCACTAGGCGTTATAAATTGCTGCCCAGACCGCCCAGGACAAACATGGACGAGTTATTTTGATAGAATAAAGAGCATATCGCTCAATTTCTGCACAAAAATCAAACATGTTAGATATTTTAATGTCCACTTTTGACATCCACTTTTGAGGTCCATCATTAGCTCTCCCACATTTGTATTTGAGAATTTTGTCGTCCACCTGTGTCCACTGGGAGACAAAACATATATTTCATATTTGTATACAAATTCACGCTTTAACGGACGACAAACAGCATCATATATGCTGGTGGACACAGGCCTATAGGCAGTTGATGACTTTGACAATGTATGACATACATGTGTGACACTCCACCATCTTCTGTTTAGGGCTTCCCTAGCCCATCTTAAAAGGGTCTTTATCTTCTCTTTTCTGTCCCTTCTATTGTTTGTCTGGTGCACATATATGCAGACACAGACACATGGATATGTCTGTAAAATTGATGTCTAATATAACCTTCTGACCTTAGCTGTCAAAATGCCGTTCATCAACCATTACTCACATTGCAGGAGCATAATCACATCAATGACATGCTGTATCATTTTTTATACTCTACGATTTACTTATGTCTGTGGTTTCAAAGATCATTTATGCAATAAATACACATTGCAAAACCCCAAATATACCTACCCCATATAGTAGTTACAGATGTAGTATGGCCACTGTCCATTGTCACACATACACTTCCCACATCCAATTGTGTTGGCGCCGTCCCTCACCAACTGAACACAATGGTTAATGTATTACAACTGGATACTGCACTGTCAGAAGTTAGTGTAGCTGCACTATAGATTTACAGTATAAAAGGACATATTTATGGCTTCCAGTGTGACATACTCCTCAGCTACACTCACCTATAGGGGGCAAAAGCCAACCCGTTTACATTCAGTTGTGCGGGTGACAAAAACCCTCGAATCAGGACAGGAAGCCACGGCCCGGTACGCTTTAAGTATGGGGGCTCGGAAAAACATCCAAATTTCTCCTTCCATGTAAATCTCTTATGTAAACCATGATATGGACAGGGGGGATACATGTCTGACACACAAATATATGAAAGGATTTCCAGTAGAGATCCCGATTTGCTGAGAAATAATATTTTTTCCAAAAACTCCCATGGCGTGACATCGCTTCCTGTCCTGATTTGAGGTTATTTCAACACCCATTTTTTGTGTGGTATCGGGTTACTTACGCACCCTATTGTAAAACCCACAGGAGGACAGGAGGTCATGAGTTTGAGTCTCTACCGGGCACAATAGGCATTACTATTGTAACATGCCTAAATGACACTAATGATCTATTCAAAAATTAAAAGTTGAGTATTGCTATGTAAATATAGGTATATTTATGTTTGGAATAAGCTAGGAAAGCAAAGGGAAAAAAAGAAACATAGCCTGGCTGGGGTTTGAACGCTGGTTCTTTGCCTCTCCAAATCCCACAGTGGTCAATAATAGGCAAGCAAAGTTGTGTGCAGGACTGGTTAATGGATCTGTTTGAGGGGGAGTTACTTCACAGTATGATTTGTCCTCACTATTCCCTCTCAATTAGCCTAAAGATATTTGGAGTGTCCCCCCTATATAAGCCAAATCATTGACATGTTCCAATAAGCAACATTTTCTAGGCCTTCCGGGGGCAAATATCTAACTCATTTGATCCTTGTGATTTCCCAAATCACAAGACAAAGGCAACTCTTTCTCACCGATTTGGGCCTGTCTTAGCTAAAATAGGGCTCAAAATCAGCAATAAGACCAATTCACAACATTTTCTGACCCTCTCTTGCGTTGTGGGATTTGACCTTTAGAGCGTTGTGGACGATGGGTAGAAATCTCTAGGCATTATCATTTAAACTTACCTGTGTATAGTGCCCGACCACCCCGCGGTGGAAGCGGCTGCCGTACACAAAGTTCTTGACCTCGGAGTGCCAGCCGGTGCGGATGGCCTTCTCCCAGTTGTTGTAGAGGCCTCCTGCAGCCCAGCTCTGTCCTACCCAATTCTCCTTGCCCCAGCCTTAATACATACAACACACAAGTTATAGTTAAGTACATTTTAGTACTCAAAATATATTCAATATTTAGGCCACTAGGATATATTAGGCTATTTTTTGCGCCGTAAAACCCGTTTTGGCACCAACAAACCCGGTTCAGCGCCTACAAAACCGTTTTGTCGGGAGGTCTTTCTGAGTAGGTCTTTCTAGTTCAACTCTAAGGCTGCATCAAAGGAAGTAGACACAAACCTCCAGCAGCCCAGCTCTGTTCCCCCCTGTTCTACTTGCCCCAGCCTTTTGATTAATGAAATAATCAAAATTCAAACATCTCAACACATACAATATCATAGATAACACAAGCTACATTTTATTATATTTTTGAATAATTCATCCCCTAATCTTTCTGAGAAAATCCTCAGCACAAACTATAAAAATGTACAATAAATGGTGATTTCTGGAGGAAAATCAGATGTCAGCATGTTTTGAAATATCTACAATGTATTTATGAAAAAGAAGGTTTTCCTCTGGGCTTCCACTTATAGCCCTGCTCAAAACGGACAATGATCCAGATACGGGCAAGCCCAGCTGCCCAAGTAAAAACACATATGGGTCCCACTAAGCAAAGTTCGGTGGGTAATGACCTCCCTTCCCTTGTGATAGTGCTACAGCACTGGAGAGCCAGGAGCATTATTTCTGGTGACACCCATCACCTCAAAACACTTAAGGTCACCATATACCACTGCAAAGTTCTCATCATGGGCTTTTCAAATAGGTCCAATTTAGGGTGGTAGGCACAGTTAAAATAGTATTCTAAGCCATATCTAGGTCATGGGAGAATCCTATATTTTGGCGGCCATCTTGGATTTTGGTGGCCATCTGGAAATGTTCACCACCTTCCTTTTTACACTCACTATATCTGAAAAGCACATGATGAGAGCCTTCCAGTGGTATGTGGTGTATTTTAGTGTTTTTTTTTTTGTGATGGGTGTTCAGCTAATCAGGCTAACACGCTGCTGCACTATGAGTGCCGTAAAACCCCGTTTTTTTAGACGACCCCCTACTGAGAATAAAAATTGTTTTGTATGGAAAAGACTTGAGAATTGTTTTCTCTTTAATCCTACATAATAAAACCTCGCCTTTAAGGCAACCCCCTGACTCGCTTGAAAAGTCTGTTTTGTAGGAAAAATTAATCTCACCTGGGAGCAATTTTAGTCAAAAGTGATTATAATTAAACTAATTTGCCCTAAGTGGGATAGATTTTAGTCAAAGTCACCCTTTTTGCGTGAATTTCTGGGTGAGAATTAAAATGAGCTCCTCACCCGGCACCTCCCGGTTGGCGCCCGTGTCGTGACTCATGGAGCAGACTGACGCCCACTTCTGTGCCACCGCAGCCAGGTCGTCATTCCAGTACTAGGGAAAGGACAAGGAGATGCAACATTAGGCCAAAAATTAGGAAGAAAATCATGGAAAACCTCATTTTTGGGTAAGGTAAAGAATGGGAAAGGGAATATGCCAAAAATCTCGTAATCCAAGTTATTAAAATAAAACGCCCTTAGCACACACAGAGTCAAAGCTCTATCACCAGAATAACTCACTTTTTGACTCCCTTTGGAAAAGATGTCAAAATCAATTTTACCCTTTTGTAAAAGATTTTTCATCATGTTCTTGTGGGGGGGGGGGGGGGCATTGCGTGGGGAGACTAGACTAGTTCAAATCCCAACACTCGGTTTTGGGACCAGAAACCGTGCAGCGGTGTAATGGGTTGCTGCGTTCTACCACCATTCTCCCCAAGATGGCCCCACCTCGCACCATGTTAAATAGTGTCAATTAGAGAGTGCCGCTCACCATTTTCATCATGTTCCTGTGGGGAGGGGAGACGGCTGCCCGGAGCTCGTTGTGGACGGCCAGGATGATCCTCTTGTCCTCGTCGGTGATCCCGCACTGCCCGGCCCCCGGACTGCTGCGGGCCACACACATGGTACTCTCCGGGTAGTCTCGCCACTTACCCACACACGTCTGAAATACACAGTATACTGTAGTTGATAGATTTATTAACAAACCTGGTTCTGCTTAGATATAGACAACACATTTAGTTCAGGAATCCAGCTTACAACAGCTAAGGTATGGTTCGGGACAAGATGATTGTGATAAGATGAGTAGTCTGGGACAGGTTCGGGATAGGTGACTTCAGTCCCCCAGGTGATCCGAACTGAACCCGAAATATGCGTATAGGGGGATACAAACTGGATTCACGGGTGTAAACTACTCTGGGCTTCCACGTGGGGCAGTGGCAGGGCATAGCCCAGGTAGGGACGAGTAACGAGAGGGGAAACAATATAGGGCTCAGTCTCATGAGTTTGTAACAGTTGAAACGTCTTTGACCGGGTGTCGTTTTTGACCGGTGTAGTCTTTGACCAGGTGTCGTCTTTGACCGGGTATCTTACTTCAACTTTAACCAGCTGCACTCTCCAAAATATTATGCAATAAGAAGTCCCACCAAGTACATTACATCATATACATATATAATTTTTTTTTTTAAGTTGGAAAAAAAATCGTTTCTAGATACCCGGTCAAAGACTACACCGGTCAAAGACGACACCCGGTCAAAGACGTTTCAACTGTTACAAACTCATGAGACTGAGCCACAGGCATCTGTGTCCAAGCCATGCATCTTCTCATGGTCATCGCTTAGACCTTTTTTGTTTTAGGTTTATCCAATTATCATTCAGACTGACAGTAATACAAATAATATTAGTTTCCTAGTCTAGTAGTATTTCTTCTAGTCGAATTTAATCAAAATATATCATAATAGTATGAGTTCTATTTGTATACAGTCAGAGCTACAACTTGTCTAGTACCAATAGTGCTGTTTGGCTGAGGCGGTAGGGCTGCACAGACAAAAGAAACAGCATCAAAAGGGGGTCCAGGCTGCGTCCAGAATGACTCCCCTCTCTAGGGGAGCCCTTGTGACTCCCTTAGATGAGTTGGGGAGTTATGTGACTCCCCTAGGGGACTCCCTTAGGGTAGCCAGGGAGTCACCTAGGCTCCCGTAGACAGACTGGGGTCCCCTAAAAAAGGGAGTTATTCTGGAGGCAACCTGGACTCCCTTTAGACTCTGTTTCTTCTCTCTGTGTGGGGTGGTGGTAGCAGGGGGTTGGGTTGACATATATACTATAATATCTAAAGCTCCTTACATTGGGATTCCAGTTGAAGGCCTGGCTGCTTTGAGAAGTTCCATCTTGTATTCCATCTGCAGGGTTAGGAGCAACCTTTAACGCTGTGTCGCCAAAATCACTCTCCTACCAGTTTATTCAAATTTGAACGGCACAGAAAAAAGTTATTTCAGCTAATTTATGTCCTCCCTCCATATAATGATTTATTTTGAATTGAAAAAGGTGAAAACATAAATACAAAGGAACACTCGTTTGAGTCTGTTGGGTGTTTTCCTTTTCACTTGTTGAAGGTTGGGCCGGATTTCACTCGGCATATAGCTTCGTGCAATATAGCCTGGACTTCAACTCGTGAAATAACCCACCCAACAGACCAAAACTCGTGAACCTTTTTCTAAATAATCTACCTGAATAAACATTTTTCAATACAACTTTTTCAATATATATATATCAATTTTCAATAAATCAATTAAACTCTGTAGACACTCTACTTACCTTCGCCGACTGGACCCCCAATGGTCAGGGGTACGAGTAATATCCCACACAGCAAAGCCTGAACCAACCTGATGCATGGGAATTGGAAACAAGTAGCAATTATTAAGGCGAATAATGTGACTTAATCATTTTCAAACTGTACCAATACATGTAGTATTTTTATTTCTATCAAATTATATTAAATGGTTCTCCTAATATAAGTATGGATGGCTACCGTCTAATTCAGTGAAGGATAGGTGGTAGCTGTTCCTGGTACCGTTGGGACTGATCGTCCTTAAGATTTGTGTGATTCATAAGTTTACAGTTAGGTCTCATTGCTGTGTCTATCCAAAGTATATAGACACTGTAATGGAATTTACTGTAGATCTACAGTAGAATCTACTGTATAGAATGGATTTACACTAGAGTCTACTGTAGATTTAGTGAGACAGGTGCACTGTAAATAGTTAGTGTAGGTCCACAGTAGAATCTACTGTAGATTTATAATAGATTCTACTGTTTACCTACAATAGACTGTACACATACAGTAGACTCTACTGTACACCTACAAAACTGGCAACCAACATTTTACAATGAATATGTTTATAACTAAATACTTTTCTACGCACATCTGCCACCTGAGCATTGATTTCTCAATATACCTGTTGCTGCCATACTCGCATTTAAATATTAGACATTTCTATATGGGCCCAGGTGGCAGAACGGCCAGCCGAACCTGCGGGAAAAGTGTCATTTAGGGCCATAACCCATTACCCGATTTGGTGGCATTATCGGCCAATACATACACAGAATTATACTACAAAGTACTGCATTGGGTCTGTTTGTTGAGGGTATATCGGCCGATAATGCCTCAAAATCGGCTAGTGGGTTATGGCCCTTAAGTACATTTTTGCCCAAATAAAACCTTGCCAAATAAAGGAGTATTGACTGACACCTAAGATAGACTTACATGTTGGAGGAGGTGGTGACTTATACTTCACACACTGAGTGTGAGTGTCTATATAGACAGAGATAATAGTATCAGACATTTGTTATATAAGACTGTCCTTCTCTGATAGATATGTGAACCACACAGCTGATCTCCTATGTTCTTTGTCTTATAAACACATCTTACATTGGGTTTATTATATAGGGCAAGATATGCTTGTTGTGTTGTATGTGGAGCCACCGTCCACTGGGGCACTTCAGCCGACTAAGCCCGTACATTTCCTATGTAGCTTCGGCCGATTAAAGCCCAGTGGACGGTGGCCATTAGGGAACATAGGTAAAAATAAAGGGTATGTAGGTCGATTTTATAGGAGGATTTGGATATTTCTATTCGGTGTTTTCAAATATTTGGCCCTCGAACCCCCTCCCTCCTCCAAACACCTTCAAGCTTGGGTCATAAAATTAGGGTAGGTGTCTGAACACAACTTCCCTTTTTTATGCCTAAAGCACTGTTTAGACTACAGGGAGTACATTAAGGGAGGGAGCCAATTATTATATTTCTTGTCGGGGATAGGGAGCAAGGATTCGGACCCTTTTAGTGGGGCTCTGTGCAAGTCTTCACCGACCACCCTCTTTATATTATCAAGAGATACGTTTAGATTACTAATGGCTAACACCTCAGGCTGAATTGAACTGGATTTTAGCAAAGTGACATTACAAATGATTATACCCCAGTGCGCGCTAGCTATAGTCACTATTATCAAACCACCTTTAGAATCTCAATCCTGAAATAGATGGACATAATCATGCGTGTTGTCAAACACATCTTTCAGTAACATTCAAACTATTTTCATCAAATAAATATTTAACCCGCTAGTACACAGTGCAGTTAAACATTAGAAGCTACACATGGACGACATTCTATAACTCCTGAATTATACATACACTTAGTACAGTATCCAACGGTGATTCACATAAAACACGCCCATTCCATAACCGTTTTTTATGTCCTATCTGAACCCATCAAGGAGCCATTTCATTTACATTTGACCTTTTCATCCACAAGACAGTAAATTTAGTTTCACGACAGGCATCCCCTTCAACTTTGACAGCTGCTTCCGAATTAGTCATTTAATGGTCGGATAATGTTTTGATGTACTATGCCTTTGGTCGCCATGATGCCTTAATGTAACCCTGATGGTGATTTTACTCGCTAGGGCTGCATGAATGCATCATGCCGACCCTTCGGGAGTGTATCAATCTTGTAAGGTCGGCATGATGCTTGAATGCAGCACTGCCGATTTACAGTACCTAGGACTGCATTCATGCATGATGATGACAGAGGGCATGATGTGTTAAAGCAAGATGCGGCCATTAAAGGGTTAACGAATTTATCGCCGAACTGTCAGACCATCTAGTGGTCGGATAATGCTTTAATGTGCTCTGCACTGTGAATAGTAGCATGTACTGTAGATGTACAGTAGAACCTACTGTAGATGTACAGTAGAATCTACTGTAGATTTACAGTAGAATCTACTGTAGATGTACAGTAGAATCTACTGTAGAATGGATTTACAGTAGATTCAACTGTAGATTTACAGTAGATTCTACTGTAGATTCACAGTAGATTCAACTGTAGATTTACAGTAGATTCAACTGTAGATTTACAGTAGATTCTACTGTAGATCTACAGTAGATTCAACTGTAGATTTACAGTAGATTCTACTGTAGATCTACAGTAGATTCTACTGTAGATTTACAGTAGATTCTACTGTAGATCCACAGTAGATTCTACTGTTTACCTACACTAAACTATACACCTACAATAGAATCTACTGTAAACCTAAAAAAATAATAACCAACGTTTTACAGTGTGCCTTTGGTCAGCATGACATCTGAATGTAACCATGGTGATTCTACTTGCCAGGGCTGCATGCATGCATCAAGATGACAATTGGTATAATGCACTAACCATTTAAGGATGGTTACGCTAAAACATGACATTTGTCGGCATGATGCACCAATGCAGCCTGGGCAAGTAACTCGCTGGTACTACGTTGGTGCATCATGCACTTAACCCCGCTTGAATGCAGCACTGGTGAGTTACTCGCCAGGGCTGCATTCATGCATCATGACGACCAAGGGTATGATGCAATAATGCATTACAGTCAGGTCTTGATGGTCCGTCCTTAGACACAGGTCCGACATACACAGGATCCGACCTATTCTGGCTGTGTCGGTCTCATACATTTTAATTTGCATTGGAATATGCTTTGATAGTCCACCCCAGTGGGCACAAAACTCAATTCAACATTGAATCAATATTGATTCATCATTGAATCAACATTGACAACCATTTATCGATGTTGATTGAATGTTCTGTGCCCACTGGGACCAACTTTGAGATCCAACCTCCATTCAATTGCCTGCAACGGCCCTGGTCGGACTACCAAGACCTGTCTGTATTCAATCCTCAAAGGGTTATCGCACTCACTGAAAATCCATAAGTTGAAAGGGTTAGTCAGTACAGACTAATCCAAGTTGGTCATATGAGTGTTAGTTACAATGCAAAGTTATATTCAAAAATGACCAAGGGGTCAGTCAGTAGTGGCTAACTATAGGTCCATCATTGGTGTGTTGTATTTGTATACCACTAGATCGGGCCACCTGTGATGACCACTCAGTGGCTCCCCCTGGAACTAAAAGGACTAAGGTGGGTTGGTCAGTGGTGACCAACCTGACAATAATAACTAATCTAGGTTGGTTGTATAGGGAGCCAAAAAATGACTAACTAGGTAAGGCACTAGTGACTGAGAGGATGGGCGTATAGGGAGCCTAGGAATATCAGTGCTCTGCGGCCCTTAAAGGTCTAACGGATTTATCACTAAGGGCCATAACCCATTAGCCGATTTGGAGGCATTATCGGCCGATACACCCTCAACAAACAGGCCCAATGTAGTACTTTGTAGTATAATGTTGTGAATATATCGGCCGATAATGCCTCCAAATCGGCTAATGGGTTATGGCCCTAACTGCAGCTCACACGTCAGTCACGTAGTGTCCGTTTTTTCCCGACCGTCCGTGTTTTATGACGAAGTGAGACGTGGATGTTTTAAATCTAAGACTCACGTGGCCAGCTTGCTTCTTAAATCGTTCTATAATTTAGCCATACCTAACAGCGGCGTAGGAAGCACGTATTCATTGTCCAGGGGGGCCAAATCTAACCAACTTTAAGTAGGCAGCTTTTATGCATGATGTATCATATTATATGTGTATACATACACGCTTATACTGGATTTTACAGAAAAGTAGTATTTGAGCCCTCTTTATTTCTGATAGAGGGGCCGAGGCCCCTCTGCCCCCACTTTTCCTATGTGGAAGGGGTAAGGATTGGAAATTGTGTGTATAATTTATCGCAAATTTTGGGTTTGCCGTTTATTTGGTAAACAATACACAGTATGGCGAGTATTATTAAATCGAGTCCTAGATTGTATCTGAGATATCGCACAATAACAAACTTTTTTACCGGAGTTACAGGAGGTTAATGATATGAGGAGATGAGTACATGTAAGTCGTAAAAGATGTTTTCTGTTAGTATAATTAATAATAAAATGTTAGTATAACTTAATGCACTAACACGCACTACCGTAAATTCTCGCGTAGAAGCCGCGGCTTGTACGCGAGTCAGACTCAGCTTTCTCAGAGTTTTTATTAGTATACTACAGTACCAAAATCGTAATATTCAGACCCCCTCTGCGGCTTATATAATTTGTCAAAGTTAGGGGTGCGGCTTATACGCAAGTTAGGCTTATACGCGAGAATTTACGGTACATAAAACAGTGTGTATAGTGAGTGAAGTCCTTTTTATGGTTGTATTTTAAAGGAATGGTATTATCAATCTGGGTGTAGGCAGCCTTTTAATAGGTTATCCCAGGAAATAGTCGCTCTACAGTATCCTCTACACTGAAAAAGTAAACTTGTCTTCAGACTCGTCGAAGTGACTATCATAAAATAAACGAGTCAAACGTTGTCTAACCTATCAGGTTAACATCCCCCAAAAAGAATCTGGAGCTGGCAAATGTCGGTTTTCGGGCTGGCACATGCCAAGTGGGTCCTCTATCTCCAGTTAGAAGACCCGCTTCCTTGTCCCTTAGACAAGTTTTTGACTTGTTTATTTTATGACCGTCAGTTTGAAGAGTCTGGAGACAAGTTTACTTTTTGAGTGTACCTTTTCATCCCACAGGACGAATGGTCCAGTATGTTAATTGCAGAACCAGCTAAATTGTCACGGACCGGATCCTCGCATATTATTTGAAGTATAAAATAGCATTGTCCATAAAAGGTACAATATATTTGTAATCACCTATGGCCAAATCAGGATGCACACATATAGCTTTAGAGAGTATATTGTCAAACAGACATGCAGTATATTGTCAAACAAAGAGGAAAATCTTTCCCATATAGCTAACTAACATAAGACATGTGACTTTAACTTAGAATGATTTAACTTAGAATGATTCAGCTATTCAAAATGATGTTCCTTTATTTATGGTCGCAGTAGGTCAGTAAATCTACCAGCACGTTTAATTTCACCATTACCCATTAAGATTTTAATCCTTGAAGGACGGTTGTCACTAAAAGATGATGTTTGTCGCCATGATGCACCAATGCAGCCCCGGCGATTAACTCGCCGGGGCTGCATTGGTGCATCATGTCGACCCAGCGGGAGTGCCTCACACCCGTAGGGTCGGCATGATGCATGAACGCAGCCATAGTAGACTCGCCAGGGCTGCATTCATGCATCATGACGACCAAGTGATGCATTAATGCCTTATGCCGTGCTTAAAGGGTTATTTAAGTCGCTGTACGCAGGGACGCCCCCGGGCAGCACGCTTCTAGCCCCTGCTGACAATAACCCTTTAAGGGCCGCAAAGTGCCTTAATGCATCATGCCCTTGGTCGTCATGATGCATGAATGCAGCCCTGCTGAGTAACTCGCCAGGGCTGCGCGATACAGGGTTGAAACACTACCCAATGGTTTACATGATGCATTATAGTACACTGGCTTATGTAACATATGTTAAGGGCATTATTTTGGGGGGGTAGATTCTTGGAGACATGACTAATTCTGACCTAAAAAATGTGAGGATTAAGAATTTCTTTGTTGCCAAATTCTCAACTTACCCGAACAGGGTGCAATCGGCCAAAATCCAAGATGGCCGCCAAATGAGCAGAATTAGCTCTACTACGGGATAAATATTGGTCATAGAATGTTTTTAACATAGCCTACGCCCCCTAAACCAAGTTCAAGGAATCCAGTGGTGTTACTGGTTTGTTGCTAGGATAAGTGGTTGCCTAGCAACGGCCGTTTTGCATATTAACTAGTACAATTCTGTTGCTTTGCCTCAAGACTTGTACATTTTACAATGTTCAACTATTGGTAGTGCTTCTGTATGGATCCTTACAATATTACCTATATGGAAAGACAACCATCTTGCTAGGTATCTCTTATCACTGAATAATTCCATGCCCAGACAAATAATTATTCTAATACTGTTGGATCCAAAATACTAAATCCCTAGGCCCCATCCTGCCCGAGTAAACCTGTCAGAGATATTGGTCCCAGGGGGCATGCAAAATCGTTGATTAATCTAATAGTACATGCATCTAGGGGGCTAGGAATTTACAATGAGATCTTCGTAGAAATAGGGCTCATTATATCCAATAACAAAATCAGGCCTACCAGTAGTATACTTTAGTGTGCAGTTGAGTATGCAAAAAAAACCAGAGCTCTCTTAGTTATACACAGACCATACAAATGTGGTATCTAGATATTTTGGACACCTTGAGTTAGCCACCACCAGATGTCATGCATGCTTACTTGGGACCCCACCTACAGGAATAATTTGGAACTACTATGATAGCAGACGACATCTTGGGATGCTACAGGAAAGGCACAAAAACGAGATGCAGAAAAAGGTAAGAACATTCAATGAATAAGTAACAAATAAACACAATATAAGGTTCCTAAGTCCATGAAGATTGAATCATATGTCATGTTATGTTCGAGTATATTAATGCAATTCTGTTCTCCATCATTTCTTTCTTTGATGAATACGACATGCATCTGTCTACCCATCATTCTGAACAAGGACAATAGAAAAAACATATTACAAAAGTAAATTGTGCCCTTCAATCAAGAATCACTATAATCTAATCAATATCAATGTGTAAAGCAATAGTAGGAAAAAAGGGAGAAAACGTTTTGTGGTCTCACCCCCTTTGGGTCTCGAACTCAGGACCCCTTGTGTGTGAAGCAGAGACTCAGACCACTACACTACGACGCCCTAGCTATCCAGGTCACCAATAAGTTGAGATATAGATGTATATGTATGTGTGCTCCCTCTATGGTCTATAGTGACATGTACACCCTGCCACACCCCCTGATGTCCTAAAGTCGGCATGTACACCCTGCCACACCCCCTGATGCCCTAAAGTCGGCATGTACACCCTGCCACACCCCCTGATGCCCTAAAGTCGGCATGTACACCCTGCCACACCCCCTGATGCCCTAAGGTCGGCATGTACACCCTGCCACACCCCCTGATGTCCTAAAGTCGGCATGTACACCCTGCCACACCCCCTGATGCCCTAAAGTCGGCATGTACACCCTGCCACACCCCCTGATGCCCTAAAGTCGGCATCTACACCCTGCCACACCCCCTGATGCCCTAAGGTCGGCATGTACACCCTGGCACACCCCCTGATGTCCTAAAGTCGGCATGTACACCCTGCCACACCCCCTGATGCCCTAAAGTCGGCATGTACACCCTGGCACACCCCCTGATGCCCTAAGGTCGGCATGTACACCCTGCCACACCCCCTGATGTCCTAAAGTCGGCATGTACACCCTGCCACACCCCCTGATGCCCTAAAGTCGGCATGTACACCCTGCCACACCCCCTGATGCCCTAAAGTCGGCATGTACACCCTGCCACACCCCCTGATGCCCTAAAGTCGGCATGTACACCCTGCCACACCCCCTGATGCCCTAAGGTCGGCATGTACACCCTGCCACACCCCCTGATGCCCTAAAGTCGGCATCTACACCCTGCCACACCCCCTGATGCCCTAAAGTCGGCATGTACACCCTGCCACACCCCCTGATGCCCTAAAGTCGGCATTTACACCCTGCCACACCCCCTGATGCCCTAAGGTCGGCATGTACACCCTGCCACACCCCCTGATGCCCTAAAGTCGGCATCTACACCCTGCCACACCCCCTGATGCCCTAAAGTCGGCATGTACACCCTGCCACACCCCCTGATATCCTAAAGTCGGCATAATAAATATATTTTCCTTTGTGATGTTTATAGGCAGATACGTAAGTCCATGACCCTGGATAACATTCTAAATAGGTCCCATATCTAAATAGGACATTAGGCTTACATCTACACCCCTACGGTAGTCTATTGGGTGATATAAAAGAGTGTAATATCTATAAGTTCTGTCTTTTCCTATAGGTATAGAAGCTCATTGCCATGGACTCTCATCATCCTCACACTTAAACAAACAGAATGAAGAAGATTCTGCCATGATTCAAACAGAAATGAAAAGGTAATTATTATTTAATGTTATTCTATCTATGCTGCTGTCTGTATTTCATATCCATGTAGCAGTACATTTCTGCTGATATAACAGAAGACAACATATGGGCAGTGACACCATATGAATACATGTATCAGCCAGTAAAAGATCAAGACAATAGAATATGTATGAGTTTTCATTACAGATCTAACGTTATGTTCCCCTTTTCTTTGCTGATACAGGGGTGTCATTTGCATAATTGGCCTACATTCACAAAATGATGAAGAGTATACTGTGCAGCTACCAAACTATGAATCAGGAAAATAATGATCTCACTGGGCTCCTCACTTCACTGCTTGAAACCAAGGTAAGGTCATTTGTCAATGTGTTAATCCTATTGTAGAAGGGTGTGTTATGCATGTTATATAATTTTAGAATAACTTATTGTATTGAAAAGCGGTCACAAGGGGACATCTGTTTACAATTCCTTGTCCCAGTAGAAATCACTGACAGAAATTGTTAAAATGTACTTTTATGTTTGAGCTGTTGTGAATGAATGTGCTCTCGATATTTGCTTTCAGATCATGAGGTACATAATCGACATCTACACACCTTACCAACCCATCTAACTTCTAAGGAAATGAGACAATATCTGCACAACTTACCCCAGGAATGCTGCCATTGTGATTCAATGCAATAAACTGTACGACTCATTTATGTGTGTATAAATGACAGTGGAATCATGCACCAAGTTGAAATTGCATATATATTTTCAAAGGAGTCACCCCCCCCCCATCATTGTGAAATAGCAAGTTAACAAATATTTGTATGAATATAGACAGGGGAGACGTGCATGACTATATATACCATTTGTAACATCAGTTTAGACATGTGCTAAAAAGGCGCAGATAACTTTCTCATACTCAAAAAAGTATAGTCTTTGCCAGGAAAATATTGTCTCTTAGTAAGAGTCTTACATGTCTACAATGTCAGCCACTATAGAAACCGAGATGTCAGCAGGAGAAGAAAGTGCAATTGACTACAGGCTATGTCTCAGGTGTCAGGGAGAAAAGTATGTCAGTCACACAGGACAAAAAAGGAAACGGAAGCCTACCCCTGAGGTTCTAGAAATGCCAGAGCCTGCTAGTTATCAAAAGTTCCTTGAAATTATTAAACTGCGGGCTGAGTATGGGAATCCAAAGTATGTAAAACTTTGGAAAAGGTTTTGTAACATATCATCTGAGACTCTTGAAGCCAAGAAGGCTAAATGGCACAGATCCTGTCATTCTGAAACAATCCACAAACTGCACATTGGTAGGGATAAGAAAAAACATGAAAAAGTACTCTCTGCTAAAGATTCTGTTAACCAAGTACATCAAGCCCGTGGCAGACCATCTTCACTGTCTCAGCAAGAGAAATGCCAAAATTCTGGCAGGCCCTACACCAGGTCAAACACACATAGTTTTGATAGAGAGACATGTTTCTTTTGTCACAATATAAAACGTGATGCCAAGTATAGAAAAGAAGATTTGATTTCATGCTCTAGTTCAGATGGTGGACAAAGCATGAGAGATATAGTTAGGTTGAGTGAAAATGATGCCTGGAAGGTGCAACTGGCAGAATCTATCAATGAAGATGACCTGCTGAGCCAAGATTTGAAGTACCACAAGAGCTGTCATACAACTCACTGGAGAAAGTATACTAAAAAGCTACTAAAGAAACCTGTTGATACAACTAAACAAAGCATGCCATATATTTCTGCAGAGGTGGAATTTGAAGCAGAAATTCAAGAATTGCTTGAAGATGGCAAATTTCTCACTTTAAATGAAGTAGGAAAGTTGTATAACAACATAATGAATGATCATGGAGTTGAAATCAAACCGTTACAGAATCAGGCTCTGTTAAAGAAGATTGAGGAAAATCCAAAATTAAAGACCACAGGAACTGGTAAAGGAGGGAATCCAATACTTATCCACTCCCAGAAAAGTGGATATGTAGCTATTGATCATGCATCCCAACAAGCAAAGAATAAAGAAGCTATGTGTACAACATTTCAATGTGCAAAGATTATTAGAAACTCCATATTGGATTCAAGAAAGAATGAACCATGGGTCTTCAATGGGTCTTTACTAAACAACACAGACAAAGCTGTTCCCCTAGAATTAGTTAACCTCATCAAGTGGATAATACAAGGTACACAAGCTGTGACCTCCGAGGTTAGGGATGACCAACTGCAACAGTCATGCCACATGATTTCCCAGACAATTGTGCAAGCATGTATGACAAGGAGACAAATCACTAATCAATCGCAGTTAGCATTTCGAACTAGATACAATAGTCCTTATGCAATTGGTCTGTCTCTATACATGTTCCACAACTTCCGCAGCCAGAAGGCAATATCTTTGTTACACAGTTCTGGTGCTGGAGCATCATATGACTGTGTGACGACAATTTGTGACAAAATTGCCACTGCTGTGAGTGAGAGAATGGCAGAACATGGAGTTTATGTGCCTCCTGGTCTTCTAAAACTAAAGTCCATCCGAGCATCAATAGACAATGTTGACATGAAAGTAGACACCTATGATGGCAAGGGAACATTCCATGGTACGGCCATTGGTGTTTACCAAAAAGCTGGAGATGGGGAAACAGTTGTACCCCCGATTCACACTGATTTCAGCTCGGCCTCCGGGGTATCCCTCACTGGTATATGAGCGGCCATTGCATATCTGAGAAGATTTTTCTACCTACGCGGCTGACTACACATGTATCATGCTGCAGAATATAGTCCGACAGTTTTTTGCTGCAGACACCATTAAACTACAGAGTTATCTTTATAAATATAAAAGAAATGTATATTCTAGGGGTCCATCTTTCATTTTATGATGTACATACGGATTATGCATGGATTTTATTGAATATAATCGTCACTGTCAAAGTTTGCCCAAAGTTTCTGGCCGCCGAGGAAATTGTTTGTTATTGTATGTAGTGTGGGTATAAGGGGGTCGTATGGGCATAAATGAGGTTTACGAGGTTATTCATATATATCATCTTTAGACATGTGTGAAAAACTGGAGCCTTTCTATGGCTAGTTTGCTCAATATTTAATCCCAAACTTTGCTACTGAGTCAAAACACAAAATGGCGGCGGCCATAACGGGAGGTGCAGTCTGCTTGCATTTCATTGGTCAGGGAGCTAGACCAGACTACCTGGGGAACAGTGACAGCTCGGCAGTACCCGGGTGGCGCTTTGAACAGTGTGCCCCCGATTAACATCAGTTCCATTACTTCTCTAGTTGGAAAACTCAAAGATGTCCCGGCAAGTGTGGTCCACCTTCTGCCATCTAACATAACTGGTAATCCAAAACCAACAGTTAGTCCACACTACTCAGACTATGAAATTGGATGCTACAATGACTTCATTCATCTTGCACAGAAAAATGACACCGCCTGGATGTTGGCAAGGTTCCTTGAGAGACAACCTGCCATTCATGACTCTGAAAAAGAAAGATCACAAAGCATGCATGTATGGTCCGGATACAATTCTGTCCTACAAGCAGATCGGGCACCTCCAAAGGATAAAACATTCAGCCTTCCGATCATAAATGCTCCAGCGTCACAATGGTCGACATTGATCACAGCTTTAGACCATCTATTGCGGCTAAATAGGCTGGTCTCTGGATCAGAAAAGAAGCTGGTTGTCACAGTTGACATGGACCTATACAAGAGGGTGTTCAAACTGGAATACCTTAATCCAGATTTCAAAGACAAGTGGGTCTTTGCACCAGGGGGATTCCACATCATGTTATGTGTCCTGAGATGTTTGGGAAGAAGTATAGAAGGTAGTGGATTGGATGATGCATGGCAAGAGGCCGGTCTCTATAGCAGCATCACAACAACGCAAATTATCAATGGTGGTCACTACAACAGAGCCATTGAAGCCCATCAGATAACACTCCAGGCATTATTTGATCTCCAAATGGAGGAATTCATGAGAGAAAACCCTGCAGTGTTCAAAGCGCTGAAAAAAAGTGTGAGTACACTGTCAACTGCGTGCATTCAAGGTTGTGATGTCTCCGAGGCGCATCAAGTGTTTCTTGCTGAATTAGAATCATTGAACATCGAGACACAACTTCAGGACTTTCATGAAAGGCACCAAGCAACAGCAATGTATCGCTGGGTACGCATGTACATGGGACAAGTAATGACCATGCTTCAGTTTCTGCGATCCATACGTGAAGCAAATTGGTTTCTCTACTTGGCCTCCCTAGAGAAACTATGTTCACTGTTTTTTGCCTTCAACCGTTTAGACTATGCGCAGCATATACCGGAGTATCTAGCCCGCATGTCAGCATTGAAGACCACAGAACCAGATGTGTGGGATGGGTTCTTGGCAGGAGAGTTTACTGTAAATACAGGTGGAATTCCATTCACCAGTGTTGCTGTTGACCAGGCCATGGAGCACTTGAACAAAAAGACAAAAGGCCAAGGGGGAATATCTGGCATAACATCAAACCCAGCCACACTTCTCAAGTTTTGCTTGACTGCCCCAGAACTAACACGTCTATCAGCAGAAACTGAGCATCTTACAAGCAGTTCTACAAAGGAGATTTCACCAAAACATCATTGTGTTTCTCAAGCAAACGCCAAAATTGCAAAGCAGGAGAAAGCTATTTGCCAATTGAAGAAAGTGCTGGGCCCTTGTAATATCTTTACAGAGTCAGATGATGTGGAGAGCAAAAACAAAATGTACAAACTCATGTCAAAAGAAGTTATTCCTCAAGGCTCAGTTCAGAATATCTTAGAAACGGAAAGAAAAGGCTCAGAGGCATATGAACAATATGTTAAAGAAAGAATCATTGGCGGAAAAAACCTGTGGGATAGAATGACTAAGCTGAAGGTTACAACCTGGGATTCTGGGACCAAGGACATAGAAGTTAAAGCTGGTTCTGAGGTCCTGACACTAAAGGCAACTAATGCACTCTTTGCAAGGCTCCTGATCATCGCCAGGTCAGACAGAGATACTGTTAACCTGGAGGAGGTCATAGGCATTCATGAGTTTGCCTCAACTAACCGCACTTTGATGGCTGCAAATGGATCACTTCACCCCACTTAGGATAAGAGTTACATTAGACATCTAATTGAGGAACTGCCAGGAAAAATGGATCCATCCGACCAAACAGGAACATCAGACATACGAGACCAGAAGAGCTGCCTGATTATTGATGGGATGGGAGTTGTGCAGGAGTTAATGGCAGTAACCAACCCTAAACATTGTCAGGAATTTGGAGTGAACTATGTTAAGTTAGTCGATGCCAGGGGAAAATCTCATGACCAGGTACGTGTTATATTTGATGACTATACCAAAGTGTCTTCGCTAAAAGAGATGACAAGAGAGCGCCGGAGAGGCAAACAAAAGTGTGCAAAGTCTTACATAATTGAGGCTTCCACACCCATCAGAGATAAGAATGTGTTTCTGGCATCCAACACAACAAAAGACAGTCTCACACTCTTTCTTGCAGAAACACTGATAGAGACCAGTGTCCTACCGGATCTTCTTACAGCTACACGGAAGAGTGTGTTGAGAAACAATCAGCAGCAGGAACATGCAAGTAAAGAACCTAGTACACATGAGGAGGCGGACACCCTGATGATCCTGCATGGTGTGGAAGCTGCAAGTGCAGGATACAAAGTGCAAATATATTCCCAGGATACTGATGTCCTTCTATTGGCACTTCGCAGAGCCCCTCAACTTGGGAGAAATGCTATAATGACTGTTGGTACAGCAGAACATCGACACAAGATCAGTCTTCAAGACTTGTACTCCAGGCTTGGACCTGAAAAGGCCAAAGCATTGATAAATTGGCATGCCATAACAGGTTCTGATACAACTGGGCACATTATGGGCAAGGGGAAGAAAGGATGTTTCAAGACATTCATGGCATCAGCCCCTCATATACTACGTGCTTTGGCAAAACTTGGGGAGGAAGAAGAGCCATCGACAGAAGTAGTTGAGGGGTGTGAAGAATATTTGTGCTCCCTATTTTGTCCAAGAAATGTAACAATAACCAAGGCAGCCAATCTGAGGTGGTACATGTTCAAACAGCTCAAGGAACACCAAGATATTGGGAAGCTCCCCCCATCACATGGAGCATGGGTAGAACACATACGCAGGGCTCATATTCAAGCCAGAATATGGCATCAAGACCTAGTGCTACACCCAATCTACCCTGACCCAGTACAGTTTGGATGGGTAAGAAGTAGTGATGGATTCATGCCTCTATTATCAAAGGTTTCACCAGCACCTGAGTCTGTGATTCAACTGGTCAAATGTAATTGCAGAGAGTCAAAAGCACAAACCAGGTGCAAAGGCAAATGCTCATGTAGGCAGCACAATTTGGTCTGCACAGAACTGTGTAGCTGTCAGGGAGAAGATACGTGTGGCAATATCCCTCAACCCATTGACGGCATTGATGCGGATATGGATTAATTGCACAGATACATTTGTCTATGAGTAAAGTCTACTTGAACTTGACAAAGTTACTAGGTACTGATTGAAAACTGATGATCTTGTTATGTAAGCAGACTTTCTCAATATCATACAGCTCTTTTAATCAGGAATTGGACACAAAGTATACATGTTGTGATGCTAATGATAAACTGCAATATGTCTTTGCAACTCTGCCTACTTTTAAAGCATATTACTGTAGACCAGAAGTACAATGATTATTCCATCTTGACCTGTAGCAGCAATGTATATACATGCATCTAGTACAATAAGTATGTAATTATATATAATAAAACTCCAATCCAACTTAATAATATTTTCAAATAAAGATTTGAAGACGTTGGGTGAGATTATGTATCAATAAAATCTTAAACATTAGGTTGGACTTAATAGCATCACTTTTATGTATGATATATCATTTATTAGTATTCAAATTATAGTAAAAAGGGGATGTTTCTAGTGAATGGTTTACATTTTTGATAAGCAGCTGAAGGAATATTGACATTGAGTGCCATAGATTCAATTTAGGAGGAAAGATTGCCCTGAGAATTGAAATCTAACAACTTTAATATATGCTGCTTAGCATATCAACAACTAAGATGACTGTTGCTAAATGACAAGGAGGTTCTAGAATGCAGATGTGAACTCCTTTCAATTGTTCAATATCGATTTCATATAATTAGTTAACCAAGGGAACAGTATTTAGTAAATGAGCCTGGTTTTTGCTAGACAAATCTACAAAACTGTATTACTTACTATTAAAAACATCCGTTGCTAGGCAACCAATTGTCCTAGAAACAAACCAGTAACACCACTGGATTCCTTGGACTTGGTTTAGGGGGGGTAGGCTATGTTAAAAAAATTCTATGACCAATATTTATCCCGCAGTAGAGGGAATTCTGCTAATTTGGCGGCCATCTTGGATTTTGGCCGATTGCACCCTGTTCGGGTAAATTGAAAAATTGGCAACAAAGAAATTCTTGATCCTCACCTTTTTTAGGTCAGATTTAATTGTGTTGCCAAGAATCTACCCCCCCAAAAAAATGCACTTACATAAGCCTATATACTATTAGTACAACACCGGCAAGTTGCTCACGCGAGGGGCAGGGCTGCATTCATGCATCATGACGACCAAAGTGGCATGATGCATTAAAGCACTGGCGGCCCTTGTACATGTTAAATTGGTGACGGGGGAGAGTGACATTTCTCCTCACTGCATATTCACTCTGTGACATTACTGCTATTCTATGTGAAGTTATGGCCCTCAGTGAGGCACACTTGTGGCGGAAGATCCTTGCGTGTGTAATCCAGAAACACGGACACAGCAGGAGTCGGAAGTGCGTTGTCGGCTTTGTATAATTAAGGGAGTGTTCATTTATTAATTACAGGGGGGGTGGTGAGATTTCGCGCGGAGGGGCGAAAAAATGTTACGCTCCCCCTGGAGAGCACGTGTAATGGATCGCACTCCCCCTCGCCGAAGGCATTGAACAATTTTCGCCCCCCACTTTGAACTATAGTAACGGGCGGGCTTTTTTGCTAAAAAGGGGCTTACATTTTTACGCCCCCCCTCAAGAGGGGTCAGAATTTTTTACGCCCCCCTCAGGAGGGGTCGGAAATTTTTACCCCCCCCCCCCCAAACCCACCACCCCCCCCCCTGTAAATAATAAATGAACACTCCCTAACGGCCAGAGAGTGTCAAGAAGGCTGAACTGTTTAGGGCCATAACCCATTAGCCGATTTGGATGCATTATCCGCCGATACATCCACAAAATCATACTGAAAAGTACTACATTGGGCCTGTTTGTTGAGGGTGTATCGCCCGATAATAGATCCAAATCGGCTAATGGGTTATGGCCCTAACCTTGATACAACAAGGAATAGGTTCTTCTTATTTGGACTATGCTTTCCAATTGAATAGTTGATTATTATCAACCAGATGATATAATATTTTGAGTATCTACATATTCCACGGGACTCGTTGGCTGAATATTGTACCTAACAAACAGTGATAATGATCATCTAGGTTGGGAAGGACGATGTGGATGATTGCAGTCTATACAAAAAGTTTTTCGCTTTGCAGGACATTCGGTCCAGCTGATTTGTTATTCTACAGGCCCGGCTAAATGTTTGCAGGCCCGGATACCCAGAGGAAATGATTGTATTAAAAAAATTATTATTAAGCTAGAATTTACATAGGAAGTGATGATGAATAGAGGTTACTGGTATTTTCAAATGGTTTTTATAATTACAATTTTATAATTTTGGGAAACTTTCTACAAAATATCCAGGCTTTCTAGTTCACTCTCTAGAAACCTTAATAATGGTCCGATTTACAAGCCGTAAAAACTGGCATGTAGGCAAAGATCATAGCCACACAGAGCTTCTGGCGGACCAGCATGCTTTCAGACGGCTATAGCCGGTGTCCGGCAGGTTTTCGTATAGACTGTGATTGGTAGAACCGATTAGTAATGGTTATTTATAAAGGCCATAACCGATTAGCCGATTTGGATGTATTATTGGCTGATACATTCACACAATTATACAACTTTAGGCCTGTTTATTGAGGATGTATCGGCCGATAATGCAGCCAAATCGGCTAATGGGTTATGGCCCTTAGAGGTTGTGTGTTTCAGTAGATTATACCTTGGATGTAGCTACACATATACATGTAGTATCTATCACCTTGTGTAGGCCAAATAAAAAAAAAGTTGTTTGATTCAGGTAGCATGGGAAGAAACTCTAGGGTCGGTAGGTCGGATTTTTTTTAAACTTTCCCTCTAGAATTGACCCAAAAAAGTGTAAAAATGGGGAGATTTTTTTTCAAAATTTTGTAAACCTAAGATTGACCCCAAAAAAGTTTTTAAAAAGAGTAAAATCTTCAAAATTGCATAAAAAAACATAGGATCGGCCCTGTTTAGATAGGGTCGGTCGGGTGACCTGAAACAAACCTTTTTTTTTTTTTGGCCTACAGATAAAATAACACACACCATATGGATGCCTTAGGACATGAAGCCTATTGTGATAAGGAGCGTCTATTGTAGAGCTACTATTTCCTGGGAGGACCGTGAAGCTCCCTACAGCCAGATTGATAATATCATTCCTTTAGAATTACCATAAAAATGACTACACTTACTATACTCTGTTTTATGTAGTATGTGCTTGTGTATTTGATTATACTAACACGAAACATCTTTTACGACGTACATGTACTCATAATGTCTTGTCATTAACCTCCTGTAGCTCCGGTAAAAAGGTTTGTTATTGTGCGATATCTCAAATACTAGGTAGCACTCGATTAAAAATACTCACCATACTGTGTATTGTTTACCAAATAAACGGTAAGGGCCATAATCCATTGGCCGATTTTCTGTTTAGAGGGATTTACCTTTGAGACCCCAACCTCTAAGAAGTTGGGCGGTGGGGTAGCAGTTGTTATTTACCCTCAAAGAGTCCTTGGTCCCAGACCTTAACAGACCTCTGCTTTCATGGAATCCTGCAGGCAAATGGGGTTGTTTCAAATTGGGGTTTGGATGGGGGTTTCCCATGTCATGTCGATCTTAAAACATGGCCATGTCCCATGTCAATGTTGCTTGATAATGCCTATGTCCCATGTCGATTTTAAGAATTGCTCATGTCGTCTGTCACTATGTTTTTCAAGCCTCATGTCGCATGTCACTATAGGCCTCATGTCCATTGTCGATTCTCAGAAATAGCCATGTCGGATCTGGCCATCCACACCCATTCAAATAGAGTTCCATGGTAATTGTTGCAGATTGGCAGAAATTATATCACCAATATTGAACAGTTGCAAAACTTTATATGAAATGTATTTCTGAGATGATCATAGACACTTCGACGTGAGCTGGGATCTTAGCTCTATCATCCTAAGAACAACCGACTCCACTTCAGAGCTGTTAACACTTAATAACGTTATCAAAGGGCAGTAAAAGCTGTAACCTCATTAGCATATCTAGACCTGCCCACCTCGTGCCAGTCATCCCAATCTAGTACCACCCAACACCTGTTCAACTAGCCTCATGAATAATTAATTAAACTTCTCAATCCTATTTAATTCCATCTCCTGTCTCTTTATGGCTTTTATCAGAAGATAAAGTTTACAGACTTCCTGTCTTGCCACCACTTGAAGATTCAGAACTCGTCCTTCCTCCCATTATAAAAGGCGACCGGGTAGAGCCAGTCTTCATATCGTACCACTCCCAGACTCAAGAGGAACTGACTGGCACCCAGACATAGTTAAAGTATCAGTAGAACCATGATTGGTGTTTTGGCCGCAGCGTTGGCTTTTAGCCTTGCATTAGTGGAAGCCGGAGGCGGTGGAGGCTACGGAGGCGGTGGCTATGGCGGTGGCTATGGAGGCGGTGGCTACGGAGGCGGTGGCTACGGCGGCGGCTACGGCGGTGGCGGATATGGCGGAGGCCATGGCCATTATCGTGCTGCACCCCACAAGTAAGAATCTATTGTTTAATTTATTACCCACAAACCATGTATAAGTAGTACAATGTAAAGAGTTGGTTGCCATTTTTGTAGATGTATAGTAGATTCTATTGTAGGTGTACAGTTTAGTGTGGGTAAACAGTAGAATCTACTGTAAATCTACTACTGTAAACCCATTCAGCATTAGATCTAGGCCTACAGTAGATTTTACTGTGTACCTAGACTAACTATTTACAGTTTCGTAGATATAGTACAAGTGAGTCTGTGTCCAATGGTATAAACCAAAGATGGTGTAATTGTCCAAAGCACCAGCCGAGTATAACTACCATTGTCCAAGGCTTATAGCACTTATGTGGCTACTTACACATATCCATGCACTGTGAACAGTTGGTTGTCATTTTCGTAGGTGTACAGTAGATTCTCTGCTGTAGGTGTTCAGTTTAGTGTGGGTAAACAGTAGACTCTACTGTAAATCTAGAGTAGATTTAACTGTGTACCTACACTAACTATTTACAGTGTAGTAGATATGGTACAAGTGAGTCGTTGTATAAGTGGTATTATAAGCCAAAGACAGGGTTATTGTCCAAGGCACCGGCCGAGGATAATTACCATTGTCCAAGGCTTGTAACACTTATAGAGTTACTTGCACATATCCATACACTGTAAACAGTTGGTTGTCATTTTTGTAGGTGCACAGTAGATTCTACGGTAGGGGTACAGTTTATTGTAGAAAGAATCTACTGTAAATCTACAGTAGATTCTACTGTAAATCCATTATACAGTAGAATCTACTATAGATCTACAGTAGATTCAACTGTGTACTTTTCACTAACTATTTACAGTGTAGTAGATATGGTACAAGTGAGTCGTTGTATAATTGGTATAAGCCAAAGACAGGGTAATTATCCAAGGCACCGGCCGACGATAATTACCATTGTCCAATGACACTTATGCAGCTACTTACACATATCCATATCTCACTTATACCTAACGATTGGTTTGTGATTGGTTTGTACGTGTTATACAAACAGACAGTTTCTTTTGTTCTCCCACCCAACAGAGTCCCTGCAGAAAGGTGTGGATATCTCTCTTAGAGAATAACCTTTAGACATAACCATGCTTTTCACCATGTTTAAAGACAAAGTAACCACCACATAATGGAGCCTATTTGGTATTTTGGGGATCAGGCTCCAGACTTTGCCTTAACTTCACTGATATTATTTAGCTCTATACAAACAATCTCTCAGTCACTATATATAGTGCCTAACCAAGTTGGTCATTTCTTGGCTCTCTATATGACCAACCTAGGTTAGTTAACATTGTCAGGTTGGTCACTACATCTGGGATCCTACGGGGTTCGATTGGATACAACTATTAATTTAGAATTATCTTTTTCATAATAGCCATCAGGGTTTTTATAACCCATCCAAAAGCTTGATCATACTTTCCTACCATTATAAGAGAAGAAAGAATAGAATAGAATATCCAGTTCTATGTCAGCTGATATCACAAGTCACACTTAATGAAGTTAGTGATATATTGTCCTTCAAAATCCATATGCTATGCCTACACTGCTATTCTGTGGCTCCCTATACGACCAACCTAGTAGTTAATATTGTTGGTTGGTCAGTACTGACCAAATCACCTTAGTACTTCTATGTCAGATGTTGTTTTGCCTCAGTGATTCTTGAATATCATAGAGCAATGAGTTTAATCTAAAAAAAAAAAAAAAAAAAAAAAAAAATTTGGTCATCTCTGACCAATGTCCCTATGACTAACCTGGGATAGCCGCTATAGACTAAGGGTCGAGGCTTTTAGATTATCTGTGTAGTTCATAACTCTTTACAAAAATAGTTTCATTTATATGTAGAGGGTCGGCATGATGCATTAATGCAGCCCATGATAAGAATCATGAAGATGAATGATATAACGGAAATCTGTTCGTTCTCATCAGACAGATATCCTTGAAGCTACTGTGTCAGCTAATTTTAGCTGACTTTCCCATTTTAGGATGATTACATGATCCATATAATTACATGCAGGTATGGAAAATTAGAAAGCTCTCATTCATCATTTATTATGATAAAACTAGAATGTATTGTCACAAATGAATAAATTTAGGTTCACAGAAATCAACCTTAACTTATTTCTTTACAGTGGCTATGAGTCCAGTGTAAACAAGAACAATGCTGCCCGCCAACTCCACGTCAACGAGATCGCCAACCACGTCGGAAGTGGAAGTGGAACTGCTCGCAAGGACGGTGTCCCCGGCACTCCTCTGGGACGCACTGGATACGACAAATACTCCTATGGCCATGGAGGATACGGTGGTGGATATGGCGGTGGTCATGGCGGTGGATATGGAGGGAAGAGCGGTTACGGCGGAGGATACGGAGGTGGCGGATATGGCGGAGGATATGGCGGCAAAGGCGGATATGGGGGAGGCGGATATGGAGGAAAGGGAGGATATGGAGGAGGATATGGAGGAGGATATGGCGGAGGCGGATATGGCGGAGGCGGATTCAACTTCCAATTGGCTGGCCGCAGAGGCGGTTACTAAATGGGTATTCAGGTAATCACATTTAGCTAATAGGATTTGGCGAAAAAAATGAATAAAAGGTTTGCTTCAGGTTACATAGTTTGAAAATCTAGGTATGGTAGGGCGGATTTTTTTACTTTAGTCTGAAAAGTACCCAGAAATTGACTTGGAAACTTCAGGGCCGACTCGCCGACAATGACGTCGACTCATGTAACAGCCCCAAATTTACTATAAATTAAAAAAAAAAATTCAAACTTGGATAAAAATTTCCTGTCGGTCCTATTTTGCTAGGTAGGGTCCGGTAACCTGAAACAACTTTTTTTTTATTTGGCCTTGCTAGGGGGAGTAAAGAATCATATCTATATCATGTCTATAATGGTACTAATGTATAAGAGACTTATACACTAAAAATATATTCCGTAAAGCTATCACATTGCCAAAGTTAATAATATAAGAAATATTGTAAAACCCAATTTGTAAATTAATATAAGTGCCTTACAAATCAATGAAGTATATTTAGTAATTATGATCTTTTCTGCTATTCATTAATTTGAAAATCAGCCAATTTATACTGAATATACATGGACAAGAATTACTATGATTTAGCATGTGTGATTAACATTATGGTACATTCCCTCTTTCAGTACCCGCAGTACCACACGCGACACAGTAAAGATTCCAGTACTACGCACACGCTCAACACAGTTCTTCACCAGTTCATCTCTTCAAACTTCACTATCTGGGGAAATAAATGTATATTATACTCTTTTTGTAATAATTCTGACTTCATTGTTGTTATTTCATCTGAAATATGCATCGTTTATATGCACTTCAATTATATACCTAGCTCCACGACTACGATTAGCGGAGGAGTAATTCCATATCTTTATTCAGAATTCGTCTCACTGCTTTCAACATGAACTAATTCAGTATGCACAGTCTAAGAAGCTGCTCAAGGCAGTGACATGGCCCAAACTTTAGGGCTCAAAAGTCAATTTGGTTAAAAATGAACCAGAATATTCCCAATGGCCATACTTTATGTGCTAGCTATTTTTATTCAATCTCATTCCATAGAGTTTAGCTTAGAAGACTAATTATCAGATTATGGCCCAATTTACTACTTTCGGAGTGCACTCTGTAATTCCCCAATTAGAAAAACACTGTAAAATAATATGCTTGGGTCAGATCTGACCCTCTAAGTGGGGTTTATTGCTTCTAGATGACATTGTATTGTGACCTATCTTCCAAAAATGATATTGTACTAGCATTTGAAAGACATTTTGGTAGGATTTGAAATATGGGGAAAATCAGACCATTCCCCTTTAACTAAAGCTTTAGACGGTTGCATAGTGTATTGCTGTATCATGCCCTACTCGCCAGATGGCTGCATTCATGCATCATGCCGAACCTACAGGCGAGTATGAACCCCGTAGAGTCGGCATGATGCTTGAATACAGCACTGACGACTTACTCGGCAGGGCTGCATTTTATGCATCAGGAAAACAAAGGCAGGATAAATTATTTAGAGAATAGAAAACAAAGTTCTCCACGTTCAGACTGTCTGTTGTCCTATAACGCACGAATGCATCATAGGACATTATAGGGCAATAGACAGTCCAGAAGTGAGGAAAGAGTTTTCTATAGTCTTTATAAACGTTTTATTATTATTAATCTAGATACAATGACGTTGTACATTTCCTGTGCAATATAAGGTCCTTGACCTGATTACAGCAGCTCAGCGTGCACTGTTAATTACTCTATAACGAACGGTCACGTGACTTATCTGAGGCTGTAACGCACGGCCAACCGTTTTATATTGCACTATACTGTCCTTAAAGGGTTAGGGGATTGTGTAAAGATGACAGCAGTTTGCGAGGCCGGTATTCAGTAACAATTGTACCGGTCTGTGCCTTCCTGAGACTAGGCCACTAAAAAACGAAAGTTTCTCACCACCACGCGTGATTCAGAATAAAAACAGATTTTGAGAAATAATCTGGCTAGGATTAATTGGCTTTCTCTGCAGGTTAATTCAAAGTCTTATCTTTTAAAATCTGAAATCTGTTAAAGCAGACCCTACAGGCAATCTTTTATCCTTTGTGCCCCTATTTAAAGGGATTTCTTATTCTTTTAAATTCCTTTAAAGAGCTTTATGCTGAGCAATAGTTTTTTGAGTGGCGTTACAATGTAATTATATTTTTATGGCAGCCACTGTCCTCCATGTAGATCTGTATGCTGGACATGTGTTACATGGTGAAGTGTCGTAACGTGGGGATTAACCCTTTATGTACTGCATCATGCAACACGGCAACAATGTTAAAGCTGGGCCGTCAGGGAATAAGTTCAGCATTTTCCATACATGGACTAAAATAACAGTTCCACCAGAGGGCAGCAGTGTTTGGACAGGGGACCATGAGCATTGTCCAGCTATAACACATTCACCCTATCTTGTGCCTGTAAGAGCTGAGCTACCGGCCCTTAAGAGCCCTCTTGTGAATCAAAACTGAACTATATCCAAAAGTGCTTTTGGCCTCACTTCAACCATGACGGTCAAGCTTTAAGTATGGTGAGTAATGCGCAATGGTTGTGAGCCTTTATAAAGTTTGGGTGCTAGCAGAGTGCATTATAGAGTCACAGAGAGTGAAGAACAAGTTATCTAATGTTTTTATAAAATGGTTATATTAATCTAGATACCATGACGTTGTACATTTCCTGTGGCTAAGACAGGCCCTTGACCTGATTACAGCTGCTGTGGGGCCGTGCTCAGCGTACACTGTTGGCTGTGTCTCACGACCTTGAGCCAATGTTTTTGTCTCTGACCGGGTGCCGTCTCTGACCAGGTGCCATCTCTGACAAGGTGCCGTCTCTGACCTGGTGTCAGAAAAACGTGTTTTTTTAATGTTAACCTATACTCATATATATACGGCTATGTAAAAGCGTTATGGCAGCTCTTATGTAATTATCATTAGCCTCTTGCTGTTGGTAGAACATAACTAAACTACCAAAGTGACATCCGGTCAGAGACGGCACCCGGTCAGAGACGGCACCTGGTCAGAGACGGCACCCGGTCAGAGACGGCACCTGGTCAGAGACGGCACCTGGTCAGAGACGGCACCTGGTCAGAGACAAAAACATTGGCTCAAGGTCGTGAGACACAGCCTGTTACACTATAACGAACAGCACGTGACTTCTCTAGAGCTATAACGCACGGCCAACCGTTTTATAATGCTGCATAAATGCATATCGTAAATCCTCGTGTACAAGTCTAACTCACGTATAAGCCGCATCCCGACTTTGGGCCGATCCTATAAGCCGCAGTTGCCATCTGATTAAAGTGACTTTAGTACTCAACCATAGTGGCAAAAACTCATGTATAAGCCGCACCCCGACTCTACGCCAATCCTATAAGATTCACTGGCGATCTGACTCGTGTACTGGCCGCAGCTTCTATGTAAGGTTTTACGGTAAGGCCAAAAAAAAAGGGTTGTTTCAGGTCACCCGACCGACCCTATGTTTCTTTATGCAATTTTGAAGAAATTTTTATATTTTTACTCTTTTTGGGGGTAAATTTTAGGTTTTCAAAAATTTTGAAACAAATCTTCCCATTTTCATACATTTTTGTGTCAATTTTAGGGTTATGTAAAAAAAAAAAAGTTTAAAAAAAAAGAAAAAAATCCGACCTACCGGCCCTAGAGTTTCATCCCATGTTACCTGAAACAAAACTTTTTTTTATTTGGCCTAATGTAGACAAAGGGCAGAGTGCATTAAAGCATCATGCTGCCCCTAAATGGTTATAGAAACTGGAAGTGTCCACACTGGTGGCGTTCTGTTCCTGACACCCGCCAACACGGGACACATAGTGTCACATAGTGTCATAATTAGTAACCCTTTAAGGGCCGCATGGCGCTTTAATGTACCATGTCATTTGTTGCCATGATGCATGATTGCAGCCATGGGGAGTAACTCGCCAGTGCTGCATCTATGCATCATGTCGACGCTTCAGGAGCGTAGTGGTCCTATTGTGTTGGTATATTATTTTAATGTATCACTGGTGAGTTGCGCGTCATGGGGATGCAGAGGGGTACCCCCCCCCCCTCAGGTTGGAAAGTCGCTGAAATCAATGCACCCAGGTGACAAAGTTGCCTTCTTAGACAAGTTATACTACAAAAACGTATTGCCAATTTTTTGCCAAAAATCGCCAGGTCGCTTAGACTATTGTACCAGGTCGCCCAGGGGGGCGAGACACAACTACCGCGGCGTTATTTCAGTTATTTGCATTATTTCAGCCTAAAATAACGCTACAATTACCTCCAGTAACACCCCCCCTGAGACACAAGTTTCTTCTAGATGTCTTAACGCAAGGCGTTGCGATTAACGCAAGTTATTTAACATACATGCCAACTCTCCCGGATTACCCGGGAGACTCCCGGTTTTTAGCCTATTTTTGGGTGATCTCCCGGTTGCCTCCCAGTCTCCCGGTTTCTCCCGGTTTCAGGCTTTCCAGAGCTGAAAGAATTTTTCAAATATTCCTACTAGAACCAAAGTTATTAATGTATTCCTAGAAGTCACCAGAATACATATTTGACTTTCCTGATTTTCAATTTTTTTTTCATATAGGGCCTAACTGTTTCCTCACGTCCACCACATGCTTCCCTCACATCCACTACCATTTCTCTCTCACATCCAATCTCTTTGTCACGTCCAACCCCCGGGGGGCCCCCTCTCACATCCAACCCCTCGCTCACGTCCAACACCTGGACATGAGGGAAGGTATAGTGCACTGAAAGGTAGTGGAAGTGAGAGAGGGGTTGGACGTGTCACTCACGGTGAGCACTGGGTTGGATGTGAGTTTGGCTTTGGGTGTGAGGTAGGGATTGGATGCGAGGTTGGGGTTGGATGTGAGGTTGGGGTTGGGTGTGAGGAATGTCAATGTCACTCCCCCTCAATGCTCCCTCCTTCCTTACTGCCCTCCTTCCCTCTAAATGTCCTTATCTCGTTTCCAATGCCACCTTCCTCCCGGGAACATAACCCTTGGCCGGGGGCAGTGAGAACAAGTCCTAGGGAATGGGTATGAACCCTAAAATTGACATGCCTACATGGGCATTTCTTAATATCGACATGGCGACATGGGCATTTCTTAAAATCGACATGGCGACATGGGCATTTCTTAATATCGACATGTGACATGGGGCTTAGTGACATGAATTTAAAAAATCCCATTTAGTATAAAGTATGCTACCCAACAATTTCTTCAATTTTGTCCATGTGCGTAGTCAAATTCGTAAAAAAATCCTGGGGCCTGCGGCCCCAAGAGCCCCCTTTATAACTCTTTGTAAATTATGGCGCCCCTACTGTTGGTGACACTACTGACATGGCTATTTGACATGTGACATGGCCATTTCTTAAAATCGACATGCAACATGGGGACCCCCCATCTACCCCCCCACTCCTGTTTTACAGTCTCATAATCAATGGGCCTATGGAATGATACTTTAGAGGGGAAGCACACTAGTTGAGGGGTCGGTGCCCTACTGAAAAACCTATATTGGTGGCTGAGAATGAAGACCACAGTTTCATCAGTTGAGCTCTCAATGTCCACCAGAATGCACCATTGTCTCCTACTATATAAGATTTTAAAAAAATTCCGGGAGAGCATGCCCCCAGACCCCTCTAACATGCTTCACTTGTGACTTCACTGCACTTCGCTTGTGACCATACAGTTTCTAAAAAAGGTCCACTTCATAGGTCCTCCACAACAATCTCGGGAAATGGACACCCCTGAGGTCTCAAAAAAAAAAAAGTTGTGTTCCGGTAACATGGCAAGAAATAAATAGGGTTGGTAGGTCGCTTTTTTTCTCTTTTTTCTTTACAATTTGTTTCCCCTATATATAAAACGGCATTAGTTGGCACCAGCGAAACGCCCTATTGAAATAGCATTGAGGGATCGCCAGGAACAGATAAACCAAAAGAGGCTAGATGAAATCATGTACTTTTTTCAAAGGTAACTCGATCTTTTTCTTCAATTCACATCAATTAATATTTAGAGGAGCTCATATTTATAAAGTATTCTACCTATCATGTTAAATCTTATAATCCAATTGTATTCAAAAGAAAAACGATATATAATACACATAATCTCGCACAGAGTGCCTGGAAACAAGAGGCAACCTTCTTTACAGATGTCCGCCATTGTTTTGGCATTTAAAATAGCACTATTATAACATCATTTTATAAAGATGTGTACCATATACAAGGGGATAACGCAGTATATATCTATTTAATCCCCCAATTGAAATATAATGTTAAAGGCTTTCATAGTTATCGAGATATGCCTGCTCAAACTTCTGAATCGGGCCCCTCCGAGAGAATATGCTTGGAGAGTGAGGTGCGTCATACAGTAGTCAGGGACGCGCGTTTCCAAGGTAATATCTCTATGTGCTATCTGGGGCAGAGGGACGCCAGCCTTGCCAGCTTCCTACACCGTTCGCGCGTGTAATTTGTAGTGCCATGGACCTGTACCACATCTTGTACAATTCCTTGGTGGTGCAGCCGGGGTTGGTGTTATGCGGGGGGGGGGGGGGACCTTACCCTGCCAAGTTTTGTACGCAAATGATGTTGTGGGTTCAGTGCGCCTTTGATCTAGGGGGGGGGAAGGGCCTATCATTAAATACAATCCACAATCCCAGACCCCGAAGGGGCTGGTTTTGTAAAAGAAGGCAATTTTAGTAGTAAAATGGCCCAACAAAAGTAGGGTCGGGATACGGAACACAGCTTTTTTGTTTTTAGGCCTGACGGGCCCTTCCACTCCAAAAAAGAATAGAGGATAAATATAGATCTGAGCCATAAGACATTGTGTGCTAAAATGCATCAGAATGCACCATTTCAAGTCTAGACATTCAAAATTTTCTTGGGGGGGCATGCCCCCAAACCCCCCTAGTGTTACCGCTGCGCTCCGCTTGCGGTGCTCGGAGCCAACATGCAGCGCCCTCTCACAAAAAAAAAGTCTCCCGGTTTTAGTCTTTCAAATGTTGGCATGTATGTATTTATCTTAACGCAACTGTTTGCAAAGGAACCAGTGTCATTTGACCTACTAAGGTCAAAGGTCACATCCGGTGATAAGTTCAGGTGGCGGCCATTGGCATGTTGAAACATACTATTGTGTAATAACCTAAATTCTAACCCGATTTACATGCTGTAAACTGCGATATAAAGGCTTACATATATTCCCCACCTATCTATATTATTAAAACATCCCCATATTGCCGATTATTAAACAATAATCGGCGCCGAAATCGCGAATCGGCGATTAGTTCAATTGTTTGCCACCAGTTGTCCTGATGGCGCTAGGGAGTGTTCACTAATAGGCAGACCTTGGGGGGGGGGGGGTGTTGAGGGGGTGTTGAGGGGGATAACAATGTTGGACCCCTCCTGAGGGGGGGAGGGGGCATACAAAATTCTAAGGGGCATAAAAAGTTGTGCTTCTTTTTAGTAGTGGGGGGGGGGGGGGCGAAAATGTTTCTACAGTATAGGCCTATAGAAAATATTATATATATACCTATAGTAGGCCTATAGGCCTACCCAGTTTGATAATTTTAATGTAGGCCTAGGCCTAGTAGTGGGGGGTCGAAAATGTTTCTATAGTATAGGCCTATAGAGAATATCATAATATATACTATAGTAGGCCTATAGGCCTACAGGGTTTGATCATTTTAATGTCGGCCTAGGCCTAGTAGTAGTGGGGGGGTCAAAAATGTTTCTATAGTATAGGCCTAAAGAGAATATCATAATATATACTATAGTAGGCCTATATAGGCCTACAGGGTTTGGTCATTTTAATGTCGGCCTAGGCCTAGTAGTAGTGGGGAGTCGAAAATGTTTCTATAGTATAGGCCTATAGAGAATATCATAATATATACTATAGTAGGCCTATAGGCCTACCCAGTTTGATAATTTTAATGTAGGCCTAGGCCTAGTAGTGTGGGGTCGAAAATGTTTCTATAGTATAGGCCTATAGAGAATATCTTAATATATACTATAGTAGGCCTATAGGCCTACAGGGTTTGATCATTTTAATGTCGGCCTAGGCCTAGTAGTAGTGGGGGGTCAAAAATGTTTCTATAGTATAGGCCTATAGAGAATATCATAATATATACTATAGTAGGCCTATATAGGCCTACAGGGTTTGGTCATTTTAATGTCGGCCTAGGCCTAGTAGTAGTGGGGAGTCGAAAATGTTTCTATAGTATAGGCCTATAGAGAATATCATAATTTATACTATAGTAGGCCTATAGGCCTACAGGGTTTGATCATTTTAATGTCGGCCTAGGCCTAGTAGTAGGGGGGCGGGCGAAAATGTTTCTATAGTATAGGCCTATAGAGAATAGTATAATATATACCTATAGTAGGCCTATAGGCCTACCCAGTTTGATAATTTTAATGTAGGCCTAGGCCTAGTAGTGGGGGGTCGAAAATGTTTCTACAGTATAGGCCTATAGGCCTACCCGGTATTATCAATGTTTATGTAGGCCTAGGCCTAGTAGTAGTTACTAGTAGTGGGGGGCACAAATGTTTCTATAATACAGGCCTATAGAGAATATTATTATAATATATACCTATAGTAGGCCTTTAGGCCTACCGGGTATTATCAATGTTTATGTAGGCCTAGGCCTAGTAGGTGGGGGGGCACAAATGTTTCTATAGTATAGGGCTATAAAGAATAGTATAATATATACCTATAGTAGGCCTATAGGCCTACCCGGTATTAACACACCGGTATGTGCAGCATTAGTATAGCCACTGCAGGGTCTGCATTCTGTTTTGGATGCTAGGGAATGGAGAGGGGAGGTCGGGGAATGGAGAAGGGAGGTCAGGAAAGGGAGAGGGGAGGGCGGAGAATGGAGAAGGGAGGTCGGGGAATGGAGAAGGGAGGTCAGGGAATGGAGAAGGGAGGTCGGGGAATGGAGAAGGGAGGTCAGGGAATGGAGAAGGGAGGTCGGGGAATGGAGAAGGGAGGTCGGGAAATGGAGAGTTCTTTCTGTACACCAGGAAAAAATAAACGGGATATGTCTCCTTTGTCGAATGACCAATGTAACAATGATAGCTTTGACTCATATACCTACGATGGCCTGTTAGGTCAGTAGTTTTTGGCAGCAGATTCAATGTACATAGTCTCAGTGCTACTGAGGTATATGTTTGATGGGAAAGCTCCATGATAGCCTATACATGATAAGTATGTACGATGGCTGGTTAGGTCGATAAACAGGGGCATGGTGTAGTCCTTCACATTCCCACAGTCCATGCATCTAGACAGGCAAAAGATATCGACCCAACAGGCCAAGTGTTACTACCTTGCTAATTCCGGGCTGTGTTGGTGCTGCCACCTAGAGGCTAAGTCATGCTGGCCTCAACTCCTCTCACATATATATAAGGAGATGGAGATCGCAAGCCAAATGGGGGAGGTCATGTGGACCTAAACCATTATTCTGTAAGCTAGTACAGTCCCCGACCTCCCTTCTCCCCTTTTAAAGTGGATATATATATGTAAAAAAATGGCTCTCGAATTATTTTAATGAATAGATAAGTAAAGTCCAACTTCTACCTTTATAATAAAAGAAATAAAAAAAATAAAAATTGAGTTTCAAAGAAATTATACAAAAAAATGTCTTTTCTTCTGTAACTCGGTAAATAATGGCCCTACAGAGCTGAAACTTTGCCTATAGACTCCTCATGTATAAACGGTGGTAGACAATAGCTAGTACAGAGCTGGCTGGGCGCCAGAGGTGAAGAAAACACTCCAAATCCAGTGCCTTTCCCGACCTTTCCTATCTCTTCCCCGACCTCTCCGGTCTCTTACCGGACCTCTCCTGTCTCTTCCCCGTCCTCTCCTGTCTCTTTCCCAACCTCTCCTGTCTCTTCCCCGACCTTTCCTGTCTCTTCCCTGACATTCCCTCTCTCCATATACCATATGATTGCATTATATGATTTTTGCGTTAAAAATCCACTCACCAAATTCCCATCCATTCAGGCATAAAAATATTTTTCATCATAATTTCTAAAATATTCAAGATATAAAGGGTGGAAACAGTTGGGGATGTTCCCCATAAAGTCTAGAATATCTCCAGTGTCTTAGATTTGATAAACAAAGCATAATATGGCCGCAGATGCCATTTGATTGGAAAAAAATAAGTTGCGTTAAGACATCCAGGTAGAAAAAAAGTCATCTGGTTTTTTGGCCGATTTTAGCGCCAAAAATCGGCCATAACGCCACTTGCATTATGCCTATTTTCATTGTGTCTCACCTAACGCTTGTGTTAATCCTTAACGCAAAAAATTGCCATTTTGGGGGGTCTCAGAAATAGCGCAAAAATCGTTGTGTCTCGCTACCTTGCTTTAATGACTAATTTAACGTAAGGTGCGTTAGTTGTGTCTCACCCCCCTGGAATACAGCCCAGGACGCATTTAACCCATCTCCAGGCGCCGTCAAGGCTGCATTCATGCATTATGCTGCTCTTAAAGGGTTTATAAGCACACAACATCATAATTAATGAACTGATGACATCCGATTCAGGTCAGGCTTCAGGCCCAGACAGAGAGACAAGTGACTTCATAATAGGGACCTTTAGCAACCACGTAAATGCCCATTAAACGCAGACGTAGCAGTGCTGAAAGCATAGGATACGTCTGCGTTTAATGAGCTACGTCAGGTTTGCTAAAGGTCCCTAGCGTCTCAGCTGTACTTTCACTTGTTCAGTCAGTGGGTCGTCTGCATGGTAAACGCATTCGGCACGCTGATGGAAACATGGACTGTAGCTACTCTGATCAGTCTATACTGCTGCCCATATTAGACATGTTGTATTTATTTGTGTGGATATTGTGTGGAAGATCTCTTTCTCTCTCTCACACTCTCTCCCTCTCTCTCTCTCTCTCTCATACGTAATGTATATACACTATTCTGACAGGAAACAACAAAAATGGACACACGATGGTTAAGGTGGCACGCCACTAACATTAATAACCCTAGTAAACCCATTCTCAATATAAAAGGTCACGATACAAACGACCTGTATTACTCGTAGACTTGATAAAATGCGGACATACAGTGTGACCTTTGACCCCAGAGGCTATAGAGACTATTATCTAAACCTATACAGGGTTGGCTAAGTATGTGACTGTCATATTGCAAATGAAGTTCTACGAGTAGGAAACATGCCAACAATACATGTTACTTGGTATGGGCAAGCATTATGACTGTCACTATCAGATATATAGAGAAATGCCAATGCCCATTGATACCGTCTCTGCCGTATTTCACGGGTGGGGACTGGCAGTATCCCACAAAGCTGCAGGCTGAGTGGAATACTGCCCCAGCCCCCAAGAGTGAAATACACCAGAGCGGTATCAATGTAGATGGCATTTGTGTTTATTTTTTATTTGTAGCCATTTAATGAAGAAAAAACTACTTTTCTTAGCCCATTGAATACGGCCACATTGTATTCAATGGAAGGGGGCATGGAATACAGACCTTCCTGTACTTAAGCATAGTGAACCTTGTATTTCAAAAAGATTAAGCACATTGCCTAAAGTAGCATGAAGCATGCTGTTATTGCTAAGGCCACTCTACACAATATACTTGTTTCTCATCACTACACACTTTTTTTTCATCATTTTTAATTTTTGCAATTTCGAGGGCTTATCAAACTAAATCTTACAGTGTTCCGGATCCACTGAGCTAGGAGAAATATGCATGTCTACAATGTCTGCTGATCTATAATATCTTGATTGATGACATAATAGTTTGCCAAGGATCCGCATTTACCCACTCATTTGGGTACCAGCAAAAAAAGGAGAAAAAAATGGGGAGGGTCAGAAGTGCCCTCGCCATTTTTGTCATGGATTGCAATTGGTGATGAGAAACAAGCATGTCATTCTGAGTGGCCTAAGATAGTGGTCATTCTTTAATAACATGGGGAAGTGGATCAATAGGCAGTCTGTATAGAGGGCCTGAGTATACTGTCTACACTACACTGATATTCCTAGGCTCCCTATACGCCCAACCTCTCAGTCACCAGTGCCTAACCTAGTTAGTCATTTTTGGCTCCCTATACGACCAACCTAGGTCAGTTATTATTGTCAGGTTGGTCACTACTGACCAACCCACCTTAGTCTTTTTTTTCCCAGGGGGAGCCACTGAGTGGTCATGACAGGTGGCCCCAACTAGTGGTATACAAATATAACACACCAATGATGAACCTAGGTTAGCCACTACTGACTGACCCCTTGGTCATTTTTGAATATAACTTTGCCATTATGACTAACACTCATATGACCAACCTAGGATAGTCTGTTCTGACTAACCCTTTCAATCTATGGATTTTCAGTGTAGATGGGGCTTGAAGTAGTCCAGGTAAACGCTATCCCAGTTTTAACACATGGTTTCTACCTGTAGAAAACGTGTGTGAAAACTGGGATAGCGTTTACCTGGTACATAATTGGCATTCTCATGTTCCAAATTACTGATCGTCGAAATGATTAATGTATCGAAGATGGCAAAATAGATGCAATATTATAATGTGCATCCATATGAATACTGATAGCAGAAATGTAATTCGTTTATAATTGGCCTGCAATTTAGTCATATTTAGTCATATTGACATAATTGGAACAAGGGTCATAGGTCAAGGTTGAACACACTTAATAAAACATTGCGTCAATTGTCAGTGTGTATAATGATAAATACATTTTATATTTATCACCTACCACGACAGTATTTGTCATGACAATTTGTGTCATGAAGTCTAGCGGGGACTAGCCTGTTTTAAGGCCATTCAAGTATGACGTCATCATTTTTAAGGTATTATTTTGAAGACCCCCCACCACTTGTGTGATCATTTTCTCATTTCGTCCAATGCTATATTACAGAAATAGGATGGTCATGTCATTATTCCCCACATACTCCGATAACCCTTATTGATGAAGTTGTATAGTAGTTATACTCAAATAGTCCCTTGACCCTTTAAGGACGGCATCATGCCTTACTGCATCATGCCTTGGTCGTCATGCGGCATTGATGCATCATGCCAACTATATGATATGGTGTTAAGACATTCCCGAGGGGTCGGCATGATGCACCAATCATGCACCAAACGTTCAACGTTGAACAGAAGTTTGCACTACCCAGTGGGCACAAAATTCAGTTCAACGTTGAATCAACAATGAATCAACATTGAATCAACGTTGACAACCAGTTATCAATGTTGATTCAATGTTTTGTGCCCATTGGGTAATTGTATGATGCGTGAATAGTACTCTTGGCCAGTAAGTCGCCGGTGCTGCATTTGTGCATCATGCTGACCCTTCGGGAGTGTATCTACCTAATAGGGTCAGCATTATGGTTGAATGCATCACCAGGGCTGCATTACCCAGTGGGCACACATTTAGTTCAACATTGAATCAACATTTATCAATGTTGATTCAATGTTCTGTGCCCACTGGGTAATGCATCATTGTGACAAAGAGGACACTGTATTAAAGTATTATGTTGTCCTAAAAGTACACTGTAAATAGTTAGTGTATAGGTACACTGTAGGATCTACTGTAGATCTACAGTATAATCTACTGTAGAATGGATTTATAGTAGTATCTATTGTATATTTACAGTAGATTCTACTGTTTACCTACAATAGACTGTACATCTACAGTAGAATCTACTGTACACCTACAACAATGGCAAGCAACTTTTCACAGTGCAGGAGAGAATAATTACAAAGGGGAGTCATCACCATGTCAATTAGACATGTACTCCACCACCTCCAGTGTTCAAGATTCTAATGCACCATTGCGACAAAATGAACACAATATTATAGTACTATGCGGCCCTTAAAAAAAGTAAAATCAGGACAAATACATATAAAGAAACAAGGGGAGCCATGACCATGTCTAGACATGCACTCTACCACCTCCCCTTAAGAAGACGTGTACATGTTGACCATGATTTATATAATTTAGTCCAGCACAGTCTCCCATCCCTCCTGCAGCTCTGTATGAATTACCTGTGTACACTGGAAATCCATAGGTGTAAGAGGTCAGTCAGTAGTGGCTATATATATCCCAGGTTCGTCATCCCAGTGGGCACAGAAAATTGAATCAACATTGAAAACATGTTGATAATGTTGATTCAATGTTAGTTCAACGTTGATTCAATGTTGTGTTCAACTGCATGTTGCGCCCACTGGGATAGGGGTATTCATCCTTCATTAGTCAGAATGATGAACTTAGCCAGAAAATAACTTGGAGACTCTTAGTCATATTTTGGCTCCCTATATGCCCAACATATGTTAGTCAATGCTGTCAAGTTAGTCAAACTGAGTAACCCTACTTAGTCTCTTATTTTTTTTACCGTATTACGGTTAGTCATTTTGACAAAGACATTAGTTTTGCCTTAGCCATTTTTGAATATAAGTTCATCATTTTGACTAATGGAGGATGAATACCGGTCCCTTTGACGAACCTGGAATAGCCACTACTGACTGACCCCTTAAACCTATAGATTTTCAGTGTACAGCTCTGCATGACTGACCAGTGTGGCCGCCTGTACTATAGGAAGTGGCTGACAGACCGACAGTTATATATACCACGCCCCAGGCACACTGTAAGACAAGTGGTCACTTAAACCTTTAAGGACGGCATGATACATTAATGTATCCTGCCCTTGGTCGTCATGATGCATGAATGCAGCCCTGGCGAGTAACTCACCAGTGCTGCATTAGTGCATCATGCCGACCATACAGGTTTTAAACACTCCCACAGCCATGATGCACCATTGCAGCGAGTTACTCGCTGGGGCTGCATTGGTGTATCATGACAACAAATGTTATCCTTTAGCAACATCCGTCCTTACAGGGTTAAACTTAAAATAAGAACCACATAAATTGGCACAGTTCTGAACGGGATGAATGTCCTTCACTTCCGCAATATGCATAGACCATCCACACGCTGTTCTATAACTCTTTGTGAGATGAATAATCAAATAAAAGGATTGTCCTGATAGTCTTACAATGTACTGGTGAATTGTTTCATTAAATTTTGTTTTAGATCTTGAATGATGTGGCCGGAATACAAGAGAGAAAATGGGAGTGGGCCCTCAAAATGTAGATATGTTGAGCAAAAGCCTAAAAGTTCAAACAGAATATAATTGATAAGAGGATATCAGGATCAGAAATTGAGCAAATTATGACTTATGCAAGATGGGACTATTGGCCCCACTTTTTCATGCTGGATCACCTGCACTCCTAAAACATGTAGAACATCCATTTTATAATCAATAGGGATCTCAAGTTCCTAACGTTAAATGCTTATAATAAGTTATATTTAGCCCGTGGGCATATAACGCTAGTTTATCATTGATACAGATTATTCAGTACAGTCTCTTACTAAATGCAGCACCAAGCTATCTGCCAATCGACATCCGTCTTGTACATATATATATTTAAAATTAATACATAAAGACGAGTACGTTATTTCGTTATATTGTTGATTCATTTACAACATTACACATAGGGCCAGTCAGAGAAGGTTCTTCTATAATTAGGTTTTTTAAACTCTGTAAAGTTTTTGGCCTAAAAGAAAATTACATCTCTGAAGGTAACATATCCAAACAGAATAGGGTATATTTGAGTCGAATGTTACATCGTCAATTCACAGGCCTGTGAGATGTGATCTCTCACCTTTCTTATCATTTCAGAATGAAGCATAAAGGTGAATAGAAGTCATCTTAAAATGTAATCAGGAAATACGTGGGTAGAGCCTGCATATATATATAGGGCAGGTCAGAATAGCTGAACACAATTACAATATTTGACTGTAATCTTTAGCTGTACTCTTCCACCAAGCTCTTAGGAATGAACGAGTCTTTATACTGCAATATGTACAGTCAACGCTGCTGTGGTAATAAGAAGTCGAGAAAAATGGATGTCAAAGTGCTTAAGAATGGTCTGCCAGATGTTCAGTGCATGTTGTATCAAGTCCCCAGTAATAGGAATTTATTACGATGTGCCATAAATTAGCACAGAGGACAGCCAGACGATGCATATCCAAGTGATCCACTGCATAAAATCGTTATTGGCATACCAGAGACACCATCATTTCCTGTATGGTGATTTGTGGGACAAATGCTAGGTCTCACACGCCTAAATTCCTAAATCCCCTCACCATGATGGATCCCACTGTGACTGGACACCATTTAGGTTTAGGGTTTAGGTTAGTATATAAGGGCTGTGGATCTTTGGGTTTGTCATTCATTCCTCCTGCATTGATCACACATCATCTCCTCCTGTTCAGCTACTACAGAATCTACTTCTACACCATGCTGCGTTTTGTGGTCCTTGTTGCCTTGGCTGCTTGTCTGACTGAGGCTATGCCTGGTGCAGGGTATGGCGGGGTTGGGGCCGGCTATGGTGGGGCCGCCTATGGAGGGGCTGGGTACGGTGGAAACGCCTACAACGCTGGACATGGCGCTGGATATGGATATGGCAAGGCTGCATCCCACAAGTAAGTAACGACCTTTGTTATACTATAGTGTATCATTACCCACACAGAGAAAAGAAGTAGAATCACTGTGACTCCCGAGTTGATCACTGAGGTAACTCTCCCCAGGACTCTAATGTGACTCCTTAACATTAGCAGCACTCTATAATAACTCTATAATTACTACTATTCTAAGATATAATAACTCTATAATGACTCCTATTCTAAGACTCCCTAACAATTGGGAGTTACCTCAGTGACTCTCAGGAGTTCCCTTGATTCTACTTCATTTCTCTGTGCATACAGCAATCTTATACAGCAATCTTATACAGCAATCTTATACAGCAATCTTATACACAATCTTATACACAATCGTATACACTGTATATGATGTTGATTTAGAAAGGCTCAGGCTTAGCCCCAGGCTCAGGAAAGGTGGCAATAGTTGTGGCAATAGTTGTGGCAATAGTTGTGACATTATTGTAAGATGCATCCTTGTGAAGTATGGGTTTCTTTGCTATTGGATGAAACCTTGTAGTTTCATTTTTGGACTATTCAGACCAAGTCTCTCTTTCAAGATCCTTTATTATAGCTACAGTTCACTGTGTAGTCACATGCCCATGATACCCACCAGCCCTCTAGCCATTATCATTAATAGGGTACAAGATTTCAGCTATTTGCAATTTAACAAAATTCCTTTTAAATATTTCCTCTCCTTCCCTGCCTCCCATTCTTGCCGAACCTCCGTTTCTCTATACTTCCTCCCTTATCCCTCCTTTTTATATAAAAATATACCTCACCCCCTTCTACCCCTCTGACCATTTTAATCTTGTTCATAATTTAATTTAAAACTAATTTTCTGTTATATCACACATTTTCAGCGGTTATGAGGCTGATGTCAACAAGAACAATGCTGCCCGTCAACTCGGCGTCAACACCAACGCTCAGTACGTCGGAAGTGGAACCGGAACTGCTCGTCTCGATGGCGTCCCCGGCACTCCTCTCGGTCGTACCGGTCATGGATATGGCCACAATGCCGGATATGGCAAGGCTGGATATGGCAATGCCGGATATGGAAATGCAGGATATGGAAACGCTGGATATGGTAACGCTGGATATGGTGGCCATGCTGTGGGCTATGCCAACAACCGTGCTGTAGCCTATGGCGCGGGACGCAATGCCGGGTATGGTGGCTATTAGAGGGTGAGTCATGTTATCTTGTTTCTGACAATTCAATGGTGAATATCAAAGGGTGCAGCTAGACAGTCTAGTTCGGGAGAGCGGCATATCCAACCTATCTCTTATATCAACCTGTTATATAACCTACACTGGGCCCCTGTACCTCTCCTTGTCTCAGTGTCCTGGTGACCACAGACGCTCTCGGTGTCAGGTTTCATTTCCCCATTTTTGACAGTAGATTAACTGTCATAAACTACACTGTAGACTCCTATAAGTACTAAGAACCATGGGAATTTTTCTAGAAAATAATAGATATAATATGAATTAAATTAGTAGAATAATGAGTGTATTTGTAACTGTATGCCTATGTTCTTGTTATATCTTGACTAATTGTGTATTGTGTGAGACATATCATCCTGCTTCTGACAATTCAATAGTAAATATCAAAGGGTGCAGCTACTCTCCTATAAGTGCTAAGAATAAGGGGAATTTGACTGCTAGTAGTGGAACATAATGGATATAATACTTTCGATTTGATTTCATAAGAGTATTTATTCACTGTGTGCTGTTCAAAGTACAATTGCAATTTAAAGTAAAATTCCATTCACACATTTAGTATGCATGATATTAAATAAATTTAAAGAATACTAATTGTATTCATAGCTGGATGCCTATTTTCTTGTTTCATCTTGACTGATTGTGTATTTCTTTTTGTTTCAGGAACACAGTGCCCACAGTGTATAAATATATCACAGACTATGACGACCTCTGAAGTGCCAGCATTCAACACGAGCCACATTCTAAAGCATTTACTCAACAGAAACTTCTTGAATGCTACCACTTCAGTGGGAAATAAAAATAAATGTACATACATACTTATATAAACTACATGCTCTCTTCCTTACATTATTTCTGGTTCTATACAAATTATGATTGAGAAAACATAAGGAGATTGATTAGAATGATTTCAATATTAAAACATACGGCAATAGTCTCTACACAGAAAATCTAAATGCCCCATCCCTTAGTCTCTAGTGGCTATCTAGTGTTTGGTCATAGGGGCATTGGTCAGGCATGAACAAGTGCTATTCAAGAATGACTGAAGCAAAACAGCATACCTAATGACTAATGCATTACTCAAAAGGACTTTGCCTAAAATAGAAGGCTAAGGTGTCAGTACTAACCAACCTGAAGTACTGACCAACCTGACAATATTAAGGCCAAAAAAAAAAAAGGTTTGTTTCAGGTCACCCAACCGACCCTATCCAAACAGGGCCGGCCCTACGTTTTTTTATGCAATTTTGAGGAAATTTTTTATATTTTTACACTTTTTTGGGGAAAATTTTAGGTTTACAAAAATTTTGAAAAAATCTTCCCATTTTTATACCTTTTTAGGTCAATTTTAGAGAGGAAGTAAAAAAAAAAAGTTAAAAAAAAAAAAGAATCCGACCTACCGACCCTAAAGTTTCTTCCCATGTTACCTGAAACAAAACTTTTTTTTATTTGGCCTAACTATGTTGGTCGTATAGGGAGCCAAAGAATTACTAAATTGGTTAAGCACTGGCGACTGAGAGATTGGTCAAAGTAGTACCATAACTGATACTCTGACCGTGGTCAGTTCTGCCTAACAACCCAGTCACTAATAAAAGATCTAGTCATTTTGTGGCTCCCTATACATTATTTTAAACTTTGGCCTGAAAAGTACCCAGAAACTGTCGCAAAACTTCAGCGCTGACTCATTGATTGCGGCCTCGACTCACATTATGAGGTCAACTCAGTAATAGCCCCGAAACTTTTTTTTCAAAATTGGATAAAAATTTCTACAGTCAACCCTGTTTTGCTAGGTAGGGTCAGGTAACCTGAAACACACTTTTAAAAAATTGGCCTCATATATATATATATATATATATATATATATATATATATATATATATATATATATATATATATATATATAAATATATATATATATATATATACATGTACAGGAAGTGTGGGAATTGGGATTGAGGAGTATAGCCTCCACCTATGTTCCTCGGGACTCATGACGTGTTGTATATAGCAGTAAATAATTAGGAGCTACAGAGGTCCAACAGCCTCATACATATTGATGTCCGACATTCTGGTGTGAAGAACAGTTATGATATATACACCTCAGAAATGTTTTATTCATATTTTCCATCAAACCGGTACCCATGGCGAACATTTGTGACTTAGTTATGGGTTACTCTTATGTATGGGAACCTCTAATGTATTATTTACTCGTTGTATTGAGGTGCCTTACTTTATGGAGGTGGTACATGTGCTGTATAGTGAATCAATTCAATTCAATTCAATTTGACATGAGTTTATTCTGTAATCTCAAAAAATATAAAAGTACAAACAATTATATTTGTTTCCATTGAATCACAGAAGAGGTTGATACTTATAATGACATACAATATTAAATTTGCATTTTGTTTACAGCACCTCCATTTCAATTCTATTCTGTATAATTTTGTGAATGTATCGGCCGATAATGCCAACAAATTGGGTAATGGGTATTGGCTCTAAAAACAGCATCGGCGGCAAGCGTCGGTAGACCAATCGGCCATGATACAACGTTCAAGTAGGTCTATCGCCCGACAGCACATGCAAATTGGCTAATGGAAAATGAGCCTCAGGGCCATAACCAATTAGCCGATTTGGATAGATTATCGGCTGATACATCCACAAAATTATACCACAAAGTACTACATTGGGCCTGTTTGTTGAGGCTGTATCGGCCGATAATAGATCCAAATTGGCTAATGGGTTATGGCCCTAAGGGCCTGTAATATAACCATATTTACCCCCCTATTATTATCATTATTATTTACAGTGCATGCATGTATTTACTCCAGTTATGGATGATTAATTGGTGTGTTTGTGTGGTGTGCCTCTGCACCACCCTTCCCTCCTCCAGGTTCTTGGAATCAGTTCCAGACAGGAGGATGGGAGGGTGGTAGTGGTCTGATGAGGTTGACAGGGGGTGATTAGTGAGTGGCTATTGAGGTTGAACCAATCAGGGCAGAGGTACCACCATTTTGGGGCCTGAGGTGAGGGCTGTGCATGCTAGGCCCCTCCCTCTGGGCTGGAGGAAGGGCCAATATGGTGAGCTGCTCAGAGCTGGAAGATCAGAGGAAGGAGAGCAGGCCCTGTGTTAACATCTGAAGAAAGTGGAGGTGCAGTCAGTGGGTAACCACTGACATATGTTGGACTTGGTGGTCAAGAAATAAAGAACCTGGTTAATTCTATTTACCCTCAGAGTTGTTATGTTACAACACAGAGGTAAATATGGTGCCGTGTGACCAGGATTCTTAAAAGCCAAAAGCTGCCAAGTCCAACCAGATGCCCCTCCCACTAGTGAACTGTTGCTGTGGTGATCCCCACTACCACTAAGGGCCTGCTCAGCCGTGCTGCCGTGCTGCCGCCTTGCCCCCGTGCCCAGCTGCCTGTGATTCAGGAAGAGCCGTGCTGTCGTGAGAGGGTCTACTGTCGCTCGTGAGGGGGTCTGCTGTCGCTGGTGAGAGGGTCTGCTGAACTATGGATCGGTGAGTAGTGTCAGTCAATTTTTAAAAAAAAAGGAGCAAGTGTGATCAAGAACTAAAAGGAGGTCTAATGAACTAATCAACCAAAGGAGGAAAAAAAAGGAGGTTTATGAACAAATCCATCACTGGAGGACAAAGGAGGTGTAACTATTTTGAGGAGGCAGAATATTATGTTATTGGAGGTAATTGAGGAGGTAATTTTGTGGTGGTGAAAAGGTCAATCATTTACAGAAATAAGTAAAATCTGAATTTATAAATCAATAATCTAGGAGTGGATTTCTGAATGGTATATGTAAGGCATTTGTAGGCTGGACCCTGTCAAAAGTGGTGCAAATATTTCTGTTTTATTTTCTAATTGGTGAAAGGGTCAATCATTTACAGAAATAAGTAAAATCTGAATTTACAAATCAATAATCCAGGAGTGGATTTCTGAATGGTATATGTAAGGCATTTGTAGGCTGGACCCTGTCAAAAGTGGTGCAAATATTTCTGTTTTATTCTCTAATTGGTGAAAGGGTCAATCATTTACAGAAATAAGTAAAATCTGAATTTATAAATCAATAATCCAGGAGTGGATTTCTGAATGGTATATGCAAGGCATTTGTAGGCTGGACTCTGTCAAAAGTGGTGCAAATATTTCTGTTTTATTCTCTAATTGGTGAAAAGACAAAATCTTGAAAAATAAGAAAGACTTGTTTTTGAATGCCTTCCGGCTACTTTCTGTAAGAAGTGTTTTAGCAAGTAATTTTGCAAGTCAAAAATATAAATATATGGAATAAATCTATGAAGAGTCCAGTATAGATGCTTGTAGATGTCTCTTGGGTAGTAATGGTATTCAATCAAGTAGACCAAAAAGGGAAAAACTGAGAATATATATGTAGAAGTTATGCATGCATGGTTTTGAGATGATATAGGTATTTCCCTTGAATGGTTCAAATCATTGTGTGTACAATTGCAAAGGACAATTATAGGCTCACTGTATGGTAATCTGTGTGAGGTACTTAATATGATCTGTTGAATGTTGAAGGGTATAGGTATGGCAAAGTCATAAGCAAAGGAGTTTGCCAGACTTATATATATTCCATGGGGTGTTACTGGTATTTTGTCAACTGCTGAAAGTACAAAAGTGGGGGTAGACTTACACTTTTGCATGTGAATATCTTTATAACCATTTTCAAAAAGGGCAACAAATATTGATCTGTGATTCTGGAAAGTGGCAAAAGTATATGAAAAAGAAATCTGGATAATATGTTTGAAAGTGGTGTATGAATGCTATTAGTTTCATCTAAGTGGTAAGATTGTTTTTGGTTCTTTGGCAGTGGGTACAATTTCCACAAGCAGTGGTAGAATATACTGTAAATGGGGACTAGGGGTGATAGAATAGACCAATGTCTGTAGGAACATACAGAAGGGTCCTTTTCACAGAGTAGACGATAGTTTTAGTTTCTGAGACTGGAGGATTTAATTCTAAAGGGAACGGCGTAGAAAATTCTATTTTCATTCAACAAACACCACTGTGGCGGTTGGAATTGCCAGGGTTTGGTCCGTTCTAAGAACAAAGAAAATCTATTCCAACATTGTTTGTCTGAATAGGCTCGGATAAGCGGATGTGAGTCAGAGTGGGTCTGGTGACATGAGGAGATATCCCTATCAGCTTTAGGAAATAGGTTGTTGACTGTATCGGTCTGTGTTTACAGGTATCTGCTTACTGTATACAGGAACAGAAGCCTGATACTGTGGACTGACTTCTGTTTGTGTCTGGGATAGGGAGGGGAAGGCAGATAACAGTCTTGGTACTGGGTGCAGACAATAAGATTAATGACCCACGGCCATTTATAGACAGTTGTGTCTGGACTGGGTGTGTAGACTTGCATAGGGCATAGGGTATTTGGGAAAGTCTGTTGAACGTTGGATTCATGAGAGATATTACTCAGGGCACATGCTGCAATATATCAATAGTTAGTCAACAAGAAAATATGACATATGTACATTGATTAATTTTGTTGATTATTAGTCAAGGGGTCGTTTGACAAGTTTTGGTTGATTAAGTTTAATTATTCTATCTGGTACTTAGGTTATTGACAGACTTGTGTTTTGTTGATAATTGGTATGAGTCAATGCTAATTGGGGTCATCAATTGTCTATTAAGTTAATTATTCCATCTGGTACCTAAATTATTGACACACTTGTGTTTGATTGATAATTGGGATGAGTCAATGCTAATTGAGGTCATCAATTGTCAATTAAGTTAATTATTCCATCTGGTACTGAAGTTATTGACAGACTTGTGTTTGATTGATAATTGGGATGAGCGGATGCTAATTAGGGTCATCAATTGTCAATTAAGTTAATTATTCCATCTGGTACCTAAATTATTGACACACTTGTGTTTGATTGATAATTGGGATGAGTCAATGCTAATTGGGGTCATCAATTGTCAATTAAGTTAATTATTCCATCTGGTACTGAAATTGTTGACAGACTTGTGTTTGATTGATAATTGGGATGAGCGGATGCTAGTTAGGGTCATCAATTGTCAATTAAGTTAATTATTCCATCTGGTACCTAGATTATTGACACACTTGTGTTTGATTGATAATTGGGATGAGTCAATGCTAATTGGGGTCATCAATTGTCAATTAAGTTAATTATTCCATCTGGTACCTAAATTATTGACACACTTGTGTTTGATTGATAATTGGGATGAGTCAATGCTAATTGGGGTCATCAATTGTCAATTAAGTTAATTATTCCATCTGGTACTGAAATTGTTGACAGACTTGTGTTTGATTGATAATTGGGATGAGCGGATGCTAGTTAGGGTCATCAATTGTCAATTAAGTTAATTATTCCATCTGGTACCTAGATTATTGACACACTTGTGTTTGATTGATAATTGGGATGAGTCAATGCTAATTGGGGTCATCAATTGTCAATTAAGTTAATTATTCCATCTGGTACCTAAATTATTGACACACTTGTGTTTGATTGATAATTGGGATGAGTCAATACTAATTAGGGTCTCTAATTGGACCAACGCCATTTTTTGGGACTTATTAAAATAATATTTTGCATGCCAACTCAGTAGTAGTTGGGACGGACCCAGTTGGTGTCAAATAGTGGATTGATTGAAAATTAGCTGAGTTATTAGCAATTATATAATAACCCCTTTTAGTCTATATAAATGTCTGCACATAAGGTGTGTATGGGAGACTGAACTATAACATCTGTATGAAGAGTGAGGTCTAGGCTTGGGGACCCTGAAATGCACAGAGACTATTCTCAAGTGGCCTGTCAGACTCAGAATGGTCCAGAGTGATTGACCGTAATGCACTGAGGCCCCCTGGTGAGAATTTCTGTAACCTCTAGTAGTCACAGAGGGTACTTGATATGCTGAAGCCTTATTTATATTCAGATATTGATTTGAATGATGATGACATTATTATCAAAATCCATCAGTTCAATGCCTGCCTGAATAGTCCACTAATCATTAAATCATCCCAAACCAAGGCAACTGGAACTGAACCTCCACAAAGACAAGACAAGGGTACACAGGTAGACATTAAACCTCTTCCCCATAAATCCCAGGTTAAAGGTAATAAGAGACAGGTTAAACAGAAACCAGCCCCCACCCAAGTTGTTCAGAAAAAAGGCAAAGGTAGAAAGAGAGATAGAAAGCTTACACCCCCACGTGTATGCTGTGGGGTTAGTTATAGCTACTCATCAAACCTTAGCAGACATAAGAGGGTAGAACATAGAAAATTGACAAACACCTGTGCGATCTGCAACAAGGTTTATAGGAGGAAGGATTATCTGAAATCCCATATGGAGCAGAAACATACAGAGTAATTCCACTGGAATCTTGCTCCTCCTGTGCACAGGTGTGAACAGGGGTGCTGATAAGCAAGATTAGGTTTACAGGGTGACTTACAGGTGTGACAGCTAGTAGTATAGGACAAGTTGACATTGACTCAGAACAGGTGTGACAGTTAGTAGTATAGGACAATTTGACATTGACTCAGAACAGGTGTGACAGTTAGTAGTATAGGACAAGTTGACATTGATTCAGAACAGGTGTGACAGTTAGTAGTATAGGACAAGTTGACATTGACTCAGAACAGGTGTGACAGTTAGTAGTATAGGACAAGTTGACATTGATTCAGAACAGGTGTGACAGTTAGTAGTATAGGACAAGTTGACATTGACTCAGAACAGGTGTGACAGTTAGTAGTATAGGACAAGTGGACATTTACTTGGGTAGCTTGACAGTATTAAGTTGAAATTTAGCATTGACTTTGCACTTTGAAATTCTTCAGTTCCATAATTTGGATTTTGGAAATAGTTTATCTTTAGTTCAACACATTCAATTTATTTTTGAAATTTGACTTTAGTTGGACATTGCCTTTTGGAATCTTGACATTTGACTTGAGTTAGATATTAACATCAGAGTAGACAGTGACTGCAGACAAGATGGAGGGAATTGAGGAACTTCAGCGACAATTAGCTGCAACTCAGTTGGCTGTTCAACAGAGAGATGAGCAGATTAGAGGACAGCAGGAACACAATGCACAGATTACACAAGACCATCAGCAGGTTGTTAATGTACTGAGACAGGAAATTGTAAATGCACAACAGGGACAGGAGGGTGGAGGTGTACAGGTTGTTGAGGGTCTCAACAAACTCGTATCCGAGATGGTCATTGGACAATTGCTAATTAATGTCCCACAGTACCATGGGGAGGTCAAGGGGTATAAAGAGTGGATAAAAAGCATAGAAAGAAATTCTATGGCCGTGAATGATAACGATCAGTGCCGAGTGCGACTAGCCCTTCAGAGCTCTAGAGGGATCGTGGCGGAGTTCATCCACCGATACCAGCGGGATGAACCAGGTGCCAACTGGGGTGCTCTGAAAGATGAGCTTGGCTCACGCTTTGGTGAGGTGCAAGATGAAGGGCACTCTCTTAGTATTTTGAGGCGGATGAAGCAGAGTTCACACGAAAGCCCAACAATTTTTGCGGAGCGAATTTTGGATATTGCGGCAGACTCATTCCCTGGAGAAGATTTGGATAATCGCATTATCGCAAATCAATTGATCGAAGTCTTCATTGATGGACTTAGAGATGCTCAGGTGAGTCGCCGAGTGATGAGAGGCTTAAAGGACAAGCCAAATAAGACCCTAGACAGTGCAGTCCGTATAGCAAGGGACGAACAAGACATGCAAAAGCGATTCACCTTGCGGAAGAAGGAGGTACCAATGGAGGTTGACGTTATTGGAGGACAGAAGGGACAAGCCAGTGGAGGTGATAAGGAAACAAGCTTCAATGGTCGGTGTTTCAACTGTGGCAAGATTGGTCATATGGCAAGGGAGTGTAGGGGCAACGGCCAGCCCGCATGCTACCAGTGTGGAGGACTCGGACACAAGGCAAGAGAATGTAGAGCTCGTCAGTGCTATAGATGTGGACAATTTGGTCACATACAAAGGGACTGCCAGCAGAAGGAACCATCCCAACCACACAACAATTGGCAGTACGGCTCACATCAACCAAATCAGTGGTCAAGACAAGGGCAAGCAGCTCCAGCCAATTTCAGTTCACCCCAACAGCGTCAGTGGCCGGGAAACGGACGGGCGGGTCCAGCCCAGTAGGCTGGACCCAATACAAGGAAAGGGATCACTGGGTGATGCCAAGAAGGTCAAGGTTTGGGAAGCAGTCGGTGAAGAAGAGGGAAAGAACTCCAAATTACAACAATCATCATCTGACAATTGAGAACACTGTACCGCCTCATGAAAGGAGAATCACAATAACTCAAAGGGTGGAGGCCGACAAGCCATCTTGTAAAATTAAAATCGGAAAATTGGTTACAAGATCCCTTCTTGACACAGGAGCTCAGGTGAGTCTTATATCTGCTGCATTCTTCAACCAGGTGAAGAGACAAGGAAATATATTGGTGAGAAGGACTTGCATTCAGTTAATTGGTGCGGACGGTCGAAACTTGGAAACATGGGGTGAGGTAGTACTCACTGTACATCTGGGAGGGGAAGAGATAACCCATTCATTCTTGATTGTAGATGCGTTGAACCATCCTATCATAATGGGATGGGACATCATTTGTGAGAAGGGTATGGTAATTGATGGTGCTGCAAGGAAGGTTTGCTTCAAGGGTGTGGAGATTGAGCTCCAGAGTGACCTGGAGGTGTCTTCACTGGTGAGATTGGTGGAGACCGTTCAGCTTCCACCTCAAACTGTTGGATGTTGTGTAGCAAAGAGAGCAAGAACAACTGGACATAAGGTAGGGGAATACCTATGTACAGCCATTCCAACTGGCGTTCTGGCTGATGAACCTGGGGTTATGGTGATGAACACCCTGAACCAAGTTAGAAAAGGAAAAAACTTCATGATCAATCTGGTAAATAGCACAGGAAGACATTACACATTGAAGAAGGGTACTGTCATCGGGACTATGGAAGAGATCAACCATGTTAAACAGAGAGAGGTTGCATCAGTTGGAATACCCATACAGAAGAAGACCAAGAGAAAGGTGAACACCATTGAAGAATTGCTGCAGGAGAATCAGGATATGTTTGCTGCCTCTGACAAAGAATTGGGAAGAACACATCTTATGGAAATGACAATAGACACTGGAGATAGTCCTCCAATTGCCATGAAGGCCTATAGAGCGCCTCTTCAAAAGCGAAAATTCATAGAAGAGAAGGTGGACGAACTACTCAAAGCAGGCTTGATCACCAAAAGCCGCAGCCCATGGTCAGCTCCTGTTGTGATAGTGTCAAAGAAGGATGGGGGTGACCGCTTATGTATAGATTACAGGAAGCTGAATGATGTTACAAAGAAGTATGTGTGGCCTTTACCACATATTGATGACCTGCTAGCATCATTCAACGGGGCTAAATACTTCTCCAGCCTTGATTTACGAAGCGGCTATTATCAAGTTGAAATGAATAAGGGAGACAGGGAGAAGACAACATTTGCCACCCATTGTGGCCTTTTCCAGTTCAACGTCATGCCATTTGGGTTAACCAATGCACCTGGGATGTTCCAAGAGTTGATGACAGAAGTACTAAAAGGCATACACGGTGTATATGCAACCGCTTATCTCGATGATGTCATCGTGTGGTCCAGGACAGAGAAAGAACATCTGGAACATTTAACTGAGGTATTCAATCGAATAAGGCAAGCAGGTCTCAAGCTCAAAAGATCGAAGTGTGATCTGTTCAAAAGGGAGTTACAATACCTCGGGCATACTATCTCAGCTGAAGGTGTGAAGCCACAGAGTGGGAAGATTGACATCATAAAGAATGTAGCTCAACCAGAAAATGCTACCGATGTGAGAAGCTTCTTGGGAATGACCTCCTACTACCGAAGGTACATCGCTGATTATGCCACCTTGGCAGGTCCGTTAACAACATTAACCAAGAAGAATGCTGAGTTCCATTGGACAGAAGAGTGTGAGACAGCCTTCAAGACCTTAAAAGAAGCCCTGGTGTCACCAAAGGTCCTCGCCTACCCAGATATGACCAAACCCTTCATTGTGTATACAGACGCCAGTGGGACAGCAGTAGGTTCTGTATTACTTCAAGAACAGGAAGGTAGAATGCGAGCAATTGAGTATGTGTCATCTCAGTTGAACAAAACACAAAAGAAGTGGCCAACAATAGAACGTGAGGCCTACGCCATAATGTATGCAGTGCAGAAATTCAGGCCATACCTATGGGGTTCAAAATTCACCATACGCACGGATCATAAGCCATTGCAATTCATGTTCAAGTCAGAGATCAAAAACATAAAAATCCAGAAATGGGCAATGCAGCTTTCGGAGTTCAACTGTAAGATAGAATATATCAGTGGACCTCAAAATAAGCAGGCAGACTTCCTGAGCAGACTGAAAAGTGTCAATGTGATAAACATGGATCAGCTGGAAGCGACAAGTGTAGAAGAACTAGACATGGAACAAGGGCAAGAACAGGATGTGGAAAATGAAATTCTTCTACCAGCATTTGAATTGGGAGATGGGCCAGTGGACATGAAGCTAGAACAAGGAAAGGATGCAAACTTAGGCAAGTTGAGGAATGATCCTAGGTATGCCACATTCGGGGATATTCTCTACTATCTCTCAGATGAACCGAACCCAGGCCTACGTGTGGTCATACCTGGGCACATGAGACGGCTAGTACTGGAACAGTGTCATGACCAAATGTCACACATGGGAGTAGACAAGACATACTACCGTATACGAGAAAGTTTCCATTGGCCAAGAATGTTCAAAGATGTAGCTAAGTATGTGTCCCAGTGTGTTACCTGTAACTGCAGAGGACTGAAGAAGATCACACCTCCCTTGAGAGAAATGGACAAGGTACACAGGCCATTCGAGAAGGTTTCCATGGATATCGTTGGCCAATATCCTGAAAGTTACTCTGGAAACCGATACCTGTTGACGATGATGGACATATATAGTGGATGGCCTGAGATGTTTCCGATTCCTGACAAATCTGCAGAAACAGTCGCAAGAAAGATCTTAGAGGAGGTCATCCCACGCCATGCATGTATGCAGACCCTTCTCAGTGATAACGGATTGGAATTTGTCAACCGGGTAATGGATGAGATCTGCAAGGAACTCAAGGTGGCGAGAATACAAACCGGGATCTACAGACCAAATTCTAATGGTCAACTTGAAAGAATGCATAGGGTGTGGGGAGATATGGTCTCAAAATATGTGACAGATCCAAGAAGATGGGATGAGGCAGTACCTTCGGCACTTCTGGCGATACGAACAGCCCACAGTGAAGTGAAGGGACATTCTCCTTTCTATCTGCTGCATGGACGGGATCCACTGCTACCATTGGACACCCTCCTCAAGCCAAGACAAAAATATCTGGGAGAAGAAGTCCATAAGGAAATACTGCAGAGACATCACCAAGCCATGACTTCTGTCCAAAGACACATGAAGAAAGCACAGGCACGAATGCGGATGTATCATGACCGAAAAAGCAAGGATGAAAAATTACAGGTAGGAGACCCAGTATATCTCTACAACAATAGGAGGGCAAACAAGATTGATAAAAGATGGATACCGTACTACAGAATAGTGGAAGAATTAACACCTGTAAATTACAGGGTGAGAAATCAGCTGACCGGCCAATTGATTAAGATCCATAAAATACATCTGAGGAAGGCAAATCTAGAGTGGAAGATGCCAGCTCCTGAGCGACCCATGAGAAGGGCAAGAGTTGCTGCACCAGAAGATGAGGAAGAAGAGTCCGAGATGGATGATGACCTTCCACGAAGACATGGAAGAGCCAGAGGTAGTGATAATAACTCAGCCTCTAGTGATGACAGTGGAGATGATGGAGATGATGACGAGGAACAAGGGAACTGGTCAGAAGAAGACCATGTTCCATTGGCTCGACTCAGAGAGAGAATAAGGACTGAGGAGTCCTCCTCTAGTTCAGATAGTGATGTTCCATTGGCTGAGCTACGTCGCAGGTGGAGAACAGAAGAAGTCACTCAACCTGAGGATGCCACTGGAGCAGTTGGATCACTTGAATCTGAGATAAGTGGACTAGAGGGGATGGAGGGCGCTGTAGGTGGAAATGATCTCATGGAAAGTGAGGTCACCAGTGGAACCAAGAGGCGTAGAGACAGCAGTGAGAGCGAAGTTGCAGAAGGAAGGCAAGAAGAAAAGCGCAGAATATTAGAGCCTCGAAGTGAAGGACAAAGTGGAAAACGTAGTCGGAAGAATAGCAGTGAAGAATCAGAGGAGAAACCAGGAAAATCCAGGAGATTAAATACAGTGGAAAAGAAGACGGACAAAGTGAAACAGCTTCTACAGTTAGTAGCTGACATGATATAAGGTTAAATGGACCCCCTGTGGAGTTGGGGGCAGAATATCTCCACCGGCAGCAACCGGATCGTAAGAGCCGATCAATTGTCGCATCGGGACCTCAGGAAGAGTTTTCCGAACCACGAGATTTTCTTATATTTTAGCATTGTTATTAACACTATATAGTCGCTATAATATATATATTAGACTTTAAGAATATAATCTGGGAAGAGTGAGGAGACATTTGAACCTGTCTCATAATATCTGGCGACCCGGAGTTGTGAGACAGGCATCAAAAATAGTTTACTCCCTCATAAGTGCATAATATCATATAGTAGAAGGGTTAGCCATAGTGTGAACTGTGTATCATAAGTAAGTCATAATATTAGTTATATGTGTACAGTATCAGCATAGTGTTTAAGAGTAGGTGGAGAAATAGTTGAACAGGCAGAGTTTAGGTCTGGCCACCTTAGATTATTTGGCGAACCAAAATTCTAAGGCAGGTATTGAAATTTGTATCATTTCCTGATAGTTCATAATTATATTAGGAAGGGTAGTGAGATCTAAGGTAGTAGAGGTTTGAGGACGTCTTGCCACAGAATATTTGGCGACCCGAAGTTTGGTGGCAAGCGTCGAAACTCATTGTTCCTCTCAGTTTAATATAGGGTGGCTTCATGATTTTATGGTTTGACCTTTTTCAACAATAAGGATGAATCTGTCCTTAGATTAAGGCTCTAGCCAGAAATTCAGTAGGTTAGTTGACTGATATTACCAACATGGCGAGTAACACTCCTAATACATCATCCGGCGATATAGAATTCCAGATAAAAGCTTTTAATATGAAGAAAATAGTTTTATACAGTACATATTTCAAGGTATTGGAAGAATCTAGGAACAGTGAATATTTTAAGAACAACCCATCCGATAAGGAACAAATCATCACACTCCCTCCTATTTTGACCGTTTCTGAATACATTTCTGTTTTCAAAATTTTGTCTCTTGCTCCATCTGTATGGGTTGCAGCCAGATGGATGTGGCACTGCATTTCTGAGTCAGTCCCACCAGACCCACAAAGATATATAGAAATCTTGACATTTCTTTCTTGTGATGACATTCTGAAACAACTAATTTGGTATGCAGCCTACCTGTACAGAGCTGACGCTCATGTTCTGTTGGGCATGTCATTGAATATATGGGGCCAGAAGACACATTTCGGGGAATGGACACTTAAGGTTCTGAGTAATGTGACTGATATGCCCTCTGAGAAAATCCTGTCAAAAATAATCACTTTAGATGGGGAACAGAGGTTCTCTCTAAACAAAATCAGAAAATTATTGAGGGACAATTTGCGATTAAAAGAGCATCTGGCTAAGAGAGAGATTGTTCCTTGTGGGTTGTGTGACTTGGAAATGGCATGTACAACAGTAGATGGGGGATGGCAATTGAAATTGGGGGGCCGTATGCCATGTTGTGGATTGGTGGTGCACTCTGCATGTTTTTGGAAAGAGCTAGGAAAAGAAGAACGCTTGTATCAGTGTAAATGTGGAGGAGCCATATCTGTTCATACTGGGAAGCATGTACCTTATGAATACACATTATATAATGCAATGCTTATAACGGGAGGCAGATGGAGGAGAGGAATTCCATTGGACGCAGACATACCACCACCTAAAAGATAACCTTGTTGTAGTAATAATAGCTATGTTTGATCATTTAGTTTTCAGTGCTAAGTTATTTCATTTTTGTTCATCTTTTATTCATTTTTAGACCTTCGGTGTTAATCGGGCTGATAATTTTTAGCGGCATAGTAGGGACAATAGCTGGAAATGATGTAGAACATGTCTTCTTCCGAAGTCGGTCCGAAGTTCACACGACAAGATCCAGATGGATAGTGGGACTGGTTATTGACTTTGATGCCTATGAACAGTACCTCCTTTTTACTAATAGGACAATGAATAAGACCTTTCAGACAACTCAAGAAGGGAAGACATATTTTGATGGTTTGCATTTTAGCAGTCAGTATCGGAATAGGGAGTACAAAAAGATTAATATCACTTTGGACAAGGCAGAAGAGAGGCGCTTAGAACAATATTATTTCATCCTCAGGTCATATATTCAGGAACTTTTGATTCTACAAGATTTGCACAATAAGAATTGGCAGGAATTTTCAGAAATCAAGAAAATTGGTCATAGTGAACTAGAAGCACAAAGAGGCAAACGTTCTATTGGCATATTAGCTGGGATATTTAGTGGGGTTGCCTTCTTTAAAACGATGCAGTTGCAGAAGGAGGTGGATAGCTTACGTTCAAATCAGGAGATTATTAGGAATGTGCTGAGTGAAAGTTTATCGCTTATTAATTTGACAAGAATGGAAGTAGCAGAAAATCGAGTTGCCATAAATAAAATAATAGGAGCGTTGGGACAGTTTGTCGATACCTTTAATGATGTTATAGAGCCCATGAGACGCTTCCTTATTGTATCTCAACAAATTCAGACAAATATAAACCGGGTTCGTGATCTCGTAACAGCAGAGACAAGTCTTATGGCTGACCTACAAGGCAAAATTGCAAAATTGTCAACAAAACGTTTATCACCCACTATATTGCCAGCAAATGAATTAATCAAAATTTTGAAAAGTATTGAAGTGGAAATTCCACCAGAGCTAATGTTGCCCCAAGATCCTCGAGAACGGCCTTTCTATTATTACACAATTTTACAGACAAACACCCTTGCCTTGGAGAATCAGTTGGTCATAACAATAGATATACCACTTTTAGACGTGGCACGGAAATTCCGAGTAAAAGAAGCAATAGCACTACCAGTACCATATCATGCTACAAATCTAACGGCTCATTATGAACTTGAATTTAACCATTTTGCTATAAGTGATGATGGTAGACAATATGTTATTTTAACGTTAGAAGACCAATTAAACTGTGGTAAACCGGATATCAAATTTTGTGCTCTCACATCTGCCGTTGAAGAAACAAATAGACATAAATACTGTACGCTAGCGTTGTATCAAAGGGATTCACAAAAAATAAAAGAAATGTGTAAGGTAAAGGTTACCAATAAGTTGAAGCTACCAATTGCACGTTATGTGAGTAAAGGTGACTGGTTAGTAGCTACCGAAAAAGTATTCAATATGCGAAAACTGTGTGTCGGTGATGACAGAAAAACTCATTTAACGGTCACTCCACCATACACAGTGGTTACATTAGAATCTGGTTGCAGGGCTTTATCCGATCTCCTAGAACTCCCAATCTATTTTGAAGAGAGAATTGAATATACAGTGATCAGAGAAAGTCGTATTACGACCCCTCCTGAAAACTTCCAGTTAGCTAACTTAGCTATTTGGAAGCCAGTTTTGGAACAAAGAATAGACATGAATTTTGAAATTCAAAAACTAGGCCCCATTGAAGACACAAATATAGAAGATCTGGTAAATGAACTGGAAGAAATAAAATTCTATGAGAAATATCATTTTCCATCCTCTGCTATTCCATATATTGTTATTGCAATTGTCATCTTGCTGGTTGTGTTTGTGATTATAATTTTATGCTGTAAAAGGCAAATGTTACTGAGGTTGCTTGTTAACAAGGTTCAAAAGCGATTGAATAATGGTATGGACAATAGCAAATCTAGAAGTGATTATATTGAGTTGGGTGAGATTCACTCACCAAGAACAATGAATACCTCCATAGAAAGAAATCCTCCTGTGCATACAGACATTGAATTGGGTGAAAATGAACAAACAAGAACTCTGGATGCCTCAGTTTATGATAAACCTCCTATGAATATTCGAGTGCCTCCTAAGACTCCTGTACTTGCTCCTTTAATGTTTTCTGGTACTGACACTACTTTCACCATTAAGCCTAAGCCTAGGGCACGACAACCTCGGGCTCGCCCTAGGACAACACTTAACATGAGACATTCATAAATCAATAGTGTGTCCAAAACTACAGAGACAATATACTGCAATGGAACGGCAACATACTTCTATATGGACTAACTGCTATAGACACTGAACTTACATGAATGGCCTTCGATATAGACTATGAACTCTTAATCTGATAATCTTTCTTGATATTGTATTATTAAGCTTGACCTGTCAGCATGGTGACTCTGGTCGAGACAGTTGAGATATAACTTTATTGTTCTACTGGAACAAACCTTCTTACCAGCGGTACTTACCAGCCCGGTACTTACCAGCCAATTATTCTAACACAATGACATTGTGGACTGCGCGGACTCTGCATTATGTGTGATGAACAAGGACTGCTGAACTATTATATACAGCTTAATATAGACATTGCTTCACACAGAAGGACTCTATTTTATGTCAATGTCATAATGCATATAATGACATTGAATTATATATTCATTTCTTACTGCAACAGCTGATGAGCTCACAGTATTGACATATCATGAACAATGATTGCAGACTGTTATTGCAAGGCAATAATATTGACAATTAGAGCATATCATGTTATCCGCTGGATGCTTACAAATATATATGCGCTACTTTAAGCTGAAAGGCTTGTAGCATTATTATGGATTGAGAGATGTGGAGTTTTGAGAGAAGAGTATTGAATGACATTATGCGACAGGTGAATCTATATTATTTGTATTACTCAACTGCATTGAATAAGCCGATTTGGCTTCAGCAGATGGTAATGTATCCTTGAGATTGTGAGTTATGAGGAAGAGTTATGTTATGGGCATGATGGATATTTATGAGTAATCGAAACACATTTATAATTCTTACCGACTTGATTAGCTAATATGCTATACAAAATGGTAATATTCTAAGACTTGAGATATGGTATATATGGACATATTGGTAAATAATAATTCCAATTATAAGTTAATATAACTTTTACTTACTGTTAATAAATCATGCTAATGAGCCTACATTACAGTAATAATTGGAGTCTTTATAGTATGTTTTTCAACGAGTGAAAAACTTCTGAGAAGGGGAGGGATGTAATATAACCATATTTACCCCCCTATTATTATCATTATTATTTACAGTGCATGCATGTATTTACTCCAGTTATGGATGATTAATTGGTGTGTTTGTGTGGTGTGCCTCTGCACCACCCTTCCCTCCTCCAGGTTCTTGGAATCAGTTCCAGACAGGAGGATGGGAGGGTGGTAGTGGTCTGATGAGGTTGACAGGGGGTGATTAGTGAGTGGCTATTGAGGTTGAACCAATCAGGGCAGAGGTACCACCATTTTGGGGCCTGAGGTGAGGGCTGTGCATGCTAGGCCCCTCCCTCTGGGCTGGAGGAAGGGCCAATATGGTGAGCTGCTCAGAGCTGGAAGATCAGAGGAAGGAGAGCAGGCCCTGTGTTAACATCTGAAGAAAGTGGAGGTGCAGTCAGTGGGTAACCACTGACATATGTTGGACTTGGTGGTCAAGAAATAAAGAACCTGGTTAATTCTATTTACCCTCAGAGTTGTTATGTTACAGGCCATAACCCATTAGCCCATTGACGTTCTACAGTGCCGATCACGAATTATACTACAAAGTACTACATTGGGCCCGTTTGTTGAGGGTGTATCGGCCGATAATGCATCCAAATCGGCTAATGTGTTATGGCTCTTAGCCACGTGGGGAACTTTTTAAACCTGTACATTTCATATATAACTTCGGCCGATTAAAGCCTAGTGGATGATTGTTATTGTTGTTAATCTTTATTATTTGGCTAACAAATCTTATATATTCACTGGAAGTTTTTCACTTGAGATCCAAAAGTCGCTCATTGAAATGGAGAAGGCTAAGGTAAGTTGGTGGTTGGTCAGAACTGACCACCCTGACAGTATTGACTGACCTACCTAGGTTGGTCGTATAGGGAGCCAAAGACTAACTAGGTTAATCTCAGTCATGTAAACAATACTGTGTTTAATCATGGCAATAACAAGAAGCGAGTTGTGGTAGTTTCAGAGTGCACAATGTTTGTACTACATAGCCACTTTCTCCTACTCAACTTGAATTCACCACACCATGTTTCTAACATAGACTGATAATACATACCATCATACAGCTGCTCTATATATAGCAAACTTTTCTTACAAGCTCCATTCTTCGGCTGTATGGTGTCATGGGCCCTTGTATTTTATTGTATAAAACATGCTGGAGTTGGCAATAGCTAAGACTCCACTAGGGTGACACGGCTATCTGCGAAACAATGTGTTCTTTTAAGTCCTATGTTCTCAAATATGTCGCCGTCTTGCTGAGTTTCACCCTGAATGTTGCCCTAAATCTCCCTAGAAACAGAAACAAAACAGCTGCAAAGGACCTAAACCAATGCCCTGTTCCATAGGTAGCGGTGTCACCCTTGTGGAGTCTGAGCTAATGTCATTATTATTTTACTTCGTGAACATGATAGGATCCAGTTAGAAATATTCTTAACGCCTTGTCATAAGCAACGAATTGACGTTCTACAGTGCCGATCACGAGTTCTATGAAGGCATAGCTATAACAAATGTAAAACTGTATTAAAATGGATTTTAACATGATGTCAAGAACCGTTATGGTATTCTCTTTAAATATATCTTTAATTCATATTTTCCATCAAACTCCATCCCTTTGGTAACTATAGTAGTCTCACCGGTAAGCTATTAATGGGTCACCTTTATGCATAGAAGCAGTCAACGTGTTCATTAATTCAGGAGTGGACTTTGATGTCCAACTTCAGACTGTTAAATATCCTCTATCCCCCTTTAAGGGCGGCATGAAGCCTTAATGCATCATGTCCTTGGTCGTCATGATGCATGAATGCAGTCCTGGTGAGTAACTCGCCAGTGCTGCATTCAAGCATCATGCCGACCCCACAAGGTTGAGACACTCCCTAGGGTCGGCCGGGGCTGCATTGGTGCTTCATGATGACAAATGTCATCTTTTAGCGACATCAGTCCTTAAAGGGATACTGAATAGAGAGGCCAGTCATTACAATTATAACCCAGGATAATGGAATCTCAATGCTTCGATTTCAGGAATAATTTTGACTCATCCGCTAGGAATATTAAGCTTGTGATTATTAAACTGCTGTCTATGGTTTACTGTTTGAGCCCTTAGTGTTGGCATCCACATTCTCAGGGATATAATGACATTTAGGAGACTGGAAACACAACTAGAGAGGGCCCCATTATCATTGTCATGGACCTGCTTTAGTACTTCACAAAGATAACCACCATATGGATAATATTCTGAGAGATGGAGGGAGTTTTTTTTTAGATCTCTATTGAAGGCTGGACCAGGCAACACCTTCATTCATGGACAATAGTATAACCTAGACTCCTCCTCTGCCTCGGTCAGAGTTTCAAGGCACACCATGCTGGTATAGTAGGCCTCCTACCATACCAACAGAAATACGTTGTTTTACGTCAGAATAACGTTTTTAACGTTATATAATCTTTTGCCACAATAAGGAGCCATAGAGAAACGTTAAATAACGTTGTACAACGTCTTTTCGTTTACTGGGCTATTTGGCGGTTTTCAGTGGACCACTGTTTAGAGTGTTGGATACTCAACTGTTTCTTTCAACAGTACACTGACCTGAGGAGTAGGATATAGCTGCAGAGGGGTCAAAAGCGACCTTGCGATCCGGCGACCTGGCGACCTGGCGACCTGGCGACCTGGCGACCTAGGCTGTTTTGCAGGCAACTTTGACCTAGCACAATGATATAAACGACCTGGCGACTTCTGGACACATTTGGCTATAATATAAATGATATTTTTTTAGAAGCAACTTTGTAACCTGGAGCCCTTAATTTCGGCGACTTTCCAACCTCAGAGGGGACCCCTCTGCACCCCCTCTATTTGGCAGTGTTCAGTGGACCACTGTTTAGAGTCTTGGACAGTCAACTGTTTCTTTCACTGGTCTACTGACCTGAAGATTAGGCACACATTATGTTTTACCCATTGCTGCTCATTGCCCTTGCCTGCTGCTTCAGAGAGGTGGCAGCGTACCGCAGGACGGACTGTTTCAGCTCTGGGTACGGCACAGCGGGGTACGTAGCTGCTGTATACGGGGCAGGATGTTACGACGAGGACTACAACAACGACAACAACAACAATGGCGGTCAATATCATAACGGACATCATAGTGGAAATAGTGGCGGTTGATACAATAATGGACATTATGGTGGAAATGGAGGCGGTCAACAGAATAATGGCCATCGCAGTGGAAATGGTGGGGGTGGATATAATAACAGAAATCATGGTGGAAATGGTCGAGGTGGATATAATAGTGGAAACCATGGTAGAAATGGTGGCGGCGGATATAATAACGGAAATGGTGGTGGCAATGGCGGTGGTCGATATAACCGCGGGCATCATGGTGAAAATGGAGGCGGTCGATACAAAAATAGAAATCATGGTGGAAATAGTGGAGGTGGATATAATAACGGAAATGGTGGTGGAAATGGCGGCGGTCCATATAATCACGGACATTATGGTAGAAATGGCGGCAGTAGATACAATAGCGGACATCATAGTAGAAATGGTGGCGGCGGATATAATAATGGAAACCATGGTAGAAATGGCGGCGGTGGATATAACAATGGAAATCATGGTGGAAATAGTGGCGGCGGATATAACAGTGGACATCGCAGTGGAAATGGTGGCAGTGGATATAGGCCAGAACATCTGGGTGGTGGCGGTGGATACAATAATGGAAATCATGGTAGAAATGTTGGGGGCGGATACAATTTTAGAAATGGTGGGGGTCGACATTTTGGTGGAAATGGCGACGGCGGACCCAACAACAAACAATATGATCAAAATGATGGCAGTGGAAATGGTGGCAGCGGATACAACAATGGACATCGCAGAGGAAATGGCAGAGGTCAATACAATGACAGAAATCACGGTGGGAATGATGGTGGTCGATACAATAATGAACATCATGGTAGAAATAGGGGTGGGGGACATGGCAGTGGAAAAGGCAGAGGTGGATATAGGGAGAGACAATATGGCCGAAATGATGGCGGTCGGGACAATAACGGATATGGTAGTGAAAGTCATGACAGGCGGATACAAAAAGAGACATCATGGTTTGAAGATGATGAATAAATATGACAGTTGACACAATGATTAACCTCACACAGATAATCTAAAAGCTGCTACGGACTTTGGCCGGGCATGACCAAGTGCTATTCATAAATGACTGAGGCAAAACAACATATGGTGAATACCTTACTCAAAAGGCGTAAAATTAAAGGACTAGGGTGAGTTGGTCAGTACTGACCAACCTGACAATATTAATTAACCTAGCTTGGTCATATATGGAGCCAGAAAATGACTAACATGGTTAGGCACTTGAGATACATATAGGAAGCCATAGAATATCAGTGCATAGCAACTGGCATCACAATGAGATATTAGCCTGTCACAGTCCTGGGGAGGGGCTGTGAATGGCTGCCATCTTGTCCGCCATTTTGACAGGAACTAGTTTTGTGCTGCCCGAGGGGACCTTGGAGACCAGAACACCAGCGACCAGCTCCCCCCTGGTTCTATAGTCCCAACAGTAGGAATCACCAGCAACAAGCTCTGTGACCAATCAGAACATGTGTGCAAATTTGAAGGGACCGATACATGTCATGCACTTATACATAGCATTATCTGACAGCTGGCTCTAGGCTTAAAGCTTGACCATCATGGTTGAAGTGAGACCTAAAGCACTTTTGGATATAGTTCAGTTTTGATTCACAAGAGGGCTCTTAAGGGCTGGGAGCTCAACTTTTACAGGCAGAAGATAGGGTGAATATGTTGTTGCTGGACAATGCTATGGTTCCCTGTCCAAACACTGCTGCCCTCTGGTGGAACTGTTATTTTAGTCTATGTATGGAAAATGCTGAACTTATTCCCTGGCAGCCCAGCTTTAATGAGACCTCATAATAATGAATACAGTGTGAAGTCCTAGGCAGATAAATGGCCCTAGACCACTAAATTCGGCAAGGCGACATGGGCCATTTCAGGGTTGGTGCCAAGGGCCATCGAACCAACCTACCAAGGGCCCTAGATAACTTCATGGTGGAAACTTGTGTATCGCATCCCTTGATGGTGAAGCCATAATACCACATAACATGTGTACGTGAACTGATGTGACTTTGTTTATACTCTCCTGATGCATACCATGAGGCTGGATGGATAGCAAGGATTCTGAATTGCAGTCAGAATTGCAGACACTATGGATATTAAAATATGACAATGTTTCACACAGATATATCGGCCGACATGCCACACCGAGGGGTAGGGGTGCTCTTTGCTTGCCTGTGTATCCCTAACAGATCATTGGCATTCATTGATTTAAACTCAACTGAGGTTCACATTTTACAAAATAATATTTGCTTATAGTTTAAATTGCAAGAATAAATCATAACGTATAGTTTGTATACAATCTTGAGTTTGTGTCTTGTGTTGGAAAATGTCCTAGTATCCGAATTTGTGGTCTGAATTTGTGTCTGAATGTTGAAATAGAATTTTAAATAGTCTGAAACATTGTTCATCGGAACTTATTGCAGCCTTCAAGATCCATTACAACTACAATACACAATGTATAACAGTAGTATGGCTAAGAACAGTACTGGTGGGGTGTTGTTTGCTGTAGTTATAATGGATCTTGAAGGATACAGTGTTGGTTATAATACTATACTAGATATTATGGCGTTGGAGCCACCACCAGGCCGAGAGCACCTTGCACATTTCAGTATATCTCATGGCAGTCAATCCATCCGCCAAAATGGGGAAGTGAAACCAGACACCCAGAGCGTTTGTGGTGACCTACACTGAGAAAAAGGAGAGGTACAGGGGCCCAGTGTAGCTTACATAACAGGTCGATGTAAGAGATGGGTTAGATAGACCGCTCTCAGGAGCTAGACTGATTTCTTTGGGCATGGTGAGTATGGTGGCACCCCCTGATGGCGAGAATAGTACACGGTTTGAACAAGCCTGCATGCAGGTCACTTTTCTTCCATTGTTGACGCACGCTGCTGTACCTTCTTTGTAGGACGGCTAGGGGTTGTCTCTAATAACAGGACAGTTTAAACCCAAGATCATTAAGGTGGGTCGCTACCTCTTGAATATGGACACACTGCGCAGGTATATGCGCATATAGCTTAAACGTATCAGAATTAGCTAATATTACATAATCTGATACATATATATGCTGACTAAGCTATGTTAAAAAATTGGGAGATTTCGAGCAAAATTGAGCGTTTTTTTGGACTTTGAATATTTTATACATTTGTAGCCAGTGATATTTGCTATTTTTATCAAAAGTTAGAATATTGAAACTATTTACCAATAAATCATTATCTAGAATGATGTAGATCTTATTAAGTTACTTAGAATAACCAAGGGTATAAATTGTAACCATTTTCTACCCTGATTCTAGCTTTTTTACACTTTATTTTTAGCTTTAAATGTAAGATTTAGGCCGATTTTGCTATATTTTTTAACTTCAAAGGCCAAAAAACCTAAAAATATGCCCGGGACCCCCTATCAAAATCACTTTCATATGTTAGCAAATGATCTGAACTATTTTCTGAGAAAGTTAAAAAAAATTCTGTTAATTTTGAATACCATTTTTAGCCAATAACGCTACAAAATGATAGCAATTTATTCATTTTCTTCCCCAAAACATCATATTTTTACCCAGAATTCCATGGCATATGACTGTAAAATTAATTTTGCAGTAAAGTTAAACATATAGCCATTTCACATGTGAAGTTTTACATTTCTGTGCATAATGGTTGATATTTAAAAAAAATATTGAAGTTTTCACACTTTTTTCTAATTTTTAGAGAAAAATTTAAATATTTTAATTTTTCAAAATTCTGTATCTAAAAAAGTAGGTCGGGACCCCCCATTTTTCTTTTCATTTTCTGTTTCTATATGGTTCAGACTGTCTTTAGAAAAAAAATAAAGACATTCTGTTAACTTTGATCAAAGGGTAGCGACCCACCTTAAAAAAAACTGGTTTGTCATCACTGTGCGCATCATGAAAATCATGATTTGGTGAATTTTTGTTTTATTTTTAAGATATTTTATGAAAAATATATCAAAAAGTGGCCAAATGTTGGCATATTGGCATGTCAACAAAAAGCTTAGGCTGTCAGTAATGCTGTAAGCTAGGAATAATTTATAATATAACACATTTTGTGGATCACTAAACTCTTAACAACTAAAATGTGAAAATCATTAGCGAAAAGTCTTAATTTTCCTATGTATTTTATTCGTCAGTAAAAAAAAAGATGAAATAGAAAACGCCCTCGTCATATCTTTTTACTGCTGGGTGATGAGAAAGAACTTTTTTTTTGAGTGGCCCAAGTGGTAATCAGACATTATTGTGGCTCTAGAGTGGTCAAAGGCGACCTGGCGACCTGGTACAGTAATCTAAGCGACCTGGCGACTTTTGGAATAAGTCTGGTTATAGCACAAATGGTGTGAAAGGGTGACTTTAAAACCTGGGGTCCTTAATTTTGGCGACAGTAGGCGACATTCCGACCTCGGAATCCCCATGATGATCATGATGCAAATGCTGAACTAGATTGCATTCAGAATGGGAGGACCAACAAGAATAGGTTGTTTCATGTAACATGGAAAGAAAATGTAGGGTCGGTAGGTTGGATTTTTTAAAAGATGAAAGTGCTAGCCAGCCTGATATTGACCAAAAAAGGATGAAAATACTGAAATTTCTTCAAAATTAAATGAAAAAACATAGGGTCGGTCCTGTTTTGATAGGGTCGGTCAGGTGACCTGAAACAAACCATTTTTTTGGCCTAGTCATACCATAATTTGAGTTGAGGAAGTCTCCTAGGACCTGTCACTCTATTTGATGAATTATATTACCTTAAACGTGTCTGTCATGGCAGATTATGACTACAAATCCATGAGCGTACGGTATGTCTAACACCCAGAAGAATACAAATTAAGTGTAGCATAACAAATCAGTTGACGAGGAATGTCCAGTCTAGTCCTCCAATGTCTAACTTGTCAATCATTTCAAGTTAACCCTTCAAGGACTACATATTTCTTAATTTGATGTGCCTTTTGTTGACTCACTTGGCCCTTGGGCTGCGTTCATGCATCACGCCGACCCTTTGGGAATCATATGATGACGTAGGCTCTGCTAAGTGGGCCTTTGCATTTATAACAGGTGTTGCACAGTTTTAAATAGGCAATGTCACAGGCGATAGAATATGCAAGTAACTCACCAAGTGACTATACGACACACTTATGACATGCAACCTTAAAGCTGAGCTGTCAGGGAATGAGTTCAGCATTTTCTATATATAGACTAAAATAACAGTTCCACCAGAGGGCAGCAGTGTTTGGACAGGGGACCATGAGCATTGTCCAGCTACAACATATTCACCCTATCTTTTGCCTGTAAGAGTTGAGCTCCCAGCACTTAAGAGCCCTCTTGTGAATGAATACTGAACTATATCCAAAAGTGCTTTTGGCCTCACTTCAATCATGACGGTCAAGCTTTAAAAAGTTCCTTTAGTCTAAATTCATATCCACTAGATGGCGCAACTGTTATTCCACCGCCAGTTGGGAACTCCAATAAAAACACCAAGTGTCCAAGGACTCGGCCTGTTACTCTAATAGGTGAATTATATTATCTTACACGTGCCCCTCATTGCAGATTATAACTATAAATCCGTGAGCGCTGAGGATGTTCAACACCCAGGAGAATACAAATTAAGTGTAGCTAACAAATCAGTCAGCAAGGAATGTCCAGGGAAGGCCTCCAATGTCCGCCCAATGTCCGGCATGTCAATCATTCAAGTTAATCCTTTAAGGACTGCCTATTATTTTAATATGATATACCTTTTGTCTACTCACCAGGGCTGCATTCATGCATCATTCCGACCCTTTGAGAATGTATCAATTCTGTAGGGTTGGCATGATGGTTGAATGCATTCAAGCATCTTATAAAGCTATACAACAGAGTTCATGGAAACACTATGTCATACTTAAAGGGTTACTGGCGACAGTATCCTGAGTTAGCGAGCAGCTATCCATAATCATGTGTTAAAAATGTGAAATCATTCATTATTCATTGAATATCTAAGTGATACGCTCCTAACATATATCATTAGACACAAATTAAGATGCATTATGTTAATAAGGTACACGTGGGCTTATAACAGGATGCAGCTTGGCTATACCTCGGGGTATATATAAGGGCAAGGTCCCCTGTCTCTGCATTCCGACTCCTTCTGACACATCCACCATGATCCGCATCGTCCTTCTCGCTGCTGTGGCTTTCTGCCTGACAGAAGCCTCTGGCTATGGCGGCGGCTATGGTCACGCACGTTCTCACAAGTAAGTTTGCTTCTGATTTGATTCATTCAGAACTTTACGTAGTAGTTAAACCACTGCCAGACCGCTGTACTGGGGGTATTGGCGACAATCAATGCTGATCACGAGTCGCAGAAGAGTGTGCTCAGCCGTGACTAAGCAGGGCTGGGCATGTTGTGATATGTTGGAGCAAACCTAGAAATCTTTGGAGCAAAGTATTTCAGACGGGCACACATCAACCATATATCTCCTTTTGAATTTTGGGTGTGAAATAAACTTAAAAGGAAAATATTTATATGTCTCTCTTAAGTTTGATGTGCTCTGAGTGGTTTAGGGCACATTGTGTTAATAGGAATTCTCTAAATTCTACCTTTAGATTTGTGCATTCTGTTTTGGGCACATGCATTGCACTCGGAAAATAACTTTAGAATGTTACATTCTGATAATTTGGTGGCACATTGCCCTAGGAAAATTTGGTGCTTTTGATGAATTTTTGGGGGCATATCGCCCCAGGAAACTTTGGATTTCTATTATGAGAATGATATATTCTGAGGGGTTTGGGAGCATATTGCTCACCCAAAATTTGGAATTTCTACCTTTTAGATAGATGGTGTATGATAGTTTGGGGAGCATGTTCTTCTAGGAAAAATTTGAAATTTCACCTACTACTATTAGTTAACTTTGATGTATTCTAATCATTTTACAAGCATGTTGCTCTAGGAAAACTTTGAAAATCTACCTTTAGATTGGTACATTTTTTGGTGTTTTGGGGGCATATTGTTCCAGGAGAAATTTGTAATTCGGTCTGTTGATTGGTATATTTTTGAGGGGATCATGAGATAATGTTCCAAGAAATTTGAGAAAATTTAATTTTAGATTGGCATATAGTATCTGGGCATATTGCTCCAAAGAATTTGGGCACATATTTTACTTTCAGATTTATGCATTCTGTGGGCATTTTGCTACAGGAAAAATTTGGAATTCCACCTTGGGATTGGTGTATTTTGAGGGGTTTGCAGGTGTATCGATCCAAGAAAAAGTTGAAAAAACATTGTTAGATTGGTGTATGTGAAATGTTAAAGGCTAATGTGAAAGGCTTGTAACTACATGAACTGTTGGCCAATGAAAATCAATTAATATGCTGAGGGGTTTAGGGGAATATTCCATTAGAAACACTGCGGGATGAAATCTATTGAAATAGTCCTAACTTTGGTTCTTATTGGAATATTTACAAAATTCTTTCAGCTTTAGAAAGCCTAGACTTTCCCTGATGTCCCTGTGGCATTTTCCAAGACCCGTGTCGCATATTTTTTGCGACATTGCGACAGCTGCCCAGCCCTGCTAAGCTATTATCCTCAGCACAGGGGTCATGCCACACCAGTGGTGAGGGTTTTTGTCACCTTTTATACATACATAGTATACAGGCAGGCAGTTTCTTTGTCTTTCCACCCAAGTGTGGTCTAAATAATAATGTGGTGTTTCACCATGAGTGTGTTACAGATACGTGTTAGCATATAGTTTAGTGGATAATGGTACAAGTAATTCGCTGTATAACTATAAGTGTTCTAAGCCAAGGACAGGCTAACTCTACTGTAGGTGTACAGTTTATTGTAGCTAAACAGTAGCATCTACTATAGATCTACAGTAGATTCTACTGTAAATCCATTCTACAGTAGATTCTGCTGTAGATCTACAGTAGACCAAATCCCTTATACTTCCAGACTTATTGACTTATTGACAAGCAGAATAACGATACGGCATCATTATTTCATCAGATCAATCTCTATCATTGAACCCATTACAAACTCACACTTAGATCATCCCTTGGCTTGGGTATTACCGCGGTCTTGAATGCCTGTCACCTTCTGTGGCTTTACAGTTATTGTATCGTAGTAGATTCTACTACTAACTATTTACAGGGCACATGTCTCACTATATATATGACATTTAATTCATTGTCATTCACATTTTGTCTTCACAGTGGCTATGAGGCTGATGTTAACAGGGTAAACGCCATTCGTCAGCTCCACGTCAACGAGATCGCCAACCACGTCGGAAGTGGAAGCGGAACTGCTCGCAAGGACGGCGTCCCCGGCACTCCTCTTGGTGTGACTGGCCATGACAGATACTCCTACGGTCACGGACGTGGGTATGGCGGATATGGTAACAGAGGATATGGTGGTCATGGAGGATATGGCCACGGAGGATATGGTGGTAACTACGGAGGAGGATATGGCAACAACGTACATGGTGGATATGGAAATGCTGGATACGGTGGTCATGGATATGGAAACAACAGAGGCTACTATTGAGTAAGTTGTGTTGAACATTCATCTTAACCCTTTAGAAATTATAAATATCAAAAATTGAAATAAGCTTTTGGCATGGTTACTCCATTAACATTATTTGTAAACGCAAATGGAATGTTGGATAAGACAGAGAATGATATAAGCTTTGATATGATACCAAACATGGGTTGCTTCGACTAGGATTTGTAAGAAAATATTTTCACCAATTCACTATACTCTTAACTCTTGATATATGAACAATGAGACACTCAAACCTGTGGAAATATACTATTATTGAATACTATCACTTATTGTCTGATTTTAATATTTTCTACTGGACATCATGTCGAAAGGAGGACAGTTTCTAATACAAACTATTTTATATTTAAAGGTAACAGGACGTAGTGAGGATCGAGGAGGGATCCATTGTATATACCATATTCCACGAGCATACAACATACAATAAAGAAATATTTTTTTTATAGAAATCGTGTCTTTTGTATTTCATGATAACATATCATTATTATATTGATATTAGCCGCTTACAAACATTACGGTAATTAAAATCAAAATTACCTGTACGAAAGGACAATTGATCAGACGCTTAACTATTGCCAGGCCAGATTTATAGGTACTTAACACAATCTAATTGATTGTAGATCGACCAACAATCTTTTGTAATGACTCTTAGGAATATTAGTCTGAGGCATATGGAACACAACGAAAAGGAAAAAAAATCCTATATCAGGGGATCTACCGTAAATTCCCGCGTATTACCCGCATCTTGCTTATAACCCGCACCCCCAACTCAGGAGAATCCTATAACCCAACAGTAGTATAGTATGTATCGGAACGGGACTATAGTTAAGTACTGTTTATTACTCAATCGACATGCAGCCAATCAGAGGCCTCCATTTGGTCACGTGACCGGAAGTGACCTACTTAGGGGATTAGTGGTGCATTCTGGGTAACCCTGCAGCCAATCAGAGGCCACCATTTGGTCACGTGACCGGAAGTGACCTACTTAGGGGATTAGTGGTGCATTCTGGGTAACCTACTGACCTACTTAGGGGACCGGAAGTGACGTCATATGACCTAATTTAGGATCACGTGACCGGAAGTGACCTGATGAGTCACGTGAGCGGAAGTGACGTCACATGACCTAATGGCCGACCGGAAGTGAGTGACCTCATTGAGGATCACGTGACCGGAAGTGACTTGATTGATCACGTGAGCGGAAGAAGAAGTTTTTTGTTTAGGAAGTGAGGGTCTTTAGGATCACGTGACTGGAAGCGACGTCGTCACATGAGTGACGCTTTAAGAGACTGCGCGACTTACTAGTAAAAGAAGACGTATGAAAATAAAAACACAACAATATTTTATTTTATTTTTTCATTTTTTTATTTTTTCAATCTTGATAAACACTCTATTTTTGAAAAGATGCACACGCTTATTTATTATTTTTCATATCTCTAAAGGACTCGTTGTCACACCGTCAGAATGCATGCGACGCTTATAATACAAGTAGCGCACGCCGTCTTTCTCTATGGTGTAGGTGACCATTTTGTTTCGCACCACTTTGAAGTTTCTATTTACAGCAATGAGAGTTTTTCGTTGGCGAAGAACATCCAAGAAGTCGTCTGGTTCCTGAGGGTTTTGTTTCTTCTGTACGCCTTTTGCACTCCATTTTTTGGATTTTCTTTCACCGGTGTCGCTGACTCGATCGTAGCAAATGTAAGTCTTAGGGTTGAGACTTAGGATCCCGTCACCTTCCCACTCCGCTTTCATAAGCCCCGAAGTTCTCAGATCGTGAAGGTACCGTCTCTCACAACATCCGCCGGGCGGCGGACACCATTCTCGCACTCTTTCCGTTTTTGTCTTCACGAAAAGCTCTAAGTGATCGTCGCACACCGCTGTCGGAAGCCACTTTCGTTTCTCTCTGAAGTACGTCTCTCTCAGGCGAGGTTTGACTAGGTCATCCAACGTGTCACCGCTGAGAGCCATGTAAAGACTGTCGGTGTCCATTTGACAAAGGGCATAATCGCGCCGATCGACGAATCTATCCAAGAAGTCGTATGTGAACTCTAACATTTTCAACTTCGCGTACTGGTATACCATGAACCCTATTTGAATAGGGAGGTTGTTGTTGACTGTTTTCGGTTGTAGTTCGACTTCAAACAGATCGGAACTCAACTCGGACGCCTTTTTGAAGCGCCACGAATTGGCCAATAGTTCGAACTTCCGACTGTCAGTGTATCTTCTCGTCGGACCAAACTTTCTGACATGCGGCGTAGTCGGATTCGGACATTTTGACGCCCGTCAGCTCGCTGTCGAAAGCCGATCTCGGTGGCAGCGTTCTGTTTGCCAGTTTCCTGGTAGACGTCATCCATTCGTAAGGAAAGTGACCTTTCTCTTCGTTCCTGGTGAAAGCTCGCAAATAGGTCGCGTAGTTGTAACCGGGTGCCAAATAGTTGACTACGTCCAAGAAAACCGTGTGCTGTGTGTAAACCGCCAAGTATTGATTGCTTCTCTTTATGACGCTGAATTCTTGGTTTCTTCGGTCTCCGGAGGCGAAGAACGAGTGAAGGCGTATTTTGATCAGGTTCAAGTCGTAACGCCCCGAGTTGAAGCCCACGACTGGAGCTTGACGGATGTATCTCAGAAGACGCTTCTTCAGTTGAACTAACGGGTGTCTGGTCTGAGCCGCAGCGAAGCCGCCTGGAGAAGGGGTGAACGTCGCCTCCTCCAGCAGGAGAGCTTCACCTATCGCCGCATCTAACTTCGCTAAGGTCGGTCGGTAAAGTTCTAGCACAGCTTCCCCGATGACTTTGGCGTTCTCGTTTATGTGATTTAAAACTCGGTCCAACAAGGGGTCGGAATCTGCGTCGGATTCTCTGACGAAGCAGACGGGCCCCTCCCACCCCGGAAAGTCGGATGCGACGCTAGCCGACAAAGGGACGTGATCCCACAGCAGGGACACGTGTTCCGTCGACGGTTCTTTGCACGGTCTGAAGAAAGCCTCGAAATCGAAGGCGATCTTGTAAGGGTAGATTCCGGAATGTCCGTCGGGGGGAAAAATGGAGAAGTCTGCTAGCGCTTCGAAAATCGTTCTCGAATTTTGGTAGATGCCACCTACGTAGCCCAACTTGACTTGTCGGCAAGAGGAAAGCTGGTTCCTGTGTCTCTTCAGCAAGAACTCGGTGGTGAACGCCGCCTTACACTTGCAACATTCGTATATGCCCGCGTACGCGTTGAAGTCCGTGACGAGAGAGACGTGCAAACCGCCTTTCGCCGTCAGGTGTAGGTTGACTTTACCTCGGGCGGCCAGAGTTCTGGAAGGCGGTCTGATCAGAGTAACGCGTCTTCTCAACTTCCGCCGCGGCACTTGACGCGACGCGGTGTAAACCGCTATCTGTACGTCAAACAAGTTCTCTAACGCGGGTAAGTCGCGGATGTTCAGACCCGGAAAGGATTCAGGTGTGGCAGCGGGACAGAACTGACGTAACAAATCTGAAGCGCGCTTGCTGGTGTTGTATAAGTGAAAGGAAATGCAGCGGAAGATGCAGAGGTTGTCCTTGTTGGGAAAATCTAACACGCCGCTTCTCTTTCCAACTCGACCGGCCTGAGTGATCCTACCGCCTATGGGGAATTCCCCCGGTCCCATGTAAACGCAAATGTTCAAATTGGTAGGAAAAAGAACGTGCCACTTGGTGTCAGCGTCGCAAAGTTTCCGTACTTCCTCGCAAGCGACGGTGTTTTCCATCTTTGAGAGGAGCTCTTCCAAAGTTTCTGAATTAGTTATAGTAGGGAGCGGTTGTATGAGAGTTGCGTTGTTCTGGGAGGCGTGAAAGTAGCGCAGTTTGCTCTTGTCTTCTCTGTGTTGTAAGAGTAAGCCTACCGAGAAACCCACTTTGTATCTGAATCTTTGTGTCAAGTGAATGCGACGCATAGTATCTACAGCGTCACTCAACTCGCCGGTTGGTAGCCTGAAGTTTGTTACACTCACGCGAGTCCCGTGCATCCTGACGCCCGTTTGTATCGCAGGCCAATTCGCCGTGAACTTTTCCTCCCCGTTCGGTACAGCACATATGCGCGGAGGGACGGTCACCCCGTCCAGAGATTCGCGTCGACAGGCGATCTTTCGGCAATCGCCTTCGCCGCATAGAGGGCAAAACTTAGGTACTACTCTACAATTTTCTACGTGTCTCTCGTGGTTGTACGGTCTTTTAAACATTTTGAAACACTTTTCGCATACGTACTGTGTCATGTTTTTTTTTCACTCAGTTACCAACTACTTAGCCGTCTAACTATCTATCTATCTATCAATCTATCTGTCTATCTATCTATCTATTTATCTTTCTGTCTGCTGTCTGTGTATCCGTCTGTCTGTCTCATACAGCGTACGTCAAACGCTGTGTGTGTGTGTGTGTGTGTGTGTGTGCGCGCGTGAGGGTTGAGCGTCTCTCATTCCGAATCTATGCCGAGATATTTCAGAATGATCTCTGTTTTGTCATCCAACTCTTTGAGCGCTCTGGCGGACAGCGTCACTCCCTGCTGTGACGGTTTTTTGTCAGGACCTTCGTACTTGCGCACGTGGACGAGGTTCTTACCGCTGTAGTAGCTCACAGCTGCGTACACTTCGCCCACCTCATCCAGCACTGCGAACCAGGGGGTGTGATTAGGTTTTCCTTGCGCGGCCGCTGTGTCGCGTATGCGCACCACTGCGCGGATATCGGCGATGCGTGCTATTAGCTCGCGCAGCGCGTCGGCCGTGAAGTGCACTCGCTTGCTTCTGGTCAGAGACGCCTCTTTCACCTGGCCGTCTTTTGTGTAGCGCGGCCTCCTATACAGTCTAGCCACGTCCTCCCAGATCTCCAGCGTCAAAGCTCCATCTAAGCAGAACTCTAACCCGAGAAGACAGGAGAAGGTTTTCTCTGCTTCTTCTCGTCCATCTCGTTCTTTTTCTTGTATTTTTCTCTTCTTACTAGGCCTTGTTGTTCTGGAACTCACCTTAGAACGTTTCACACCCGCAGGATGAGTAACACCATCAGCGTGAGCTGAATCAGCAGCAGAACCGATAGCAGGAGCAGCGTCAGCGCTGGTGGTATCCGAGGCCTCGTTGTTGGAACAGCGCAGCCACACGCCGTCGGTGCTGAGTGTAGCGGTAGAAGATGAAGCGCCGCCGCCCTCGTAAGGTGGCGGTGAGGGCTGTCGCCACGGACCGGACGGGACGCTACTAGTGGAGGAAGTGAGGTCGAAAGGTCGAAGAGGGAAGCCGAAAAACGTACCGCCCACCCCTTTCCCTTCGGGTTGTTCGTACGCCTCGTCGTCAGCATCGTTCTCTGTCTCACCCTGTTGCTGCTGCTCCTCCTCCTCCTCCTCTTCTTCTCGGTTTAGGGGCTGAGTGTCCGAATAGCTGTCACTCTCAGCGCGAGCGGCATCGAGGGCGTCGGTCGATGTAGTGGTGGAGGAGAGGGGCTGTGCAACGTGCGGCAGGTCATCAAAGTCATCAACAGTAGTGGGGAGGTAAAAACCCGGTTGCCAGTACTGCGCTGTGCCAGGAGCGTTGTCGTCAGTAGTAGTAGCGGTAGCAGCAGGTGCAGCAGAAGCAGCAGCAGCAGCAGCAGCAGCAGCAGCAGCAGCAGCAGACGCAACAGTAGCAGGCGCAGCAGCCTCAGCAGGCGCAGCAGTAGCAGGCGCAGCGGTAGCAGGTGCAGCAGCAGCAGCAGCCGCAGCAGGCGGGGCGGCAGTAGCAGCGGCAGCGCGCTTAGCAGCAACGTGTACCGTCGCGAGTGTAACAACGTCGCTAGCACGACGACTACTACCAGTAGTACTACTACTACTACTACTACTACTAGTACTACTACTGCTACTACTACTGCTACTACTACTACTACTGCCGCGAGCGCTCGCTACAGCGGGAGGGTGATAAGACCAAGCGGCTGCGGCGGTAGTCTCATTTTCAGTAGCAAGAGGAGGCACTGACGCTAAACGAGCGCTGTTCCGCGTAGTCTTCTTGTTCTTGGACGGCGCTAGGTGTTGTCTTTTGCTCATGGTGGTGACTGTAGAGAGCAGCAAAAGAATGAGTGAGTGAATGGAGGTTTCCAGACCCCTTATATACGCCTTCTCGCTTCTAGAGCTAAGCTACTTACTGACCCTGTTCAGCTGCCGCCGGCTGGCCGGCGGCCATTCACAAAGAGAAACAAAAGACATAAGGCATGACGTTTTCAGCTGGATCCCTTTCCCCCCTTTTTGAGAGATCGACTGTCATGAGCTAAGCCGCTTACCACCCTGTTCAGCAATTCAACGCGCATTAGCTGTATAAAGGATTAAGCGGTTGCTGCCGTCGACTGACCGGCGGCCATTCACAAAGACATAAGGTATGACGTTTTCAGCTGGATCCCTTTCCCCTCTTTTTTTTTGAGGGATCCACTGTCATGAGCTAAGCCACTTACCACCCTGTTCAGCCATTCAGCGCGCGTTAGCTGTATAAAGGATTAACGGTGATGAGCTTAGAGTGTGTATACAAAAAAAAACTACAGGAGGCGTGTGGCGTGAAGCAGGACCCCCCTAAGACGAACGTGTCTGTCTGTGAGTAGAGGCGTGTGCATGTGGTGAGCGACTTAAGTGTAAGACAAAAAAAAAATCACCACCTCCTGCCGTGGTGAGTAGACCGGGCCGGCCAGGCGGCGGCCGGCTAGTTCAATAGGGAGGGGTGACAGCTGACTAAGGCTGTGCATGAAAAAAATCCGATTTTCACCTGACCTCTGACGTTTGTTACAATGAATGTCAGAGGGAGGGAGACGTCCTCAGGTAGGGGGTAGGAGGTAAGGCTATGGATGAGGAAGAAACACCGTTTTCAGCTGGTCTCCACGGATAGCGATGACACACCCCTCGTCATCTAAGCTCTTAAGGAGCGGAGCGGTTGAAAAAGCGTCATGCGGACAGGTCGCTACACAGCTGGAGTGCTGTTGGAAATGGGATTAAACTCCCTCTGTATAAAAAGCTCTGATTTCTGTTGGAAAAAAACCATATCGCCTCTGACCACAGTAACGTCTACTACCACCACCGCCGCCACCACCGCCGCCGCCGCCGCCGCCGCCACCGCCGCCGCCGCCACCGCCGCCGCCGCCGCCGCCGCCGCCGCCGCCAAGACGAGACGAGATGGCTCAAGCTATTCCACTTTCAAGCTCGCCTTCACCGCCTTGTCCACCTGAAAAAAAGTTAATGCGGCTTGACGACGTGAGACGCGCGAGGCAGACCGATGGGGAGAACAGAGAGGTAGGACAGCGGCGGTTAGCCTATAGCGACGCCTTGCTTCGTCAAGTAGGTAAAGAGTTGAGCGGCTGTTGGAGAGAGTTGGGCAGTAGCTTAAAAGTTACCGCCGCCCGTATGGATGCTCTAGTAGAGCGCAGTGTCAAGACACCGGAGGAGCTGTGTACGGCGATGTTCCGAGTCTGGTGGGGTGAAACCCCGCATCGTCATAGATGGGGAGAGCTCGGTCGCGTCTTCACCCGCATTAGACGCGTGGAACTGTTGGCTCAGTGGATGTCCCTTCTCCACAGACAGGGGTTGGATTTCGAAAACCCCGACTCGCGCGCAATGCATAAGCACTTGGGCACCCTCGGCAGACGTCTAGGTAGCAGGTGGAAAGAGGTGGGGGACCATTTAAAATTGTCGCCTGAGAGGTTAGATAAGATCGCTGAAGAATGCGAATACGGAGGAAGTCCCGCTGAGTGGGCCTTCCGAGTGTTGAAAATGTGGCAAGATGAAGCTGACGGTGCCGGCGGTACACCTTTTGAACTCCTTCGAGTGTTGACTGAGGACATGGGAAAGTTTGACCTCGGCATCGCGATATTACTTGACTTTATCAAGCAAGAAACAACGAGAACGACGGACATGTGAATTGTTGTGTTTTATTTTCATACGTCTTCTTTATTAGTAAGTAAAAAAAAAAAAATCATAACAATTAAGACGCGCGCCCTCTTAAAGTGTCACTTCCTCCAGTCGCAGCTGATCGCCTCATCGAAGCACGTGATAAACAAAAAAAAACGAAGAGACACGCTTCTTCCTCTCGAGAGGAAGAAGCGTGTCTCTCGATTGAAATCTTTTTCTTTTCTTTTTTTCTTAAAAGAGACAAACGCCCCTTAGAGTGCCCCCCCACCCCCCTAGAGTGCCCCCCTCCCCCCTCCCCCCCTCCCCCCCCACCACTCGCCCCATGCATCCTAAAAGCGCCCCCCTCCCCATGCATCTTAAAGGGGCCCCCCTCCCCTTCCCTCCCCTCCCCTCCCCTCCCCTCCCCCCCCCCCTTTATACACTCTAAAGAACGCTTCTACCTAGTTCAATAAGTCACTTCCAGTCGCTCGTAAAACAATAAAAAATGAAAAAAAAACAAAAACTTATATCGTAGTGTTTTTTATTAGTTTACCGAAAAAAATAAGAGACTCGCCTCCTCCTCCTCCTCTCCTCCTCCTCCTCCTCCTCCTCCTCCTCCAAAAAAAAAGATATCACATTTTAAAGCGCGTGACCCCTTAAAGACGCTCATCTCTTCATTAAGTCGCGTGACGTCACTTCTTCTTCTTCTTCCGGTCACGTGATCAATCAGGTCACTTCCGGTCACGTGATCCTCAATCAGGTCACTCACTTCCGGTTGGCCATTAGGTCATGTGACGTCACTTCCGGTCACGTGACTCATCAGGTCACTTCCGGTCACGTGATCCTAAAGTAGGTCACTTCCGGTCCCCTAAGTAGGTCATATGACGTCACTTCCGGTCCATAAGTAGGTCATATGACCTCACTTCCGGTCACGTGACCAAATGGCGGCCTCTGATTGGCTAACTAGGTCACGTGACCTCACCACTAATCCCCTAAGTAGGTCACTTCCGGTCACGTGACCAAATGGAGGCCTCTGATTGGCTGCAGGTCGATTGAGTAATAAACAGTACTTAACTATAGTCCCGTTCCGATACATACAATACTACTCCCAACTTTGGATCTGAAAATCTTGATTTTAATACTGTTTTATAGTAATAAAAACCCTCGTATAACCCGCACCCTATATAGGCATGTTTGGTATCAAATGAAAGCTGGGTTTGATTCGCGTACAACCCGCGGGTAGTACGCGGGAATTTACGGTATTTGCCTTTTAGAGGGTATTCTAATTTGGGTGCAAGCGGGCTAAATCGCAAATATCATGGTAGTTCTTTGTTTAGCCACCAGGTGCCGTATGTGTAGATTGTGTTAAGTATCTTTAAAAGGTTAATTGTCAGGACATGTGCCACTGTCTAGCCTTGTATTTATGGGGATGTAATGAGAGACTGTGACGAGCAGCTGACTGAAAGACTATATCCTTAGGCTGCTTGAAATTAATTATCAGCTTGGGGGTACTTTTGAGAGAATATAGGGGCGGGAGGGCGGCTTTTTATTTCATTTGATATCCCTTTTTATTTTTATCCCAGTCTAAAGGAATTTGGATAAGAAAATATATGTAATTCTCAATACAACCATTATAAGTAACCAAAACAAAAGTGTTAACAAATTGAAATTGTATCTAGAAAGAAAATGCTTTTAAAATTGAGTTTCTACTGCAATTAGTCATTGAGATATGATTATTTTCATATTTTAGGGTTTAGCATATTCATGCATGCGGTGCCTCTGCAATATTTTTTTAGCAAAATAGTTAATAAAAAGCACTCAGGCGGCCCTTTTTAAATGATGCGGGCGGTGTCTGCAAAGCTGATAAAAAAAATGAAATGGCCTTACATATATTATTCATGTCATGATCATATACACCATGTGAAATAAATTGGCAATTGTTACACCATTGAAAGGGATTCGGTAATGTCAGTTAAATGGCCTTCCCTGAACACGATATAACTAACGACCTTGTGACTTAAAGTGGGGATGTCCGATGATTGAATTGATTGAAATGTATCTTCTTTAAGGACGGCATAGTGCATTCATGCATCATGCCTTGGTCGTCATGACGCATGAATGCATCCCTGGTGAATAACTTGCCAGTGCTGCATTCAAGCATCATTCCGACCCTATGGGGTCAAGACACTCCCAAAGGGTCGGTTTGATGCATCAATGCAACTCCGGTGAGTTACTCGCTGGCGTTGCATTGGTGCATCATGATGACAAATGTCATCTTTTAACGACATCTGTCCTTAATAAAAAAAGGAACCCAATGCTGTTCACTAAAACTTTACTTGAATTGCTTTCTACTTCAGTTTATCCCATTTTGTATACTTTAGGTATTAAATGTTTGATCTTCTGGTCTTAAAAAGTTAGCAAAGGCGGCACTCATTGGGATCACGCTTTTATGAAATATGACTGAGCCAGTGGGACCAACTGTCTGAAATCTTACTGCCCCTGATTGATCGACCATCATCAACCAGATTGCACAAGCGTACAATATTTTAAACGCATAGATGGTGTAAGTAGTCAGTAATTGTGGTACTCTATAATTACATGCCATTATGCAATGGTGCAACCACAATCTCACGCATGCGCGCTAACTAGACTCACAGACCCACGCGCACTTTGGCGCCAATTCTTCTCAACATGAACTCAAAGCAACACGTATATATAGTTTGCTCCGCCAGCACAGTGCCCTACTAAGGCACACACATTCTGAGGGGTTCCCTACCTGCCGGGCCCACACCAGGACCTACCGGGATACCAGGGCCATGGAGGAGGCATTGGCGCGACAATACCCGTCAATGGGCCGCCCCTCAGGTACCTCAAACCCTGAGTCCTACAATGCAAACCTTCCCCCTGATATGAGGAAACGTGTTAAAAAGGAAATGCGTGATCTGGTGCTTCCGGAGTATGTATGTGCATTCGCTAGGATGATGCTGCCCCGGACCGACAAAGGCTCCACCCTACACGCCATGATTACACACCTCTCTCAGGTGGCCGAGGATACCACCATGAGGGGATTTGACGGCCCCCTACTCTGGTCCCAGACGTGCCTCGACCGTATGAGTCAGGGGCCACATGGAAGGATTAGTCACTGTTTTCGTCAGAGCGGACACGTATCAGCTGGCTACACAAACAGGAACATGAGAATCGCCTGCCTCGAGTACAACGACGACAGGTGTAAACATCACTGCTGCAATGTGTGCCTAGCCCTCTTTAAAAAGGAGCACTATCACGCCGGCCGGGGATGCGCTATGGCAAAGCACATATACGGTGGCAGCCCACAGGGAGGGAGTGCTGCTGGAGGGGGGAAGCAGGATGGCGCTTCCCACTCCAGGCCATAATAGGTATACAACAGGAGCACAGCATCGGCACTCTGACCACCACATGTTCCGCATGTTCCACATGTTCCTGCAGGCTGCTACACGGTCACCCAGACGACACAATGATCATTGATGGTATCATGTATGACTACCCTATACAATATACAGCGGGTCCCAGATATGACACCATGACCATCAGTAACCACCCGTCAGCCAAGAATCACCCGACACAGGTGAAGCACTACATGGGGGAGGGACAAGGGACAGAACCAGGAGAAAGACGAATAATAGTGGACTTATCATACCCTAATGAGGGAGTGAACTCATGCATCAAAAAAAGATGGTACAACGGGGCGCAAGTCCAGCACAAGCTACCCACCATACTGGAAGCCCTCCAGATTCTCAGGAAGACCATCTGTACTGATGATGATCAAATTAAAAAAAAGAAAAAAAAAAGATCATCACCAAGATGGGCAGAGAGGGGGTCGTAGCAGGGGTCATGGATTTAAGTCGAGCCTATCGTCACTTCCCGATTTGTCCAATGGACTGGCCATTAATGGTCATAGGCCATGAGGAAAGTTACTACATAGACAAAGCGCTACCATTTGGAGCAGCCATGTCGTCATACACAATGCAGCAAGCAGCCGACTTCATAGTCAGGGCACTCAGGGCAAAAGGGGTCACATCCCTCATGTACCTGGATGACCTGCTGATAATAGTAAGGCCCAAAAACAATGCTGAACAACATTATCAAATGGCAAGGGAGCTATTCGCAGGCCTAGGCCTAGTGGTAGCAGAAAAGAAATGCCAGCCACCATCACAAGTGGCAACCTGGCTGGGCATCAAGATAGATATTCAAGCCAACCAGATATCTATCCCACCCCTCAAGCTAGAAGAAATACATACAAGTTTGGCCATTACTGCAAAGAAAACCGCCATTACAAAACAACAACTCCAACAAGCTATAGGGAGGATAGCGCACCTGGCAAAGGCAGTGGGACCAGCCCGGCTGTTTATGAGCCGACTACTCACAGCACTCAGAGAAGCCACAGGTGATGCTATACCCGTCACACCCTCCATTAAAGCCGACCTGTCATGGTTCACCAGATTCCTGTACCACTATAATGGTAAGAGCATAATACCACAAGGGGTCAAGGTGAGAACCATATGGGCGGACGCCTACAAACACATACCGGGGAAGTTAATGTACATAGCAGACACATTGTCGAGAGCCCCCATCACAGCCGCTGATGCGGAACTTGCTAGGAGGCTCATCGCTGAACATAAGTTATTTTAAGACTGCAGGCATAGACTCAACGCCATTATATGCCCACCCGGTAGTCAACACCATGAGAGCGATGTCTATCACACTACGACACATCCCAGAGGCAAAGCTCCCAGCTACCCCGGACCTCATCCGGGCCTGCTTGATGAACATTGGTATCCCAGAATACCCACATCATATCAGAGCTGCCATACTACTCATGTTTGCAGGATTCTTCAGACAAAGTAATATGGCCCCCAGGACTGTCAACACATTTGATAAGACTAGACAATTCACAAGGGGCGACATGGCCATAGGTGGAGCCTATGTCAATGTGACACTCAAATGGTCTAAGACCCTGCAGACATCAAAAGCTACCAACATCATTGTATTGGAGAAGATACCGGGTAGTCCCCTGTGCCCGCACACTGCGCTTAAGAAGCTAATTAAGCACTTCCCTGCCGAGAGATCACGACAGCCATACCTCACATACAAGGATGGTAACCCAATAACAATAAGGTATATCAGATCTCAGTGGATCATCCTCCTAGAATCAGTGGGGGCTGACCCCAAGAAGCTCATTCTACATAGCCTAAGGAGAGGAGGGGCAGCCTATGCATATAAACGCGGGGCAAAACTCCAGGACATCAAAGCACAAGGAACCTGGGCGTCAGACACAGTGGAGGCATATATCAAGCCTACCCACTCACAGACCACAATGGTCCACAAAGCGTTCACCAAGCTGTGAACAACGAACACCCCTAAAACCTCACTTGGACTACTTATATACTTGTCATAAAATGTTCTCATCTCACCTCACCAAATTAGGTATTTTACAACTGATACTCATGTACAAACGTTTTACCTCCACTAATTAAAGTTATTATTATAAAATGTCTGTGTTATGTCATAATGAGTGTAGCGGGCAGGTATCGCTCGGGGCAGCCAGAGCGTGCCTGGAGAGTGCACTGCCCGCCTCTGGTAGCTCAAGTACCATGAGCATGAGAGAAGCACCGGTTCCATGGTGTAGTGATCAGCATTCTCTACTCTGAGCGGAGCGGCCGCGTTTCGATTCCCAGTGGGATCCGACTTTTCCAAGACTTGTTACTGTATGATATGAAATTTCCAAAAGAAATTAGACATAGCAACTTTAAGATAAAATAAAGACAGCCCAGGCCTTATACACTAACCAATTGTTTGCTACTGTCTGCTGACATATAAGACAATGGATACTGCTCTCTATAGTGTAGGACCAATGCTGACAAACCTCCAACGGATGAACACCGACTCAACATGATGCTGTTTGTGCTTCTCGCTATGATGGTGTTCTGCCTGATAGAAGGAAAGTTAAGTGGACATGGCCATGCTGCATCTCACAAGTAAGTATATCTTATATTAGTGCACCTATATCTTATATTAAGGTGTATTTTGCATTAGCCGACACAGCTTGGCAGGACCCCACAACCTGATTGCTAGGGCCAAGCAGCTGTCGGCAGGTCCATGGGTAAAAATCAGCAATATGGAGGCTTGTAGAATAGGTCTACTGTCTGCTGATGGGTCCTAGGTGGAGGTTATTTGTGTGTATAGCGGTTAGTAGGAAGTCCAAATCGGCTAATGGAAAATGGGCTTATGGAGCACTAAATTTTGAAAAGAAGCTTGGTAGCAAGAATCTCTGTATTTTGGGTAAATTTTTTTTTAGATTTTGAACTGGGTGATTTGGCCGTGTCAAATTCAAATCCATACCCTATAATCCAGACTCCACTAGGGCGACACTGCTATCTGCGAAACGAAATTTTTACACCCCCCCCCCCTTCAAACCCACCACTTCCCTGTAACTAATAGATGAACACTCCCTTAAAAGATTAAACATACCATGAAAATTACTAACACCCTAAAACTATAGAATATTATTGTATTGTTTTCAATAGTGGCCATGAAGTTGACGTCCACAAGAACAATGCCCTCCGTCAGCTGGAAGTGAACCGTATAGCGGAGGCAGTCGGCGCCGGGACCGGGACCGCTGGTAAGGACGGCGTCCCCGGCACTCCGGCCGGCGTCACTGGCAGGGACAGGTGAGGAGGGTTTTTTGCAAAGGCCAAATTTTTAAAAAAAAGGTGCGTTTAAGGTTACCCGACCCTACCTAGCAAAACCGGGCCGACCCTTGAAAATTTTATCCAATTTTGAAAAAAATATTCATGTACTAAGTGATTTTAGGGCCATTTTAGGGTCAATTTGATAGTCTACGAGTTGACACCAGTGTTGGTGAGTTGGCGCTGAAGTTTCCGAGTCAGTTTTTGGGTACTTTTCAGGCCAAAGTAAAAAAAAAAAAATTTAAGAAAATTAAAAAAATCCGGCCTACCTTACCTAGACTTTTAGACTTTGTAACCTGAAACACACCTTTTTTTTGGGCCAAATCCACGTCACCAGACATTGTTTTTGTATGTATAGCTCTTAGCTCCTTCATGTGTAATGTCTAAAATAGGCGTTATCATATATGATGTTGCTCTCTACTGCTAAAAGTAACATCTCAAAATGAAATCTTCTTCAAAGAAATAGAAAAAATGGACAAATAATCAAACTTAATGATTGCTGTGGATTTACGTCATTTTGCAAAACAAAAACCAGCTTTTGAATTTATGTCGTGTTGCAAAAACAAATATAATTGAGCATATATTTAAATCAAAGAAATATGATAAAAAAAACCAATACCGTTACCAATTGAGGGGTACATACAGAAAAACAGCTTTTGGATTTATGTCATTTTACAAAAAATACCACAAAAAAACCCTGAAAAATTCCATTTAATCAGCCATTTTCACTTACAATAATAATCAAGGATTTCAAAAATCGATTTCTTGATATTTTGTTTATTGCCCATTAATATAACATTATTTTCACCAGTTATTTTCACCAGTTCTTCAAAATTACAAATATGTTGTTATCTCAAAAACTCACCAAATTGATTTATGTCGTTTTGCATCCAAACTCTTTAGGTACTCCTACACTGGATACCTGGGCCACCGCGGGGCAGACACTCGACACTATGGGCGATATTATGGTGCTTATGTCAAGGGCTATGGATATCAGAAGGTTTATTTTCGTCCTATTAGATTCTTCTTCATCAATGACTACTGATCTGCTTGTAATTGATACCTGTTATATGATTCTATGATTGGCGTATTGTTTCTGTCTGTATTAATAAAAGCAATCCAATTACCAGGGTGGTAGAACTGTGTTCAAGTATCACTTTTTTACATTTACATTTACCATCACGATAACTATTTATTCACAGATAGGCTTTAAGTACAAATACTGGGAGCCATAGAGTATTGGTCCTACTATCTCAAACATTTCATCAGTTAGTAAGGCGGAAATAAGGCCGAAAAAAAGTTTTTTGGAGGTAATATGGGAGGGAAAATATAGGGTCGGTAGGTCGGATTTAAATTCTTTTTCTTCTTTTTAAATCATGAATGTACTCGCCAGACTCTCTGCAAACCCTAAAATTGATCAGAAAATTATAGAAATACTTTAAAAAACTAGGGTCGGCCAAATTTACAATAAGTTACATAGGGTCGGTCCGGTGACCTGAACAAACCTTTTTTTGGCCTAACATAGAAAACACAGATCGTACCCTTTAGCCTGAGCGGACACCAATATCTAACAGGTATATTCATTTACAGCCCTGCAATACTGAACTGCATTCATGCTATTTTTCGTACCTGTTAATTCATTATGTAACAGACCTCAGGTTTAATTAAGGACGGCATAATGCATTAATGCAACATGCGTTGGTTGTCATGATGTATGAATGCAGACCTGGCGAGTGACTTGCCAGGGCTGCATTTAAGCATCATGTTGACACTATGGGGTTGAGACACTCTCATAGGGTCGGCATGAATGCAGCATCGGCGAGTCACTTGCCAAGGTTGCATTGGTGCATCATGATGACAAATGTCATCTTTTAGCGACATCTGTCTTTAAAAGGTTAGATCGCTGTTTTCACACTTCCTTGATGTTGCATGTCACGATTCCAGACCTGCACTGGAATGCACCGCCTCTTATCTGAAAGTTGATAACGTTAGGCCAAGAATTCTTCATCTTTGTTATCAGCTAACGAAATACAAAAGAATTGATTGATTGATTGATTGAATTTTATTTGGTAACCTGGTACAAACAGCATCTTAAGGCTAAGATTCGCTGGTCTCCTGCGTTCACCAGGTGGGCTGAGAGGTACATACTGCCCAGAATGGTATAGATCAATTTATAGGTACAAGTACCAGAGTATTTTCAGTTCATAGTCCTCATTGTCAGTATGATGGGTACCTCACACAGGGCTTATTATAAGTATGCATCATATAAAAAACCAATAATGAACAATAACTGTTAATCCCATTTGAGCATGATGAGAGGAGATGAGATGAGTGTCGTATGTTAAATCACAAAAATAGTCTCTAAGCATGTTTCATACAGTCGTTCAGTTACATATATCCAATGTTAGCGCCATGTCATGTGACAATGAAGTCAATGTCGCATCTTAAACCATGAAATAGTGTCTAAGCAGTGCATAGCTAGATAATACTTGAAACAGTTCCTCAGTTGCATATAAAACTATAAACAATAATAGCACCATGTCAAATGACAAATGTAGCCCCTGAGTATGTAATACCTTAGATAACGAGTGACTTCTTATTGATCAACAAGTAAGCCATCCTCATCCAGAACGTGCAGAGGGAATCTGATTTTCAGGTGAGTTTTTACTTGACGTTTAAATGGGTCTCTTTCTGTAATGATTCTGATCCTTGGAGGCAGATTATTCCATGTATCTATGGCTTTGTATGTAGGGTTTTTGGAATGCCGAACAAGTCTGGGGTATATTTGTTGTATCAGGGGACCGTCTGCAGCTCTGGTGACTCTATTGACAGTCATGACAAGACAGTTCCTGGCTATAAGCCTATGACATAAGGCACTTTGTAAGTACATCAATTGGGTGTCTAGTTTTGATACCGAGGCTCTTTGGTGTATAACATTTACATAAACATCTTTAGGCACATAAATCTTTAGGCAAATCCTTATGGCTATATTTTGTAGGACCTGGAGAGTGGCCATATGAGTTTGTCTAATAACTGATAAAAATACTAGACCAGTGTCAATTTGAGGTAGAATCATTGCTTTCAGGATGGTTAATGAGGCATTTTGTTTTGAATGGTCTAAGTTGTCTAAGTAACCATATTTTACAATTCAGAGATTTTGTCGTGGCTACAAATTGCTCTTGGAATGCTAGCTATTCATCTAGTATTATGCCTAGGTATTTGTAAGACTTAACAATTTCAAGTGGTTCATTCATTACCTAAAAGAACATCTTCAAAAATAATATCATCCCTCTCTGTAAAGTAGACAGTTTTGGTCTTTTTAACATTCACTGTTAGGCTGTTTGCATCACACCAGTCTTTTACAAGCTTCATGTCTGCTTGTAAAGTGCCTGTTATACCTCCTGGGTCAAATTGTTTGTATGTCAAGATGGTATCATCTGCATAGAGAGTAATCTTTGCTTGAGTTTGTACATAGTGAACGTCATTTACAAGAATAAGGTATGTAGGTCAATTATCACTTTCAAGTTTCAAGTTTCTTCCTATTGTGCTCATGCATCAGAGCATGATTATAATATTATTACCAGGGTATGTGAGCATCATGATACCATTATGCACACCAAACAATAAGTTGGTCTATGGATTTCCTGCACCATATTTTCGAAAATGCAAATTTGTCTTTTTTTTGAAAAATAGTGTACATCAACTCATGTGCCCGCATTTTCTGAGAAATTTGATTTGTCTTTTTTGGTGGCCCCTTTTCTGATTGAGAGCCAGATATGGGAGTTTGTAAAAAAGTTTGCCTAAAAAAAAAAGTCCCCCGCTCCACTTGATTGAAAGGTTAAGATCCGCAGACAAAAAAAGAAGAAGAAAGAATCGCCCGTCCTCACCTATTTTTCAAAACCAAAATCCATAGACCAACTTTTTATTTTGGTGTGTCTGATGATAATGACGTTATTTATATACACTATGAAGTAAGCTATATGATATCAGGTTGGGATCCACACCACGTGAGTGATATTGCCTGGGTCGTTTTGATTTAAGGGAGTGGTCATTTTTTAAATTTTTAACAACAGTCTGATGATAATGACGTTATTTACTATGAAGTAAGCTATATGATATCAGATTGGGATCAACACCACGTGAGTGATATTGCCTGGGTCGTTTTGATTTAAGGGAGTGGTCATTTTTTAACAACAGAGGGGGGTTGGTGGATTTGGGGGGGGACCAAAAAAATTTGGATCGCTCCTGAGGGGGGGGGGAGACCAAAAAAATTGCTCCCCTTTTTTGTGAAAAAGCCAGCGCGTTACTACAGCTCAAAGGGGTCGGCTGCGCTCAATTTCAACTTGCCTGAGGGGGGAACCAAACAAATTTCGATCCCTCCGGTGGGGGGACCAAAAAAATGTCGACTCGCTCACGCGAAAATCCACCAATCCCCCCCTCTTGTTAAAAAAGGACCACTCCCTAATAGACACAACTCTATTTTATCAGATGGTGACAAGTGCTCTGATAACAATTCATGACTTTTACCCTTTCAAAGACCACTCCTGATAATCAGCATACCTTTCATACCTTTATATGAGGGCCTATGCTTTGGTATTCTTTTCCATATGCTCAAAATCTCGACCTCTGTAGGGGGGGGCAAAGAAATGTCACCCTTTTCGGCAAAAAAAGCCTGCACAATACTGTAGTTCAAAGAGGGGGCTGGAAAAATTCTAGATGGCGGGGGCAGAAAAAGAATTGCACGCTTGCATGGAATCCACCAACCCCCCGGTAGTTAAATAACTCCCTAATGGCCATCGCTGTAAAAGGAAGATATTCCAAATCTGAGCCCCATCCACGCGGGCGTGCAATTTTTTTACCCCCAACCTCCACTAGAGGAGCCAAAATTTGCTCCCCCACCCAAATCTACTCCCCCCCCCCCCCCCCGTTATAAAAAAATGAGCACTCTCTAACAAGAATTAAGGACCTGATTAATCAATACAACCTATCCCTTATAAGACACACTGTACGTCAAACAGACGGCACAGACCAGCCGGTTAGAGTGGTAAGGTAAAATACCACAGTTAACATGAAGACAGGGTCTGTTATCACTACCACACTCATTGCAATTGGTAAGTACCATACAGTTCTATAGTTCAATGGGCCGCAGCTAATCTAAGTTCCTTGTATTAACAGAGGCGTAGGAAGCAAAACTTCATTGGGGGGCCCAAGGGGGCCCACTCCAACCAACTTAAAGTATCAGTTTTTGTGCATGATGTACATGTGTATCATATACATCCTTATATTAGATTGTATGGAAATGTAGTATTTGAGCCCCCTCTAGGTCTGATTTGGGGGCCTGGCCCCCTCTACCCCACTTTTTTTCTATGCGGGAGAGTTAAGGATTGAAAATTGTGTGTATTATATTACAGGTCTTTACAATTTTTGGGGGGGCCAAAACATAATCAGGCCCCCCCTCCTCAGTGATTGGGGGGGCCCGGGCCCCCCTGGCCCCCCCTTTTCCTACGCCACTGTATTATCTATGTTAAGGATAGATCCCTGTACGAGGGGTCTATGGCATTTAGATACCGATTGTAGGGAGGCTGTCTAAATGACATAGTCCCCGAGTTAATGGGATCTATCCGACTTAGAACCTGGTATTTAATTGCAATTTAATTACTCTTTAATCACCCTAAATGACTATGGGGTCTACGGCATATAGACACCCGCAAATCCAGCTGTCTCATTAGTCAATTTGAAATACTAGGTTCTAAAATGTTTGATCTTTGAAGACGAAGACTAACTCTCATATATAATAATTATATAGGTAGCGTCGGGTAACCTGTCACACACATTTTTGCCCTTTATAAAATCCCGTTCATGAAAGTTTGTGTCTCCTCTATTCGTATACAGTGGCTGTACTGTCCAGGGATACGCAGGCCAAAAGCAATTGTGATGAATTCAGTTTTCTTGAATGTGTACCGACCATCAACCTTTCTGAAATATATGCTGGGATATTAAGGCCAGGTTTTAACGGCTTTAGGTAAGCATTTGCTATTACACACACGCACACACTTGACCTTTGTTCATTCAATGTTTACAAAGTCGTATCAATTGAAAGCTTGTTTGGTACAAATTGTATTCTAGTTTAGGGGGAGGGGTGCAGAGGGAAGGCCATTTAGCTCTTTTAGGTAAAGTTGAAATTTCCATATGGCTATTTTTATGCCTCTTGGACCATGAACTTCAGAATGGCAGGCTGTGTTGATATAACTAGGATATGGAGGTACTTACAAACTGTTAAATTTTACCTTGTGAACCGTTGCTCTTAGAGACACGAGAGTGGGTGCAAATCAAATCTAGTTCCAAGGGCTACCAGCCTGACTTGTGGCGGGGAAGGGGCTTGAACTAGCAAACTGTTTTGCCACTACACATGTCCAACACACACTTCTAGTGTTAATGCAAGAAACTTAAGACTCAGAATCTGCACCGGTAACTGGTGACCATGATGGGTAATATGTAAAAAGGTTACTAATCTTTATTGATTTCAATACTGTAATCCTATAATCCAGAGCCTTCAAGAATGTGTATGCACCCATCAAAGACTGCTTTAAAGAGGTATTGGAACATGAGTGTAGAGCTGCCCATGAGCGACAATGGGTGGATCTAGCAATCACCATCCTAGACCGACTGGATTCAGATGAATTCATAAAAGGTATAGTAGAATGCTTTTGTATAACTTAGAAGCTTTAGGGAGTGGTCTTTATTTAATATCGGGGGGGGGGGGGTCGGCGTATTTTTGTGCCCCCTCCCCCCCCCCCTCAAGAGAGTTTGAAATATTTCCACTCCCCCCTCCCCTGAGTCGGGTCAAAAATGTTCCTCCCAAATCTCTTTGAACCTAAGTCGCCAAAAAAGGGGGTCGAAATTTGTCTGCCCCCCCCAACCCCCAAACCCCCCTCCCCCCCTGTGGATAAATAATCCTCACTCCCTCAACAAACTTTAGCTGTGCAGATTTGGGGTGGGGGCTGGGGGGACAGACACAACATTTTTTTAGCTATTAGCTTAGTTGTTATGTGGTTGATGACCATATATGTTAAGAGTAGTTACCAGCAAGTAGTCTAGTGGGTCAATTGATTTATCTGCATTTAATGTCATCTCTTATCTTTATTAAAGGAAGAGAAGCAAAATGCATCCTTTGACTAACTACAACTATGATCACATTGGATGACAAAGTCAGAGTTCCTGTAAGTCTGATAGTGATACCTGAGAGAGCCCTGGGATATGTACTATGATCATATCCTGGGGAAAGGTGTCAGTATCAGAATGCTCCTTGTTTCTCTATTCATATGTAAACTTGTGTAGACAATTTTATATGATATGAACGTACTCTGAAAACTGTTTCATTTCAATTGTTTTAATGGAATTATGAATTTATGGCTCATTGTAATAAAGACAAGAAAATGTCTACGGGATATCAAATCCTATGTACTCTCAATGATGACATCTAGTGGTAAGCTCAGGAACAATACTTGCCCACTTAGCCCAGGGATAGCCCAGGTGAACCCCACTCTTTTGGGGAAAGGTCTTTGAAATGTGATCATGAAAGTTGTGTTGGTAGAATTAGCCCAGAAAGTGAAGTTGGTGGGTTGGCCCACATGGGGCCCACCTGGCAACCCACACCGAGACCATGGAAAACCCATGCAGACCTCAGCCCACTTAGCCCAGCACTAGCCCAGGCGAAACCCAGGTAGACAACATGGCATAAGAAAAATAATTTGAACTTGCATTTTCTAGAAAAAAGGGACAAGTGAGGATAAATTAAAGTATCTGCAATGCAAGAAATCCATAAAAAACTAAGTTCAGTACATGGGCTCAGCCCACCTGGGCCCTATCTGGGAAACCCAGAGACACCTTTGCCAAGTTTACCCATTTCCAACCCACTTTCACAAAAACACATATAATGTCAATTTAAAAGGTAAATTCATTGAATATTTCAGAAATGAGTATGAATTGAAGGTTTTGCAGTGCGAACATGACATGTTGATATTCTAGGCTGTGACCAGATGGGCCCCATCTGGAAGCCCTGACAATTACCAGTTTATACCCAGATATGGGCTAGCCCATGGTGCCCAGAGACACGCCCATATAGGGCCCATTTGGGTGTGTTGGCTGGGAGGTGACCCGACCGCCCCTATGAAAACAGGGCCAACCCTACATTTTCTATGCAATTTTAAAGAAATGATCATATTTCTACACATTTTTTTGGTCAGTTTTAGGTTTACAAAAAAAATGAAAAAAAATCCCCATTTTTACACTTTTTTGTTCAATTCAAAGGTATCGTACAGGGGCTATAAAAAAAGTTTTAAAAAAAGAAATCAGACCTACCGGCCATAGACATTCTTCCCATGTTACCTGAAACAAACCTTTTTTTGTTTGACATTGTCTAGATTTGGCAATCTTTGACACCTGTAACACGCAGTTAGTGCAAATCGGCCTCAAGACATGTCAGCTCAGTATTGAAGCAAAAGAAAGTGCGGTCACGTGTGGGTGAGTATAACTTTACACTATATATATTCCCAGGTTATGAACAGATGACGAGACGAGTCCCCTACCAATCGCAGGTCAGGAGGCCATATTTGTTCACATAGTTATCACATAGTAGCACATAGGTAACAAAGAAACAAAAACAAAATGTCACAGGTTAGGCCACTCAAATTTTTTATTATTTTTTTTTACATTTTTGATGAAAAATATGTTAAAATTGGAAAAAATATTGGCAAATTTGGTATCAAATTAAAGCTTATGCTGTTTGTGGTACAGTCAGCTATGAATAACTTGCATTAAAACACAATTCAGGGATCAATAAACATTGAATTACTAAAATGTAAAAGTTGATCGCGAAAAGTCTAAATTTCCCTATACATTTCGGCCTTGAGTAAAAAAAAGAAAAAAAAAACTAAATAGAAAAACGCCCTCGTCACATTTTTCACTCCTTGGTGATGAGAAACAATTTTTTTTTTGAGTGGCCTTACATGTCCAACAGCTACCAGCCTTCTGGTTGCTAACAACACCAGAGACCAACCTCCCCCAGGTGGGCATGTGGGGAACTACCTTATGCACCTTGCTCTACCTGGAGGAATATATCCAACAATACTGCACATTATTGGCGCCATATCTTTGTTTTCCATTTGTAAGAGTTTATGCTGCTCAAAGGTTTTGTTGCTCATTTGAACTCATCTGCAGTATTTCCTCCAAGCACCATATTCTAGATTGTATTCTTGTGCATCTTGTAGACCATTAGGCAAAGGACCATGCAGGCGGAAGACTGCTGAAGAGGAAGGAGATACTTGCAGGTAAAGAAACAAACCATTTGCATCTTTGATGTTGCTAGTATACCCGATGTGTGGCACAAAAGAATTGATTTCCCTAAAAATGAGACAGTTCACAAATAATGTATTTGACTTCCTATCTGTTCCATTCGCTCTAATTCCCTCCGAGTTGGCTCTAATTGGGTTTTATTGCTTAATATATAGACAAATGTCAACGCCCATTGATACAGTCTCTGTTGTATTTCATGAGTGGGGGCTGGGGCAGTATCCCACGAAGCCGCAGGCTGAGTGGAATGCACCCCAGCCCCCACAAGTGAAATACATCAGAGCAATATCAATGTAGTTGGCATTTGTGTTTATTTTTTTATTTGAAGCCATTCAATGAATGAAAATCAACTTTTTCTTAGCCCATTGAATACGGCCATGTTGTATTCAATGGGGGCATTGAATACGGCCCTTCAGTGCTAAAGCATAGGACATTTTGTATTTCAAAAAAATAAAGGGTCAGTTTGGTATAAAAGCGTGCACGGTTTTATTCCCCGATTGAAAACACACTAGAAAGGCCCATGGTATGGGGACATTGGATCCCTTTGAGACCTATTAGCACCCATTGATGACATTTAATTGACCTTTATCCTCTAAATATTGTACTTTTACAGTGGAATACATTTAAGTAAAATTTTGAAAAATCGGATATACTCACATTAATCTAGGGCTCCACTACCTGATTTTCAGGGGGTAATTTTCACGAACCAAACATATGTGTCTCTACAGTCTAAACAGGTCAAGACAAAACATGTTTCTTGTGTATTGTATGTATTGTGACTAAATCGGCAGATTAGAGCCCTGTGTATGGGGGAGCATCCGATAAATAAAGTTCAAACCTGTTTGATATGAGATTGGAAGCTCAGATCGGCCTGAAATGCAAAATTGGGGTTTAAATCGGGACCTAGCTTGCATTATATAGTCGTGGCTATTCTATTCATCACCTGAGCACAGAGTATTTATAAACATAGATATATTTACAAACACAAACCTAGGTCAGGTTCTACAATACCTCGCTGTATAAAGTATATGGCACTATGATTTCATGGTGTGAGTAGCGCCGATTTGAGTAAAAAAATCGGGTACTGAAGCTCTAGCTATAGACCCTGATGCCTATAGCAATTAAATCATGACGATCAGTTGTTGAAAAAAGTGCAGAGCAAGCATTGCTATCTGTAGTCAGGACACTGACTTTCAATGATGTTACATTTTTACCTAGAAAAAGAAGTGCCATATCATGACAAAGTATGGACCAATTTCCACTTGGACGCTTTTGCAGATGCTATTGAAAGTGTAGCTTTGCCCAACCCTCCCACTGTCTACGCTTAAGGGCCGAGTCATTTAAAGGGTGATTCCACTGAGGCAAATCCCTCGGATCAGATGAACCTTCTCAATGTTAAACCTATGGACGAATCACGTCAGATCCGACAGATTTACCTGGGTGGATTCACCCCTATAGTATCAGGCGGGGGGGGGGGGGGGGGCTTAGTGGATTTTCCCAAGACTGCAATTTTTATTCCACACCCCACCACCAATTAGCCGAAAGTAATCTCGACCCATTGCCCCCACTACATTCCCCAAAAATACATGCCCCCTCCCCAAAAATACATGCGTGTTAGCGGGTACTTAAATGGACCTATTTTATAATCTTCTCTCTGCATTGTTACATTTTAACAGTATTATGGATGAACTGCGCCATTGCATTGACACAGTCCTGGACCAGTCCTGTGCAGTGAAGCCGACTTTCTTTGATGTGGTTTTACTTGATGTTAAGAAAGTTCTCTGCAAATGTGGAGGTAGGTATCTTTGCGCTGTAGCAAGTCCGGGAAAAGTCGGTTCCATTTTGTTTCCTTTTAACTTATAAATGTGGTACAATCTGCGAAAAGGGATCTTATTGCAGGGTGAAAAAGGCCACATAATAAGTTACATATGAATTTAAAATGATATAGAGCCATGACTCTGCAATTATAATTGTAAATCTTATGCTCCCATTTATGGGTAAATGTATTTATATTGTTTTGTGTAGGACCATTCCAACCACCATGTGATGGAAGGTGGGAGCTGTGAGGCACTTTGAGGCACAACTCTGGGAGAAAAGTGCACCCCAGACATACACCTCTGCATGCACTAGTGAATAGTTATACTCACATGGGAGCGTTGACAAGATAATCTTTCCAATTTTAAAATCATTACAATCTTAAAATCTTTCCAATCTCAAAATTGATAATCTTAAATCGATAATCTTAAAATCGATAACGTTAAGACTAGAGGGCATCACCATCTTTGGGTAGAATACACACTGCGGGCTCCCTCTTTCCACATGGCTAAAGTAGGCATTGGCAGGCTTACATCAATAAAGCTAAAGAGCAGGTGGGGTTGGTTATGGGTGTGTTGTCATTTTCCAAAAGAAAAGAGAAGAAAAAGTCTCATAAGAATAAGAAATTATCCTTCAGATTCTTATAGTATATACTGTAATCCACGAAGTGTTTATAATCTATGAAAAATGATTTATCATTGTCTTGTGTAACTGTTTACAGTATTCCCATAATGTATGAAAATACTAAATTGAAAAAGATATGAATAGTATGGCAACTGATTTTGGAAAATGTATATTTGATCATAAAGTATCAAACAAGTATGTGTCAGTGATATGACTTCGCTATTGAGCAATAAATATGGAACAAAAATGTGTCTCAATGTATTTGTGTGATCTTTATCATGTATTTATGATGTTAGTGTGGATATGTCTATTCTCATTTAATCAATCAGTTATCCCTTAGTTATTACCAACTTGAAAATTGAATGAAACTGTGTTCCCTAAAAAATTCAATAATAAATTGACCAATAACATTTTATAATTAGCTAAGGTCTCTAGTAACCATGGACAAGGGAGGCCATTATAACAATTTCAGCAAGACTTTATTCATCAGAACCTTGGGCCCGGAGTGAGGATCCCCTTGAGTGTTCCCTCAGTAATATCCACCATAGCTGCCATAGCCATGTCTGCCATAGTTGCCACCATATCCTCCATATCCACCAAACCCGCCATAACCTCCATATCCACCATACCCATGTCCATGACCATAAAAGTATATGTCATAGCCAGTCACACCAAGAGGAGTACCGGGGACGCCATCCTTAAAGGCAGTTCCAGTTCCAGCTCCAAGACCATTAGCGATATCATTGAGAGCAAGCTGATGACGGGCATTGTTCCTGTTCACCTCTGATTCATAGCCACTTGGAAAGCAGTTAAAAACGAAATAGAATTATTAGATGGTATCAGAAACTTGTTATCTAAAGCCTGAAGTTCTGAATTCCTAAAGAAAATGACCAAATCAAAATAACAATCACATACCTAAAAAGACCCTCTCTATGAGCCTTTGCCTTTATATCACATGATTTTCAATTTATATTGTATTCATCTAGGCTATAAAGAACAAAACAAATTGCTGATCTGATGATGTCACTGACCATGTGATACAGCTGCATTGTATCACATAAGGGTCATGTCATACAGGATTTCTAGTACTTAAGCATAGTTACTGCCAAGTCAATCAATTTTTCAATATCAATTTTAATTTAAAATTTCAATTTCAATTCAGAATTTAAAATTTCAATTTAAAATTTAAAATTCAAATTCAAATTCAATTAGTCTGGCATGAAATAAAAAAGCCCATGCCATTTACGGATCATTGATATTGGTGTTCTTAAAAATCATTCTGCCAAGCACGCCACTTACTTGTGGGGATCCGTAGGGAAGATTGCAGCTTCACTCAGGCAGAATGCCACAGCAGCAAGGACGACAAATCGGATCATGTTGAGTGTGTGCAGCTCTGTGAGTTGTATGAGGTACCTGGTGCTGCCTCCCTTATATACCCACTACTACAGTACCAAGCACACATGACCAGCATAACTGATGCACTTGAGTATTAACTTATGTTATTTTTAATTTAGCTGGATTCAGTGCTTGACAAAGACCTTTATGTTAGCATCATGAATTCACCATTTGTTGCCAACTTTTTCATTTACATCATGAACAAAGGAGATTGCAAGAATATAACAAAACCTTTCATGGCACAAAGTCCAGATTGCAGAGATGATCCCTCAGCAGCAACTAAACCAACTACCATAGAATTACAAACATCTCAATTGTTATCTCTCAGAAAAGGTTGCTTAACTATATAGTGACAGAGCGTGGCTGATACCTTTGTTTATAATGGTTGATATCTATTAACAAAAATATGATTTCCATCATAATCTTGTTTTGTACTTTAATCTAAAGGACTCAGTATCCTTTACCGTCATCTCCTTGACAATGCATGTTAGTTGTTACATATTCTTCATACAAGAAGCATGGCCTACAATGAATATGTAATATTAGTAGTCATAGCACCTCACTGAGTATTAAAATTAAAAAAAAATGCTGTGTGTTCTACTTGACAAATCCGACTGAGGCCAAAACGGGAAAAAAACATGTTTGTTTCAGGTACCATGGGAAGAAAAAGTAGGGTCTATAGTATAGGTCGGATCTCTTTTTGCATTTCTTTTTTAAAACGTGAATGTACTAGCCAGCTTCTCCAGATACCCTAGAATTGGAATGCGTTTTTTCCCTCCAACGCTGAATGCTGCATTCATGGTCGTCAGTTTATTAATTACAATAATCTATTTAATTATTTATTTAAATTACAAACTCCGACAAAACCGACAAAAACTTACATCACCCCTCATCTCAAATACTCACCCCCAGAGGGCAACACATTATTTAATGAAACAAAAGGTTGATATAAATGGAATTAAAATCATTTAAAAACTAGAATACATTTCTTAAGGCTGTGTCTCACGAGTCTGGGCTAATGTGAACATCCTTGACTTGGTTCCATCTTTGACTAAGTGACATCTTTATCCTCCTGACAGAAGATGGTATATTTAGGGCAGGTAAAGTTATATATGGAGATATAACCACCACCATTTTCTTTATACTAACCCTTACATATCAAAGAAGAAATTTATTTTTCTTAAATCTTTTTTTCATGGTGGCCGGTCAAAGATGGCACCTTGGCAAAGATGGCACTCGGTCAAAGATGGCACCTGGTCAAAGATGGCACCCAGTCAAAGACATTCACATTGGCCCCATCTAATGAGACACAGTCTGTGTCTCACAAACTTGGGCTGATGTGTTTGTCTATGACCGGGTGCCGTCTATGACCGGGTGCCGTCTATGACCGGGTGCCGTCTATGACCGGGTGCCGTCTATGACCGGGTGCCGTCTACGACCGGGTGCCGTCTACGACCGGGTGCCGTCTACGACCGGGTGCCGTCTACGACCGGGTGCCGTCTACGACCGGGTGCCGTCTACGACCGGGTGCCGTCTACGACCGGGTGCCGTCTACGACCGGGTGCCGTCTACGACCGGGTGCCGTCTACGACCGGGTGCCGTCTACGACCGGGTGCCGTCTACGACCGGGTGCCGTCTACGACCGGGTGCCGTCTACGACCGGGTGCCGTCTACGACCGGGTGCCGTCTACGACCGGGTGCCGTCTACGACCGGGTGCCGTCTACGACCGGGTGCCGTCTACGACCGGGTGCCGTCTACGACCGGGTGCCGTCTACGACCGGGTGCCGTCTACGACCGGGTGCCGTCTACGACCGGGTGCCGTCTACGACCGGGTGCCGTCTACGACCGGGTGCCGTCTACGACCGGGTGCCGTCTACGACCGGGTGCCGTCTACGACCGGGTGCCGTCTACGACCGGGTGCCGTCTACGACCGGGTGCCGTCTACGACCGGGTGCCGTCTACGACCGGGTGCCGTCTACGACCGGCTATCTAAAAAAGTTGTTTGGAGGGATAAACATTTTTTTAATATTTTTTTTTACAATTTTTATTCATAAATTTATTTTTTTAAATTTAATAAAATCTTTTTTATTCCTCCAAACAACTTTTTTAGATAGCCGGTCATAGACGGCCCTGGTTCATAGATGGCACCTGGTCATGGACGGCACCTGGTCATAGACAAACACATCAGCCCAAGTTTGTGAGACACAGCCCACAGCCTTAGATGGCTCACGTTCAACCTTGAACCAGGGTCAGTGTTCACCTCGTCAGTGACTATGACCTCAGAGTCAACAAACATACGTGACAAATCTGTATCCAGAGTGGCCATGACCGATATTATTATTTCTGTGAATCTGTTTCCTTTTTTCTTCTACATACCAAATACATTGTTTGTTAAACTCTGCCGGTAATTATTATCTCATCTGCCAAGCGTAACCTTCTGACCTTCTCCTTTGTTCGGGACCTTCATCATTGCCTGTGACTCGAAAGAACATTTGCTTTTGAAGATAGATGTTAAAAAGTACATAAGTTAATAAGTTAATGCATCAGTTAAGCTGGGCACGTGTGTATACTAATGTAACAGTGGGTATATAAGACAAAGCAGCACCAGGTACCTCATACAACTCACAGAGCTGCACACACTCAACATGATCCGATTTGTCGTTCTTGCTGCCGTGGCTTTCTGCCTTGCTGAAGCTGACCCGGGCGGTCATGACCGTCGTGTCCCTCACAAGTAAGTAATATATAGACAGAGGTGCACAGTAATCCATCTAATCCACACTTTGGGACAAACACACCCCTGGGATAGCTCTCCTAGTTGTGTGGACAAACGTTAACAGCACAATCTTAACACAGATCTAAGGTCGTCTTAATTATCTTAACATGTCTTAGACTATCTTAAAAGTGTTACTAAGCAAATGAGGATGGCACCACCAGTACACAGTTCATTGTAGGATAGGCTAGTAGACTAGTATGTAATGAGGGGCTATGCCCCCCAACCCCTGTTTTATTTTCTTTTAGATGTTTATGTTGTCACATCTGGGTGTAGAGTATATATTATAAAGGCGAACTCCAGCTAGCATAATGTGGGTATGTGACACCAGGTGGCAGATACAAGTCTCAATACAAAACAGGACTGCCTTGAATTAAGACATTATAAGATGTAAGATGAAGATTGCGCTGTTAACGTTTGTCCGCACACCTGGGAGAGCTATCCTGAATTTGCGGGACTAACTGCTCAAGTGACCAGACATAGCTCATTTTACCTGTAATCACAAAAAAACACTTTTCTGTTTCCGGGCCTATCCTCTAGATGGCACCACTGTAAGTTGGTAACATTGCTGTATATATCTGCTCCCGCACCCCCTTTATTTCTCTCTATTTATTTCTTCTTTTTCTTTTTTTTTGAAACTCTAACAGAACTATAACTGAACCCATTTACCTCTGAAGGATGGGATGGTTTAGACTAAAGGAAAGGACATTTACACTTGCAGACTTACAGTGGTGCCATCTAGAGAGTACTAAATGTGGCACAGGGGACCACAAGTGGAGAAAAACACTTAGTTTGGATACAGCTGAGCTGATATTTTTTTTGATTTTATAACGTATTTATTAGACATGGTCAATTTCAAAATACGATACATTTTCAAAATAGCTCAAGGCTCACAGGTATATCAATGGCAAATATAATCAATATACTGGCATGTATCAGACAATATAGGTATGTGCTATACATTCAACATTATCACATACAGGCGATAAGGAGATAACACAATATACATCGGATTCAGAATCTAGATACACTCATCATTAATCTATATTTTATATACACATTACACAATGGTGATGGCAAATATGACATGGGTTGTTTGGTAATTTGCATAATCAAACTCACAGGTTAGAGCAGTTTGCCCTCTTTTATTGGGCTTGTTTTTTAGCAAAGAGAGACAGAATTGTGGGCTTGGCCTGATGAATATAGTATTGAGAGTAAACCCCATGTCACTTTGACCATTACCGATACTGCATGGGTTGACATGGTGGTGGGAATGGGGTTGTCATCGTTATGCTAATTCTGTTATATTTTCTCACAGTGGCTACGAGTCTGGTGTGAATAAGAACAACGCTGTTCGACAGCTCTATATCAACAAAGTTGCCAACAATGTGGGAGCTGGAGCTGGAACTGCCTTCAAGGACGGCGTCCCCGGCACTCCTCTTGGTGTAACTGGCCATGACAGATACTCCTATGGTCATGGTTACGGATATGGTGGATATGGTCACGGAGGATATGGTGGATATGGAGGATATGGAGGATATGGTGGTAACTATGGTGGACATGGTTATGGTAACTATGGAGTATACTATTAGAGGAAGACTCTTACAAGGTATTCCCCTATGATTGAACAACCAGCAAAATTATCCGAGGATAACACAAGTCATGATCCGGGAAATCTTTGATATGACCACCTGCTGAATAAAGTCTTGATGAACTCTTAAATCTTGTCTCCCTTGTCTGTTGTCATTGCAGACATTAACAGACCGTACTATTTTGTTGGCTGTTGATATTCTATTTAACAGAGTGGTCATGGTTTTGTTTAGATATCGATACTGACGTTGATTCTGGCTATGATTATGATGAACATATGACGAGACATGAAATGGACTTGGGCCATGTCTAGAATACGGCCTATTTATAACATTTTATACACAGTCAAGCGGTCAAAAAAGAAAAAAAATCAAATATGACAAGCAAGTGTACACACGACCGCTCTGGGTCGTCTCTCAAGCAGCAATAAGCCCTGGATACCGACACCACACCTAGTACACAATATTAACACCAGATGGCAGGGTGGTGACCAGTTCCAGCAGCAGTGCGAGCTGCACCCACCAGGGGGCGAATTGGTCCAAGTCTATCGATACAACCAACAACTCTGGTTGTTCATCTCTATCAAATAGATAATATGTGTACAGACCTACATGCCATGAGAGGGATTTATTTTCTAAAGTTATTTACTAAGCATAAACTTCATTGTGTGGACACTTTGTGATGGCAGGCTGTGAACATAATGTGATATGGACACTTTGTAGCATGTGGACAATACAGGCGCAACACACCCCCTTAATTGAGTTTGAGTTTTAAGTTTGATATTCTTTTATTTATACTAAATCATGAATAAGACCAGGTGCCGTCTCATTATACTCCAGTTCAGGCGGCATAATAATGAAATGAATAATCTAATCTAAAATTATGAAATAAAGTACACATAGCTGTTATGCAGCATGTATGGGGTTTTATGCCTAGGTTCTTTTATGGGGACAATATGTCGCCAGGACATATTAAGGTATAAACGTTACCGCCACGTTGGAGCACTGTGGTCACACTTATGTACTCATACATTAATGTGCATACTATATTATTCATTCCAATGATTATCTGTGTGGACTTAAGCATCAGGAGAACGACTGTGCGAGGGTTAGGAGCATACAGTGTCATTGTGACTCAGGCCTGCTGTCTGCTAGGCCGGTTCCACTTCCATACACTAGGGGAGTGGTGGGCAGGAAGGCTTGGGAGCCAGTCAGGGCTCAGCCAATGAGAAGCATTACATGGACTGGCACCGGGGGTGGAGGATCCACCGCTCTGCCACTTCTCCCTCACCAGCCGCCGCTGCCGGGTCTCACTCCCGCACACACACACACCACTACTGACTTTGAAAAATGTGGAGAATATTATTGATCTTGGTGTCAATTTCTATGTTGTTGCCCCTGAGGAAGCTGAATTCACTACTTTTAAAGCCCTTATATCAGTTCTATTGAGTGAAATAGCTGTTTTATGCAATAGTTATGTTCATTCTCAATGCAATTCTATTGTCATGTCATTTCATTTTCAAAACTATGTCTCATGTACCATTGAAAACCAAATGGGCCCCAGATGGGAATAATCGTTACACTGCAAATTATACATCAGTGCACTAGTTAAGTGAGGGAGTGAGTGAGTGAGTGAGTGAGTTGAAGAGGGGGAGTTGTGCTGTACTATAGGAGAAAAATCTTGCATATAAGCCACACCCAGACTCTGTGCGGCTCTCACCCTCCCTCCTGACACTATAGTCAGGTGAGTGAATGACAGATCAGGGGGGGGGGGGGGGGGCTTTGGTCCTTTAATTCTGTACCACCACTAGTTAGGTGAGTGAGTGAGAGTGTGAGTGAGTGAGTGAGTGAGTGAGTGAGTGAGAGTGTGAGTGAGTGAGTGAGTGAGTAAGTGTGTAAGTTGAAGGAGGGGGGGTGCTTCTCACACTCTCTCTGATGTCTGACCACTATTCAGGTGGTAGTTGGAGGGGGGAAGCTTCTGGTCCTCTTATGTCTGACCACTAACCAGGTGAGGGGCACTTCTGGCCCTCTTATGTCTGACCACTAACCAGGTGAGGGGCACTTCTGGCCCTCTTATGTCTGACCACTAACCAGGTGAGGGGCACTTCTGGCCCTCTTATGTCTGACCACTAACCAGGTGAGGGGTGCTTCTGGCCCTCTTACGTCTGACCACTAACCAGGTGAGGGGCACTTCTGGCCCTCTTATGTCTGACCACTAACCAGGTGAGGGGTGCTTCTGGCCCTCTTACGTCTGACCACTAACCAGGTGAGGGGCACTTCTGGCCCTCTTATGTCTGACCACTAACCAGGTGAGGGGCACTTCTGGCCCTCTTATGTCTGACCACTAACCAGGTGAGGGGCACTTCTGGCCCTCTTATGTCTGACCACTAACCAGGTGAGGGGCACTTCTGGCCCTCTTATGTCTGACCACTAACCAGGTGAGGGGTGCTTCTGGCCCTCTTACGTCTGACCACTAACCAGGTGAGGGGCACTTCTGGCCCTCTTATGTCTGACCACTAACCAGGTGAGGGGCACTTCTGGCCCTCTTATGTCTGACCACTAACCAGGTGAGGGGTGCTTCTGGCCCTCTTATGTCTGACCACTAACCAGGTGAGGGGCACTTCTGGCCCTCTTATGTCTGACCACTAACCAGGTGAGGGGCACTTCTGGCCCTCTTATGTCTGACCATTAACCAGGTGAGGGGCACTTCTGGCCCTCTTATGTCTGACCACTAACCAGGTGAGGGGCACTTCTGGCCCTCTTATGTCTGACCACTAACCAGGTGAGGGGCACTTCTGGCCCTCTTATGTACGACCAACTAGGCAGGTAAGTGCAGGGGATTTCTTTGAAATATTAAACAAATTACTATTACTATTTGATGTACTTATCTGACATGGTGGTCACATTTAAGGGAGAAAAGACGTTGAAACTGGAATTTTCAAGGTGAGGTGGTCGCATTAGAGGGATGGTCACACTAGAGGGGGTTTAACACTTTGGGACTGCATTAACATTGTGAGGTTGGCATTATGCGTGAATGCATTCACTCATTTTGATGATAAATTCATTCAAGTACTATTTGTGGACCATAAAGTGTTAAGATTTAACCTGACCATTGGCGGATCCAGGGCGGGCCCGACGGGCCTTGCCCGCTCCCCCCCCTAAAAGGGACAAGAGAGAGGAAAAAAGGAAAATAAAGAGGGAAGGGAACAACAGCATATAGCACATTGCAGCCTATTTTGATGGAGCATTATCATAAGTCATAAGGACTGAGGGGGGTGATGGACACATCTCATTCAGATTTGAGCATTGTGTAATTGGGAAGGGGTGCTGGAAGAAGACATTGAGAGTGAGAAAGGGTCACATTGATGGGGACATATTGTTAAGGAAGGAGGGCCAAACACCTTTCATCTAAGGTATCCCATCTGTCTTTTCCAATATCTCTCTCAATACTCCCTCTTGTCAGGTACCAAGGACTATCATGATTCAAATTCGCAAATTTGAATACACGTGAAAATCTACTTTAAAGCAAATTCGCGAAAATCTTTACACACAAACATTTATAAGTTTACTGTACGAAGTATGAATCTGATTCTAATATCACAAACTGTTCACAAAGTAATTATAATCTATGGATATTGATCGATCAAAGTATTGTGTACTGTATTTACAGTATTCTCATAATGTTTGAAAAAACAAGATTTTAAAAGATAAATAGTCTGTAAACTAATTTTGGAAAAGAATAATTCATTGCATAGAATCAATAAAGTATGTGTCGGTGAAATGGAAATAAAATTGGAAGAAAGATGCTTTTGTATTTATATAATTCTATTATGAGTTCATGATGTTAGTGTGATATGTATATCTTATTTAGCTATTGCCTGCTTGAAAATTAAATGGAAATGTGTTCCCTATTCAAATCAATAATAATTTGACTAATAGTATTTCATAGCTAGCTAAGGTCTACAATAAACACAGGAAGAGAATTATAAAGATTTCAGAAAGACTTTATTCATCAGAACTGCATATCAGAAGGTTTCTTGGGTCTGGAGTGAGGGTCATCTTCAGCTTATTTAGCTGTTTTTCTTGTGCTGCACTCTCAAGGAAGTGTGTTGTAAGAGTGTTCACTCAGTAATATCCGCCATAGCTGCCATAACCATGTCTGCCATAGTTGCCACCATATCCTCCATATCCACCATATCCTCCATAACCACCATATCCTCCATATCCGCCATAGCCACGTCCTTGACCATAGGAGTATTTGTCATGGCCAGTCACACCAAGAGGAGTGCCGGGGACGCCGTCCTTAAAGGCAGTTCCAGTTCCAGCTCCAAGCCCATTAGCAATATCATTGAGACCTAGCTGACGAATAGCGTGGTTCCTATTTACCTCTGATTCATAGCCACTGGGGAAGCAGTTGAAAAATGAAATAGAATTAATAGAAGGTATTGGGAACTTATAATATAAAGCTTAAAGTCCTGAATTCCTTAAGGATCAGGTTAACAATCACATACCCCAAAAGACCCTCGCCATGGGCCTTTGCCTTTATTCATGACTTTTTCTGTGGACATAAAGAGTGGGTTAATGCTGCTATAAAACCAACTGGACATGTCGGTGCAGCCCCCTGGGGGTTTGGGGCAGAACTAGTAGCTGGTCTCAGCTGGACTGACCTACCACCCCACCTGGTGTGATATGTTGGTGTCTGGTGCCTGGCAACCACAAAACAGTGCGGGTAGACACAAAGCACAGAGACAGCGACAGGTCGACGAATATTTGTGGATCAACAAGGGAAAAGGGACCTCCGCGGGGGATTTTTAGTACCAACTTTGGCCACCAGGGGGCTCCATATAGCCAACAATGTTCAAAATATCATAAAAATAAAAGAGCCCATGCCATTTACGGATCATTGATATTGATATTTGGTTTAAAAGTTAAACTGTTCTTAAAAACTCATTCTGCCACTTACTTGTGGGGATCTGTATGAGGGTTGAATCCAGCTTCTGTCAGGCAGAAAGCCACGGCAGCGAGAATGACAAATCGGATCATGTTGAGTGTGTGCAGCTCTGTGAGTTGTATGAGGTACCTGGTGCTGCCTTGTCTTATATACCCACCGTCACATTACTATGCACACATGACCTGCATTACTGATGATATATCAACCTACAAGGTATTACGTTTTAATAAAGATCTTTTTAGTGCCAGGCATTAGCCCTATTGTTAGCATCATTAATTTGCCATTGATTTCCCTTTTTTAATATTTACATCATGGACAAAGGAGATTGCAAGGATATAACAAAACCTTTCATGGCACCGAGCCCAGATTCCAGAGGTGGCCTCTCAGCAACAGCTGAACCAACTATCACATGGTAGACTTACCACTTGTGGAGGCTCGTTGGCAGTGCAAACATGGCTTATATCTCTGGTAGTATTCCACAGAGACCTATGATTAGGATACCTAGTTATGGGAGTAGTGTGACAGTATTGACAGCCAATAACTACTAGATTTCATGTATTATCAACGAGATATTCTCTATCAAAGATTAGTTAACTAACATCCCAATTTCAACAAGTGTCAGACACTTTGGATTTTGTGGTGTTTTTCTTAATGAATAAGGGTTCACTATGAAGTTTTGTTATAACAGGAAATGGGAAACATCAAACAAGTTCATCGTCCTAAGAAAGTATCAAGAGTATTCAAACGTTTTAATATTCAGGACCAATGAACCTTCAGAAAATACCTACATTCCAGAACGTGTATCTTGGATATACATTTTGAAGTACTTACATTCAATGGCACACAGACGAGGGATATATAAACTGGCCCAGAACTGCCTCATTTCTTGTAAAGACTACAAATTTAACTTCCTTAGAAATGGACCAGCGAAATAATGCCAAGAAAACCAATGATATATAAGATATGAGAGGAGGGAGGAATATAGCAGGCTTCAGTTTTCCCAGCGTGGAGGAAAGACGGTGGACGCACTGCCTTTGTAGCATCACACCAAATGGGTTAAATCTACTAGACTAACCTAGACCTAGGCCCAAACCCTCAATTATCCGTCGAATCAAAAGTTTTCCCGGTAGGACAGACCGTCCATGAGGTGACTAGCTGCCTGTTGGTACCATGAGTAGACCGGTATGTCTCAATCAGGGTGCTATCAGGGTGCCAATCTTCCACAAGGCTATTATAGACATTGGGCTGATCGTCCTCCGGGCCAATCGTCATAGGACCTATTGTCCACGGGGCTCCGTGTCTGGGAACTGGTCTACTTAAGGTACCAATAGACCAGCCACCCTAGTAGCAAGCCCGCACAGGGCCAATTTGGTTTTAGCTCGGATCGGCTGTTTGAAGTCGGACAAAACTGAGCTGGGTTTCATGTTGGGCAGATGGCTGGGCTGAAGTGTGGCCCCCATCGGGCTGCCCATTTTGGGCTCAGATCAGTTTCAAAGCAGGCTGCCCGATTTGGGCTAAGATCAGTTTCAGAGTGGGCTGCTTGCTTTGGGTTCATGTTGGGCAGATGACAGGAAGCCGGTCCAAAACCTGATCTGAGCCCAATTCGGGCAGCCCACTTGGGGCCATACCAAAGCCCAGTGCCCTAAACCAACGGGCGCCCATCATGGGCGGTGTACCCTAATACTCAGCAGAGATACAACCATTAGCATAGGCTGGGTGAGGGGTCAGCTGGTGTGGAGTGGCAATTTACAATCCTAATTTTATGGCCTGACCCTAACGTTTTTTTTGGGGGGGGGGGACATTTTGGAGAAAAATTAGCTTTAGGGCCTAAATCTGGCAAAATAATTTTAAAATGTACTAGATTTACCAAATTATCATGAAATCATTTGGCAAAATTTAAAAACCAATCGACCTACCTACCCTATTCTTCTTGGCCATGTTACCAGAATACAATCTTATTTCTTGGCCTAAGCTGTTGATGTAAACTGTCCACAATCTAGTTCATCGTTCTTCCATGTGCCAACAACATGAAGCATTATGTTTTAACCATGTTATCAGGTCGAAGCAATGACCAGAAAACTACCCTGCAAAGACTTATGAAGCCGGTGCCATTTCTCTCCATGCCTCCCTCCACATTACCCCCACCCCTCCCATCTCCAAAGGTGTGAATGCTCAAGGCAGGTTCATTTTTGGGGCTGCCTTACCCCTCTGCTTGTTATGTAATCCCATTGAATACACCTCCCTCTAGGCCCTTCTGGTGTGTTAGTAAAGAATACACATACAAATATAATTCAAAATTCAGTTTTCTCAGCTGCTATACTTCTGGTACCAAAGTTCTCCTGGATTTTACTAAATTATATTGTGGTTCTACTGATGGGGTACTTTTTTTCTGTCACAAATTTGGCACACCAGTCACATTTGCATTCTTCTGAGAATAGAGAGCTACTCTCTCCCATGTCTGGTGCAAGTATTTAGTATACTACTTTTAGAAATCGTTGGGAGATATTTCCCACAATGGCTTCATAAGCCAGAGTGAAAAAAGACTACAGGTTCAAAAGTCGCTGGCATAGTCATTTTAAGGAGTTGCCAGCACCTGGTTATGACACTGACCTACTGTAACATTACTATGCACACAATACCAGCTTAACTGATGCATTTGAATATTAACTTATGCACTCTTTTATATTTATCTTCAAATACAAATGTTCCACAGGCAATGACGAAGGTCCTAAACACGGATAAAGTGGGAAGTTTCCACTTGACAGATGTAGGAGTAGGGGCCGGATTCCCCGTACCCTGGTGGAAAGCCTGAAGGGGTGAAACTCCTGGGTAATCCTCCCCCTCTGTACCATAGCAATCCAGTAACGTGAGACACGGTATATCTGATAGGACAAGGGGATGTACCTCAGTGGTAGAGCAATCGCTTGGCAAGCAGAAGGCCCCGGGTTCGAGTCCCGGTGTCTCCAAAAACGTCATTTTCAGAGAAACAGTGTTTCTCACAAAATAATGATAAATGCCAGAGAGTTAACAAATCATGTCTTTGGTATGTAGAAGAAAAAGGAAACAGATTCTAAAAACACTTAAATAATAATGTCTGTCAGGGCCAGTCTGGATACAAATTATTCACGTATGTTTGTTGCCTCTGAGGTCACTGATGGTGCAAGGTTGAACATGAGCTGTATAAGCAATGCATTCTAGTTTTTGAATGATTTATATTTCATATATCGTGTTAAACGTTATAAGTGCACAGTATGCTTAGAAAACGTTTTAACCTAAAAAAACTAAAGTAAAATTTCATTTTAATAAGGGCACACCCCAATACCCTTTTCGCTCGATTCTTTTGCTGTTGCAGTCCCGTATTTGACATATCAAGCATGCCATGGACTTAGAAAATATTATATTACACATTCTTAATAGTTATAGAACATTTGAGCAAAGAATTTGACATATTTTGGGGTTATACAAACTAAAATCAGCCCTAAAAAGGTGTGTGCGCTACTTAGGGGATATGTGCTTATTACATTGAATACGGTATGTCAATCTTTTGTTTCATTGAATAATGTGTGGTCCTCTGAGGATGAGTCTTTGGGATGAGAGATGATGTAAGTCCAGGTATCATGGTTACTAATATTATGTATTATTGTAGGCCATGCTTCTTGCATGGAGAATATGTAACAACTAACATGCATTGTCAAGAAGATGATAGTAAGGGATACTGAGTTATTTGAATTAAAGTACAAAACAAATTTATAATAGAAGTCATATTTTTGTTAACAGATATCAACCATTGTAAACAAAGGTATCACCCACACTCAGTCATTATATAGTTAAGCAACCTTTTCTGATTGAAAATAGTTGAGATGTATGTAAATCTTTGGTAGTTGGTTTAGTTGATGCTGAGGGATTCTCTCTGGAATCTGGGCTCTGTGCCATGAAAGGTTTTGTTATATTCTTGCATTCTCCTTTGTTCATGATGTAAATGAAAAAGTGGGAAACAAATTGTGAATTCATGATGCTAACATAAAGGTCTATGTCAAGCACTGAATCTAGCTATATTAAAGATACATAAGTTAACACTCAAATGCATCATTTAAAGAGGCCATGTATAAATAGTAATGTGACAGTGGGTATATAAGACAAAGCAGCACCAGGTACCTCATACAACTCACAGAGCTGCACACACTCAACATGATCCGGTTTGTCGTTCTCGCTGCTGTGGCTTTCTGCCTTACAGAAGCTGCATTCCTCCCTCATACAGATCCCCACAAGTAAGTTTGTAATGTGTCAATCTTATATACCGGGGCATCACTTATGGCACACATGGGCATAATCAATTGTAGTAAGATCAGCAGCAGACCATCTGACTGCCAACCTGCTCAACTCTTTTTTTTCGGATAGAAGTGTGATTGACAGAATGAGATATGAATGCAATGATTTCGGGTATAGAATGCGGTATTAGTTTTAGATATAAATAATGGTTGTCAAGCGACATTTTTGAAACTACTTACATCATCGTCTAAGATGCTGATAATGTATAGACAACTTCCAATGCCCATTGAGAGCGTCTTTACTGTATCTGCCTGTGGATACTGCCCAGGCCCCCACGAGTGAAATACATCAGAGCAGTATTATTTGTGTTTGTTTTTTATTTCAAGCCATTTAATAAAAGAAAAAAAGCTTTTTCTTAGGCCATTGAATACAGCCACATTGTTTTCAATGGGGGGCATTGAATGCGGCCTTTTAGTACCTTAGCATTGTAACGCTTGTATTTCAACATTACTCAGACCCCAGAAGGAAAAGGAAGGCAGAAATTGGGTTTATAAAATTTATTATAAATTTTATGATATATTTGTAACCTGAATGAATGGTAGGTTGTATGAATTGATATACATTATTTGATTATGTTTTAACCCGTATAAAATATAAAGACCCAAACTGCCAAGGAATAATGTATGAAATAAGGGAGGTGGGAGGGTAGGTTTACAAGGTGTGGGTTTAGGTAAAATAGTATGATATGAGGATAAGAGTCAGATTTAAGAGTCACTGTGTGAGGGCTCTGGAGATGACCCTGTTGACCCCGACACATCGTGTCTTCTTAATGTAGACCCGGTGTGCGTTGCTTGTCCAACCACCAAAGGCCTGTATGTCCAGCTCGCTGCACCCATGGAGGTGGGCCTGAGTGGCCGCTGCTCTCCTCAGTGCGTGCAGAGTGTACGCCCTGGAGGTGAGACCGCACCTGTGGAGTGCCGTGCGCCACACCTTTCTTATATATGTCACTGGCATTGGGCGCTTTGTGTGGGGGAATGTAAATAGAGGCTGTGACTTTGCCATCGTTGGTGAGTCCTCCATGTGCGCCTCCAGGGCCGCCACCGGGCAGTATGTGGGGACTTCCGCTCGCGCCATGTAGACTGTCTTGGACTTTGTGTACTGCTGTAGGTTCTTTGCCCACTTGACCGTGAGCCTCATGCCTTTTGTAGAGATCTTTATGTCCTGCCGTGTTGGGTGCCGCAGGGGGTCCATCCCCTTTACAGAAGGGGGGACCACCTCGGACTGGCGCAGGGCGCCATGAAACATCATGAGGGTGGCCGCCTTGGTCGCCCTTCCAGAGGGGGAACATGGGATGGCGCACACCACCCTCCTGAGATGCCGCATCGAGATGGCTGGAGTAGCTCGGTGTTTGTAAGATTTGTCCCGCATTAGTGCATCAACTGCCCTGTCCACCCTGGGATGGTGGAATGGAGTCAGGGGGACCCCGGACAGCAGAGCATGCACCCTGATGTGGGACAACTTGTTCTTTATGGTGAGCGGCTTGTCCCCTTCCTGCACCCTGGCCTCGATCCATCCACACAGGTCCTGGTGGGTGGGGGCCTGTGGGTCTATGTCCATGGCCTTGGTGAATCGTAGGAATTGTCTCACTGTAGATTGTCGCCCCCGGTTCGTCGCTGGGGCGCGGGCGGAGCGTTGTCTGGCAGCCGCACGTCGTTGTAGTGAACGGTACACCTTGCCTGGAACGTATTAACGGAGAAACATTATCCAAGGCGTACAAACATGGAATTGTCCTGTGGAGGCCCAGTTCAGTCATGCCTGTCTCAGCGTCTCTAGCGGCGCCGGCAGAGTTGTGGGACCTGCTGAGTCTGTCGGCCATCACATTAAGCTTGCCGGGGATGTGAACATAGACCAGCTTGAGGTTGAACATGGCCTCCACCATCCATGCCGCCCTGGCGACGTCCATGAGGGTCTTATCCTTGCCCCGGCCGGATGTGAGGACAGAGACAGTGGCTTGATTATCACAATGGATTCTGACGCACGTGCCCCTGTTGGATTCCTTAATGAACGTGTGGAGGGCAATTACAATGTTGATGGCCTCTAAGTAGGCTATGTTGTCCACCGGGTCTGCATCGGGGGCGACCCTGGCGGCATATGCGTGCCTACCGTCATGGGCACCTATCCCGGTTCCGCTGGCGTCCACATAAATCTCAGTTGAGAACTCACTGGTGGGGATGATGGCGGAACCGTTCCAGTCCTCGGCGAACTGTCTAAACCATTCCATGTCCTTTCTCATGTCGCTGCTGACATTAATGTACTTGCCCCTGTTAGCCCTGAGGGCGTCCAGTAGGCGACCCACAAACAAGCGGGCCGGGGGGATGCACTTTGCCACGTGTAGGAGGCTTCCCACGAGGCTCTGTAGCTGCTTGACTGTCATGGACCTTTTCTTCATGGCCTTGGCGACCTTGAGTTGGACCTCTCTTAACTTATCTGGTGGGACGGAGAGGGTCATGTCTATGGAGTCTATGAGGACCCCCAGCCATCTTATGTTGGTGGTCGGGGGCTGGGCCTTCTTGGGAGCCTCTGGGAGGCCTAGTTCGGCGATCAGGGACTTGGCTAGGTGGTAGTGGGTGGTGGCCTTCTCCTCGGAGTCGGCCACCAGGATGAGGTCGTCCAGGTACATAACTGACGTCACTCCCTGGGCAGCCAACATGTGCACGATGGAGTTGGCCACCCTCTGCATGTGTGCAGAGCTTGCTCGGGCGCCAAACGGCATGGTGAGGTCACAATAATAGTTGTCCTCCCATCCCAGACACAGCAGAGGCCACGTCATCGGGCAGCTGAAGAAGTTCTTATAAGCTCTGGCGATGTCTAGAGATGCCATCCAGGGGGAGGGTCCCATGCCCTGGAGGATGTTGACAAACTGTCTGACTGTGGGGAGGGAGTGCTCTCGCTCCATGCCCAAAACACAATTCTTATATATGTACGCATTAACTGAATGGGAGTGTGGGAATGTCAGATCGGTGATGACTCGTCTTTCCTCCTTGGTGGCCTTCTCCCTGGACATCAGTGGTGACACGTGAGCCCAGGGTGAGAAGGGTGGGACCTTGAATGGACCCTGTATGGCCCCCAAGGCGACCTCCGACTGGATGAATTCCCCCATCTGGCGTGGGTAGTCAGTAGCACTGGAATGATTGCGTATTTCCTGAATGTCACTGACGGGGCCCATGTAGCCCATAGGGAACCCGTACATGAGATACGAGAGGAGTTGGTCACTGTCGGGGCCGGCGGGGAGGAGTCGCTCCCAGGCGGGTATGTTCAATGCTGTAGGCAGGGGGATGCGTGCCTTGACCGCATTGGGAAGTCCAGTGACCCTTACTGCGTCGTATATTTTACACAAACTGTCAGTGAGGACGCCCGGGACGGGGTGTGGCCATGTTGTGCGTCTATGGGAGCTGAATGCCGCCGGGGTGACATCCACCGCGGGGTCCCATGTGTCCGTCTCGCACATGCTCCGGGGCGTGAATATCGTGTCTACTTGCCGGCACACTGGATGCGGGGTCGGTGTGTGTGCTGTGTGTGGGAGCTAGGCGATGGTCACTGTTATAAAAGCTACTACATTCAATAAAACCCGATGAAACCTGCCTGTTTAGCGTGCCCGGTGGACTTTCGTGGGCGCCGCCATCTTTGTTTACGTCTGTGTGCTGGTTGCCGTCCTGCCGGGGCAGGCACGAGGCGGGAGGGGCCGCGGACTGGGGACCAGCTTCAGCGCCCATGGCTGCGCATGCGCCGTGGCCGTCCCCGGGAGTTCCTTCCGGAATGGCGACTTTTCGACTCGTGCAAGCCGCAAAACCTGAAATATTGCCTAAAATATTGTCCTCTAGGTGAGTATTGACCTCGGTGTGCCGAGATTGAGGCGCCTCCCCTTGTGTGGGCGAGTGGGGGGCGCCTACTACGCGTTTTTTGGAAACGCTGGGTTGTTATGCTGCGCGGGATGTTGTTGTTGTTGCTGCTGGGACCACCCCGGGGGTTGCTGAGTGTAGCGAGTGTCGGTGTGTGTATTGGGACGGGTTTTGTTTTGGCACGCCATGTACGTATGGCTGGCGCGCTTGTTGTTAGTGCGCCAGCAGTATGCACAGAAATGCAGGAAATTAGTGTTGTTGTGCGCGTGATGCGAACTGAACCTACACCCTTTGTCGGCGTTGAAGTCCCTGCAGTACACTCCTTGGGCATTGTAGGGATCCCCGGCCTCGGTGCCCAACAAATGACCACCGCCCCCACCCTGGGTGTTGGAGAGGAGGAGGGCCTGATTGGTCTTTTCGTTTTGTATCGCCTGGGAGTCCCACCAATCAATGTCCTCTGTCTCGACTTTATCCCATATGGCCTGGGTCCAACGTCTGACGTCGGGCCATTTTCTACGTGTAAGGTCCCTTGCCACTTCTGCTATATGAGCCAAGATGTAGTCTCTGTCCTCCCATCTACATGCCTTCTTATCCAGGGCAAGGGTAATCGCCCCATGGATGTACTCAAATTCACTGATCTTGTGGCGGATGTCTAGCTTCTGCTTGGGGGTGTGCAGACCCTCCCTATTTACAAACATGTAGGGTTTACAGATGGGTTTTTTACCATGCAGGGGATCTACAGGGGAACGCTTACTATCATGATATTGCTCCTGGTACTCCTCCTGACGCAGGTAGCGGTCAGCATAACTGTCCCGTGACCTCGACCTGTATCTGGGGCGCCCGTGCCCACTAAACCTGAACGGGGATCGGGTGCGGGACCATGAGTGGGTGTGATGGCGGGACCTGCGGGGCCTGCGTGTGGTGTCCCTGGACCTGCTGCGCCGGGCTGGACCGGCCGGGCTGCGTGGGGACCGGGGCCTTGCCACCTGAGACTTGAGTCTCTTGACTTTCTTGTCGGGGGTACGCTTGATATGCCTACCATGCTTCTTCGCCCTGTGGGCCTTCTTTGGGGAGGGGGAGGGGTCAGAAGTGACTGTGGTGTCGTCGTCTGAGACGGCCCCGGCGGTAGAGGACTGGGACTGGATGTACTCAGCGATAGTGTCAATCTTAGAACTCATAGAGTTGACCTTAGTGGTAACTGTGCACAAATCCAGTTCAATTCTGGCGACCTTAGTTGCCGGAGACACAACCTTGTTGGAGCCCCTCCCCTTTACGACCTTTTTAGACTTCTTGGGTGTGACCTTGGGACGGTCCAATGCCCTGGTTCTGGGACGCGCGGGCTCGCGCTTCTTGGGCGGCATGTTGGGTGGTGGATTGTATCAATTAGTAATCCGTATAAATCTCCCACACAATGTATACATCCACAAATTAAAATAGTGAGTTCGTGATAAGCTGCTGTGATACTTATCTGTGGGCAGTATACATAGGTGGTGGTGCTATCCGGTAACCTGGTAAGTCCTCTCGGCGTGGAGCAAACTTGGTAGGATGTGGATAGGTGTAGGAGGAATGGCGGAATGCCGGAGTGAAGTATGGAGAGAGGTGAGGTGAGGGTGGAGTACAGGTGGTGACACCTGTGATTGGTATGTGTAGTGTGGTTATGATCCTTCAGGGGGAGTAATGCCCCAGCGGGCTGCAGGCGCAGCCCGCCATCACAAAGAATACTATGATACTTATTCATTCCCTATAATGTTTTCCCAGTGGGTATGAATCAGAGGTAAACAGGAACCATGCCCGTCGTCAGCTTGCTCTCAATGATATCGCTAGTGGTCTTGGAGCTGGGACTGGAACTGCCTTCAAGGACAGCGTCCCCGGCACTCCTCTTGGTGTGACTGGCCGTGACAGATACTCCTATGGTCATGGACATGGCTATGGTAGAAATGGAGAATATGGAGGCTATGGAGGATCTAGAAGATATGGTGGCAACTATGGCAGACATGGTTATGGCAGCTATGGTGGATATTACTGAGTGAACACTCTTACAACACACTTAACTGAGAGTGCAGCCCCAGAAAAACAGCTAAATAAGCTGAGGAGGAACAGCGGCACTCAGGATCCGAGAAATTCTCTGATATGAAGGTCTGATGAATAAAGTCTTGTTGAACTCTTTAATTTATTCTCTTGTTTCTAGACTATATGAGGATAAGCCAGCTGTACCATTCAATTGATATTTTATTAAAATCAGAGACCACTGTCTTGTTTAATTATCAAATATGTAATATATATTATAAATGGATCTAGGCCATGAGAGAGAATCACTCTCAAGCCATTGACTAAGCATGACACATGTGGATACATAGCCCTTTCTTTTATCCAATGAGGAAGTAATAATAACTAATTGGGAGACAAATAATTGAATACACCCTCAGATGTGGCCAACTGCAGACGTTTTGATGGTCTATTTCTCTAATAGTTTTGTCATGACTATGAGGGAGGGGAGATGGTTTGCACCAGCTTCACTGGGTGACCATTACCCAGGCCACTGAGGTCGGTGGTAGCTTGCCATTCTTGACAAAAGAACTGCTAAAAATAAATTTACAAAAAAAAAGAAGAAAAACAACCTCAAAATCTGTCTTTACTTGGGGGTCACTGGCCAGGTGGACAGTGACCCTGAGCATGATCTGCATGAGCAATGCATTCTAGTTTTTAAATGAGTTCAATGCCATACATATATTAATGATTTGTCTCATTAAATAATGCCTGGCCCTCTTAGGATGAGTTTTTGAGATGAGGGTGATGTAAGTCTACGCCATTGTGAAAACATGTTTTGATATCAGTCATATTTTTTCTCCTTTTGATACTCAGGTACCATGACAAATAGAATTATATTTTCCAGAGTTTGCCATGCCTCTTGTATGGAGAGTATCTTAATAAACAAAAGTTTTTTGGTCTGTGGGAGAGTTATTTCAAAAGATGTTAACAAGTGAAATAAGGTTTAAAATTGTGTTTTTTTCTCCGCCGTTCAAATGAAAATAGACCGCCATTTTGATGACGTCACAGGGCAGTGAAATACGGCCATGGGTTATTTCATGGGGGTGTGCAATACAGTGTTCTTTGGTTAAATCAATGGCACTACCGTATTTCATTAAATAAAACTGGATGCAAAGTCAGACAGATGACAGTCAAGGACAATGAGTCATTTGAATCAAAATACAAAATAAAATTAAGACGGAGATAACGGTTCTTTGTCAATAGATATCTACCATTGCTAACAAATATACCAGCCAAGCTCAGCCACCATAGTTAAGCAGTCTTTAATGAGATAAAATAGTTGGAAAATGTTGGAAAATGCATTGCTAGTGTTGGTGAAGTGTTCACATCACCATTCCCTTATGCATGCAAAGATTTAACTTTTATTATGGAGTACAGCTGCCTCATTGATTTAAGGTGGGTCACTACCCTTTGATCAAAGTTAACAGAATGTCTCTATTTTTTTTCTAAAGATAGTCTGAATCATATAGAAACAGAAAATGAAAAGAAAAATGGGGGGTCCCGACCTACTTTTTTCAATACAGAATTTTGAAAAATGTAAGTATATGCAAAGTCCAATAAAACGCTCAATTTTGCTGGAAATCTCCCAATTTTTTAACATGGCTCAATCAGCATATATATGGGTCAGATACTGTAATATTAGCTCATTCTGATACATCTAAGCTTTATGCGCAGATACCTGCGCAGTGTGTCCATATTCAAGAGGTAGCGACCCACCTTAACCTCCCCCAGTGAAATAACCAATGACCGTATTTCATGGCCCTGTGATGTCATCATTGATGTCAAGAACGGCGATTTAACTTGAATGGTGTAGAAAATGCTATTTTAGGCTCCCATCTATCATAATTCTGACTATTTGAATCAGAAATTGAAGGTTTTTTTTTACATGTTGGAGGTCAGGGCCGTACTTTACTTTTCGAGGCACGCTTTTATATCATCATTAGAAACAAGAAAATAGGGGGCCAGAGGCAAAATGAAATTATCCTAAATTAATCAAAATAGTTTTAGATATATTTACTGTATGAGCCTATGGGCATGGCAAATGGGAAATATAGTGATCAGGATGCGCAAAATGCCAAGGTGTGGCCATTGAATGGCAGATAAAAGAAGATCAAGACATCTAATTGGGGGGGGGGGGGAAATCTGAAAATATCACGGTTTTAGGTAGTTCCGTTTTTCGTCACCAGGTATTGTATGCATAGATTGTGTGAAGTAGCTTAAGGCATGAGCGGACAAACTCAGCAAGTAACTAAATGGCACACATATTACCTGTCATCTTAAAACGTTTTCCTGTAGTCTCCCTCTGTTTCCAGGTCTATCCTCTCAAAAGCAGACTGTCAAATGGCAACATTGCTGTTCATACCCCGCACTCCGATTTTCTCTGCTTTCTTTTTATTTTTTTTCCTTTTTGAAATTCATGCAACAACTATATCTAGGCCCTTAAACCTTTAGTTGAACTATTGTTTGCATTCTTAAAGATGAAATGATTAAGACTAAAGGAAATATGAAAATATGACTTCCTAGGGCTGTGTCCCACTCAGTCTCGGCCCGGGGTAGTCTCATTTTGACAGAAATAATCCAGAAGGACCTTCTTGCCATGGGAATTTGACTATTGATTTAGCCTTCTAAGAGCTATGAAATGTTAATGGCACAAGAAGCTTCTATTGTTTTGAATAGTATTCAATAATATTCAAATCTGATATCTGCATTTTACCATTCAAAACAGGAATCAATGCACCGTTTCCTGAGTTCTACAAAGCTGTTCAAAATGACATATATAGCAACCAAGGTCAGTCATTTTCAAGAGAAAATGGGGAAAATTACTGTTTGCAAGGTAACTATTGATGTGCCAATTATAATTAAATTCCTGTGTCGTCTTGCTTAAATGAGCTGCAAGGAGGCTTATAACTGAGACTGTAGGTTTCTCTCAAACTTTTATTGGTCATGAATATCAGGAACACTCCAATAATCCAGGTCAATGGTTAGTTCATTTCTGCATCTCTGGAATGAAAAAAGACAACAGTAATTATTATATTATTTACTAATAACAGACTATTATCATGAATTCTAATGAAGTGTTATTAATTATTATTATAACATATACAATTTAGGCTTCCTCATTCATGAAATTACATATCTAGGAGACTTGACCTATCAATGTCTCTGAGTACCAAATCTATATTCACTATACTTAAATGTAACATTACAAGCCATAAAATCTAAACCAACTAAATATTGAGTAAAAACCTACTAGAACCGAGGAATTAGAGCTGTTTTCTTCATTTTGATACAATAAAACAAATCAAAACTCTGTTCCAGTTTTTTTTGTTACAGGCCTGAATGAGTTTGCTGTCATTTTTTTGGTTTTGCATTGAATGAATAGCCTATTGATCAATAGCCAACTGTCCAGGCCTAATTTGAAAGGTTAAAACATTGATTTTCGGACAACCAGTGACCATATAGCATGAACTCCTCTATTGTAAAATGCAACATGGACCAGCTACGCCACCTACCGTCTTGATATGGTACCAAGAGACCTCAAGTTAATAATGCTGATGGAGCTTTGTTTGAATACAATGCAGCCAAGCACAGGGCAGGATTATGCAGCATTCGCTTCAAGAAATCACAATTATTATAACAAAGTAAACTCTAACAGAACTTATTACAAAACATACCCCAATGTGAAGACTCTGATATCTCCTCGTGTCGTGAATATCCATAGGCATAGTTATGGGTCTTGATAATATCTACCATAGTTGCCTCCATATCCACCATAGTTGCCTCCATATCCACCATGGCCATAGGAGTATCGGTCACGACCAGTGACACCAAGAGGAGTGCCGGGGACGCCGTCCTTGAAGGCAGTTCCAGTTCCAGCTCCTACATGGTTGGCAACACCATTGACATAGAGCTGACGGGCAGCGTTGTGCCTGTTCACATGAGCCTCATAGCCACTGTTATGAGATTCAATTACATGAATAAGAAAATGGTGATTGATACGCTTTATATATATCCAAGTTGAAAAATATAGACAAAACTGAGGCCTATCATTTCATTTAGATGAAATAAAAACTATGAATACAATTTGAAGTTGAGTGAAACTTACAATGAGTCTTTTGTTAAGTTTGAAGTAAGAAACACTCACTTAATTGTATACGTTTACCTGCATTACTAATATATCAATAACTAGATGAACAAAACAAAACTGATTCAATACTAAACTCTAGCCAATCTTCTTGGTTTTCAGAATGAATCAAATCCCCTTTAGTAAGTAATTCAAGTAGTTGATTTTACTTACTTGTGTCCGTAACCGTAGTACCCTGAGGCTTCAGCAAGGCAGAAAGCCATGGCAGCGAGAACGACAAATCGGATCATGTTGAGTGTGTGCAGCTCTGTGAGTTGTATGAGGTACCTGGTGATGCCTCCCCTTATATACCCACTATGGGCACATGACTTGAATCACTGATCATATGTACTATACAAAATTTAATGGAGATACATTATTGTCAAAGTCAAAGTTCATATAATTCTATTGTTGGATCCTTAACAATTTTCCATTTGTATTCCCCTTCTTCTTAGACATGGCAGAAGGAAATGCTAACAACTCTTTTTTATACCTCATGTTGCCAGATCCAGGGACGCAGATTTGGAGCTGTCTTAAACCTTTAAGGAAGCATGTTGATAAATGATGAATTTGTTATCACAATGCACCAATGCAGCCCAAGCAAGTAAATCACCGGAGCTGCATTGGTGCATCATGCTCACCCTTGGGGAGTGCCTGGACATCATAAGGTCAGCATGATGCTTGAATTCAGCACTGGCGAGTTACATGGCAGGGTTGCATTCATGCATCATGACGACCAAGGGCATGATGCATTAAGGCATCATGCAGCCCTTAAAGAGTTAACCAACTATACATAATATAAGATATCAACAAAATCAACAAAAGCTACCCCGAAGCATCTAGCACCTTAAAGGCTGAATCCCTAGAGCTGCTGACCTGTGTGTGCACAAAAACCAAAATTATCATTTGCAAACATTGATTGGTATTTCCATTGAGAATATTATGGTTTTGCATTCAGAGACTATGGAGATTTCTTTCCTTTTCTTTGGTTTAAAAAAGGAAACAAGCTTTCTGCCGAGCTCTTGAATGTGCTATGGTGGTATTCTTTTCTGGTCAAAGTTGCATGGTTATCAAAAAATGGTGATTTTCATCATTTTTTGTTTGATTATTAACCTGTCCTGCATAAGCACCGAGGGTATATTGTGCTTTAGATCTATAAACACAAAGGCACTTAACTACAATGATGACATACCCCTCATGTTGCCATGTTACTAGTTTTGGTATCATATTTCTATTTTTGTGTCAACAGTGTAGATTGTGAGTTTGTTAGAGTTATTAGTCATGGATATTAAGAACATTTTTGTTAATTTGGGACAAAATCTTGACACGGTTGATTAGTGAATCAATCAGTCTTTATTAGTGAATCAATCAGTCCTTTGTTTGTCCAACCTCAGTAATGAAAAGAGTCAACACATTTATAGCAATAACCTACAACTGTTACAATTGCCACATAGTTATGCACAATTAAGATATTGTAATATTCAAACTGCAGTCAAGGGTTCACTGTTACAAATTGTCTCAAACAATTGTGCTGAGATCCTGAAAGTATGAAGTTCTATTAATCAGATTTAAATTTCCACCTGATAGCTAGGCATTGAAATGGTTAAAATTTGAATTTAATGTTCTGGGAAAATGTTCAAATTGCATGGTTACCAAAAAATGGTGATTTTCACCATTTTCTACTTTTTTTCAACAGATTTGGAGACCTTACCATTTCAAATTTTCATGATAGTTTTAAAAGGGCTCTGCAATATCCCACTTAGATCAGTATTCACTGATTAGAGGTACACGGATACAGTTTAGGGATGTCGTTGGTATCAAGTTTATTTCGATTTTGCTTATCTTTATCTCTTTGTTTTCACATCTTTTTTCACATAATTTTTTTTCACATCAAGATGAACTTTTAGGTATAGTGTAAAAATATTTTCCGAGAGGTAAATTGTGAGGCTATTCATAAGAAAAATGGTGTATTGATAAAATGCTTTTGTCAATGTGATAATCAGGATTCAGAAATGTTGGTGTATAGATTCAGTGGTATTGATGACATCCCTAGGATACACACATTGTTCAACGTCTGATTTAATCAAGCTTTGAACCAATTGAGGCTGGCCAAAGAAAACGAATTCTAGCCAGGAGGCCAGATTTCTCAAGGTTAAATGGGGAAAATCACTGTTTACTGAATATAAATCTCAACTTACTTCCAAAAGCTGCAAGGGACTTTAGACTAGATTCTCTTGACACGTCAGAGACGGCACCCGGTCAGAGACAAAAACATTGTCCCAAGGTCGTGAGACACAGCCATGAATAAGCGTCATAACCTGTCATGAATAAGTACATGAAACAAAGATGTAATACTCAGACCTGAAGACATACCTCAGTATAGAGTAGCGAATACCTTTATTTTCCATCAATATCCACCATAGCCAAACCCACCATTATAACCACCGAAACCACCACCGCTGCCATTGTATCGTCTGTATCCACCATATCCACGTCCATGACCATAGGAGTATCTGTCATGGCCAGTGACACCAAGAGGAGTGCCGGGGACACCATCCTTGAAGGCAGTTCCACTTCCAGTTCCGAAGTGGTTGGCAACGGCATTGACATGGAACTGACGCACAGCATTGTTCCTGTTCACGCTAGACTCATAGCCACTGCAAACATAGTAATGGTAAACAGATTAATATGTGACCTATTGAAAAGTTGGACAGCTCCCTTCTTTGCCGCCGCCTTAGTCAATTCTCAGGAAAAAAATGTTAGGAAAAAAGTGACTACACACTCATGCCTGTATGTATATATGAATAGAGAGAGAGAGAGAGAGAGAGAGAGAGAGAGAGATAGAGGGACAGAGAGAGAGAAAGAGAGACAGAGATAGAGAGAGACAGAGAGAGAGAGTTGCTTTTATGGAAATGGTATGACCCACAGACACAACATATCAACTTGCAGGAACTTAAAACAAGAATAAATGTGTACACACTGATGTCCTCCCCAGTGCTCCGTATACTGCTTGTTTTACTGATTTCATTTCAATGTGAATAGGTTATATGTGAGTATAAAATAAAATGCATACATATCTCACTTACTTGTGAGGAACATGCCCAGAACCGATGCAACAAGCCTCTGTTAGGCAGACAGCCACGGCAGCGAGAACGACAAATCGGATCATGTTGAGTGTGTGCAGCTCTATGAGTTGTATGAGGTACCTGTTAGCACTTTGTTTTATATATCCCTGGTAATGTCTCAGAGATGGACATGACTTGGCTCTGCATACCTAAGACACAGTCTGAATCAACAGTAGCTAGCTTAAGCCCAAAAAAACACTTTTGTTTCAGGTAACATGGCAAGAAAATGTATGGTTGTTGGGTCGTTTTTTTTGTTTTTTTAACTTTATTTTTTAAACATGAAAGTACTACCCATATTCTCTGAAGATCCTAAACTTGACAAAAAGGGTACCAAAATTGAATAGAAAAAGGGTTAGGCTCGGCCCTGTTTTGACAGGGTCGGTAGGGTGACCTGATACAAACTTCTATTTTTCTTTTTGCCTAATAGATGGCAGAGACCATCGGTCATTGACCCTAGTGTACTCTAAGTCACTGACCTCTGGGTTTTGAGTTTGACAAATTTTTATTGGCGTAAAGTACATAATGCTCATTATGCTTTTCAACAGTAGCCAAGTTGCGGTGCCTCTTCTAGGGCCCAATTGATAATATAGCATGATATAACATATAACATATCGAATGACAAAAAACGAAAAATAACATTTTCACTGAGCTCAACAATATCAGTCTGGCTATAAGTATTACAGCACAGAATACATCACAAATGGGAGCCCTTTACAAGTTCCCACACAGAAAAAACATTACATAGTAATAACAAATTTTAGGCAGTAAAGCAGACGTACAGGTATGGCATACAGGTATGGCATTATTTTCCACGAGCTGGGTTACAATTGGTGACATCCTACCGATGATGATTTCCATACTTAAGATAGATAATCAATCAAACAAAACCATCAACCACTCTCTTGTTATGCACTGGGTTAATCATTACACAACTTTCTCTTGACACAATTACAAACAAATTGATTCACATGATTTTTTCTACTACTCTCTTACTATACAACAGGCTCCTCTACAGTTATGCAGTTATATTTTAATCAGAGACATGAACACGTCCTTGTTGGCTGCGCGTTGCGTATCTGCTTCAAGCTTACTCCACTCATGGAAGCCCCTATACAGAGGGCTTTCTCTATATTTTGATCCTTTCGGGCGCTGTAGTTTAAATTTAATTTTCATATTATTACGGAGCACTCGTGTAGGGACAAGAATGTTTTCCACATTTCTCGAGTGCTTATACATTAAGGCTAGCAAATTATGCCTACGACGTTCACACAAAAAGTTACATCCACTGAGTCGATGTAGTTCTACACGGGATATTTCTCTAGGATCATGAATGTTGTGACACACCCTCAAACAATGATTTTGCAAGGTCTGAAGTTCCTTACATATGTCATCATTAGCACTCTCCAGCACAAAGTCACCATAATCCATAATGGGTATCACCATTTGTTTATAAATGAGCAGTGCCAGATCTTTGCCTATGTACTTTTTCGAATGCTTAAGATTTTTAAGCTTATACCGAATAGATGAAATCACCTTATTCCCTTGAGGTACAAAACTTAAGCAATCGTCGATCAGCACACCTAGGTAATTAAATTTATTAACTACTTTGATCAGACAGTCCTTCAAATAAATATCAAACTCAGAGTAGTCCGCATTATCTCTATCACTATGACACCACATGACTTTAGTTTTGTCTGTATTTACAGTCAATTTATATCTATCGCACCATTCACTAATGATATCCAAATCTTCCTGAAGAAGATCTTGAGCAATTAAAGGATCTCTATTAGATATAGCAATGGCAAGATCATCTGCATACATAAACATTTTTGAGTGAGATAATTTTGAAATTAGTGAGTTTATATAAATAATAAACAGTAGGGGCCCTAGCACTGAGCCCTGTGGCACACCACAATCGATTTTTCTAGCACCAGATATCCTAGAGCCGACCACTGTACACTGCTCTCTTCCAGATAAGTAACTAGAAAACCAGCTAACAGCAGAATCGGAGCACCCAATACAAGCTAATTCATTAAGCAATATTAAGTGATTAACAGTGTCAAACGCTTTGCGTAGATCCAAAAACAAGATGGCTACTATGTCACTTCTGTTCAGACTTTCAGATATATATTGAATCAAACCAAAACACGCATCAGAGGTTGATCTCTCAGGCATAAACCCATATTGTGCATCACTAATAATTTTGTGCTCAAGTATGTAACCCATCACCTGGGCGTGGACAGCCTTTTCAACTAATTTCGAGAATAAATTTAACTGGCTCACAGGCCTCCAGTTTGTAACTAAGCTAAGGTTGCCATCCTTAGGTAAAGGACTTACACAAGCTTTTTTGAGTGTTGTGGGAAAGTCCGACCTCAATATTGAAGAATTTATTAGATCCACCAGGCAGCTAGGCTGCGATTTAAGAACATCCTTCACAACCAGCGACCTAACATTCGGGATGCAAGAAGATTTATTGTTTTTAATTTTGGAAGCTAATTTAAAAGCTTTAGTCTGGTTAATAGGAAGAAAGGCAAACCGGGGTCTGTTTGGAATGAAAAAGCCAGGAATAGGTTTAAGCCTCAGATTTGTACTAAATGCATTAGCCAACACCCTCCCAATCGAGCTGTAATAATCATTTACAAAGTCAGGAGTCTTATCTTCATCTATTATTACACCATTCACATCTTTTAAACACATCTTTATATCTTTCTTTGGGCCTCTCCACAAGCTACTCAGTTCCGCCCAAAAACGTCTTGGGTCACTGGCCAATCTGGCGAGCTTATCACCAGTATCACGTCTGCGATTTTTTGCTAGCTCCTTTTTTATTTGTCTATCAAGTGACCTTACAACCAATGTGTGTATATTGAAAAGCCCATTTCTTATTTTCCTGGATTTCCTTAAATATTTGTTTTTTATTTTAATAAGTCTATCAACTTTGGCGGTAAAACCAAGATCATTTCCAATTTTAATTTTGAATTTTTTAATCGGATGAGTATTATCCAAAAACTCATTAATACTAGAAGTTAGTCTATAGACCAAATCTGAGACACTTCCACCTTGGCCTGTTATCAAAGGGACATTCGAGAAGTGAGTATGCGTAATGACACTTGAATAGTTTTTATACGACCTACCCACCATCTCCTTATAAAGTTTAGGTTTCAAAACACACTGTTGTTTTTTAATGACATAAGTCGGGGCGTGATCACCATTCATGTCATTGATGACCCCGTTTGAACTAATATGTACGCAATTAGTATAAATATGGTCTAACGTTGAGTTTCCCTTAGGATGATAGTGGGTGGGCTTTGTAGGCAAATATTTTAATTTTGATCTGCGGAGAAATTCCGTCATACGCTTGAACTTGGGACTATTTCTTAGTTTTGTATTTACATTCATGTCACCCATGATCCATATTTCACGTTTCCTTAATAAGGGTGACTTAGCAATTTGCTCCAATTTTTTGAAAAATACATTAATATTCCCATGAGGAGGTCTATATACCGTTAGAATAAACCTATATTTTTGACCTGGATATTTAGTAAGTATTCCCAAGCACTCCATGTCCTTATTTACAAAAGTGAACTCACCACATACCGTGGTATAATTAGCATAGTGGTCAGGAACGTAGCAACTAACCCCTCCACTTTTCCTCAGGGCATCAAGCCTGTCACAGCGGTACAGGGTCATGCCAGCCAAGGACAATTCCCAGTCATGGTCATAGTTGTTTAACCAGGTTTCTGTGACACTAATGTGATCAATTTCAAAGTTGATCTTGCGTAATTTATTAATCTTATCCCTGAGACTCTGCACATTCATATTAATCATACGCAGGCCTTTCGACATACGTAGTTGATTATAATCTAAATAAGACATTCCCAATTCTAGCACCCCAGCCAAAACGCTCAACCATAGACGTCCTACCTAACAACAACAAACATATACATTTTATGCAGTATTCAAGTGCCATGACATATCGCTCATGCGCTCCAAAGGAGGGCAGTAAGTGAAGAGTAGCCTTATGTAAAGACATGTTGCTTCCCTATAGTGCAGTTAATTTAGTACAAACAATGTAATCTCACATATCACAAATATAGCAAAAAAGAAAAAAATAATCAGTAAACAGTCAGTCAACCCCGAGAAAGTCCTTAGGCCTTCAAAAAAGGGACGGTTGCGACTGACCTGATTCTAAGTTAGGCGCTGCCTTGTTTAGTTTACAATTTTCTTGATGATGGCTCCCCGTTCCATCTATATCAACATACATCTCTTTATGAGTAAATGAACACAAAAAATATACCATGTCAGGACTAGAACTAATACAGTCTCTATACTCAATACAATCACTTTCATATTAGACTATATCTCCTAATCAATCTATGCTTCATGAATACATCCAATAATTCCTTTACAAAGAAGAGGTTATTTATAGTCTTTGCGTCACAGTATAATCAGCTAGAGTGTACTCTATGAGTTGATCTAGTTAACGCAATACCAAAGTAAGGTCTGATTCAGTTCTTGGTCAGATTTACCGACAAAATTTGATGCCTATACTTCACCAACAGTTCGTCTCTAGGAGCTATGTATGGGAGACGGGCGTTGCATCAGACCAGATTCAATTCATCAGGTGGCGCAGATTGGATCCAGGGGCGCATACACTTATGTGATCCCGGAAGTCCTGCGTGTCCGCACCTCTCCAAGTTCGCAGTCTGGTATTAGAACGGCGACCCCGTCCGGCCCTCTGCTCAGTCGTCCGTATAAGAAAAAGAGAAAGGCATAAAATACGCCTTTATCATACCAGATCATCTTTGTATATACAAGAAAAAAGATCATAATTAAATTTTATAGAAATGAACAAACTTGTGAATTAATCAAGAACCAGCGATCAATGAATTTACAATTTATATTTAACACAAACGTTAATCATCAATCATTAAATACTGTTGGACTTAATACTCAGTAGTAGAGGGGATATCAAATATGTTCTTAATGTAGAATTAGGTCAGATAATTATTAAAGAAAAAAATACCAGACAGCCTAGTACAAAGAAACTTGCTTGGACAAAAAATATTAATTTGTCTAGACACAGCCCAATCATCATAGTAATTTACCAATTACGTTAGAAAACACATCTCCCCCCCCCCCAAATCCCCCCCCCCCACCGCACCTCCCAGAGTCATGGAATCCCTGGATAATTAGTTCGTCATGAAATCACGATGACCCAATTCATCCATAGAGACAGTTGGTGACTTAAAGAGAGAAAAGAAATAATTGATTTACATTTCACACGTCAAAGAAATATAGTGTACCCCTACTTCCATAGAACTCAAATTATTCTATCGGGACAATCACAATTGAGTCAATGACATTGGTTTCTAATGAGAAGAGAGGAAATAAATATAATTTTCTAGTCAAGGAGTCAAATGTCTTTCAAGACTCAGAATTAAACAGTACGCCAGACAAGTAGCATTAAAATATTTATGAGTCATGTAAATCACGACTACTAACTATATTATTCAAACTTTCGAGAAAAAGTAATGTATAAAAAATCAATTCCTGGCAAAAATATTTTCAAAAAGTGAGACTACCAATGGAAGTTAGAGCAGAAAGATTCAGACCTCAGGAAGAAGATTACAGCCACCCCATGCTCACTGCCTTCTCCACACTGTTGTTAATCAGATCACTCGTCATTTGCTGGTAGTCGTGCACAAGGTGAACCCCGTCGTGGGTACGGTAGTAGTTGTGTTTCCATCCAGATTGAGTGTGGTATTGGTGACACAGTTTCTCCAAATACGGCGTCATACACTCATTCCGTTTGTTGAGCGCCTTGACTCGTCGATTCACAGCCATGACTATACTCTCAACAATGCCCTGGTGGGAGTGATTTAGGGTCAAACCATTCGCTTTTTTAAAGTCAACTCCATAGTTGGTACAGATCATGACCTTTTTCAGCGGGTTAACTTCAGCAGCTCTTGCTATCATTTCCTCATATTTAGACATCAGGTCTAGTGTAGCGTAATTGACATCTATAAACCTGGCTGACAGACGTCGGGGGTTGTGTGTCAACCTCGTAATATCGTTTACTCCGGCAATAATGACATATGCGTCCGCCGGGTGAGTCAGGTCCAGAATACGTGTCACTAGAGTGTCAGCAATCAATCGGATCCCGGCCCCTGGTACACAGGTAACACGAGTTAGAGTTGGCATTATAGGTCTGAGATATTCATCAAGATACCTTGTGCGGGAGTCCCCGACGACTTCAATCCGTGGATAGTTCATTTTAAACAAACACTAGTCCAAACGACGTTAGAAAATGTCACAGTCCGTCCTTTTCACACAAGTCCTCAATCGACGAATCGGGCCGAAATGATCCGTCCTGCGCTATGAGAGTGGAGTCATCGGACGAGATCTCGTCCAGTGGTGCGTGATTCCCACCGGTCGCCGCAGCACTCTCCCGCGGAGGTTTAGTGCTCTTTCCCGCCACGTTTTTTGCGCGCCGGACAAACTGATCACGTAGCTCACAGAGCAGAGTCCCCAGTACATTCTCGCCCGTGTAATCATGTGTGCCCGTCTCGTAGATTTGATCACCGTAACGCGCATTACCCCCCCAGTACCGGTCTAAAGTAGATTCCACTAATGCATGACCTTTGGTGTCTGTCAGAGCCTGTTTTTTGTCCGCATTCTGTATATATTTCTTCGATAGGCAAATTTTCATGACTGGAACCCTTTTCTTGTCATCCCAGTCAGGCTTCACTGAACAGCCATCGGCTGCTCGTTTGGCCTCCAGGCCAGTAATTGAGTCCATCACTTTACCCGCCCTTACATCGTCTTCCGCATCCATACATTTTATGAATTGGAAAAGGTGCTCCGCACTGGGGAAATCTAAGCCCTCATGTTTGATTTCGCAGGGGTGGAAATTACTTAAGAAACATTTAGCTCCATTGAACGTAATCCCAGCTTTGGTAGTTTGCATGTTAAGTCTGCCTCCTTCTGCCAGACGCTGTGCTTCACTTACTTTTTCTTTATTGGTCAGAGGTCTGTCGCTGATTTCACGAATATCAGTATTTCTAACAGCACTTTCAATCTGGTTCATTCTGTGCTCAGACTTGCGTTTTCGTGTGCGGTTCCCTATTGGTCCGTCAGATGGCGCCACCGAGTCAGCGTCATCCTGCCTTCTGTTTTGCTGAAACTCCGCTAGGCGGCTCTTCGGTAGAAATTTCGCGCCAAGGCCTTCACCACAGCTGTTCCTAGCAGTAATAATCGCACTCGTTTGTGTATTGGCTTTATGTTTACTGGGACCAGGTTGATGATTGTCCATGAGCCTTACATCATTCAAGTCATTTTTCTGTGATCTGTAGTCTGGATACTGATTCTGACCTCTGGTGATGTGGGGTCCTGATTCATCATTCCTTTTTCTAGGGGTAGAGTTTCTAGGTGGCCTTTGGCTTTGAAATGAGTTATGAGCCCCTCTGGACTGGAGGTTATGCCTCTCAACACTAATAGATCCATCATCCCCATCCCTGCCCCTCCCCTCCTCATGTCTGGCCCTAGCGCCAAAACGAAGAACATCTCTGCCTCTCATATTTTCCTCATCACGACTGAACTCTCTACGGTCTATATTCCCTTCTTGTAGGTCCGGGGGTTTATATTCAGCAGGGATTGCGTTTACATTGTACCCATCATATATTTGACCATTGATGAGGATACTGGTTCCTCTCAGAGAGACTTCACAATTATTAATGTTTCTGCAGTACTTGCCAACCTTTCTGATTAGACCCTTCACCCTTCTAGTGCTGGGATCCTCGTCAGGGTTGATGAATACATCATCATACCTGCCCTTATGAATCGGGTCCGCTAGGGACGGTTTATGCCTCAAACAGGAGTCACGTCTCCATGCTGTTGTGAAGCATATAAGTAGGGGCCTCGGTCCGTTATGCCTCATGTTGCGTCTGGCCATCCTTGTTACATATTTCAGCTCATGTTCAGCAATATTCAGACCCATACTTCTCACTAGTCTGTCAGCCTGAAAATATGGATCATCCTCAGGTCCTTCATCTAGCCCCTCCACAACCACATTAAATCTCTTGGCTGAGATGTAGCGATCATTATGGTCACCCTGCTGCGGCCTAAGTCTATGTAGGTCACTCTCACTGCTAGATCTGGCAATGTGTTCCCTATCTTGTTGAAACATATCCCTCAGGCGATCAACTTCTCTCCTGGTATCAGTTGTTACCTTGTCATATCTAGCCTGCATTTGATCCATTCTTGAATTAAGCTCTTTATTATTTGAGCTAATCTTCAAATGGAGGCCTTGTATGTCACTAGATAATTGGGCTTGGTTGTTACTCATAATAAGCTTTAATTCATTAAACTGCTTATCCATGGCTGTTGGGACCGGATTATCAAGACAGCCGGTTATAAAGTCACCAGTATACACCCCGCCGTTTTGATTCAGCCCCGAGTCATGTGTATTGGATCGGCCTCCAGTTGCACCATACTCAGTATTTCTAAAGACCCGTTTGGGATTCGGTTTCCTACCATCCACGTTGCGGTTTCTATTATCTGGGGACAATTCCTCACTTGAGTGCCTACCCCTTTTCCTATCTAGGGACATAGTACGATCGTTATCCCTGGCATCATGGTTTACAGTCCATTCATCAATTTTCGGCCATTTCTCCTCATAGTTATTACGAGCATTTCCGCCATAGTGCGGGTCATTGAGACGAGGCCTACCTTGATTCCATGGATTGTGCTGATGATTATGTTGGGGTCGATTGTCACGTCCTGGGCGACGATTTCCTCCATGGTGGAAGTCCATGTTGGGTTGAGTGAACGCTGCCGGCAGTCAGAAGTCACAGGTGAGTCCAGTACCGTGCCGAGGTGGGTCAGTCACTATGGGTTGCACCTGCTGTCAACTGCACTTGACCGCCTTGTGAAGAAAAACACACCTGTAGTATAGTTAATGACACTGCGTCAAGCAAACGATCAGAGGAAAAATCTCCTGTTTACTCCCAATGCAGGTGAGTGTTAGCAGTATCAACTATATTCCTACAGTCCTGGTATGTTTATAATCCTAGTAGACCATGATAATTGCGCTCAAATTACTGTTTAGCTATCATTCCGTGAGATTTGAGGGGGAGCTCCTGGAGCGGTCTACTCGTGTGTCGCCATCTTAGGTTTCCAATGTACTGACAGTGTTTGGAATCGTGGATTCTAAAATAAAGTAAATGATGCATCGCCTTACATACCCACTATAACATGGCTATATACACATGAATTGTATTGAAGTAATGGATACTAACTATTTTCTATTACTTGGAGATGGCTCAGTGCCATGGTCAAATCTATCATTTTATACTCGTTCAGAACCATTGATCATCCAGTCTAAAGTCTTGTCCCCCTCATAATGACACTGTAGCTGTTGGCTATTCTAAGATAGACATCTGCTATAAAAAAAACTCCAGATTCGAAAATAGGTTGTTCAGAAATTACACTTTATTCATTCTGACATACGGCTCGTAATCATACAGACGGATAGCAATAATCAAATAGGCTTCTGAACACCAGTGGTCATATGAACATACAGGAGGTATACGCTCACGGTCTAGTACATAGTTCCCGAGTTCCAATGCTCTCTTCCATCTTGGTTAACTCCTCTTGGGCCAGACTCCCCCGTAGGGAGTTCTGTACCCGGAGTTGTACACCAGTGCGTCTATCTCCTCTAGTTCCCCCAGAGGGTAGAACAGAGAGAGACGCAGGGTGACCAAGGTGGAAGCAGCGACAGGACTAGGCCTAAAAGGTACAACAGAGTTCGGGGAAGCTCTGTTGTGGAGCAGCCAAGCTGGCCGAAGTGCGCAGCAAGACTGGGTCCTCGATTAGCAGAACTCCAGGTCTTATGTACTGGTCGTTATGTAATTCTCTCCATTACTCGTAAACACTTGAGTTCCCGAGGAACTCCGGGTAACCACGCGCCGGTGCATCCGAGCCGACACTGTACCCGAGATATGTCGGGTGACACGTGGCGGTCACGGCTCAATGCACATAACCAGGCCGCGCTCCACCATTCCTCAGGTGGGCTTATATAACCTTATACTCGGCAGTAGACAGGAGTGCGGCCTGGATACACGACAACACATATACCAAATATAACTCCAACTGGTTCCCTAGAAATAGTACAGCGGCGACCCACTACACTACCCCCCTTCAGACAATATCACAGCGTCTAAATAGCAGCACTAAGTGCAGTATTATTATACTACCTTAATACAAATGACAAATTTTATCTCCAAACAACCCAAAAAACAAATATATTGTCTCCAAACATATACATAGTGGAGGCAAGCGTAACTCTTTCTATTAGAACCACTAATATATTTCTTGGGTATCATAGATATGTATTCATCCTTTTTGATATTAACGTCAATCATATCAACCATCAGGATCCAGTTACACAATAATCGAGTATAATCCTTCAATAACAGTCATGATTTATGGGACTAAGAGGATAAACTCCACACAGCCAGTCAAGCCCTATAAAACAAACTTGACTATATATCATAAAAAAATATATAAAACCTTCAAGACACATTTATCGCATACTAACCATGTCTCATCGAAAACGATTTGTTACAACAGGTATCGTATACATACAGATCAAATATGAGCACTTCTCCTTAAAAGTTACCAAGTTTTAGTACAAGACATATTGGAAACAAAAAAGGTGGCAAGTGTCGACTTTATAGTAAACCTTGACCCAACCCGTCTATTTGAATAGACTCACTCGCTTTACGTGCCAGAGTAAGGTTTGAAAGATCAATATTTTTGGAATAAATGAACATATAGCGTAGATCCGGTAAATGCAGTTTTCAATCCAATCAAGGTCTCCAAAACCTTATGCACCATGGTCACATGGGTGTCTTCACACAATAATACAAGTGACATTCTCCATATAGGAATACCGTAAGCAATCAGATCTAGTGTTGGCGTAACATATTTCAACGATTCAGGGAGAATTAGTCTCCACACTTAGTTCAAAGATCAAAAAACGCAGCAAGCTGAAAAATAGAATGACCCGGCTCCTCACTCGATACCTTCCTTCTGAAAGTAATCAACGGGAGCCTACAGATCTCCATAACAACTTACGCAATTTCCACTCTCAGTACCTGAATAAATTTTGCGTTTTTCAGGTTCATTGATATGTTATTACCACAGATCTACACGTAGTACGAATGTAGTCAAGCAACCTTTCATCTAAGTAGGTATCATCAGGATCCAGTCCCTCATATCTTTACTCATTGGACGGTTAAATCTGAGTATCACAATCGGCATACAATAATCATACCTATAGCATATGTCATCAACTCAAACAGAACCCGTTTCACAAATACTGTCTTATGGCAAAAAAAAAAATATAGAACACTCTTTGGTGATGGTTTTAACAGTTTCATATATAGCGATAACTGCAAACCTAGATCATATCAAAGTCTTTTCATAAATAGGTGATAATGATCCACTGTTCTTGTCATCTCAGTCTTTTATAAATATATATATATCTATCTCGTCATCCTGTGACTTATAGTCTATAGTATAAAGCATCATATGATCCGTGGTGTACTAACAACCCCACTACTGCAAAAGTTCAACCTTGATGACGACACATGGTAGAGGTTCCATATATGCTGCAACTGGGAATGTTTTTATGACTCGCCACTCAGCAAAAGTTCTTCGTTTCTGGACACTGGAGACATACATTCACTAGGTCGATTGTCACTCATCTCAATGGATATGTCCATCCCAAACCGTAGCTGCGAAGCGTCAGGGTCAGGACCATGCATTTGAGCACCCATAGCTATACTCGCCATGGATACAGGAATGTCCAGGGTAGATGGACGATGGTTCCCAGACATAGAACCAGTCGTCACAGGTAGGTCCATTGGAGGATCCACCATCATGGATTGTTCGAGTTCGTTTTCAGGAGCCATAAGCGCCTCAGCATCACGGATAGACAGACGTAAGTCAGCCTCAGCAATTGCATCGTTCAGCTCCATCAGTATCTGAACCGCCTCTCTAGTCTCACTCTCCGTTATCTGGTACGGTGACTGACAAGAGGTGGTGTCGAGTATTGGTGTTGAGACAGGAGTCGAGTTATGTGACTCTGTCTGCAGTTCATTCACCACCATCCTCGCTAGAGCGGACACCCCGGCTGGAGTATCCATAGTCTCAAAGGAAGACACGGTTGTGTCCACCCCCATGGTAGTATACTGCATCGTCTTAGCATCAGACGACACAGAGGTAGACGTCACAGCAACAGGTGTCACCGAGACTGGTGACACAGGGACAGACGTCACAGCCCCAGACGTCACAGGAACGGGTGACACCGGAATAGACGCCACAGCAACGGACGTCACAGGAACAGGTGACACCGGAACAGACGTCACAGCCACGGACGTCTTAGGAACAGACGTCACAGGAACCAACTCCGATGACCCACAGGCCATGGAGGTGGCAGCCACGTAACTGCAGTCGGCCAGGTGCGTCTCATCTTCTGTAGATGGAGGTGGAGGACTCCTAGGGGTATTACTAGCCCTGGAGTCAGCTCTCAACCTTTGTGCGTATGCATCACCGTCAAACCCTAAGGGAAGAGGGGCGGAACCCCGTTCAACCCTGTACACACTCTCGTCGTACCAACTCGACAATGGTATCTCATAGCAATCCTCAAAGAACTCAGCCAACTCTTCATAGAAGTCATCGTTCTGTTGAGCTTCCTTTTTATAGCTAGAAAATTCTTCTGTTAGACCACCAATTTCGTGTTCCAACTTCCGAATAATTTTGGTTTTTAGACTTATTTCAGTCCTGGCAGCAGTTAGCTTATGTTCAGCAGAACTGACCATATCCTTACTGCGATCCAACTTGACTTTGAGATCATCAATTAAAAATTGACTTTCCATACGAGATTTTTCAATGTTCAATCTCAAATCATCTACTATTCTGCTAGAGGTTGCTACCATGTCATTTCGTTGTCCCAACTGTCTTTTGAGGGCTTCATTCTCCTCAGTCATTTTGGACATTTTAGATAGGAGTTCTGCTTTAGCAGTCTCCACTTTCTCTAATTCGGCCAAACGACTTTCTTTTACCAATTGCTCAGCTTGAGCCCTAGCTCCTTGCAGAGCTAGTTGACAAGCGAGATCCAGTGTGTCAAATGAACTTTTCAGTCCAGTGACATACTGTTCTTTCAGAAGATTCCTGATACTTACATTCTCAGGGTGATCAATATCACCAGTCAGCTTAGGCAGGGGGACCGACTCCAAAGAGATATCTTCCTCACCCACTCCAGGTGATGGAGAGTTTAGTGAAAGACCCCCCATACAGGTAGATGGTGATGGAACGGAGGATAGTCTGCGACCAATCTCCTGTTCCTTCCTCATCTCTGTTTTACTTGATTGAACCCTGCCTGTGGGTGGGGTGAATTTCTGGTCCACCCAATCATCCCCCTCAGACTGAAAATCAATCGTTCTGTAGATCATTTTAGATTTGGAATCCTCTTTCCCACTTACTGACTCTATCTTCCCTGTTACATACCCTTGACTATCAGTAGAAGTATTTTCTGTTTTTAATATCTTCCTTGACACTCCCGGGTTCCCTCTAGCTTCAGAGATTGTGGTAGGAGGTATTACCTCCTCTCCCACAAATACACAGTCATCCTCCTCCTCTACAGGAGAAGCCAACAGGTCATTTACCATTTTCTCCTCTAAGGCTAGCCTTGGGCTAACAGCAACCCTCGGTAATGTTCCGCCAGAGCCCTCCTTGTTGGATTCAGTAGTGTTCCTACTAAACCCACAGGAAGACCCCGGAGCACGTCTTTTGGTTGGGGTAGATCGGCCGTCAGGTGATGAGTCCAACTCAGCAGAAGCTGAGGACTCCTCTGAACCTGTGGTCCGCATCTCTCCTAAGGTAACCGAGACAGGAGTGTACACTCCATGGTCCACAGTTTTACCTTCAGACAGCATTTTACCTTTGGGCGGAGTGGCCAATTCCATTTTACTACGATAATCAGAGGCTTTCTCTGGAAAGTCCTGAAGGTAGTATGGCCACGCCTTTCGATTCAACCACAACCTTCTCGGGTTATGGTTAAACACTAAGGTGTATGCCAACCCCTGTGGTACCCTCACACACTTTTCTCTGTCCGTGAGTCCTAAGGCCTCCGGACTATTCTCGAGAATGTCTAGATTGGACATGGCAGTTTCAGCCTTCATATGGTGTACATCCACTAAATGCCTTACCATACAACCCTTTCTAGATGTGCTGAAAGGTTCACCATCTTTCATACATTTAACTGAGCGATTAGGCCTGGCCCGGCACTGCCACATCATTTTGGAGTGCGCGTGGAACTCCACTAGATGTCGTGCGAACTGGTACAGGTCCAGATACTCAGCTATTGGATTTCTATCCATACACTCATTGAATGGGCATTGCCCCGAACCTATTCTCCAACCTCTACCAGGTTTATAAGTAGGCATACCTGGCGGGACAAATGTCATCCACGCCCATTTCAACCGGTCTCTATCTTCGTTGGAGAGGTCGGCAGCCCTGTATGTCCCCATACTTTGCTTTATAACCTCATCCCAGAACTTGTAAGCTTGATGTGCTGCTGAACTACTATATTCTAACCACCACTCTAAATCCATTTCTGTATCTTCGTAGGATGGTAGCCTAGCTCGGCTCCCTATCTCCCCAGTAACCTCCCCTATATAGGGTCTGGACTTGGAATTATCGGAAGGAGGTCTGAATAGTTTAGTACATTTCCTCTCGTTGAATTTGTCCAACTGTTGGATATATGCCCCCCTGCATATCTTACTCCCGGGAATCACTGCATCTGGCTTAAATTTCTCAAATTTTGCTGCTAGCTGCATTACTGCCATAGTTGGAATACGTTCCGGAGTTGACTGTGTAGGGGCATCCCAATCGGGTACAAAGTTACCATGCACCGGATGTAAACCATCCGCACGGTCATACGACATAGCACCCCACGGAGCACCCACTGGCATGTCACTGACCGGGTACACCGGTATCCCGGGCATATTCGGGTCAGTCCGGGTCATTCCCGAGGTAGGTGGTGACGCAATATTCCCAACCTGGAACAAGGGAAATCCCCCGGCCTCGAGTCCTTTTAACCCCGGCCCTGACACGAACCCCCTAGCTTGCGCCACTGATAAACCCATATCTACCAGTTTCTTAACATGTTCTCCCCGAGCTAGGAGATACTGTGTGGTTTTAACCTTTTCAGCTCTCCTTATCTCCGAGATATTACTGTGATTTCGGCGTTTCACACCCCTATTCTTCATCTTAGCTGGTGGATGATACACAAATTTAGGTAAATCTGCCTCCCGAAATCGTTTTGGAAGATCATACTCGACCGGAGCTGTTGACTCCAGGTCCCCCAAAGCTAATAAATCTCTCTGTTCCTGCGACAGAGGGGAAACTTCCGTCGAGTGACTCCTTCTTTGGGAGTCTCCCGACGGATAGTTATCCGCCATGATAACTACACAGAGGGCGGCCCAGAGGAGCCCACTCTAAAAATGAGCTTAAATGAGTAGTAAAATCAGGAAAATTGTTACAAATGTGTCCTCCTGTACTACCTCACTTTAGTGTCTCCTCTCTCCCTCACATGTAGATGTTCTAACCGGTGTTACATACGCGGAGAGAGGTGCCTTCGCATCCACCCTCTCCAACGGTATGTGCAGGACTGACGCTTTCCGCGCCAAACCAGCATGCGTGCGCACCCAAGCGCAAAGGATCACGGGTACCGGATAGCCCTTCCCGAAGAAGTTATCCGGTATTATCCGAAGAAAACCGGGTGGCGGAGTTAACTGCGTAGTAGTTGCAATCTTCGCCGGGTTTTCTCGGATTGTATTTTTGCACATCATTTCAAGTAATAGCAATTCTTCAGTTCGTCACCGCTGTCTCATTTATAGCTTATGAACTTTCAGAACGCTGTTTTAAACAAACATTATAAAAAAATACGTGTCAAAGTAAATTTCTTTGGTTGTCCGAACAAATTCGGAATACGTATGAGTACCTTTTCTCATATTGTTGTAACGAGTTTTCCACCCGTACTTTCCACATAATATTTCGTATCAGGATCCTCATATTATCCTTAGAAAAATTACTGACTAGGTTTGATTGGATTCTAATCCGAAACCATCACGACAAGTACTAAATGGGAAACTAACTCACAGACCATAGCATGTAAACATTCAAAACTAACTTTAGTAAAGCAGAACGTTGGGTACCCCAATGCCATCTACTGGTCAATTTCACCATTATTCCCGTCACAAAGACTAAAGAATAAAATCCGGTATTTCTCGTTGTGTTTTTGACAATCAGCACCAGTTACGCAACTTTCCGGGGTTTACCGGGTAAGTCCTTGGAGACCCGAACTATTTCGGGTAACCACAACAAACAAACCCAGCCCCGCCGCTCTTACGTAACAGCACCTCGACCCGCTATACGAGCACTTCTACGTATGGGTCCTTGGGGTTTCTTCTTCTCAATTACTGTAGGAACCTCTCTAGTTTCCTTTTCAGTAACTACCTTCTTCTTCTTCTTCCTACCATCGACTTTCCTAGCTGGCGTTGCTTTTCTAGTCTTCTTTGTAGGCGGGGGTGCTGTAACCTGTGTTTTACGCACCCACCTGGGTTGGGGCATTGGCACTTCTACCAAAGGCTCATTCTCATCGCCGGGCCGGCGACCTAGCCAAGGCTTCAGGCGATCTACATGGCCTGCAACTATCTTGCCTTTCACATTTTTCAATAACACAGTAACATCCGATATTACTTTTGTCACTTCAAATGGCCCATCCCAACCCTTCGAGATTTTTCCATGTACAGGTGGTTTCAATCTCACCACCTTTTGTCCAACTACATACTTCCTCTCTCTCAAGCCTGTATCATACCCTACTTTCTGATGGATGGCCGCTTTCTTCAAATGGCCTCTCACCAATGCATAGCCTTCCCGCAATTCTCTGCGCAGGGATTCCGCAAATGCCACTCGGCATGGGACATCCTTTCTCCGCAGTACACTGCCAAAGACCAAATCTGCAGGCATTATGATCTCAGATCCAAATACCAGGCTGTTAGGAGTGCAGCCAGTTGAAGCATGCACCGTACCGTTGTATGCATGAGCCACATACTGGGAAAACGTATCCCAGTCATCCTGATTAGAATTAACCAGCGTGGTCAGCCCCTGAATCAACGTGCGGTTGAATCTCTCAACCATCCCATCCGACTGCGGTCGGTACGGATTAGTGCGTGTCTTAACTATGGCTAATTCTTCCAGCATCCCCTGAAAGAGACGCGATTCAAACTCCCTACCCTGGTCTGAATGTAACATGAGAGGTGCGCCAAATGTTAGTACCCACTCCTCAACCAAAGCTTGTGCGCAAGTTAATGCCGTGTGATCCTTCATTGGAATCACTTTCACGTACTTTGAATAGTAGTCTTGTACCACCATCATGCACACGTTGGAGTTTGGAGTTGTCTGGAAGCCAGTGATTATGTCAATGGCTATCCTCGCAAATCTGACTCCGAACAGTTCCTGTCTGAGAGATGTCTTACCTTTCCCAGGGCCCGGCTTCACCAGGCAACACGTTGGGCATTCACTCAACCAACGTATTACGTCCTTAGACATCCCAGGCCAGTAATATCTCCTCGCGAGTTTGTCCAAAGTCCGTTTCCTGCCAAAATGAGCGGAAGTCTGATGACCATGGAAAAACTCGAATACTTCCCATCTCAGAGAAGCTGGCAAGACTATCTGTAGCCTCCTCCTGGCTTTGCCTTCAAGAGTTTTCCATCTACACAATAGGCCGTCTCGCACTACCAGCTGCGACCATTGGCCCACTAAGTTCCTTACTTCCACACATTCCAATGACAGAGCAGGTCTGACGGGACGAGCAGCTCTCTCCAGGATCAGATTCCGTATCATATTGATACCATCGTCATCCTGCTGAGCTTCAAGTATGGACTCCGCCGACCAAAACACCAAGTTCTCTTCCCAGGCCGGATCAAAATTCATTATTGGAGCCACCAACGCGTTATGTATGCCACAGTCTTCACAGTCCATTCTTGCACATCTTCGGATTGGTCTCCTAGACAAACAATCCGCATTTACGTGCTTCACTCCGCTCCGATGCTGAATCTGGGTATTCTCTATCCCTAGTTCAGACAACGCGGAGATCCATCTACCCATCATCCCATCTGCTTCCTTGAAATTAAGGAGCCATCTCAAGGATGAATGGTCTGTTCGTAGAATAAAATTCCCACCATACAAATAATGGCGGAATTTCTTTGTGTAAACTACTATGGCCAACAACTCTCTCTTGGTGGTGCAATAATTGCGTTGAGTTTTACTCAAGCTGTTGCTAGCAAATGCCAAGGGCACTTCTCTACCTTCCTGCACTTGGGATAAGACAGCGCCTATGCTATCGTTGCTAGCGTCGGTGTCCAGGATGAACTGATCACCCTCAGTAGGATAGCTCAGCACAGGAGTTACCGTGAATAACTCCTTCAGCTTCTGAAAAGCCTGTCCAGCTAATTCCGTCCAAATAAACGGAGGTAGCTTCAACATTCCCTTCCTTTTTCCTACTACCAGCGCCTGTAATGGAGCTGACACCTCAGCAAATCCGGGAATGAAATCGCGGTAGTACGAGCAGAAACCCAAAAATGACCTCACTTCTTTCTGGTCTTTTGGCGTTGCCCAATTAGCTACAGCTTCTAATTTCCCTGGATCCGCCGAAATACCTGTGCCACTGACTATTCGGCCCAGATATTCCACTGATTGCCTGAAGAACTTGCATTTCTTAGCTTTCAGTCTAAGGTTGTAGGATCTCAATCGATCCATCACCTTGTTCAGATTTGATAGACACTCCTCCCGAGTTTTCCCGAAAACTATGATGTCGTCTAGATAAACTAGACAGTTTTTCCACAACAATCCCCTTAGCATTGTCTCCATCATATTCTCGAAAGTAGCCGGAGCATTGCATAAGCCAAATGGCATTACATTGAACTCAAACAAACCCCGGTGGGTTGTGAATGGTGTCTTTTCCTTATCCTCTGGGTGCATCCCAATCTGCCAGTATCCTGACTGGAGATCTAAGGTACTAAACCAGTGATTGCCTCCCAAGGAATCCAGACTTTCGTCAATGCGTGGCAAGGGGTAGGCATTCTTCCTCGTAATCCCATTCAGTCTCCTGTAATCTATACAGAACCGACAGGTGCCATCCTTTTTGGTAACCATTACCACCGGACTAGCCCATGGACTATCTGAGGGCCTTATTATCCCTTCCCCTAACATCTTGTCCACCTCATCCTCCAATGCCTGTTTCTTAGACAACGGGAGGCGCCGGTATGGCAAGCGCAATGGTGGGCTAGAACCGGTGTCTATCCGATGAGTTACTCGGTCAGTTCTACCCAATTGCTCCCCTGGAGCGGAGAACAAGTCTGCATTCTCGCATAATAGCTGAGCTAGACTCCGTTTGTCCTCCTCCGTCTCCAAGTGGCTATCTGTCACTAATGGTAAAAGATGCAGTGGCAAACCATATCCTTCCTTCCTATCCTGCTCTCCAGTGTCTTGCAATACCACTGGCATAGCGGATGGATCCAAAGCTCCTATTTCCACTGCCCTCTTTACTGCTAACTCCACTTCCGGTGAGTCAGCTCTTCCTACCACGTCAGCATATGTTACGTCCCCAAAGGTCGTCCCCTTCTCCAGGTACACATCCTGAAAAGTCATATTACTGACTGGTACTACTGTTCGTCTTGAACTTTGCACTAAGGCACTGGTGGAAACCAATCCCAGCTTACTCAAATGCTGCTGATTCGGTTCCACCACCCCCATGCGGTCAAATTCCATTTCCCGGCAGTATACAACTACATTGCACACATGGCGGGGAGGAATTCGCACTGTCTGAGAGACAGACGAGACGCCTGAAATCCGGCGGAGTACACACTGGACTTTCATCTCTTGTGGGTATCGAAGAGTGAGTTCCCCTGTCACACTATCCAATACCGCCCCATACAGAGAACAAAAATCTACTCCCAAGATTCCCTCATCCGTCAATTCAGCTACAGTTGTTGAAACAACAAATGAATGTTGATTCACCCAAAAGGGTATCACCTGTCTGCCATGTGTCCGCATATGAGACCCATCAGCACTTCTGACCGACCCAGACCCCACAGGGTTAGTCGACAGACCTGCGAGCTTCTTGAAGAAATGGTGACCCATCATGGAGTGACTAGCTCCAGTATCAATCAGAAATTCCCCCAAGCAGCCCTGAATCTGCACAGGCAAGTACCATCTCTTCCCTTGTAAAGGGGAAGGTTGCAAGGCAAATCTCTGGATTCCAGCTTCACCGCCCAAGTCATATCCCCTCGAGTTGAGAAACTTAACTATAGGATCATCGGGTTTGAGTCGCGAAGCACAAAACCTTTCTACTTCTTCCGCCAACTCAATTCTGCGGACGGTGTCCAGATGAGCTAAATCTTCAACACCATTCTCGTCCGTTCCCTGGGGCCCATCTCCACCTGGCGGATCAGACTCAGGTGCGGCTAACCCCAGCGGTTCCCATGAAGTGGAATCTTTTGATTCTCCCCTAACAGTACCTTTGACAATCACAGGTGGGGTTGTTATCTTGTCATCGATAACAACCCCTGTTAGTTTTCCGTCGGTGGTGGGCTTTGGTCAGAAGAGGGTCCGTCTTTTTGTTTCTCGACCGATGATACATTCTTAGTATCCTTGGACCAACATGTCCTTGCAAAGTGACCCTTCTTCCCACAATTATAACATTTCGTGTCTTTGTTGGGTTTCCCCTTACCGCGACCACGAGATGCGACCTTCTCAGCCTTCTCAGCCTTACTACGCTCCTCCATGACTTTTCCGATCATGGTCTTCAATGCACCCTCCTCTGGCGCCTGAGCGTCTGATCCTGGAATCCTTCGTCTTACATAAAAAGAACGACGGCCTTTCCATTTAGGATCTATTGCTGCCACCTCTTGCACTCCCTCTGCAGTCAGTTCAACCTCTTCTACGGGCATTTCTATTACTGCTACAGGGGCTGCCTCTACAGTTTTCAACAGCTTCCTCTTTCTCAGAGCATCTTCCGTAAGCTCGAAGATATCTGCTAGTGACATAGTGGTCTTCCACTGTGAAGCAATCTCGCTCGACAATCTTTCGTCCTTAAGTCCATCTATATACAGGCTGGACAATTTCCTTACCAGCCATGGATCACTTGGACTCATAGATGCAAATGCCTCTGCTGCTAGCACTCTGAGAGCCATTCCAAACTGTCTGTGCCCTTCACCGGGCTTCTGAACTCTTGCCTCTAGCTCAGACGCGGGATCCGCACCGGATGTGGAACCTAAAGCCCAAGAAGCTGTTTCCACTAACCCCTTGTACGTTCTACCCCCGCTTAACTCAAAGCTTGTTAGAGCGGGATCACCAGGACCATCCCGCAGACACCATGACAAAGCTGCAAGGCATTCATCGCCCTCCCAACCATTATGTCTCATATCTGCTGAAAATCGTGTGAACCATTTTCTCCATGGAACTGTGCCATCATACTGCTTCATCTTGATAGCCTGCTTTCTCACAGGTGTCATCCCCGTTCTTAACGGTATATCAGTCTGACTTAAAGCATAGTCCACTGCTTTAAAGTTCCCCACGTCGTTCGGTACCGCATCAATCCCCAATCTTCTAATTGCTGGATTATTTTGGAACACTACCTCATCCTCCATAGACATATTTGCCCTATGTTGGTAGGGTGTCCCACTTTGAATAGTACCTCCTGTCCTTGGTGTATTCATGCTTCCTGGAGTTACATGACTGCCAGGCAATGGGGGAGGTGGTAAATTGAACATCGGTCTTGCGTTCCCATAACAGTTATCCGGGCCAACATTACTCCACCCCCCATAGGAGGTGTTAGGCCCTGCCAGATTCCCTTGACCTGGCGGCCGAGCATTCATGTTTACCCCCTTGGGCAAACCTGGTCTACCCACTGTAGACACGTTTACCGGACCTGTAGGAACCTGCCTTGTTCCCGGAGCTGGAGTAGAATGAGCACCTGGAGCTGGAGCAGTGTTATCTGGTCCCACAGGAGGCTTATTCCCTGCAGCCTGGGCTACCGGAACGTCTCCTTTTACTCCCTTGGTGTCATTCTCCACACTCACTGACTCTGTTTCCTCAAGAAAGCAATCTAACTTCTCCTGAAACAGCTTTTCAACTCTACCACACAGTTCCAACATGAACTCCTCATTCTTATCAAACTTACTGCCATGCATGGATGAGTGTCCACTCACACTGGATAACATGTCAGCTGTATGTATCACCATGGAACCATCTAGATCCTCAGTGGCAGGTGGTTTCACCACCTCTTCCACTGTATTGACTATAAAAACTGAGGGATCGTCGGCAGTCACAAAGGTCTCATCTTTAGACACTTCTTGTGCTGTCCCCACTGAGTCCCTTTGTACCTTAGTCACTTCTGGTTCCAGTTTCTTTACCATGTGATTCTCAGCTTGTTGAGCTAGTGCTTCCAACTCTCCTAACTTACTATCCTGTTTCTTCAACAACTCATCATACTCCGCTACTTGTAACTGTCTTGCCAGTATCTCGGAACTAATTTCTTTATTCCGCACCACTAGCTTTTCTGTTTCAGACTTCAATCTGACTTCAGTTCCCTCAAGTAGACCTACATTGACTGAAATTTGTTCCAGATGTTTTATCTGAGCTGCATGTTCCCCAATGTTTCCCGACCTCTTTGCCAAAAAACTCTTTTCGAAAGCTTCCCTTTCCTCCTTCAGCTTTCTAAGGGATTCCTCCTCTAGTCTTATCCCTTCTTTCATATGCTCATGCTCATTTCTCAATCTGAGCGTCCTTATGTCATCCAGGCTCAACCTCTCCCTGGGTTCATAAGGTGGAACTTCTAGACCCGGTATCGTCAGCCTAAAAGGATCTGGGAACAGCTTATCTCCCCTGGAGATCACCTCAGCTGTCTCTTCCCCTTCCTCAGGAGTTTCCTTTAGGTCGTCCCTTTTGACTACCTCAACTCCTTCCTGACTGACCGGGACCACTACTCTAGTCCCCTCCACTGCTTCCACAGTGGGTACCGGTCTAAGTTCCCATCTCACTGGTACATCTACTGTACCCTCCAGACTAGGTATACTAGAGTCACTATCCTCTCCAATATCTTCTATGGTTACCGGTCCAAGCAGCTCCCGGACCCGGCCTACCTTTTCCCTATCTGGCTCCAGAGCTGGACGTTTCGCTGGAGGGTCCCCTAGTGAATCCTCAGATCTCACTTCATGGGCACTATCTTCCCCTCCATGTCCAATTTCCCTACTCTGATTGAACGTATGCACCTTCTGCCTAGCATCAAACCTCACCCTAGATCGTAATCTAGGACGCATCCCCTCCCCTTGGTTAGTAACCGACGGGGGAGGTACCTCTGTATCCGACATCTCTTCACCACACAAAAGCAACCTGTAATAGCTATCCTTGAAACCTACCAATTCTGGTTCAAACATATAAGAGCTTACCTCTCAATTTCAGAAAGAAAAATAACAAAAAATGTAAATCAATACTTACCCAAAGTGGTCACGGCACCAGTGTAGCTGTTGGCTATTCTAAGATAGACATCTGCTATAAAAAAACTCCAGATTCGAAAATAGGTTGTTCAGAAATTACACTTTATTCATTCTGACATACGGCTCGTAATCATACAGACGGATAGCAATAATCAAATAGGCTTCTGAACACCAGTGGTCATATGAACATACAGGAGGTATACGCTCACGGTCTAGTACATAGTTCCCGAGTTCCAATGCTCTCTTCCATCTTGGTTAACTCCTCTTGGGCCAGACTCCCCCGTAGGGAGTTCTGTACCCGGAGTTGTACACCAGTGCGTCTATCTCCTCTAGTTCCCCCAGAGGGTAGAACAGAGAGAGACGCAGGGTGACCAAGGTGGAAGCAGCGACAGGACTAGGCCTAAAAGGTACAACAGAGTTCGGGGAAGCTCTGTTGTGGAGCAGCCAAGCTGGCCGAAGTGCGCAGCAAGACTGGGTCCTCGATTAGCAGAACTCCAGGTCTTATGTACTGGTCGTTATGTAATTCTCTCCATTACTCGTAAACACTTGAGTTCCCGAGGAACTCCGGGTAACCACGCGCCGGTGCATCCGAGCCGACACTGTACCCGAGATATGTCGGGTGACACGTGGCGGTCACGGCTCAATGCACATAACCAGGCCGCGCTCCACCATTCCTCAGGTGGGCTTATATAACCTTATACTCGGCAGTAGACAGGAGTGCGGCCTGGATACACGACAACACATATACCAAATATAACTCCAACTGGTTCCCTAGAAATAGTACAGCGGCGACCCACTACAACACAAAGAAAAGTTAGTCCATGGTCTATCAATCCTTCGCAGCTAATGAAAATAATTATATGCTATTTTATGCTGAAATAATGTTTTTAACATTATTCAACCCCTGCCACATAGAATGGCCGTAGAGAAACCTTATATAACATTGTATAACGTTTTTTTGTGCACTGGATTGCTTATAGATTTGCAAGCTTTTTAAAGGGGCCATATCAGCACTCACACTTAACCCCATAGTAGACTAGAACAGTACTAGAAAATGTCAATAGGACACGCTCGATGAGAATGCCTCTTTGAGAGAGAACAGGTGATACGTGTAAAATGCCATTTAAATATTTATTGGTCATAAGTATCAAGAATACACCAATGCTTTTAGAGAGTTCCTTAGCAAAGTTGAAAAATGCATTGGTTGATAGGTCATATCTCCATTCTCTGCAATGAGTCCCCCCACTTTACTGCAATTTAAGTAGGACATCCTTATTAGGACTATACTTTCAAACTTTATCACATTCTGTATACTGAGAAATTCAGACATACAGTATTTTAATATAGAGTGTCCGATATCTGCAATGTCAATCAATTTCTGCCATAGCCAAATCCACCATAGCTAAATCCACCATAGTTGCCTCCATATCCACCATGGCCATAGGAGTATCTGTCACGACCAGTCACACCAAGAGGAGTGCCGGGGACGCCGTCCTTGAAGGCAGTTCCTGTTCCAGCTCCTACATGGTTGGCAACATCGTTGATGTACAGCTGACGGACTGCATTGTTCCTATTCACACCAAACTCATAGCCGCTAAAAGATAAAATGAAATAATACAGTACATGTTGACAACTCACTTCCCACAATTTAAATCGTGTCCCCTCATGCAGTTTAGATTAAGCTTATTTGCTCGTTCTACAGCATTCTATAATAATATACAATATAATTTCTTATGGTTTCCATACTAGTCCAGGCTTGACACAGCACCATTTTGATGAGTATTTGCTCCAACAGAATATGTGTTCCTCCTTTGAGATTCAAAATGGTTGTGAGCATCTTTCTAGCTAAATCCACCATAGTTGCCTCCATATCCACCATGGCCATAGGAGTACCTGTCACGACCAGTCACACCAAGAGGAGTGCCTCTTGTTTCTGCTTGTTTCTTGTTCATTTCTGCTCATTTTGAACAGGATTTGAATATAACTAACTTACTTGTGAGGAGCAGCATGATTAAGCCCACTACAACAGCCTTCAGCAAGGCAGACAGCCACGGCAGCGAGAACGACAAATCGGATCATGTTGAGTGAGTGCAGCTCTGTGAGTTGTATGAGGTACCTGGTGCTGCCTTGTCTTATATACCCACTATGGGCACATGACTATGTACACATGAATTGTATTCATTAGCAACAGACCTTAACTGTATGTTATCACCTGGAGATGGATCATTATTATGGTCGAGTTTGTTATTTTTATACTCATTAAAACGCACTTCACCCTGCTGTCCAGCATGTAGGGCACTTTGAAAGGTCACTCAATCGGTCATTAATTAATGAAATTGTCTTATATATCCATGGTTTTCATGTCTTGAGATGGGCATGACTTGAATCTACTTCAACATTTCTTTTCAAAGTCAGGGATAATAATGAATGTCTCAAGGAAAAATATGCTGAGAGAACTATGCTTCAAAGAAGAAGATCAAGACACAAGTCATAACGTGATTAAAACATAGTCATGTCATTTGCACTTAGAGCAAAGATGAACTAGATTGTGGACAGTTGAATCAACAGAGGTTAGAGCTCCAATACATGGCAGAGACAATAGACCACTGACCCTGGTAAGGGGGGGAAAACGTTGGACACCTGGTGGTGGAATCAGGAACTAAAGGGCACAAGTCTTGGTTCCCAGCTCAGCATGCTTCAGGGAATTCCAAATTACTGTAATATTACAGCAACATTAAATATACACTCTTCTTTGCATCTGATACATTATAGAGGATTGCCCATGCATGAGACAGTAGGATTGACCCTGTTCAGTTGACATTGTGCTTTTTCTGAAATTAGCTAACTTTAAGCAGTTGTTACACAGTGTTGTGTTGAGGTCTATTGAACTTATCATTATTAATAAATATACCAGATTCTGATGCATAATCAGATCCTGTAGAGAACATTGGAGACCCTGTGTTTGTGGTTAAAATAAATGTTGAACAACTGCTAATTTTGAATAGCAATTAGCCAAAGTCTATTGTAGTATAGGTGTTTCCCCTAGTACCCACTCGGGGTCTCCACTGTGCCCTTTTTTCGCCATGCTTTAATTGATATTGATGATATCTGCCTGTAGTTCCTGATTCCACCACCAGGTGTCCTTGTTGCAGCGCCCCCCCCCCCCTTAACCCTGGTATAGGCTACTTGCATCCACCTGGTGTTTCAAGGGGAAACGTATATCTTGACATCTAGGGCTTGTTCCTCATCCACCTTTGGTTTAGAACTATTCCACACTATGGTGGGTGGTTGTGTTTGTAAGCAAAACTACAGTGGATGATTGCACAGTATTTATAGGGAGTTAAACATTGTAAAGTTATGTGTTGGTGGCTATGGCCATGTATTATATAGAGCGCTAATGGTTTTGGGGTATAGTGGTCTGTAAGAGCAGGAAATAATGATGTTATGATATGGATGACTAGGCTAACTATATTGGTTTACATAACAAGGACTAGGATAACTACAAGTACATGACTAGGCTAACTAAGTTACTGGTAAAGAGGTAGATGGACGTATGATGATATAAAATGCTGTTAAGGACCCTTAAGGGATGTGAATTAGTCATATTGGGATGGAGATATAACATAGTGCATGTAAAACATAACAGAAAAAGAGCCAGCTGAATAATTGAGAAGGAATTAACCCATAACAAGGAACATGTTGCATGGACTATGCTAACTATAAAGGACTAGGCTAACTCAAAATACAAGGTTGTACAAAAAGAAGGCTATAATATACCATTTACATGGATTGCCCTAAGGCAGTGTGGCAGTGTAGCAGGTGTATACAAGCTATTCAAATGTACATAGAGCACCATACCCTTATTCTACTATATGGCCCATACTAGGCATTCTTAACAGGGGTCTTCATATAGTTTTTTGGCTGCTATTCCAGTCAAATATTGGTATGCTAGCATTGAGGGTGAAGCCTTGAATTAGGTATATCTACACATACAGTTCATACCAATATGACAAGGCAATGTCATGCAATATCTTGTAGTGTATTTGTGACAAGCACCCTCTCCCAATGCTGATAGGTTTTCATTGGAATCCCACATACCACTACACAGCAAAAAAGGTGTTTAGATCCGAAACACCATCCTAATCACAATCTTGCCTCGTATTTGTCCACATGTTTAGACCAATAATGTGTTTAGCTCAGTCCTTTTTACTTAGTTAGCCTAGTCATTTCTTCTCACAACAGACTGAGTTAGCCTAGTCACATCAATATAGTCAGCCTAGTCTTCAATCTTTATTTCAGTCTGATTTCTCTATTATTGCATTAATTTAATGAGGCTAGCAGTCACCTACATGATCACACATACCTAAACTAAGATTCTACCAACTATCATGTAAGAATATCAAGTATTTACACCACAAATAGACAGAATCTGTTAGCATTGCTTACTCACCGTCTGCCATCATTAATCAGCTAACTACATTCCAGGTCCAGTGTTTTTACAGTGAATAACAAGAATAATTTCCACCGTTGACAGTATGAGCTGTCAATAGCAGAAATATTTTCCACTATTGAAAGTTCGAACTGTCAATTGCGTTATTGCTTTAGGCCAGCCCAGGCTGCCATCTCGAGACTAGGTGACTCCCTGGGCAACCTAAGGGAATCACCCTGAGTGGTGGGGGGGGGGGGGGGGGGGGTTATATAGTTCCCTGACTCACCTAAGGGAGTCACAAAAGGAACTGGAACTGGAAGGGGAGTCAATCTGGAGGCAACAAGAGGTCTTTTGCATAACGCGAACTGCTCTCATGGGGTTTCAACGATTGCAGAAATGACGATAAAGACGTTATCATTAGTTAGGTGGTCATGAGTATAAATATAAGGGTGTTCCAAAAGGTAGCTCTAATCCTTGGAATACACTAAAATGAAGTATAAAAAAAGCAGACACTATAAATATAACCACTCCAATTTAAAGTATTTATATGAATATAGGTTCCTATTAACTTAAGTTAAGATAGAACTTATATCTCATCCATTGGAAAATGATCATAATATTCTCGTTAGAATGACTCTTTAGCTATGCACTGTTAAAGAATACCCATGAGTGGTCGTCATTATTCTCATGGAGAGTGATCGTAGCAATTTTACAGTCTATTGCAGAACAATTATATAACATTTGTAAAATTGATAAATTCATAGATTAACACATAGGCAATATATGGTGTACACTGTAAGAAGTTACTATATTTAAACAGCACAATGTGCTGTACATTTACAGCACTTTTTGCTGTAGGTGGTATTACAGCACTATTTGCTGTATAATTACAGCATTATGTACTGTAAATTGAGTCTCCGGCAATGTTGCTGTACATTTACAGTACATTGTGCTGTAGATTTCCGCCACTAGGTGGCAGCAGTAGACCATTTCTGTATTAATTATTCCACCCAACCCTTTCCCGAGTCAAATAAAGCCTCACAAACTCTCAAAACATCGTAAAATAAGAATGGATGAGAAAGACTGAATGCAGTTATCATAAAGTGTATTGATATTTGCATGATTGTGATAGATAATACAAAAAAACAGAAAACATATAGAATAGACACCACATTGGTGGGAAAAGTTAAATGCTTAAGTGCCTGGACTGGGGAAAAGCTGGTATCACATACGGTTCAGCTGTATTGAAGCAGGATTAAACCATTACATTGTGTAGTGTGTATTTTCCTAGCTGAGATTGAACTATTATGCAGGAAAGAACTCTCCATGCATGCGTATTAATCGATATAAATTGATGAGCACAACAATATGAAACCTACAGTAGAAGTTGCTGTAACTTTACAGCACCCAGTTGCTGTACATGTACAGCAAAATCTACTGGAACAAAAGTTGCCAGCAACTTTTGCTGTAGATGTACAGTAGAAGTTGCTGTAAATTTACAGTAGAAGTTGCTGTAAATTTACAGTAGAAGTTGCTGTAAATTTACAGCAAGTCAGTTGCTGTACACCTACAGCAAAATCTACTGGAACAAAAGTTGCCAGCAACTTTTGCTGTAGGTGTACAGTACTTACTTCTTACAGTGTACATGTTTTATATTACAGCACATTATGGGCTACCCTTCCTGAGAAATATTACATAAAATCATGGCACTTGCCGACTAGAATAAGAATCCTCAACGATATTTGGTTAAATTGAATGTTAGATATTTCACTAATAGATCCTTAAAATATCAAACTAATGAAACGATATGAATGTATTTGCTGTTGCAAACATTTTGCGTGATGTAATGACTGAACATTGTGCAAAAAGTCTATAATGACAACTAGGGCTCCAATAGACTGGCATTGTGCAAAGGACCATTTAGCGTCCGTGGGCACATTTTCCTGGTCGTCAGTATCATCAAGATGATGACGATCACATCATCACGAATCTGCATGTGCATTTAGCAAGAGACAAACTTTTAGCCATGATTGCCAACGATCACCAATCATAAAAGATTGTTAGAGGGGAATACATTACTAAATTTACCATATCTAATGATAGATACCAACAATAATAAGGATTCACATAACTTAATCTATTTGTAATATGCAGATAACAAATAATAATATTTTATATATACTGGTCATAATGATATGATTAAGCAATAGACATTCAACTAGTATCAACGAATGGTCGTCACAATTGTGTTGCAAAAGCAAAAGATATTACCATGTGTTCTGCAAAAGACCTCTGGACCCCCTAGTGCAGCTGAGCCGTAGCCTGTGATAGGGCGTAAGCTATTTACTTTTCTCTTGAGGGTGGGAGGGAGATATAAATGTTTGTCCTTTCTGACATATAGAAAGTCTACATACTTTTTTATTACGAGGGTCGTATACATTTCACATGCTCTAGAAGGGGGCAGAACTAGGTTTTGCTGCTCTGCGCATAATTTCACCGGCCCCATCTATTGATAATAAATGACCGCTTTCTGAAAACAATAGACCTACCCATCTGAATTTATGTGTGCCACCCCATTAGTCAACAATGTGTAGATGGACGTCTATGATGTGATTCTATATATAATATTGGGTACATGATATTCCAATGTCTATTGTAATTGTTATTCCTTCCTTTTTTCCCCCTTTTTTTTTTTACATCTTTTTCATGTTTTCTGTTCCTGATGTCCTGTTTCCTTCATATAATCTGATCATATCTAGCCTATTAACTATTATTCAACCACCACCTAATTACCTTTTCATCTTTACTAATGAATTAAAAGGCCATTAAATAAACTAATTGATAAGCGACATGCTAGTTTGATACACCCGAGGGAGAATACACATTCTTTGTGGTTCTCTTCAAAATGACACCTCGTTTTTAATACATCCATTCTGTGGTTAATGCTAATTTGACACACCCGATAGGGAATACATGTTTTCAAGGACACCCACTACATGAAATAGCCATTCAGTGGTAACTAACATTAAATAACAATGAGAGGCATGTAAACACTTTAAACACTTTATTTTGTGCTGGACAGGTTGACAGGGCAGATGTCAAATATTTGATGTTCCGTTTGACCGGGGGCCAAGTCACGTGACCGCTCTAACCACCTGTCAGTCTGCTGCAAAGTCACACAAAGGCATAGGTATAGTCAATTATTAGCACCCATTTGAGGACCTTATGCATACTTTTAATTCTAGAATTTTATTCAATGAATAGACAAAACTCCACGCCATTAACATACATGCACATCATACTTCACGAGTTGAAGCTGGGTCATCACAAGATGTCAAAGGTTGAGTGTGATACGCCCCAGCTTCAATGAGTAATGTATGATGTACGTGTATGTTGATAAGTAGGGTTTGTGTTTATGACATGGCCCTCCTGTCTTTACATGAAGAAAATCAACAAACTTGGAGGCCATGGAGTATGGCTGCACTGTAAAAAGTTGTTGTTCGTGAACAGCAAAATTTGCTGTACATCTACAGTACTTTAGCTGTAAATGATAATACAGCAAATTCTGCTGTACATGTACAATTCTGTTACTGTAGATGCAGGTTACGGTAGTGACTTGTAGATCTACAGTACTTTTCCCTGTAATGTACACGAGAGGTCGTGGGATCGATCCTAGGTCTAGCCACCTCTCATCAGGGATCTTTAGCAACGAGGCTGTAGCTCATTTAATACAGACATGGCAGAGGTAGCTTATATCCCAATATGACCATTTGTAACACCGGCTCTGTTGCGCAATGGATCTCCAACACCACAGGTGGTGAGTTCAATCCTTGGTGGAGCCACTTCTCTTGTTTTTCCTACATCCACCTAAAATTCGTTTTCCCCTCACATGGATGGTTAAAAATATCACCAGCACTGGGAGGTGAACCCAGGACCTTCAGACTATGATTTACAATCAATTTTGCTGTACAGTAACAGAAGATTCTGCTGTCCCTATACAGTACATAGTGCTGTAAATATACAAAAGCTCACTTGCTGTAGGTCTACAGCACAATCTACTGGAACCATAGTTGCCCCCAGTATTTGGTGTACAGGAACACTACTTACTTCTAACAGTGTGTACCATACCCCACTGTATAAACAGATGGTAAGTGATTGATGTACTCCCAGAAAGTTAATGTAAATAATTCTAGGATAAACAGAGACTTTTTCTTAGTTAAAGATTGTACTTTACCTCTTCCTTTAGTGGTAACCATAACCGTAATATCCATTGCCATAGTAACCGTCGTCATAGCCATGACCGTATCTACCGTAGCGGTAACCGTAACCGTCAGAGTACCTGTCACGACCAGTCACACCAAGAGGAGTGCCAGCGACGCCGTCCTTGAAGGCAGTTCCAGTTCCGCTGCCGAAACGGTTGGCAATGTCGTTGACCTTAAAGTTAATACACATCCAATGATGAGAAATGAAAAATTAATTTCCCTAAATGATTACCAAGGATGTCCATAATGACCATATTTCATCCCCTATGTTGTCTACTCTAATTTCCTCATCTTTGCTTATATTTGGATATATTCCTCAAATTCAGGGCCAAGGTGCACATTTTGGTGGACAAAAAATTAAGTTGCGCACATTGCAAATACATTAGAACAAGCCTCCAGATGGGTATCATGGCACCCCTCACCTGGGCCCTTACATGACATTGACAGTATCTGGTATCTGATCATCTACAATCCGTTAAGGATAGTATTGTCAAAGTGAGTGGAAAAATATTCATTTTAGTGATATTCAAAATAATTATTTGTCGGATGTACTAACCTTGAGCTGGCGTTGGGCATTAGCCCTGTTCACATCAGCCTCGTACCCACTGCAAGAAGTACAATGAAATAGCCATGAAGTGATCTTTTTTGAATTTATGAAGTATTTTATTTTCACCAAGTGATTTTTCAAAGTACCATATAAGTATTTATAAATGCTGAGATATCATGAGAGAAATGAGTATCATGGTGGCTGTATGCACGTTATATCTTAAACATAAACATACAGGTTAAAAGTTGACTGTCATATATCACTATCATTAAATTTGGTACTTTTATAGCAATTCAAATGTCATGATGTTATGGTTTGTTAAACAAATTTGATAAGAATTCTCCACAGATATAGTATGCCATTTTAGGAATAATATCTGAAGGGTGAACTGCAACCATGAAACTGCAAATTTTTCTATATTTCTATTACAAAATGGCAATTTTGGTGAATTCGCCAAGATAAAATAAGATTGTTGGTTTCGTTTGGTGTTGTTGAAAGCCCCTATAGAGTAGTGAATCTTTGACCAAATAAGAATATTTTAAACTCAAACTTACTTGTGGGAACGACCATACCCATAGCCATAGCCGCCATAGGGTAAGGCTTCGGTCAGGCATACAGCCACAGCAGCGAGAAGGACGAAGCGGATCATGATGTTGTCAGATGTTGTCACAGCCGATCGGATCAGTTGTTGTCCTCCGGTAGTCAGCGGGCATGTATATATATGCCTCAGACCCTGTACCGGTGCCAATATTACCAAGGTCTCATATCAGTAATTCAGCCCAGGTAGGGGGAACATGGCCTGTGTGGATGCCAGGGGTCACCAAGGGCTCCCATCTATAGGTATATAGCTGCTGTACAGGTATGTGAATGGGTAATAAATGGTATAACCAGCGCCCATTCCCCCCTTACCTAATGTCCAGTCAGTAGGATATAGAAGATGGACGTGGGGACGGATTGCCCAAATGACTAGACGCCACCCATTTTACCTGTAATCTTAAAAAGCCCACTTTTCCTGCAATCTTAATCAGTTTCCAGGCCCATCCTCTAGATTGCACCACTGTACAAACATAAGTTGTTATTTTCTTTTTTGAAACTATGAAACTAGGAACTATAACCGGCCCCCTTTAACTCTAAAGGATGGGATGATTAAGACTTACTGAAAGGACATTCAGACTTGCAGACTTACAGTAATGCCATGTAGAGAAGAGGGGAATCTTTAAGATTACTGGAAAATGAGTTTTTAAGATTACAGGTTAAATGGGTGGCGTCTAGTCACTTGGCCAGTTCGTCCCTTGTTGCACAGAAGATGGCCATGATCTGATAATGTGGCAGAAGTTGTCTTGCGTTATACCTATGAAGGAAGGTGGGGGGTAAGGACAGACTGGTATAGTACGTAGTATGCCTACTGCATTGTAGAATTATCAAAACGATTAGTCTTCTAAGAAAAAACACGTTTTTCTTTTAAGAGTAATGCTTAAAAGCAAAAATTGGCAAGACTTTAAAATCTTGTGAAAACATAACTTAAATCTGTAGTTGTGTAATTGAAATCATGTTGAAACTTGGAATCCATGTTAAAGTATTGCCTCAAGCATCGATATGTTAGAACGCGTTGAAAAATTAATCATTTATCCCTCTTTGCCAACAATTGTCGTCCCATCCTTGCCAAACCTGACACAAACAATGAAAAAAGCGAGAGCAATCTATCAAATATACCCTATCAATTTAAATCATTTCAAAACTGCAAGGTTGAGTATTGATGACCTTTGCTATGTCACATTCTATGTTGGCACAGAACCACTTTCAAATTTGAAATTGATTACACTGAGTTTTTCTTTTGGTGAAGTTTATTTGAGATTGTCTGGGAAACTCTCAGACATCGCTCTATGTTAGACCTTTAAGGATGAATGTCACTAAAAGATGAATTTGTCATCATGATGCACCAATGCAGCCCTGGCGAGTAACTCCCCGGAGCTGTATTAGTGCATCATGCCGACTCTTTGGGAGTGTCTGAACCTCATGAGGTTGGCATGATCTGTGAACCCAGCACTGGCGAGCTACCCACCAGGGCTGGGCTCACACATCATGACGGCGAAGGGCATGATGCATTAAGGCATCATGCCGTCCTTAAAGGGCGAGGTGATGGGTCAGTGCGAATTCAGGTGTTAGCCAAGAGTTAAAAGATATTAATCTTTTATCTATCAGCAGTTTTTAAACAGTCTAGACATAATAATGGATTAACCTGGAGATGTTCCAACAGGTGTCCTCTCTCTCTTGAATTCAAAAAGAAAATGTTTGAAAGTTCAGTGAAGGGGTGAACAGCAAATATGACTTAGGGAGTGGTCATTTTTTAACAACAGGGGGGTCGGTGGATTTTCGCGCGAGAGGGCCGAAAACTATTTGGTCCCCCCCACGGGAGGGGTCGAAATTTTTTTGGTCCCCCCCTCAGGCAAGTCGAAATTGAGCGCAGCAGACCCCTTTGAACTATAGTAACGCGCGGGCTTTTTCGCTAAAAAGGGGTGCAATTTTTTGGTCCCCCCCTCAAGAGGGGTCCAAATTTTTTTGGTCCCCCTCCCCTTCAAGGGGTCCAAATTTTTTTGGTCCCCCCCCAAATCCACCAACCCCCCCCCCCCCTGTTGTTACAAAATGACCACTCCCTTATGTTGAAGAACCTATGGGAACCTGCTGTACTATGACCACATCAGGCCATACCACAGGAAGTATACGTGTTTGGAAAGTTTGCGTTTGAGTTTTGTGAATCAGTATTTTTGGCAATCGTTATAGAATCATTCAATAGGAAAGCTATGTTATTTAGTGAGAAATACCCTCAAAATGATCACTCAAAGAAGATCGTCATCATACTCATAGCATTTTTTAAAAATAACAGTATCATTGTTTGCTGTGCAAAGGCCCACAGGAGCAATGTGGTCGGATATTAGGTAATCTTTGTTCTTCCTATTATATCCTGTTATATACAGAGAGGAAAGCTGCTTCCAAGATTTGGTGTGAGTCCCCAAACTGGGACCGACCTCCTGCCCAAAATAAGACAGAGAGAATGAAATGACAGGGTATAGGGTTCAATACCACCTACCTTTACACTGGGGCTTCACTACCCGATTTCTGGGGTAATTCTCACAAACCGATCATATAGGTCTCTGCAGTCTGTACAGGTCATAACAAAGACATATTTCCTATATGTATTGTGCATAAATTCCCAGTCAACAACAAACGTTATACAACATTGTGTAACGTTATATAACGTTTCTCGAAGTCTCCTTACTATGGCATAACGTTATATAAAGTTTTCAAAGGTTATTCTGACGTAAAATAACGTTTTCTGTTAGGTGGGTTGTCCGAGTAGAACCCTGTGTATAGGGGAGCATCAGATAAATAAAATTAAACATGTTTGATATGAGACCGGAAACCAAGATCAGCCTGAGATGCAAAATCGGGGCTTAAATCGGGACCTAAATTGTTATATATATATATAGCCTTGGCAATGCTATTTATCTTCTGAGCATGGAGTATTTATAAACATAAACATGTTTACAAACACAAACCTATGCCAGGTTCTACAATACCTCCCTGTAGAAGTATGGCCCTATGATTTCATGGTCTGAGTCAGACTTGTAAGAATAGCGCCGATTTCAGTTCAGGTGATGGAGCTTCAGCTTCCAGCTGGGCCGTCAGGGAATAAGTTCAGCATTTTCCATACATGGACCAAAATAACAGTTCCGCCAGAGGGCAGCAGTGTTTGGACAGGGGACCATGAACATTGTCCAGCTACAACATATTCACCCTATCTTGTGCCGGTAAGAGCTGAGCTCCCAGCCCTTAAGATCCCTCTTGTGAATCAAAATTAAACTACATCCAAAAGTGCTTTTGGCCTCAGTTCAACCATGAAGGTCAAGCTTTAAGTCACTGAGCGCAGCAACTCCAAAACCCACACCGGGAACTTTATTACAGCTTTATGCATAGATATTGAGGATAATATTGGTTGGAATGGTGAAGAGTGTAAGTTTTTTCATGTTATGCATATTTTACTGTTGGAATTCAAAGAACTATTACCCTCGTCGAAAAATAGACGCAGGTTCAAACTAGTTTCAATGGGAACAAAAGTATAATATTCAACCCTTATATGCTTTGATTTTATTATATGGATATGACACAGGGGAGTAACTCGTAAGTACGGCATGTCGCTAAAGGATGATATTTTTTCTCATGATGCACCAATGCAGGCCTGGCAAGTAACTCGACAGTGCTGCATTGGTGCATCATGCCGACCCTTCAGGAGTGTCTCAATTACGTAGGGTCGGCATGATACTTGAACGCTGCAGGGGCAAGTTACTCTACAGGGTCGTATTCATATACCATGCCGACCAAGGGTTAATAGAAAATCGCATGTATGCCCTCCTCCTCCTTTGCCTTAATAACAGACCTATTTCCCTTACACAGTCTACACAGAGAAAAGAAACAGATGCAAAAGGGAATTCAGGTTGCCTCCAGAATGACTCCCCTTTCTTTTCGGGAGCCCGGGCTTAAAGCCTCAGTATCCTTGCGTTTGGACACACCTTTTTGCTCCTATAGCTTGCTAATTTGCATTGTAAGACCCGCCTACATTTCAAGTTATGCACGTCGGCAGGCCCTGCACACCCGGGGAGAAGCATTGATTGTCGTTACTATAACCCTGGGCACCAGCTAGGCAGTAACAGTTTTCTCGGAAGTGAAAAATACCTTTCAAAAAGCCATTAAGGTCTGAAAATGGACCCCTTTCTCCCCAAATTTGCTTAAAAAGCACCCCTTATCAAGGACCAACGCGGGTCTGTGCCTATGACCCAAAAACGGACCCTTTCCCTTGGAATCATGTTCACACATATGTATCCAAATCTGAGGGAGTGCCCCCCCCCCAGGATGCCCATGCATGGTTATTAGAAGGGTGAGCCACACCATCCAGAAGTCGTTTTCACCATCTCCTGCAGCCGAGAAGGATGGGAGGGGGATAGCCCATTGATTGCCACTCACTCGGGGTAGGGAACAGGGGCAAGGGGGGAGGGTATGGGGAGGCGTCCTACATCCCCAGAAGCTGTCCACCACCTCCCCCAGCCGTGCAGGGAGTGGGGGAGTGTAACGACCAAAGTTAAGGGTAAGCTGATAGGTAGGGAAGCTCTAAATTAACCAGTTATATATAAATATAAATAGCCATACATGTATGTATCATGAGATGCAGATGAAGACATACATTTAATATAGCTAAGTATACTAGAGTAAAAACTCTCTATTCCGATAACCCACGGACAATTAAAAAAATATTGTAATGTAATGCCAATTGTGTGTAGCTATCATGGTGAGGTTACCTAAGCACGTGTTGGCTTTGTTTGCCCACACTGACCCGGGGCCTATTACATCGTGGAGGTAGGCATTGCAGTCATAGCTATAATAACATGTTTGAATGGGCAATCCATGTGCCCTTATGCCCTTATAAGGTACATAGTATTGTAGGTAGGCAAAGGGGGGGGGGGCACAAGGGTATCACGGCAATGCCCTCTAGTGTTGTCCAAGCATGTCCAAACATGAGGATACTGGAGCTTTAACAGCATCTACTGCAGGTTTACAGCAGATTCTACTGTACACCTGCAATAAACTGTCCGCCTAAAGTAAATTCTACTGTAAACCTACATAAAAGGTGCAGGCTATGACCGGGTGCCGTCTATGACCTGGTATCTAAAAAAGTTGTTTGGAGGTATAAAAAAGATTTTTTTAAACAAATATTTAAAAAAAAAATAATAATTTATAAATAAAAATTGTAAACAAAGATTTTTAAAAAAAAGCTTATCCCTCTGACGGCACCCAGCCATAGATGGCACCCAGTCATAGATGGCACCCAGTCATAGATGGCACCCTATCATAGACGGCACCCGGTCATAGACGGCACCCAGTCATAGACCGCACCCAGTCATAGACCGCACCCAGTCATAGACGGCACCCAGTCATAGATGGCACCCAGTCATAGACAGCACCCAGTCATAGATGGCACCCGGTCATAGACGGCACCAGGTCATAGACGGCACCCGGTCATAGACGCCACCCAGTCATAGACGGCACCCGGTCATAGATGGTACCCGGTCATAGACGGCACCCGGTCATAGACGGCACCCGGTCATAGACTACACCCAGTCATAGACAGCACCCGGTCATAGACGGCACCCGGTCATAGACGACACCCAGTCATAGATGGCACCCGGTCATAGATGGCACCCGGTCATAGACAAACACATTGGCCCAAGCCCGTGAGACACAGCCTCACAGTGTAGGAGACTAAGAAACATAATTATAAGTGAGTCACCTTGGGGAGTCACATAGCTCTTTGACTCACCTAAGGGAGTCACATAAGGATCAGGGCCAGTCATTCTGGGGGCAACCTGAATTCCCTTTTGACTCTGTTTCTTTTTGTCTGTGTACACAGCTGTTAATGGGCCGACCTCCCCCTGGATACAAGTAATTAGCCCCAGGCCATCGCCACTCATAAACCCTTTCAGGACGGCATAATGCATTAATGCCCTTTATTGTCATGGTACATGAATGCAGCCCTGGCGGGTAACTCGCCAGTGCTGCATTCGAGCATCATGACAACCCTACGGGATTCGGACACTCCTGAATGACGCATAAAGGCAGCACTAGTGAGTTACTTGCCGGGGCTGCATTGGTGCATCATGACGACAAATGTCATCTTTTAGCGACATACTTCCTTAAAGGGTTGATGTGCCCATTTGAATGACGAGCACAATCACACATAGAAGACACCAGGAAAAGAAAGGGGAAAAGAAAAAGGAAAAGAAAGCTTGGAGTGATGGTGCTATTGTTGGCAAACCGAGAGCAGAGAGAATTACCATGCCGCATAGCTGTTAGACGGTCTATAGGTGCATTATAAACCTTAACCGTAAAGCATCTCTGTTGATGTAGCTTAGCTGTTTCTTGTGAAAACTTTTCATAATCCGATTACCTATATGTGTGCTGTTCAACCGATAGAACAGATCCGGAACTGTACTGTGGTAGATCAATTGTGCTTGTATTATGAAAATGATCTCTACTTGTATAAATTGGCTCTGTCTAAGAGATGTAATAAATGTCTCGGAACTTTGTCGATAATAAAGCTAACAAACTCAAACTCAAAATCATCAATCTGATGCATTTGGAAATACGTTATAATTATGTGTAGAAACATTGCACTGCCCTGACTATGTTGCATGTCTCTGGCTAGATGAATATCGTCTTTAGCTTTAGAAACGGTTATAAAAGCTAACCTGAATCAGTTCTGTGAGCGTACTAACATTAAAGGATCAAAAATAATGGATGGAAAAAAGAAGGAACAATAAATATACAATGAGTTGTATTTCGTTTTCTTTATATCATTTACTTGGTTTCATCACATATAAGGCATGCTTTCAAACAAAATTTTAAAAAGGAAAATTCGTGCGAGATGATAGAATGTGAATTAGAGGTGAATGCAGTTATAGTTCTGTGTCAGTGTTCATGTTATCATTATTGAGTTTACAGGTCCATTAACCTGTTAAGGACGGATGTCGCTACAAGATGACATTGGTCATCATGATGCACCAATGCTAGTGCTGTGAATCATGCCTACTCTCCAGGAGAGTCTCAACCCAATAGGGTCAGAATAGTGTTTGAATGCAGCCCTGGCCAGGGCTGCATTCATGCATCATGACAACAAAGACATGATGCATTAATGCATAAATGCCATCTTTAAAGGGTTAAGGATCATAGGACTTGAGTAGGCTACTTGGCCTAACTCTATAAAATAACCGAGTCTGCCTTTAGACTTAATCACAGTGGATAATTTATTTATTTCATGGTGAATACCACGATAAATTAGCTTTTCCAGAGCACTTAAGTGGAATCTTGATGATTATTGTCAATAAGGACATGAAATAAACACAAAGGAACACTTGTAGAGTTCCTCAATGAGGGTTATTTCACTCGGCTTCGCCTCGTGAAATAACCCTCATTGAGGAACTCTACTCGTGCACCTTTGTCTATATATTTCTCAAGCTAAGTGATCTTATTTGACAATGTCTTTGTATAGGGCTAGTCTTTGGACCCTATGGTCTAGGTCCATCCAGAGTTCCCGTCCTCTAGGCTCTACTCAGCGGGGTCTTTGAGAAGACCAACTTCTTCTCACGGGGATATTTGAGATGGATCTTGATACTGTAGCGTAGATTTTTTTGCTTGTTTTTTCTATTACATGCTCACCAGAAAAAAAAATAAAAAAATGAAGAAACACAGAAGGACCCTGGTTACAAAATGGACATAGAGTTGCTGCCAACTCCTTAATACCTTAAAGGGCGGCATGATGCCTTAATGCATCATAGCCTTGGTCGTCATAATGCATGAATGCAGCCCTGGTGAGTCACTCCCCAGGGCTGCATCCAAGCATCATGCTGACTCTCTGGGGTTGAGACACTCCCGTAGGGTCAGCATGATGCACCGATGCAGCACCGACAAGTTACTCGCCGGGGCTGCATTGGTGCGCCATGACGACCAATATCATCTTTTAGCGACATGTCGTCCTTAAAGGGTTAATACATGGCCTCTCTCCTGACCAAACAACTCTGTAAGTGCCGCATAATGCGCTAATGAATGATTCGCAATGAAACATGAACACATGCCTTGCGAGTAACTCATTCTTACTCTTCAGGAGTGTATCAACCCCGTAGGGTCAGCATGGTGCCTGAATGCAGTTACTCGCCAAAACCACATGCATGCGTCATGACATCAAAGGGCATGATGCATTAAAGCATTATACAGCCCTTAAAGGGTTTACACCTGATTATTCTACTCACACAATAAAAGTTTTTATGACACGTCCACCGCCTGCCAGGTAACATAGGCAACATGTACATAGGTGTCATTAACCCTTTAAGGACGGCATGATACCCCAAGGCCTGATTATTTGTTTTTATTTGTGGCCATGATGCACCAATGTACTGCCCGCGAGTAACTTGCTGAAGCTCTTAATGTATCGACCGCTTGGTGTCGTCATGATGCATTCATGCAACTCAGGAAAGCTTCTAGCAAGAGATGCATTCATGCATCATGATATGAAAATGACATAGTGCAAAAGGACAAATCTAAAGAGCTAAGACATGCCAACTCATTATTTATGTACCACTCGTGGTATTTGGCAGTGTTGCACCTACAAGGTGTCTATCCCCCTGACTCTCCCAACAGAGTGTGTGATAGACTTACTAAACAGCTAATTAAACACATCATATTTTAACAATTTAAGGACGGCATAATGAATTAATGCATCGCGTCCTTGGGCTAAATTCAAGCATCATGCTGACCCTACAGGGTAGAAACCTTCCCGTAGGGTCGGCATGATGCACCAATGCAGCCCTGGCGAGTTACTGGCCGGGGCTGCATTGGAGCATTATGATGACAAATATCATAATGTTTTAGCAACATCCATCCTAATAGAGGTAGATATATATGCGTGTATAGATATAGGCCCAGTTTAACAATGAGGGGATAGTACTACTACCATATAAGATAATAGACCGCCCTGCACAACTTCCCAGAAAACCAGGGCGAGCTTGGGCGAGACTTGGGCATACCCAAGCTAACCCTATTGGATTGGCTTGGGTAATGCCCACGGCTCGCCCAAGCTCGCCCTAATTTACTGGCTTTACAACAGGAGCTTCCTCAACTCGTCAAATAACCCTCCAACAGACCAAACCCTCATTAACCTTTGTCTATTTATGTAAAGACCGGCTCATTAGTTTTCTTAGAAAGTGTTGAATTCTTTTAGTTCCAACTCAAATCCTTTGCCTAGTTTAAATTCATCTGGGACGCTTAACTCTAGACAGAGGGGTAGGAAGCAGATCTTCATCTGGGGGCAAGTGGAGCTCACTCCAACCAACTTTTAGCATTGGTTTTCACGCATAATGTAGCTCGTACACGTTTATATTGGAATTGTGAAGAAAAATAATATTTGAGAGCCCTTTATTTCTGATTGGGGGCTCAGTCCCCTCGGTCCCTATTTTTTCTCTCTATGCGGTAGAGGTAAGAGTTGGCAATTGTAAATATCATATATTATAGGGTCTGTTTTTTGTTAGTTGTTTTTTTTTTGGGGGGGGGGGAGCCATATTCAGCCCCCCCCCGTCCTCTATGATTGGGGGAGAGCCTCCCCCCTGCCCCCCCCCCCTTTCCTACGTCACTGACTACACTACAGCAAGCTAAGGGAGTGTTTATTTATTAGTTACAGGGGGGGGTGGTGGGTTGGGGGGGCGCAAATATTTCCGACCCCTCCTGAGGGGGAGGGGTAAAAAATTCTGACCCCTCTTTAGCCCCTTTTTAGCAAGAAAGCCTGGGCATTACTATAGTTCAAAGGGGAGTGAGCAAAAAACGTTCACGGCCTTTGGCGAGCGCGGGCACGAAACATTACACGCGCTCTTGAGGCAGGGAGGGGGGGATAAAAAAATTTGCATCTCTGTGCAAAATCTCACCACCCCCCCTCCCAGTTATCAATAAATGAAAACTCCCTACGGTAATTTATCATCCTTTAACAACATCTCATTAGGGCTGACAAAAGGCCATGATGTATAGCATCACTGCCTCCAGCCACCCATAAAGACTAATTCTGTGGCTGCCCCAGGACAATGTCCTATATCCTGTCTGTACAGTGAACGTGTGTGACAGGGTTAGAGATGTGTAGTTTAACACTGTTGTTTACTGTGGGCGGATGAGGAACAGGCTGTGTCGTAGGCTGTGTCTTATGAGATTGGGCCAATGTGAACATCTTTGACTGGTTGCCATATTTAACCGGGTGCCATCTTTGACTGGGCGCCATCTTTGAACTCCCGACAGAAAATGGTGCATTTAGGGCAGGTAAAGCCATATATGGATGTATAGCCAGCACAATTTTCTTAATTTTATCCTTCACATATCAAAGAAGACATTTATTTTTCTTGAATATTTTTTTTTCTGGTGGCTGAGCAAAGATGGCACCCAGTCAAGGATTCACATTGGCCCGATCTCATGAGACACAGCCCTCACCAGGTCTGGCCAATGTGGAAGTCTTTGACTTGGTGCCATCTTTAACCGGCTTGATAGAAAATGGTTTATTTAGGGCAGATGAAGATATAAATGGGCTGAAAAGGTTAAGGGTTGTTATGAAACTTTGAATTAGTAATTAGTTGCCCATTTATATCTGAATCTCCCCTAAGTTAGATAAACTTTTTTCTATTAAGCCGGTCAAAAATTCTGACTCACAGTCAAAGATGTTCATGTTGGCCAGATCTCGTGAAAACGTGCAAAAAATTAATTTAAAAAAATAACATGGGCCCAGGGTGAGATTATTTATGTGGCCTATACTGGGGCATTGGCAGTATAGGTTTATGTCACCAGGGGGAGTATCCGTCACCTCTATCCACCACTAGGAGGTGCTCCCAGTCCTTGGTTACCGTGAAACCTCGAGTTCAAGTTCAAGTTCAAGTTTAATCAGTTTTATTGCGTCTTAATGTAAAAAACATTATCCACCTTCAGCAACCCGGATGTGGTCAGAACCCGTACAATTTTTCAAAGTATAAGACACGGCTACTACGCAAATCAGATCGCCAGTGCGGCTTAAGGGATCAGCACAGAGTCAGGGTGCGGCTTATACGCGAGTTTTTGCTGTAAAATAGAATGTATCTATGTACATGCTATCATAAGTAGCAGGTATTTTGAAAATAAATCACTGTGAGGAGCCTGAGTTCTGACCCTATGGAGAACGCACCAGCGGAAGCTATTTTGACACACAGCCATCTTCGGCAGCAGTCGGGAAGGTGTTCGGCCGTTCCTGGGAGGTTTTCAGCATGAATTGGCGGGTCTTGGGCAAACCTCAGTATCAACAAACAGTGCTCCAGACAGGGAGGAGAATATTTTGGTTCCCAAATCCTTCCGAAGGAAGGCTGGTAACTGCCATATGACCTTGAACTTGGGATTTTGCTGGGTTTGGGCAGTCCCTGTGGTTAACTTGGAACCAGCGAACAGGAACCAGACGCTTTGATGGTAGTTTTACCATCAAACCTTCTGCTTCCATTTCTGGTTCATGTTTGCTGGTTCCAAGCTAACCACAGGGGGGTTGGGTGAACGTTCGCAGAGCATCTCCGATATGCTCACAGTTTTACACAAATAGAGCTTTCATGTGCAATTGCGAAGCAGATGTAATATTTAAATTATATTACAAGGTAATAAGCAAAATGTATAAAGGGTCCTGTAATAGGGTGCAGGCATTGATAAGACCCAACCTATTCAGAACATTGCCAATGGCTCTCTATATACTAAGTGTCCGTCCCCTAACTAGACACTGGGGGACTGCTTGTATATATCACCAATGTCTACCAGTGTAAAGATGGAATGGTAAGGCCAAAAAAAAAGGTTTGTGTCAGGTAACCCGACCGACCCTATCAAAACAGGGCCTACGCTACGTTTTTTTATGCCATTTTGAAGAAATTCGCGTATTTTTACCATTTTTTGGTCAATTTTCGGGTCTTCAGACCAGCCGGCTGGTATTTTATTGTTCAAAAAAAAAGAAGCAAAAAATACAAAAATCCGACCTACCGACCCTACATTTTCTGCCCATGCTACCTGAAACAAACCCTATTTTTTTCGCCTAAGTAGACTGCACTGCTCCTGTTCAACTGTCTCATGTGTGGATGGATCATCTGACATGAAGCTGCTGGGGTGACATCCACCTCAATGGACTAGGCACAGACAATGTTGCTTTTTGTTGTCTTTTTTCTCCACATTCTTAATCCTTTAAGGACAATTGTCGCTGAAAAATAATATTTGTTTTCATGACGCACCAATGCAGTCCCAGCGATTAACTTGCCAGTGCTGCATTGGTGCATCATGCTGACCCAATAGGGTCTGCATGATGATTGAGTGCAGCACTGGTGAGTTACCCGCTAGGGCTGCATTATTGCATCATGATGACCAAGGGCATGATGCATTAATGCATTATGCTGCCCTTAAACGGTTAACATAGTCCCTTAGAACAACAATAGTACCTATTAGGTATGTAACAATAGCATCTTTGCCTTTGATAGTGATGCATCTGCATTGAATGGTGTCTGGCACAGATGCTCCCAATTCAAGTCATGTGTACATAGTCATGTAGCGGTGGGTATATAAGACAAGGCAGCACCAGGTACCTCATACAACTCACAGAGCTGCACACACTCAACATGATCCGATTTGTCGTTCTCGCTGCCATGGCTTTTTGCCTTGCTGAAGCCTCAGGGTGGCACAAGTAAGTACACTCTAAGAACAGTGTGTTAAGTTTACATACAATTTGATATGCTTTTTTTTGCAGCCACTTTTAACACACTTTTTTGTAACACACTACACACCTTTTGCCAAAAGTGTACTGATCTGAAAAGTGTGTTGCAAATGTATTTGTGTTTCTCTTCATGCATGTTCCTGCAACATAGATTTCTTAGAGTGTAACATCAACTTCTTGAATCTCATTCATGGCAACTTGCTAAAGGGGATTTGATTCATTCTCAAAATCAAGAAGATTGACTTGAGTTTAGTATTTACTCAGTTTTGCTTTGTTTATCTTATTATTAATATATAACCACACAAATGTAAGTCTGTAGTAAGTGAGCAATATCTATTAACTCAAGTTCAAGAAAAGACTCATTGTGACTTCAATTAACTTTAAATTGTATTCATAGTTTTGATTTTATCTAAATGAAATGACAGACATCAGTTTCATTTACCTTTTTCAACTTAGAGATATAAAGTGTATCACAATTTATATATCTATATAATGTGATCACATAACAGTGGCTACGAGGCTCATGTGAACAGGCACAACGCTGCCCGTCAGCTCTATGTCAATGGTGTTGCCAACCATGTAGGAGCTGGAACTGGAACTGCCTTCAAGGACGGCGTCCCCGGCACTCCTCTTGGTGTCACTGGGCGTGACAGATACTCCTATGGCCATGGTGGATATGGAGGCAACTATGGTGGATATGGAGGCCATGGTGGATATGGCTATGGTGGATATGGCTATGGTGGATATTGATGGGACATGGAAACATCAGAGCCTCTACATTGGAGTAAGTTTTGCAATAATAATTGTTAGAATCTACTATGTCATGAAAATTGTGCCTTCTTGAAATGAATGCTTTCGAAATCCTTAAATCATGCTAGACTGGATTGTCCTAGATACACAATTCTTTAAATGACAAAACCTATATTATATATGTACTATTGATAAAGCTGAAATTTCTCTTATTAGAAAAATATCCCATTTTAATTCATACTTACTGTCATCATTTTTCATTCCAGAGATTGCAGAAATGACCTAACCATGCAGCGTTCAACATTTTGCAACAAAGTGACCCGGATTATTGGAGTGTTCCTGATATTCATGACCAATAAAGATTTTAAAAATACTCACAGACTCAGTTTTAGATACATCTTCTGATGAAGAATACATATTGACCCAGAAACCAAACATATAAAGTGCTTTATTTCCAACATTTGTCACAGGCACATGTGATTAATAAGAAACATAAAGGGCTACACCACAGAGCCTCTTGGTGGGGATTCCTTGAACTAACTAGCTGGTACCTAAATTGGTTCACTGGTTCCCAACAAGTCTATCACTGAAGTATGATACAGTGATGTAAACAAGCTTAGTTTTGATAGTCCTACACGCCAAATGCCATCAATATGACAATAGATGGAAGAGACGACAAAGCCAAACAAAATTGGCTAGGGAAATATCAATGCTTAGTGACCATCTTGTTTCTTTTGAGAGCTGTCAGATGAGCTGCCCAGAAGGACTCATGTAGGTGCTCTTTCCTATGTAAGCCGGAACCCAACGCCATCTAGCGCCGTGCGTAAACATTGGACATATCCTCTTTCTCAGATGAAGATGGCATATCAGGATCTTGTATGTCCAGAGAATGTAGTATTTATAAAGTCCCTTGTAGCTTATTGAAGCAAGTTACATTCAGCGAACAGAGCAAGGTCCACTCTGAGTTTACATTTGAATTGCATTTTGGGAAGGACGTCCAACATAGGACTCACCTGTAAGGATTGAATACTGATCTAAGTTAGTAAGTATGATATTCATATGCCCTTTGATTTCTTTTATTGAAATCTAAAAATGGTAACACCACAGACCTGTTCAAGAAACAGCAAATGGTGAAAATCACCCTTTTTTTTGTAAACATGAAACTTTGAACAGGAAAAAGGGTCCAAGCAAAGGTAATTATATTAGACTTTTACTCACAAAATGCTGTCGAAAGGAGGCTAAAAGACAATGTTTGTTTTCATTTCACATAATTATAATGGCACTAATTAGGAAGAGTCATTAAATGCTATCAAATTGATGTGTTGTACATAATTATAGTTCCAGCCTGTGCCAAACCATGCATGGAAATGTTTTCCACATCTATCTAAATTCCAAGATTTTCAAAATCAAATATTTATACACTTAGAGAAAATATCTGACATACAAATAAACAGACAAAGGTTCACACGGTTTGACCTGTTGACTGGGTTATTTCACGAGTTGAATGAAAGGCAGCATTTCAATCGACCTACGGCCTGAGGAAATTAGGCCGACATTCAGGTCATGAATTATCCCATTTGGCACATTAAAATAAGTTTGACTTTGTGTTTACTTTACATCTTTTTTTTCATCAAAATTTAAAAAGAAGGCCCCCTTTTTTTAAATTGTAAACGTATATTTATTTCAATGAATGAGTTCCAAAATACAACACATTCAAAATCAGTTTGGACACAGCTCTTATGTGTCATATTAAAGTAATAAAGTATCAAGTACAAATTTGAATCAGTATTAAGTATAGGTATGATATTTGAATTAATAGCCTTTTTTACACCATTCAAATGTAAACAACCCATCCTTTTTTTAAATACGGCCACGGCTTATTCAACAGCTTGGCAAAATACTGCTTTCCTTCTTTAAAGGAATAGCACAGCCATTTTCCAAAGCCTTTCTATGCATAGCCATAACATTCTCAATTGAAATACCGATCAATTTTTGCAGGAATAGGTATTGTTAAGTGTGCACAGACCTGCTTCTTTAGGGTTATGCCTTTAAGGTGCTAAATACTATTGGGTAGCTTGTGTTGAGAGTGTTGATGTCTTGACTGCTCGAATGATATCCCACCCGCTCATATGTGTACAGTGTGAAATGAAAATTGATTACATTATATATACAAAGTAGGTTAACTCAGGTCAAAATCTGCATCCCTGGATCTGGGATGTTGAGGTATAGAAAAGAGTTGTTAGCATTTCTCTCTGCAATGTCTGAGAAAAAAGGAGAATACAAATGGAATAATTAATGAGGATTCTACAATGAGATTGTATGAACTTTGGCTTTAACAATGATACATCTCCATTGAATACTGTATGGTACAGATGATCAGTGATTCAAGTCATGTGCCCACAGTGGGTATATAAGACAAAGCAGCACCAGGTACCTCATACAACTCACAGAGCTGCACACACTCAACATGATCCGATTTGTCGTTCTCGCTGCCGTGGCTTTCTGCCTTGCTGAAGCCTCTGGGTATGGTTATGGGTATGGCCACAAGTAAGTAACATTAAATGCTTGAATCTCATTCATGGCAACTTGCTAAAGGGTATTTGATTCATTCTCAAAACCAAAATGATTGACTAGACTTTTATATTTAACTAGTTTTATTTTGTTCACCTTAATAATGATGTGTTAGGCACACAAGTAAAAGTAAGTAAGTAACTAAGAAAATAATTAAGTGCTTTATATCTCTTATCTCAACCTCTACAAATGCTCATTGTTATTCAATTAATTTCAAATTGTATTCATAGTTTTGATTTTATCTAAATGAAATAATAGGCCCAAGTTTTATTTACTTTTTTTTCGGTTTGGAGATATATAATGAATTAATTACAATTTTCTATTACATTACAGTGGCTATGAGGCTCATGTGAACAGGCACAACGCTGCCCGTCAGCTCTATGTCAATGGTGTTGCCAACTATGTAGGAGCTGGAACTGGAACTGCCTTCAAGGACGGCGTCCCCCACTGCATGAAAATTCCTATTTAAGTATATTTAAGTGTACCAAAATGTAGGGAAATGTCCTGGAAATGTCGTTTGGAGCTTGCCATGAAATATAAGATATCTTGAATTTACCGGAAATGTCATTTGACATTTCCGGTAAATTTAAGGAAAACTTAAATCTTCCCGAAATGTCAAAATGACATTTCGGGTAAATTTAAGGTAAACTTAAATCGTCCTAAAATGTCAAATGACATTTCCAGTAAATTAAGGTAAACTTAAATTTTCCCAAAAATGTCAAATGACATTTCCAGTAAATTTAAGGTAAACTTAAATCTTCTGGAAATGTTAAATGACATTTCCTGTAAATTTATGGTAAACTAAAATCACATTTGGCATATTCTGTAAATTTGGGTTCCCCTTCTATTCATTGGAAACGTCATATGCCATTGAAATAACTGTTAATTGCATGCACACATTTTTAAACATTAAAATGTGGTTGTAGTATTACAATGTAATACACAGGGGTAGACACCAACGCTGGCCCCGGAGCCAATGGCCCATGCGGGTGGCCAATGCTCTTAAATGTTAGTGTCTACCCCTGTTACATGCCGGTATTATACATCATTTTGAGGGTTTCTGGAGGGCTACAACCCGTGATACTAACCAGGGGAGTTAGGGCACCCTAATATCGCGACAATACATTATTTTAAAGGCTTCTGGGGGGCTACAACTCGTGATACTAACCAGGGGAGTAAGGGGACCCTGAACCCCGTATTATACATTATTTTTAGGGTTTCTGGAGGGCTACAACCCGTGATACTAACCAGTGGAGTAAGGGGACCCTGACCCTGGTATTATACATTATTTTTAGGGTTTCTGGAGGGCTACAACCCGTGATACTAACCAGGGGAGTAAGGGGACCCTGACCCCGGTATTATACATTACTTTGAGGGTTTTTGGAGAGGCACAAGCTATGATACTAACCAAGAGAGTAAGGGGACCCTGACCCCGGTATTATACATTATTTTGAGGGTTTTTGGAGAGGCACAAGCAATGATCATGACCCCGGTATTATGCATCATTTTAAGGGTTTCTGGAGGGCTACAACCCGTGATACTAACCAGGGGAGTAAGGGGACCCTGACCCTGGTATTATACATTATTTTGAGGGTTTCTGGAGGGGTAAACCCCCCCCCCTCATCCCCAAGCAACTCTTTAATATCATGTCATAAGGGGTTATATCTAAGCCCATATTCATAATAGAGGGTATTGTTGACCCCCCCCTCCTCCCCCCACCCCAAGCACCCCTAGCAGACCGCCACACTGCTACAGGTAAACAATGGGAGGTGTTATAACGGTTTCTATATATATACACCAACAAGCCATGAACCACATATTATGTAGCACACATTTGACCTACATACATTATAACCAACCAATAGAAACACAGCAGCAGGAGTGAGAGGGCAGTTTGAACCATTATACAGTTGGACATGGACAAGGACACATGGTTACATGATATACATGTGTTACATGTAGTATTATCCTGTTATAGGTAGGTATATGAGCACAGTGTATTTATCATGTTTCTTCATGGTTTGTGCATACTGAGATTAATGCAATAAGCTATACATTTAATACAATAATATAATAATAGACAATGTAATTAACTACATTATGAATTTGAATTCTATCTTTATTGTATAAACACGTATCACCAGGACCAACCCCTAAAAACATGTAATTAATTTCTTTTCTTTTATTTGCAGATGGACCTCTCCCTAGGCTAGGGGAGACTCATCCCGTTATTATACACTATTTTAAGGGTTACAACCCGTGATACTAACCAGGGGAGCTAGGGGAGACTCATCCCGTTATCATACATTGTTTTAAGGGGTACAACCCGTGATACTAACCAGGGGAGCTAATTTTAAGGGGTACAGCCGGTCCCCCGACCCCCTGGAGGCGCCCCCGGCCGCCAGAGGGTGGGTGCCGGTCCCCCCCCCCCACACCCCCTGGAGGTGCCCCCGGCCGCCAGAGGGCGGGTGCCGGTCCCCCACAGCCCCTGGAGGCGCCCCTGGCCGCCAGGGGTCGGGTGCCGGTCCCCCCAACCCCCTGGAGGCCCAGGTTGGCTCCTATGAAAATGATGAAATGATGAATAAAAATTACCCCCCCCCCCCCCTTGCACAATAAAATGAATACCTACCTAATTTAAAAGAATGAGCAAGCTTTGATGGACATGTTCATAGATATGTATGAATAAAGCTAGAGCAAATATAGCAATGTGCATTAAAGATTAGGTAAAGGTCATTAAAATGTCCTTAAATGTCGTTCATGGGAATCCAGCACTTGGACCTTGATATTATGTTTAATTACCTTTAAGTACTACCTTGCCATGCAATATAATCAACTTATATTACCTTAAATTCTGCTTAAATATTGACTTAAAGAGTGCCTTTTGGTAAACCAAAAGTTACTTAAATGTTGAAGATCAACATTTAAGTTAGACCTTAAATGAACTTAAATTTGACATTTAAGTAACAAAAATGACCTTTAAGTAACACTTAAATTAGAAGTTTGATGCAGTGCCCGGCACTCCTCTTGGTGTGACTGGGCGTGACAGATACTCCTATGGCCATGGTGGATATGGAGGCAACTATGGTGGATATGGAGGCCATGGTGGATATGGCTATGGTGGATATGGCTATGGTGGATATTGATGGTACATGAAACATCAGAGCCTCCACATTAGGGTAAGTTTTGCAATAATAATTGTTAGAATCTACTATGTCATAAAAATTTTGTCTTCTTGAAATGAATGCTTTCGAAATCTTTAAAATATGCTAAACTGGATTGTATTGAAATTAGACTCAATCAGGAAAATGTTATAAACAAGTCTCCTAAGTACACAATTTTATGAATGAGAAAATAGTAAAACATTATTATTTTATACTTACTGTTATTATTTTTCATTCCAGAGATTGCAGATATGAACTAACCATTCACCAATGCAACGTTCAACCTTTACACAGAAGTGACCCGGATTATTGGAGTGTTCCTGATATTCATGACCAATAAACACTTGAAAAATACTTACAGTCTCAGTCTTAGATAGATCTTCTCAAGAGGAAATATATATTCAACTAGAAACCAAACATACCAACTTGTTTGTTATAGGCACATGTCAAGATAATGCAGTATCAAGTCACTTGCAGCTCATTGAAGCAAGTAGAGATAGACCTAAGAAATTCATGTTAAGGAAACATGCTTAGATATATCTCCAGTTATAATTTTGGAATATTGTATGACTTATCTATTTAGAGCAATGGAAGCTAAACAGGGTCATTTTTTCAAGTGCAATGAACATTCCATATCTCTTTGAATGCCAAATAAAGGAAGGAATTCATTAACAGCATTGTAATCTAGATAAAAGTAATTGTTGAGCAAAAGAAGGTCCTAACAATCTGAGCAGTTTGGATTCCCATGACCATTGCTTATTCAACTGGCCTGCTCTGTTTTTGTCTCTGGATCCATGTATCAGCATCACCTTTGAACTTAGATAATGTAGTAAGATTTATATTGTCTCTAACCAATTGCACAGACTGGTATTGAGTTGATTCCCTCAGAATATTTTCCTTTATCCTGTATGTATTATCTAAGTGAGTGACAAAGTTAAAACCAATTATTCCCCTTTTCATGATCAAGATCAACTCTGAGCTCAGATTTTGATTGCATTTTGGGATGGAAATCCAACATAATACTCACATCTAATGATTGGATACTGATCTAAGTGGGATATCCTTGAGCTCTTCCTTTCCTTTTATGGAAATTTGGTATGGTAATGTCTACATGCCTGTTCAGAAAATAGTGGAAAATCATCTTCTTTTTTTAAAATGTGCAATTTAAACAGCTTTGCAAACCTTTAAATTTGAATTTCAATAATTTCCATGTCTGATTATGAGTTGGAAATTTAAGTCTCATAATTAGCAACTTAAACTTTGAGGATCTGAACCTAATTGTTCAAGTAAGTTAGTAACAGCAAAACCTTCACTGCAAATTGAATATAATAATGTTTAACCTATGCTTTTACTCTTTAAACCAAAGAATAAGAATGATATATCCACGGTATTCTTATGCTTAACCATAACATTCTCAATTGAAATACAAATGGAAATACCAATCACTGTTTGCCAGGTATTGTTTAGAGTGCACACAGCTTCTGATATAGGGATTAAGCCTTTAACCCTTTAAGGACGGATGTCACTAAAAGATGACATTGGTCGTCATGGTGCACCAATGCAGGCCCGGCAAGTAACTTAACAGTTCTGCACTAGTGCATCATGCCGACCCTTTGGGAGTATGGGGTCGGCATGATGCTTGAATGCAGGGCTGGCGAGTTACGAACCAGCCCTGCTTTATGACCAAGGGCATAATTCATTAAGGCATCATGCCGTCCTTAATGGCTTCATGTGCTAGATGCTTCGGTGTGGCTTGTGTTGATAATATTTATGTGTTGATTACATTATGTAGGTATAGCAGGTTAAGACAGATCCAAATCTGCATCCCTGGATCTGGGATGTTGAGGTATAAAAAAGAGTTGTTAGCATTTCTTTCTGCCATGTCTGAGAAAAAAGGAGAAAACAAATGGAATATTTAATGAGGATTCTACAATGAGATTGTATGAACTTTGGCTTTAACAATGATACATCTCCATTGAATACTGTATGGTACAGATGATCAGTGATTCAAGTCATGTGCCCACAGTTGGTATATAAGACAAAGCAGCACCAGGTACCTCATACAACTCACAGAGCTGCACACCCTCAACATGATCCGATTTGTCGTTCTCGCTGCCGTGGCTTTCTGCCTTGCTGAAGCCTCTGGGTATGGTTATGGGTATGGCCACAAGTAAGTAACATTAAATGCTTGAATCTCATTCATGGCAACTTGCTAAAGGGTATTTGATTCATTCTCAAAACCAAAATGATTGACTAGACTTTTATATTTAACTAGTTTTATTTTGTTCACCTTAATAATGATGTGTTAGGCACACAAGTAAAAGTAAGTAAGTAACTAAGAAAATAAATAAGTGCTTTATATCTCTTATCTCAACCTCTACAAATGCTCATTGTTATTCAATTAATTTCAAATTGTATTCATAGTTTTGATTTTATCTAAATGAAATAATAGGCCCAAGTTTTATTTACTTTTTTTTCGGTTTGGAGATATATAATGAATTAATTACAATTTTCTATTACATTACAGTGACTATGAGGCTCATGTGAACAGGCACAATGCTGCCCGTCAGCTCTATGTCAATGGTGTTGCCAACCATGTAGGAGCTGGAACTGGAACTGCCTTCAAGGACGGCGTCCCCGGCACTCCTCTTGGTGTGACTGGACGTGACAGATACTCCTATGGCCATGGTGGATATGGAGGCAACTATGGTGGATATGGAGGCCATGGTGGATATGGCTATGGTGGATATGGCTATGGTGGATATTGATGGTACATGAAACATCAGAGCCTCCACATTAGGGTAAGTTTTGCAATAATAATTGTTAGAATCTACTTTGTCATGAAAATTGTGTCTTCTTGAAATGAATGCTTTTGAAATCTTATAAACATGCTAAACTGGATTGTATTGAAATTAGACTCAATCAGGAAAATGTTATAAACAAGTCTCCTAAGTACACAATTTTATGAATGAGAAAATAGTAAAACATTATTATTTTATACTTACTGTTATTATTTTTCATTCCAGAGATTGCAGATATGAACTAACCATTCACCAATGCAACGTTCAACCTTTACACAGAAGTGACCCGGATTATTGGAGTGTTCCTGATATTCATGACCAATAAACACTTGAAAAATACTTACAGTCTCAGTCTTAGATAGATCTTCTCAAGAGGAAATATATATTCAACTAGAAACCAAACATACCAACTTGTTTGTTATAGGCACATGTCAAGATAATGCAGTATCAAGTCACTTGCAGCTCATTGAAGCAAGTAGAGATAGACCTAAGAAATTCATGTTAAGGAAACATGCTTAGATATATCTCCAGTTATAATTTTGGAATATTGTATGACTTATCTATTTAGAGCAATGGAAGCTAAACAGGGTCATTTTTTCAAGTGCAATGAACATTCCATATCTCTTTGAATGCCAAATAAAGGAAGGAATTCATTAACAGCATTGTAATCTAGATAAAAGTAATTGTTGAGCAAAAGAAGGTCCTAACAATCTGAGCAGTTTGGATTCCCATGACCATTGCTTATTCAACTGGCCCGCTCTGTTTTTGTCTCTGGATCCATGTATCAGCATCACCTTTGAACTTAGATAATGTAGTAAGATTTATATTGTCTCTAACCAATTGCACAGACTGGTATTGAGTTGATTCCCTCAGAATATTTTCCTTTATCCTGTATGTATTATCTAAGTGAGTGACAAAGTTAAAACCAATTATTCCCCTTTTCATGATCAAGATCAACTCTGAGCTCAGATTTTGATTGCATTTTGGGATGGAAATCCAACATAATACTCACATCTAATGATTGGATACTGATCTAAGTGGGATATCCTTGAGCTCTTCCTTTCCTTTTATGGAAATTTGGTATGGTAATGTCTACATGCCTGTTCAGAAAATAGTGGAAAATCATCTTCTTTTTTTTAAAATGTGCAATTTAAACAGCTTTGCAAACCTTTAAATTTGAATTTCAATAATTTCCATGTCTGATTATGAGTTGGAAATTTAAGTCTCATAATTAGCAACTTAAACTTTGAGGATCTGAACCTAATTGTTCAAGTAAGTTAGTAACAGCAAAACCTTCACTGCAAATTGAATATAATAATGTTTAACCTTTGCTTTTACTCTTTAAACCAAAGAATAAGAATGATATATCCACGGTATTCTTATGCTTAACCATAACATTCTCAATTGAAATACAAATGGAAATACCAATCACTGTTTGCCAGGTATTGTTTAGAGTGCACACAGCTTCTGATATAGGGATTAAGCCTTTAACCCTTTAAGGACGGATGTCACTAAAAGATGACATTGGTCGTCATGGTGCACCAATGCAGGCCCGGCAAGTAACTTAACAGTTCTGCACTAGTGCATCATGCCGACCCTTTGGGAGTATGGGGTCGGCATGATGCTTGAATGCAGGGCTGGCGAGTTACGAACCAGCCCTGCTTTATGACCAAGGGCATAATTCATTAAGGCATCATGCCGTCCTTAATGGCTTCATGTGCTAGATGCTTCGGTGTGGCTTGTGTTGATAATATTTATGTGTTGATTACATTATGTAGGTATAGCAGGTTAAGACAGATCCAAATCTGCATCCCTGGATCTGGGATGTTGAGGTATAAAAAAGAGTTGTTAGCATTTCTTTCTGCCATGTCTGAGAAAAAAGGAGAAAACAAATGGAATATTTAATGAGGATTCTACAATGAGATTGTATGAACTTTGGCTTTAACAATGATACATCTCCATTGAATACTGTATGGTACAGATGATCAGTGATTCAAGTCATGTGCCCACAGTGGGTATATAAGACAAAGCAGCACCAGGTACCTCATACAACTCACAGAGCTGCACACACTCAACATGATCCGATTTGTCGTTCTCGCTGCCGTGGCTTTCTGCCTTGCTGAAGCCTCTGGGTATGGTTATGGGTATGGCCACAAGTAAGTAACATTAAATGCTTGAATCTCATTCATGGCAACTTGCTAAAGGGTATTTGATTCATTCTCAAAACCAAAATGATTGACTAGACTTTTATATTTAACTAGTTTTATTTTGTTCACCTTAATAATGATGTGTTAGGCACACAAGTAAAAGTAAGTAAGTAACTAAGAAAATAAATAAGTGCTTTATATCTCTTATCTCAACCTCTACAAATGCTCATTGTTATTCAATTAATTTCAAATTGTATTCATAGTTTTGATTTTATCTAAATGAAATAATAGGCCCAAGTTTTATTTACTTTTTTTTCGGTTTGGAGATATATAATGAATTAATTACAATTTTCTATTACATTACAGTGGCTATGAGGCTCATGTGAACAGGCACAATGCTGCCCGTCAGCTCTATGTCAATGGTGTTGCCAACCATGTAGGAGCTGGAACTGGAACTGCCTTCAAGGACGGCGTCCCCGGCACTCCTCTTGGTGTGACTGGGCGTGACAGATACTCCTATGGCCATGGTGGATATGGAGGCAACTATGGTGGATATGGAGGCCATGGTGGATATGGCTATGGTGGATATGGCTATGGTGGATATTGATGGTACATGAAACATCAGAGCCTCCACATTAGGGTAAGTTTTGCAATAATAATTGTTAGAATCTACTTTGTCATGAAAATTGTGTCTTCTTGAAATGAATGCTTTTGAAATCTTTAAAATATGCTAAACTGGATTGTATTGAAATTAGACTCAATCAGGAAAATGTTATAAACAAGTCTCCTAAGTACACAATTTTATGAATGATAAAATAGTAAAACATTTTTATTTTTTACTTACTGTTAATATTTTTCATTCCAGAGATTGCAGATATGACCTAACCATTCACCAATGCAAAGTTGTACCTTTACACAGAAGTGACCTGGATAATTGGAGTGTTCCTGATACTCATGACCAATAAACACTTGAAAAATACTTACAGTCTCAGTCTTAGATAGATCTTCTCAAGAGGAAATATATATTCAACTAGAAACCAAACATACCAACTTGTTTGTTATAGGCACATGTCAAGATAATGCAGTATCAAGTCACTTGCAGCTCATTGAAGCAAGTAGAGATAGACCTAAGAAATTCATGTTAAGGAAACATGCTTAGATATATCTCCAGTTATAATTTTGGAATATTGTATGACTTATCTATTTAGAGCAATGGAAGCTAAACAGGGTCATTTTTACAAGTGCAATGAACATTCCATATCTCTTTGAATGTCAAATAAAGGAAGGAATTCATTAACAGCATTGAAATCTAGATTAAAGTAATTGTCGAACAAAAGAAGGTCCTAAACAATCTGGGCAGTTTGGATTCCCATGACCATTGCTTATTCCACTGGCCATCTCTGTTTTTGTCTCTGGATCCATGTACCAGCATCACCTTTGAACTTAGATAATGTGGTATGATTTATATTGTCTCTAACCAATCGCACAGACTGGTATTGAGTTGATTCCCTCAGATTATTTTCCTTTATCCTGTATGTATTATCTAAGTGAATGACAAAGTTAAAACCAATTATTCCCCTTTTCATGATCAAGATCAACTCTGAGCTCAGATTTTGATTGCATTTTGGGATGGAAATCCAACATAATACTCACATCTAATGATTGGATACTGATCTAAGTGGGATATCCTTGAGCTCTTCCTTTCCTTTTATGGAAATTTGGAATGGTTATGTCTACATGCCAGCTCAGAAAATAGTGGAAAATCATCATCTTTTTGAAAAATGTGCAATTTAAACAGCTTTGCCAACCTTTAAATTTGAATTTCAATAATTTCCATGCCTGATTATGAGTTGGAAATTCAAGTCTCATGATTAGGAACTTGAACTTTGAGGATCTAAACCTAATTGTTCAAGTAAGTTAGTAACACCAAACCTTCACTGCAAATTGAATATGATAATGTTTAACCTTTGCTTTTACTCTTTAAACCAAAGAATAGGAAAGATATATCCACGGTATTCATATGCTTAACCATAGCACTCTCAATTGAAATACTAATGTAAATACCAATCAATGTTTGCAAGGTATTGTTTAGTGTGCACACAGCTTCTGATTTAGGGATAAAGCCTTTAACCCTTTAAGGACGGATGTCACTAAAAGATGACATTGGTCGTCATGGTGCACCAATGCAGCCATGGCTAGTAACTTGCCAGTTCTGCACTGGTGCATCATGCCGACCCTTTGGGAGTATCTCAACCCCATAGGGTCGGCATGATGCTTGAATGCAGGGCTGGCGAGTTACGAACCAGCCCTGCTTCATGACCAAGGGCATAATTCATTAAGGCATCATGCCGTCCTTAATGGATTAAGGTGCTAGATGCTTCGGGGTGGCTTGTGTTGATAACATTCTTGTGTTGATTACATTATGTATGTATAGCAGGTTAAGACAAGTCCAAATGTTGAGGTATAGAAAGAGTTGTTAGCATTTCTTTCTGCCATGTCTGAGAAAAAAGGAGAATACAAATGGAATAATTAATGAGGATTCTACTATGAGATTGTATGAACTTTGGCTTTAACAATGATACATCTCCATTGAATAATGTATAGTACAGATGATCAGTGATTCAAGTCATGTGCCCATAGTGGGTATATAAGACAAAGCAGTACCAGGTACCTCATACAACTCACAGAGCTGCACACACTCAACATGATCCGATTTGTCGTTCTCGCTGCCGTGGCTTTCTGCCTTGCTGAAGCCTCAGGGTGGCACAAGTAAGTACACTCTAAGAACAGTGTGTTAAGTTTACATACAATTTGATATGCTTTTTTTGCAGCCACTTTTAACACACTTTTTGATAATACACTACAAACCTTTTGCTAAACGTGTGCTGAAGATTGACTTGAGTTTAGTATTTACTCAGTTTTGCTTTGTTCATCTTATTAAATGATAGATAGACTACACCTGGACACGGTTCTTTCATATACCCACTGCCCCACAGGGTCAAGACGAGGTGTTATACACCGAGTTGATGACCAGTGGGCAGGTGTAGTCTATCTGACTTAACCCTCGGGTATGCAATATAACCAAGGTGAGAACCCTTTGCCTCAGGCGTCCACCGTGGGTTAATGATATATAATCACACAAATGGAAGTAAGGGAGCAATATCTATTACCTCAAGCTCAAGAAAAAACTCATTGTGACTTCAATTAACTTTTTTTCAACTTGGAGATATAAAGTGTATCACAATTTATATATCTAAATAATATGATCTTATCACAGTGGCTATGAGGCTCATGTGAACAGGCACAATGCTGCCCGTCAGCTCTATGTCAATGGTGTTGCCAACCATGTAGGAGCTGGAACTGGAACTGCCTTCAAGGACGGCGTCCCCGGCACTCCTCTTGGTGTCACTGGTCGTGACAGATACTCCTATGGCCATGGTGGATATGGAGGCAACTATGGTGGATATGGAGGCCATGGTGGATATGGCTATGGTGGATATGGCTATGGTGGATATTGATGGGACATGGAAACATCAGAGCCCCCACATTGGGGTAAGTTTCACAATAATAATTGTTAAAATCTACTTTTTCATAATTGTGGATTCTTTAAGTAAATGCTACAAAACATTCTAAACTGCATCGTATTTAAATTAGGCTTAATCAGGAAAATATTGTAAAGAAGCCTCCTGGATACACAATTCTATGAATAACAAAAACTATACCCAACTAGAAAAACATGTTATTTTACGTCAAAATTACGTTTTAGAACTTTATGTAACATTATGCCACATTTAGGAGCCTAAGAGAAACATTATATGACGTTAGGAAATGTTGTATAACGGATTTTTGATTACAGAGTACTATCTATGTACTATTTATAAACCTGATGTTTATCTTATTAGAAAAATAAGACCCTGTTACAGGGACACATTTTTACTTTATACTTTCTGTCATCATTTTTCATTCCAGATATTGCAGAAATGATCAAACCATGCATGGATGCAATGTTCAACATTCCGCAACAAAGTTACTTGGATTATTGGAGTGTTCCTGATATTCATGACCAATAAAAATTTGAAAAATACTTACAGTCTCAGCTTTAGATACATCTTTGATGAAGAAAAACATATTGACCCAGAAACCAAACATACTGAGTGCTTCCAATTTCCAATTTCTGCATCACAGGCTCATATGATTAATAACAAAAAACTTCAAGAGATGGAAGCGTTAAATCAGGATCTCAAGTGTCAAGAGAATGTAGTATAAAGTCCCTTGCAGCTTATTGCAGCAAGTTGAGATAGGAATTTATATTCAGTAAACAGTGACTTTCCCCATTAATCTATCCAAGGGAAGTGAGGCGACACAGGAACTGTTTGGGATCCGCGCCGCTGGATAGACGGCCTATTTATTAACATAGTAACATGATTAGTTGAATAAAGTAGAAAAGAAAAAAGAAATTTTCTAAGTGTCCATGATTGAAGTGTAGCAGGCCGGCAGTGACGTCACGGTGTCACTGGCGGGAGAGCTGGTAACACCCCCTGTTGATTAATAGTTGTACTAATTGATTAGTCCATATCATTTACCCTGTACTAGCGCCACTGTAGAACTCTGATGGTGTGATATGATTTATAAGGACCAATGTTGAGAGTGAGTCTTACAAAAGTCTTATTACAGTGATCTCCCCCCATTTAACCTTGAAAAATTGGAAAGATTTTGAAAAAGATCTTGTCCCCTGGCTAGAATTTTTTTCTTTGGCCAACCTGAATTGGTTAAAAGCTGGATTAAATCAGTCATTGAACAATGTATGTGTCTGTGTACCTCAAATGATTGGATACTGATCTAAGTGGGATATGCAGAGCCCTTTCAAACCTATTATGGAAATTTGAAATGGTAAGGTCTACAAACATGTTCAAAAAGAGTAGAAAATGGTGAAAAACACCATTTTCTGGGAACCATGCAATTTGAACATTTTCCCACAACATTAAATTCGAATTTCAACCATTTAATGCTTGATTATGAGTTAAAATTCTAAGTCTCATGAATAGGAATATATACTTTTCGGATCTAAACACAGCTGTTCAAGTAATTTAGTAACAGCAAAAACCATCACTACAATTAGAATATGATAATGTTTAAACTATGCAAGATGTAATGTCAATTGTAACGCTTCTAGGCTATTGCTACTACTGTAAAACCCCACCTCTAAGCCAAACCCCTAGTTTGAGAAAGAAAATTGGCTCATAAAAAATTCCTTTTAAAATCATTTTCACTTGTATCTAATGTATAAAAAAACCACCTAAAAGCCGACCACCTAGTTTGAGAAAACAAATTGGCCTATGTGAAAAAATATAAACCAAAATAAATTTGTCTTATAGGCGGTGTTTGTACGGTAACTATGTTTTCTCTTTTCATTACAGAGGAAGGACAAACAAAGCACTGATTGTTTCACTAATGAAGGTGACAAATGTTCAACTGTGTCAAGATATTGTCCCCCATCACCAAAATGTTCTTGATATCCATGACTATTAAACCTAACTCACAATCTCGTACTGTTTCATTTCTTGAAATACGGTGTAGTTTATTGACACAAAAATAGAGATATGATATCAAGACTAGTTACATGGCAAAATGAGGTGTGCGTTACCATTGTAGTTAAGTGCCTTTGTGATCTGAAACACAATATACCCTCAGTGCTTATGCAGGGCATGTAGATAATTAAACAGAAAATGATGGAAATCACCTTTTTTATGGTAACCATGTAACTTTGAACAGAAAAGAAAACCACTATGGCACATTCAAAAGCTTGGCAAAATTCTCTTTTCCTTACTTAAACCAAAGGACAGGAAAGAATTCTCCATAGTCTCTGAATGCAAAACCATAACATTCTCAACTGCAATACTAATCAATGTTTGCAAGTAATAGGTATTGTGCACAAACCTGCTGCTTTAGGGATTAAGCCTTTACGGTGCTACATACTTTGGGGTAGCTTGTGGTGATAGTATTGATGTGTTGACTACTCAAATGGCCTCTCATACACTCGAATATGCACAGTGTGAAATAAAAACAAGATGACATCGCATTGTGTACAAATAGTAGGGTAAGACAGCTCCAAATCTGCATCCCTAGATCTGGCAACATGAGGTATAAAAAATGGCTGCTAGCATCTCCTGCTGCCATGTCTGAGAAAAAGGGGAATACAAATGGAAAATTAATGAGGATCCAACAATAGAATTATATGAACGTTGGCTTTGACAATGATACATCTACATTGATTAATGTATAGTACAGAAGATGAGTGATTCAAGTCATGTGCCAACAGTGGGTATATAAGACAAGGCAGCACCAGGTACCTCATACAACTCACAGAGCTGCACACACTCAACATGATCCGATTTGTCGTTCTCGCTGCCGTGGCTTTCTGCCTTGCTGAAGCCTCAGGGTACTATGGTTATGGGCACAAGTAAGTAACATCTACTAATTGAATCACTTGCTAAAGAGGATTAGATTCATTCTCAAACCAGGAAGATTAACTGGACTTTGGTATTTAACTACTGTCAAACCTCACATACTAGACCCGGCTAGTACAGTTTGCTGGTGCAGCTTATAGGAGTGGCCCAGAGTCAGGGTGCGGCTTATGTGCGAGTTTTTGGTGCTACAGTGAGGTTTCGATATATCGACCACCTCCGTTTTGAATAAAAATGGCCGGTTTTCCAAATCGGCCGGTCCTCTAGATCAAACATACATGGCTGGGTGGTGGTGGTGGGGGGGGGGGGGGAGGGGGGGCGGTCAGGGTGAAGCGAGTTATGGGTGTAACTATATAGACAACTGTGGGTAGCCTATGCTAGGGGATGAAAAGGAGGGGGGCGATTGACCATACACAAACTGACACAAGAGAGTAAATCACTAAAATAATTTGTTGGTATGTAGCAGGTCCGGGTAGCACGGCATAGGTACCCCCCCCCCCCCCTCCCAGTCCCAGCCGCTTCCTGTACCAGAGTCGGCAGGGTCTGGCAGAGGCCATTCCAGGGAGTGCATTTCCCCAACAACGACCCCCCTCCCCCACCACCCATCTCTATTATCCCCTTCCATCGGTGCTCTACAGTTTGCATGTAGCCCACATGTATATCCTATAATGCTTTCATGTTATAAGTACAACCCAAATTCCATTTATATAAATCGTAACAAAACACTGACAGAACTCACACCCATACAAGTAATGACAGTGATTCATAAACTAATGAGTGCCTCCCCCGGGTGCCTCCCTTATAATACTAAAACAACACACTAAATCCTCGTGAATTGGGGGGCGGTGTACACCATACTCTCCCACCCCATCCACCAACCGACTTATCAAAGTAGATTATAATACAAAATAAGCACTGGGTATCCAAAACGGCCGACTGAAACCGGAAGCATGAATAACCGACTTATCAATGACAATTAGTATGTAATTAAAACTGTCCTAAATGATAGGAGGCCGATAAGTAAGACAACCGACTTATCAAAGACTGATTTATCAAGGTCTCACTGTAGTTTTGTTTTGTTCACAATATCATTGATATCATCAGTCACACAAGTAAAAGTAAATAATGAAGTGAGTCATATCTCTTAAATAAAGCTTAAACCCGCAGTTCTTACTGCACGTGCAGTAACAGTCAGAGCGCAGTCGGGACAGGTACTCAGCCATAATTATAGGGGTGTTGGGCCTTTAACAAAAGCCTCATTGTAAGTTTCAATTAACTTCAAATTGCCATTTACAGTTTTAATATAATCTATATAAAGTTTACTTTCTTTTCTTTGGCTTGTAGATATAAAGTGTAGAAATCACAATTTTTTTATCTATATGATTTTATCTCAATACAGTGGCTACGAGGCTCATGTGAACAGGCACAACGCTGCCCGTCAGCTCTATGTCAATGGTGTTGCCAACCATGTAGGAGCTGGAACTGGAACTGCCTTCAAGGACGGCGTCCCCGGCACTCCTCTTGGTGTCACTGGTCGTGACAGATACTCCTATGGCCATGGTGGATATGGAGGCAACTATGGTGGATATGGAGGCCGTGTTGGATTTGGCTTTGGTGGATATTTTCGAGGATAATCATGGCAATAGATATTGACATGACGAAGAGATATCAGAGCCTCCACATTGGGGTGTGTTTTGCAATAAGGCCAAAAGAAGGTCTGTTTCAGGCAATATGGTCCAAAAAATAAGGGTAGGTCGGTCGAATTTTTCTTGTATTTCTAATTTTTAATGTTGGAAGTACCTGGAATGAGTCGCAAACTGCCACATTGACTTGCAGGTCATCAGGATGACTCACCGATTCTTACAATAACTAGGAATATCATGAAATTGTTGAACATAAAAAGCTATTTCTGAGGTTGGACAACTAATTAGGCATGGGGTCTGTCCTTCCTGACCAAACAATTGCTAAAATTTCTGAAAAAAATATGAATATTTTGCACACACACAAAAAAAAAATTCTCCAAAATCGGAAAAAGAATGTCAGGGTTGGTCCTCCTTCTGATTCTAGGGTTTGGTTGCCTGAAACACACCTTGTTTTTATCTAAGCTCTGTTAGAGACTACTTTGTCATGGTAATTGTGTTTTCTTGAAGCAAATGATGCATAATCCTGCCCTGCGCCTGACCGGATTGTATTTAAACAAGGCTCCATCTGTTAAACATTATGAACTTGATAGGTTAAATCTCCTAGATATATAATTTCATGAATGAGGAAGCCTAAATTGTATATGTTCTAATAATAATTAATAGCCTTTCATTAGAATTCACGATAACACTGTTAGTAAATTTACTATATAATTACTGGTGTCTTTTTTCATTACAGAGAATGCTGATATGAACAAACCATGCACTGATGCAATGTTCAACAGTTCCCAACATAGAAAAAATAAAAGAATAGAAAAATACTTACAGTCTCAGTTTTAGATACATCTTCTGATGAAGAAAAACATTTTGACCCAGAAACCAAACATACTGAGTGCTTCATTTCCAATTTTTGCATCATAGGCCCATATGATTAATAAAAAAACTTGAAGAGATGGAGGCGTTAAATAAGGATCTCAAGTTTCAAGAGAATGTAGTATAAAGTCCCTTGCAGCTTATTGCAGCAAGTTGAGATGGGAACTTATATTTAGCGAACAGTGATGTTTCCCATTTAACCTTGAAAAGTTGGGAAGATTTTGGAAAAAAATCTAGCCCTCTGACTAGAATTCGTTTTCTTTTGGCCAGCCTCAATTGGTTAAAAGCTAGATTAAATCAGTTGTTGAACAATGTATGTATCCTAGGGATGTCATCAATACCGCTGAATCAAGACACCAACATTTCTGAATCCTGATTATCGCATTGACAAAAGCGTTATATCAATACACCATTCTTCTTATGGATAGCGTCACAATTTACCTTTCGAAAAATGCAATATTTGTGTAAATATTCCATCTGGAACTTGCTTTTTATGTGGTTTGAAAATGGTGAATGTTGTAGCCCTATAATATTGAGGGAAAATATCTTTATACTTAAAAGTTCATCTTGATGTGAAAAAATAGGAAGTGAATAAAGATGTGAAAACAAAAAGATAAAGATACTCCTTTTTCCCACAGATATTAGCTGTATTTTTAACAATGAAATAAGTTGATATAATAAAAAAAAATCGATACCAAAATAGTGATAAGCGAAATCGAAATAAAATTGATTCCAATGACATCCCTAAATTGTATCCCTGTACCTCTAATCAGTGAATACTGATCTAAGTGGGATATTGCAGAGCCCTTTCAAACCTATCATGGAAATTTGAAATGGTAAGGTCTACAAGCCTGTTCCAAAAAAGTAGAAAATGGTAAAAATCACCATTTTTTGGTAACCATGCAATTTGAACACTTTCCAAGAACATTAAATTCGAATTTTAACCATTTCAATGCCTGGCTATGAGTCAGAAGCTTAAATCTGAATAATAAGAATTCATACTTTCAGGATCTCAACACAATTGTTTGAGACAGCAAAACCTTGATAGCAATTTGAATATTACAATATCTAAATTGTGCATAACTATGTGGCAATTGTAACAGTTGTAGGTTAATGCTACAAATGTGTTGTCTCTTTCATTACTGAGGTTGGATAAACAAAGGACTGATTGATTCACTATTAAAGACCAATTGATTCACCAATCAACGGTGTCAAGATTTTGGCTCAAATTAACAAAATGTTCTTGATATCCATGACTAATAACCCGTATAAACTCACAATCTCTACTGTTTTATTTCTTGACATACAGCATAGTTTGTTGACCCAAAAATAGTTTAATATGATACCAAGACTAGTAACATGGCAAAATGAGGGGTATGTTATCATTGTAGTTAAGTGCCTTTGTGTGTGTAGATCTAAAGAACAATATACCCTCAGTGCATATTCTGGGCAGGTTAATGATCAAACAAAAAATGGTGAAAATCACCTTTATTTGATAACCCTGCAACTTTGACCAGAAAAAAATAACACCATAGCACATTCAAAAGTTTGGCAGAAAGCTTGTTTCCTTTTTTAAACCAAAAAAAAGGACAGATATCTCTGTAGTCTCTGAATGCAAAACCATAACATTCTCAATGGAAATACCAATCAATGTTTACAAATGATAGTTCAGTTTTTGTGCACACACAGGTCTGCAGCTCTAGGGATTCAGCCTTTAAGGTGCTTAATGCTTCGGGGTAGCATGTTTTGATAGTATTGATGTGTTGACTGCTCAAATGGCATTTTGTCCATTCCAATTTGTGCGGTGTTAGATAAAATATGATTATATTATGCATGTATAACTGGTTAACTCTTTAAGGGCTGCATGATGCCTTAATGCATCATGCCCTTGGTTGTCATGATGCATTAATGCAACCCTGCCATGTAATTCGCCAGTGGTGAATGCAAGCTTCATGCTGACCTTATGATGTCAAGACACTCCCAAAAGGTTGGGCATGATGCACCAATGCAGCTCCGGTGAGTTACTTGCTGGGGCTGCATTGGTGCATTGTTCCGACAAATTCATCATTTATCAACATGCTTCCTTAAAGGGTTAAGACAGCTCCAAATCTGCGTCCCTGGATCTGGCAACATGAGGTATAAAAAGGCTTGTTAGCATTTCCTTCTGCCATGTCTAAGAAAAAAGGGGAATACCGATGGTACTTTAATGAGGATGCAACAATAGATGATATGAACTTTGTCTTCGACAATGATACATCTACATTGATTAATGTATAGTACAGATTGTCAGTGATCCAAGTCATGTGCCCATAGTGGGTATATAAGACAAAGCAGCACCAGGTACCTCATACAACTCACAGAGCTGCACACACTCAACATGATCCGATTTGTCGTTCTCGCTGCCGTGGCATTCTGCCTTGCTGAAGCCTCTGGGTACTACGGTTATGGCCACAAGTAAGTATAATCAACTACTTGATACTGATTTATTCTAACTTGTTAAAGTACAATCTAAATCCCTCGCTAATCATAATTTTCAAATTATGAAATTTATTTCAATTGGGGATTTAATTAGTTTTTGTGAGGCAGATCATTGAGGAATAATGGATTATTCAAAGCTGGTCAAACTTACTTTAATTCTATGTTATGCAGATTCTTTATTCACATCTTTTATCCTTAGATAATGAGAAATTAATTTTTGCTCATTGTACCATATATAGGGATCCATTATAGATATTGCATTCATCAAAAATATTCAAAATTAAATATGCCAGAAAGTAAACTACAAAACCAACATCTTATCTATCTATGTAAAAATTACTACATGTATCCATTACGAAGCTAAATCCCCAACAATGAAACACACATTCAAGTGAAGTGAAAGGGTACCGACATTTTTGGAACAAAATGCACAAACCCAAAAGGTAAAGGGAAAATATCAATTGTAGATCTGGAAAGTATGTCATCAACATTGTACTAATTCATATTATTGTATGACCCACAGTGGCTATGAGGCTCATGTGAACAGGCACAACGCTGCCCGTCAGCTCTATGTCAATGGTGTTGCCAACCATGTAGGAGCTGGAACTGGAACTGCCTTCAAGGATGGCGTCCCCGGCACTCCTCTTGGTGTGACTGGTCGTGACAGATACTCCTATGGCTATGGACGTGGGTATGGAGGCAACTATGGTGGATATGGCTATGGTGGATTTGGCTTTGGATATTGATGGAACATGGAAACATCAGAGCCTCCACATTGGGGTATGTTTTTCAATAAGGCTTTTTCAAAACTAATTTGCCATGATAATTGTGTTTTCTTGAAGAGACTGCTGTATACTCTTACCCTCTCATTGACGGGATTGTATTCAAACAAGGTAGGCATTATGAACTTGATAGGTCAGGTCTCCTTGAAATATAACATCATGAATGAGGAAGCCTATATAGTATGTGTGCCAATAATTTTCTTTTATTAGAATTCATGACCAGACCCTGTTAGAGTAAATTTACTATATAATTACTCTTGTATTTTTTCATTACAGAGAATGCAGATATGAACAAACCATTCACCGATGCAACGTTCAACCTTTTGCAACAAAGTGACCCAGATTATTGGAGTGTTCCTGATATTCATGACCAATAAAGATTTGAAAAATACTTACAGTCTCAGTTTTAGATACATCTTCTGATGAAGAAAAGTATATTGACCCAGACACCAAACATACTGAGTGCTTCATTCCCAATTTTTGTGTCATAGGCTCATAATGATTAATAAGGAACTTGAAGAGATGAAGATGGCATATCAGGATTTTACATGTCCAGAGAATGTACCGTAAAACCTCGCATATAAGCCAAACTTGCATATAAGGTGCACCTAGACTTTAAGGCGATCCTATACCCTACACAAGATCTGATTATGGTGGCTTTTGTACTGTATCATAATAGCAAAAACTCACGTATAAGCTGTATCCGTATTTACGCAAGGTTTAACGGTAGTATTAATTCCCTCGCAGCTAATTGATGCAAATTTATATTCAGTGAACAGTGATTTCCCCCATTTAAAAGAAATATTTTTTTAAACTTTGAACAGCTATGTAGAACTTCGGAAATTGTATTTCAATTTTCTTTTACTGATTCCCCTGGAAATCATGCCTAGATTTAACTTCAGTAATCAACTTTTAATAATATTTACCTTACCTATCGAAGCAATATAAGCCGAAAAATTATATTTCTGTGCTGTGAACCATAGATAAGGGAAGAGATCTCCATAGTATATGCAAAAGGCTCAGTCTCACCAGATCGATCTAATTGAAACATTTATGACCGGTTGACATCTATGACCAGTTGACATCTATGACCGGTTGACATCTATGACGGGTTGACATTTATGACTGATTGACATCTATGACTGATTGACCTCCATGGCTGATTGACTTCCATGACCAGGTGACATCTATGACTGGCTGGCTTCTATGACTGGGCAAATAATTACTAGTTTAAAGAGTTATAACATCCATTAACCTTTTCAGCCAAATTCTATCATCATCTGCCCTAAATAACCCGTTTTTATTCAGGCCGGTCAGAGCTGGCACCCGGTCAGAGCTGGCACCCGGTCAGAGATGAAAACATTGGCCCAAGGTCGTGAGACACAGCCACATACATTAAAAAAACAGGAAGTTACTGTTTGATACTTTGTATAACCTGGTGAAATAGATTCATAACACTTGTATGTATATATACTATATATAGGCCCTTTTTAGTATCTATCGGTCATTAAAGTCAAGCTGCTATAGACAATAAGTCATCATTGATGTCAGGCAATCATAGATGTTTAAATTGGATCAATTTGGTAAGACTGAGCCATAACCATAACATTCTCAATTGAAATACCGATCAATGTTTACAAGTGATAGGTATTGTTTGGTGTGTACACACCTGCTGCTCCAGGGATTAAGCCTTTGAGGTGCTAAATGCTTTGGGGAAGGTTGTGTTGATAGTATTGATGTGTTGACTGCTCAAATGGTATCCCACCCACCCCAATAAGAACTGTGTGCAACAAAATGTGTTTACATTAGGTATGTATAGTAGGTTGGCCCTTTAAGGACCGCATGATGCCATGCTACATCATGCCCTTGGTCATCATGATGTACGAATGCAAACCCTGGCATGTAACTCCTCAGTGCTGAATTCAAGCATCATGCTGACCTTAGGATGTTCAGACACTCCCAAAGGGTGAGCATGATGCACCACTGCAGCAATAGCGAGCTACTCACCAGAGCTGCGCTGGTGCATCATGATGACAAATGTGCCCTTAAATAGTTAAGGTATTAAATGAATTGGTTAGCTTGTGTTTGATAGATAGTATTGATGTGTTGACTGCTCAAATATGCCATACCACCCACTCCAATATGTACAGTGTGAAATAGAATATATGATTAAATTAGTTATGTAAAGCAGGTTACGACAGCTCCGAACCTGCACCCTTGGATCTGGCAACATGAGGGGAAAAAAAGAGTTGCTATAATTTCCTTTTGCCATGTCTCAGAAAAAGGGGAATACAAATGGAATATTAATGAGAATCCAACAATGGAATTGTACGAACTTTGGCTTTGACAATAATACATCTACATTGAATGATGTATAGTACAGATGACCAGTGATTCAAGTCATGTGTGCGTAGTGGGTATATAAGACAAAGCATCACCAGGTACCTCATACAACGCATGGAGCTGCACACACTCAACATGATCCGATTTGTCGTTCTCGCTGCTGTGGCTTTCTGCCTTGCTGAAGCCTCAGGGTACTACAGTTATGGGCACAAGTAAGTACACTCTAAGAATAGTGTGTTAAATTTGCGCACATTTTAACACGTTTTCTTGCAGCCACTTTTAACACACGTTTTTGGTGACACAATACACACCTTTTGCCAAAGTGTGCTGATCTGAAAAGTGTGTTGCGCATGTATCTGTGTTACTCTTCATGCATGTTCCTGCAACATAGATTTCTTAGAGTGTAACATCAACTACTTGAATCTCAAGAACATTGATAGGATTTTAGTATCTAATCAATTTTGATCTTCTTCTATATTAGTCACACAGGTAAAAAAGAGAGTTATGTCTTTTGCCTCAAGCTTAACAATAGATTCATTGTAAGTTTCCCTCAACTCCAAATTGTATTCATAGTTTTGATTTCATCTAAATAAAATGATAGGCCTCACTTCTATTTACTTTTAACTTGCAGATATTAAGTATATTGATCAGAATTTTCTCACTATTTTAACTTGATCTCATTACAGTGGCTACGAGGCTCATGTGAACAGGCACAACGCTGCCCGTCAGCTCTATGTCAATGGTGTTGCCAACCATGTAGGAGCTGGAACTGGAACTGCCTTCAAGGATGGCGTCCCCGGCACTCCTCTTGGTGTCACTGGTCGTGACAGATACTCCTATGGCCATGGTGGATATGGAGGCAACTATGGTGGATATGGAGGCAACTATGGTGGATATTTTCGAGGATAACTATGGCTATAGATATTCACAAAAGGCCAAAAGCACTTTTGGATATAGTTCAGTTTTGATTCACAAGAGGGCTCTTAAGGGCTGGGAGCTTAGCTCTTACAGGCACAAGATAGGGTGAATATGTTGTAGCTGGACAATGTTCATGGTCCCCTGTCCAAACACTGCTGCCCTCTGGTGGAATTGTTATTTTAGTCCATGTATGGAAAATGCTGAACTTATTCCCTGACTGCTCAGCTTTAATCTCCAGATATTAGATTTAAATATTATCTAATTTACCTATTCGAAGCAACAGAAGCTAAAGAGGAACATTTTGTGCCATTAATATTTCACAGCTCTTAGATTGCTAAATAAATGGACAATTGTCCATGGTAAAAGGGTCATTCTGGATTGTTCAAGTTTGTTTCAAGTTTGTAAATATTTATTCATAAGTAGCTACAGATTTCTAGTACAATAATACAAAGGATACAAAGTATTGTATAACCTTTATCTCAATGATATATGTCTATCTACATCCATTGACTATCATTAGTCATTATATGCATCAGACATGTCCCTCGATACGTGATGATTGCCATTTGTACTGTACTACTTTGAAAAGGCTGCTGCTAGGAGTTTTCCCCCCGTTCTACGGAGCTGTAACTCTGCCTATAGACTCCTTGTGTATAAACGGTATGTTGAACAGAAACGCAATTATGGCCTTATGTATATACAGCCGGCCGTATGGACATACGGTGGCCGTATCTTTTTCCGTAAGATGCGGACATGTTGAGCTGAAATGCAAAAATGAACTGAAATGCAAAAAAAGCAGATACAGACCCTCCGTATGATACCGCCTTCCACACTCTAAGAACAGTGTGTTACGTTTATACACTTATCAACACGCTTTTCTGCTGACACTTCTAACACACATTTTCGAGTAACACACTACACACTGCACACTCTTTGCCAAAAGTATGTGGATCTCAAAGGTGTGTTGCAAATATGTGTGTGTAACTTCTCATGCATGTTCCCGCAACACACTGTTCCTAGAGTGCAGGCCTTCCAGGTGTTGACCAAAGATTTCTTTACATAAGTAGTATGTATCGGAACGGGACTATAGTTAACTACTGTTTATTACTCAATCGACATGCAGCCAATCAGAGGCCGCCATTTGGTCACGTGACCCGTTGCCATGGTAACGTGACCTACTAAGGGCTCTCAGCCAATCAGAAGCCAGCATTCTGGGTGACCTACTGACCTACTTAGAAGCTCTCAGCCAATCAGAGGCCGGCATTCTGGTAACCATGGTAATGTGACCTACTTACGTCACGTGACCTACTTAGGCTCAGCCAATCAGAAGCCGGCATTCTGGTAACTAGGGTAACGTGACCTACTTAGGGTTTGTTTGTAAACAACACCACGTGGCTCTCTTGTTTGTAAACAACACCACGTGACACGTGACTGTTTGTAAACAAACAAACAAAAAAGTTATGTAACTTATATATAGAAATAAAAACACAACAAGATAATTTCTTTTTTTTTCATTTTATTCTTTATTTTCATTTCAATCAAAAAAACACACAAGTTTATGCTTTTTTAGCTCGCTTCTTCGATTTGCAACAACCCAACAGGCCGCAAAGTCTCACGCCGCCGTCACTCGCACCACCACACCCCGGACGACTTCTCTCCAATAGACATTGCACGACTTTGGATAAATCCAACACCATTTCGGCAAGGCAGAGAATCTTTGCCTCCATGAAACGGCCGCCATCGCAACAACCCGTCACAACAGCATCATCGATAGCTTCTGACTCACTGTCCGGTCGCTCAGCTTTGGGATTTTGCTCATGCGCATGACGCACTTCTTGGGGTTTCTTGTTCGACATGCTTCAATTAGGAAATGAACGCAATGAGGTCCACAGGTGTCAGCAGAAGTGTCTTGTAGTTGAACGCGGTTTCTTTGCCACTTGAACGGAGCAGAGCGTTCCACGAAAGACAAGAACTCCGCACTCAGCGGCGGTAAGCCAAAGGAATCAAAGTAGTACACTTCACCCGTGCTCGACACGTAAAACGCCACCCAATGCTGACCTGGTAAATGTTGCGGATCTGTGTTGCTCACGAAACAAGTGTCTTTGATAGGGTGCTTCGGAATAGTGTCACAAGAGAAAACACCCAGGAAACGATGTTTTGTGTGAACGTTTTCCTTCAACACTCTGCTTATTTCAAGCGTGTTCATACGATACGCTAAGTACCGCTGTCTTGTCTTCAGTTCATGTGGTAGTCGGTGATGGGGTGTCGATCTCGGGTCAGCTCGACGACGTTGTCGTACACCAAGTAGAGTAGCACCGTTGTTGTCGCTTGTAGCGCCGAGCGGAAACTGACTTCCACCCTCAGCTGACCCGCTCTTATAAGGTTCACGCGACACCCGTCGTGCGATCTGTCTGGGGTTAAATCGAGGGGGAACACCGTGTAACCGTTCAGAAATTGATCGTATGAAATACCGCAGGAGCGCGCGCCCTTGTACATCCCCGTTTCCGTGTGTAGCGCCAAGTACTCTCTCACGGCCGCTTTGGTCTTAAAGTCGGGCACATAGGCGTCGTTCGGCACTTTCTGATCGTTCACTATCACTTGAAGCGAGCTGATGTCGTAATGCTTCATCTCGAACGGGTTCTTGGTGTAGCTACCGTTGAAGGCGTCGTGGTCTAGGAAGCAAATCATCATCGACTTGGGAAGCTGGCCTGTGTTGGAGTGCGTGTAGCTGTGATCTCTGTTACCTTGAGGGATGGCGTACGTCGTCACCTCCACTCTGTTCACCGGGTAGTCGAAGGGACCGTGTTCTATCACCGCTCTCTCGTGCGTTTCCGCTACAGCGTCCGCCACCAACACGCGTCGCACGTAGAGCTTTGCTTTGTAGATCTTCAAGCTGTAGCCTCCGTCAGCGGCGCACATCAGATAGAAAGAGGGCGCTGCCTGTTTCAGAGTGAGATTGATTTCTGTCTCTCCAACGATGAGCTTCGGTTGATGAGCCAGGTCAAAGTGCAGTCGCGCCATCAGCGAAAAGCGCTTGTTGGAGATTAGCTTCCTGCGCGCTTTGTACCCCGCATTCGCGTTAGTCAACGCGTCAAAGTGACCGGGCGTATCTTCATGCCACCCCTGGGCGCTCATGACGCCGTCCTTCACGTCTTTGTTGTAGTTGAGTAACCCTTCCAAGTAAGCTCGGTAAGGGTAGGTCTCGGTGTTGCCAGACACTTTGAAACCGCCGATGGAGACTTGGACGTCTTTGAACAGCGAGTGAGCCAAGTTGTTCACCGGAGCTACCGCGTCGGTGTCCTCGAGCGCCGCTCCGTTCGGTTTCAGCACTTGACATTCCAGATGAAGGTAATTCTCGTTCAGGTCTGTGTACTCTTGCGACTTGTTGATGGTGAAATTTATGTTACCTCCATCCTCTAAAGAGTTTTTTGTTTCTATCCCCAGGAAAGACGACTTTAAGATAGTAGTCTGAGTCGGCGCTACGGTGTGCAGGTCGAGCTCAGAGAGCGCGCACTCGTTACTGCTCTCGTGTACGTAAGCCATTGTGTTCTCTCTTCACGCGGACGACAGACTGACGCCGGCCGCCTCCAGTCTTTTTATTTATACCTGAACGCCTAGGCTCTTACCGGTCGAATACATCCCCTCTACTTCTCTTGCAAGAGCCACCGCCCGTCTGAGGAGAATGCCGGCGACGTTTCGACCCTTTCTTAGACGCGACAGTCGTCTTTCCTCCCGAGAACGCCGTACTCGCCAGTCTCTTCAGAGCGCCTGCGCCTCGGTCTTTCACACTGCTCTTTAAAGTTCGACCCGCCAGCACATCTTTAGCTACGCCCACACCGGCGCGGAGCAGCGTTTTTCCCACCGACTTCAATAGCGGGGTAGCCGAGCCCATCAGACCTAACAGAGCGCCGCCCAAACCGTGCCCGCTCTGGAAAGAGCGCCCGCTGTACACGTTGATGCCGTTGCCCAGCTGCGCGTTGTAGTAATCGCTGTACCCTCTGCCGACGGTGCGCCTGGGTGGAAAGTACGGAACGCGTTGACGCATCATTTTTTTCTCTTTCAGCGCTCAATAGGTCTCAGATGAAGTGTCACGGTCACCTCGCCTCTACCGAATGGGATGGAATGACCGGATCGGTCTCTTAAATAGATGCCGACCTCGGTAAACCTCTTGGATTTCAAGGGGAAATAATCCAAATGGGGAAAACTGATAGCTTGCACGCCACCTCGAAGCTTTCCGCCTCTGTCCACCGCGACGCAGCGTAACAGCGGCACTTGCATGTCGCCCACACGTCTCTCCTGGATCATGTCGGTGTATATGTACACAGAGTGCACGTCCCCGAAAACATCCATCGAGTAGGCGCCGGTAGTCGGCGATGCGAAACACGTCTTCTCTCCGAAGCCTAGAACACATGCGAGATGCTGAGTCAGCAGGACAGCACAGTGTCTCGGCGGTTTGATGGTGACGCGTTTCGTCTTGGCGTCGTACGATAAGATCCCCATCGGTTTGAGCAAGAAGCTGGAGCCCTCTAGTCTGTCATCTCGCAACGTCTCACTCAAGCGCTCGACTAGGGTGTGGTTGCTTCCGGTGAAAATAGGAGGTATCTCGAATATGTTTGGCATGAAACTGCGCACTCCCATGTCTTTCTCCATCTTTTCGATCATCTGTCTTGCTTGATCGCTGATCGCCTTCTTCTTCACGGCCGGGGACAAGAACTGCTTGTATACGGCATTCGTCTGTCTCAAGTCGACCTCTCTCTTGAACCTTTTTGTTTCCGGTTTCAATCGCTGCTCTTCCGACGTGTCTGACATCTCTTCCACCGTTACATAGCTCGCTTCCTTCCAGCTCAGCGGGTATTTTGAGCTGAACGTTAGCTTGCTCAGACCGTTCGCGTTTTTCATTCCCCTCCAGTCTACCTGCGGTTTTCTTCTTTTGGCAAATTTAGTGTCTTTTAAAACCTTGATCGCCTCCTCTAGCGAACCCTTGGTGCGCAGAGGAACAACGATGATCAAGTCGTCGTCGTGCACGTTAGTCCATTCTGTAGGGAGGATGATCTCAGTCAGAGCCGCTTCGTACGCTTCGGGCAGAAGGAGCGGCGAGTCGAAGTGAGTTCGGAAAGACGTCAAGCTGTTGTCAGGATAATACTCCATAGAGCTGTTGGTAGGTAGTGTGATGTTCATTTTTTTTCTACGTTATTTTTTTGACGGGGATCCACTCGTTGAACTTGTCGTCGTAACCTAACCAACGTACGAAAGCTAACTCTTTACCGTCGACGGTCTTGCGGCGCAACACCTCGTCTATCAGGTAGTTGTTGTCGTAACGACTCTTGTACACCTTCTGAACCTCTTCCGGGTAGAAGACGCCTTTTATCTCCTCGCCCTTGTCGTCTTTCAGCTCGAACCCTCTGCTTCCCAACGTCTTAGCAACGTCGACCACTTCCTCGCGCCAGTTTCCCTCGTACCCTTTGTCGAAGGCGCCTTTAGTTCTCAACATCCTCACTCTGTCACCCGGAGCGATGACGTCGACGGCGGACGTCTTTGTTTTTTTCTTCTTTTTCCATATTTCGTTGATTTGTTTGTTAGTTGGGAGATCTTGTCGGTAGAAAACTGTTTCGCTGTTTTCCGAGCTGACTTGAGCCGGCGCCATTTTCAACGTCTTGTGGTGAGTGCGATTGTAAGAAGACACTACATGGTGCAGTACGTCTACGTAGCGATACGTGCGCTTGTGTGTGAAATAACGCCACAGCTTCTCCTTCAGACTGCGGTTCAAGCGCTCCACTAGACTAGCTTTGATGTCGTCGTTCTCGCCAGTGAAAAACTCTATGCCCTCGCTCTTCAAGTGATCTTGAAAGATCTTGTTCAAAAACTCTTTCCCCTTGTCTGTCTGAACAGTGCGCGGTCGTCTCTCGCCAGTGTCTGTCATCTTTCGGAAGGCCTCGGTAACATCAGTGCCGCTCTTGGATTTAATGGGAACGGCCCACGCGTACCTAGAGAAAACGTCGATCGCCGTCACCACGTACCGGAAGCGGTCGTTGTGAGACGCCAAAGCCTGCATGTCCATCAGATCTATCTGCCACTGCTGATCGATTGCGCCGGTTATAGTCTTGTTCCTTGCGAATTTTCTCCGAATGGGTTTATGTTTAGTGTAGGCGTCCAGCGACACTAAAGCATCTCGGATGACGGCCGGGTTTAGGTGGCGAAAATGATGTTTCTGGAGTTTAGTCACGCTAGTGAAACTGGAGGGCGCTTTGACGTTGGTATATCTAGCTACTACGCGCTTCTTTTCTTTTTCCTTCTTGGTCAGTCTCTTCACTGGTTTGCCCATCGTCGACCTGTTGAGGGCGTGAACGACGACGTCGCCGCTAGGCGGTTGCGCCCTTTCCTTTTCTTACTCCCCGCGCTCCTATAGGAAGTCGGAGTTTGGAAAAGTTCACTGCCCTCCTCGTCATCAGAGGATTGATCGTCCACCTGGAGAGAAGAGTCTGCTGCTGCTACTGCTGCTGCTGCTGCTTCTCCTTCTTCCGAGTCGAAGCTCGGTCGTTTCCGACCTCTGTCAGCAAGCCGTGTGTCCAAGCTTTGGCCAGGTCCGCTCGCTTTATACAGATGGTTTCCGATCAAGGAGTCTGTGGGAACTGCTTCGCGCAGCGCTTTTGTGAACGGAGAGTAGCCCGCCGGTCTGGGCGCCGTCTTCCTGAACCTGGCGGCGTCGTTCAGTAAGTCCACTATGTTGATGCGATGCTCAGGTGGTATTCTCCGACCCGACATCTCGCGCACCGCACCGTCCTCGTTCCACTTGACCACACCGGATTTCTCCAATTGTTTGTACAGCGCCACGGTCCGGGTGCGATTCCTCTTGGGAACTTGGTTCACCAACCGCTCAAGTAGGGACGCGCTGGCTTCTTCAGCAGCCTGACGGAGGTGAGCCGGGGGCGAAGAAGTGTAGGACGAAGAGATGTTGCTGTTGTTGGGATTCGCGAGAAAAAATTGCAATCTATTCAACAACCTTCGGTATTTCAACATTTTCTCGCGCGATTCCAAAGTGGGATCGTTCAACACTAAGTCCAAGTCCCTGTAGATAAACTGTAGCACCTGGTGCAAGGCCGCGTCGGGATGAAGGGACTGTTCTGCCTGCTTGTGGTAATAGGCCATATCGGCAGGTAGGCGGGCGGCGGTGGCAGGAGCGGAACTCTCGTTCTTTTCAGTACGCTCATCAGGAAGAGGAGGAAGGTTTGGAGCAGTAGAAGTACTAGCAGCAGCGACTGCAGTAGTAGCAGCGCTAGTAGTAGCAGCAGCGGGCACATGATGAAGTAGACCTGCTCGTGATGATTTGTAGAGCGTCTCAGGATCCACGAGCGCTAAGCGTTTGTAGTGTTGTTGCTGCTCTGAGTCCGTCATGGGGACGACGGTGGAGATGACGCTGGCGGTGGCGGTAGTGGTGGTACTGTCGGCGAGTAGGTGTCGAATGAGGTGTCTCATATACGGAGAATGCTCTTTATAAGCGGTAAGGCCATCTCTATGAGAGCCGGAATGAGGAAACCTCCCTCTTGTACCAAGACGCGTCTCTTTTTTTTGATGGGAGTAGATTTTTTGCCGACCTCCCTCAACACGTCAGCCGATTCTCGAAGCTTGTCCAGTTGTTTGTCGCTGAGCGGGATGTTCCCTACCAGTGAATTGTGACAGATCTCACTCAACGCTGCGATCAGATCGTCGCTTCCAGAGTCTATTAGATGCGAGCAGTCCTATGGCGAGCACTTAGCTAAGTGCTTGAGAGTACCAAAGTGTCTTTCGAGTAGATGAGAAGACATTTTTGCTACTGCTTTCTCTTGTTCTCTTTTTTGTCTAGCGGTACAAATACTAGCTGAGAGTGTATGGACGTCAAAGAGGAGCGTATTCTCAGATCGTCAGGTGTTGACTGCTTGAAGTCCAGAAGGAGGTATGAGTGAGGTCGCTTGAGTTCATGGGTAAATATACTAGAGAGGGCCGCCGCGTTGGAGGGAAACACCTGGCGAGACAGACTAGCTATTTGCCCCATGTCGCGCGGGTTCTTGAAAACGATCATGTAGTGAGCGTTCAGACTCATAGTTCGAAAGTCGGGTGATTTCTGGAATAGGTTCTGAGTGATGTATATGACGCTCACGTTCCAGTGATGCGAGTATTTAGTAAAGATGTCGGCTACCACTTGCTGATTGGAACTGCTCATCAGATCGTCCAATATCAGTAGAGTGTGTGGTCGTAAAGCGTCTTCTGCTACTTCCACGTCTCCCGCTATAGACTCTTTGCTAGGAAGACCTTCTCTGAATTCCACACCGTACTGATTTTGCATTTTTTCAAACAGAGGTTGCCACTCGCCGTAATGGTAAAAAGTCTTTTCCACCGGCGGCGTGACCAAATTGTTCACGTCGCTCAGAAATTGATCCACCAAGCGCGATTTTCCACAACCCGACGGACCGCTAATGATACAACTAAAGGGTCCTTGTAGTCGAGCGTCGAAATGAATTTCTGTGAAGAGTTTGCTTTTACTACTCGACATTTTTTTGTTTTTTTTCAGGACGCGTCAGAGAGTAGTTGTGTGTCTGACTGTCTGCTGTGTTTCTCACTCGAACGGTCGGTAGTGAATGGTTGTGGAGAAAAGTCAGCCGACCTTTTTATTGATACCGGCCGGTGTCACAGTAGCGGCGGCAGAAGTGACTTTTTTTTTTTTTTTTTTTTGCGATAAAATTCTATTTTCACTCAATAGTCATAAATGTTTGTATCAGACTCCAGAGGAGTCTGATACAAATATTTATTTTTTTTTAAAAAGAAGAGGAGGAGGAGGAGGAGGAGGAGGAGGAGGAGGAGGAGGAGGAGATTAATTTTTATTTTTTTTATCTTTTTTTTTTTTGATCATTTAGGCAAAGCTCGTCGCTTTGCCGCTTTTTTTTCTATTTCTGTGTTGTGAGCGCAATAAGGCGTGTGAGCGCGGCGGTGACAAATACATATTGGAGCGTATGGTTTAAAATGGTGCGTCCCTATCTTCTTCAATTCGGCTGCGTTGCAATATGCGGGATAACAAGTGACGACGTCGAAACGTTTAGAGACCGTGTTCACGTCGGCCACAACGCGCGCCCACCGAGTGGGCGCTGCAGTCGCTCCCAAGAAAGCGATCGGCTTGTCGAATCGTTTCATAGCGCTTATTCTCACTTTATAAGAGGAGGCAGGGTGAGGAGAGTAGCGGCGCTCTTTCTTTTCATGAAACGCCCAACGAGTGGGGGCGCTGAGAGCGGCTGTTATGCAATGGTAGAGTAAATACTGTTCTGAGAAGACGGCTCTCGGCCATGTCGCTACGTTTTCCTTTTCCACTCTTGTATAACGACGATGGCGCTCAGCTTTGCTTTTCTCGAGAATTCGGTACGCTTCAAGAGAAGCGTGAACCTCAACTACGTGACGCTCTCTCCTTTGAGATAAAAAAATAGCCGGGCAGTTGAGGAGAGCCCTTTGTTCGCGCGACCGTCTTTTAGAAACTCGCGCCCTCTGCAGTGCCATATTTCTTTCCTCCGAAACAAAAAAGACTGAGTGAAAATAAAAAATTTTAAAACAAAAAGCTCAAAGAAAAAAAAATAAGCAATAAGCAGACTCAGCTCGAAATTCCCTGCCGGCGTGATGGCGGTGACTGCAGGCGGTGGCGGCGGTCGGCTGGCCGGCGGTGGCGGTGTCGGCGGCGATGGTAGAAGGGTGTGTGGAAAGAGAGACGCATCTCAGTCTTTTATAGGAGCGGCGAGTCTGACATTTTCAGCTGTCGCATGCTGACCTGCTGCTATCATAAGAGAAACAAAAGCCCTAATCACGCTTTTCAGCTGGATCCTTCCACCCCGCCAGACATGGATCCCGATGGGAAGGTGGTTTAAAATTAAATCCGTGTACCGACTGTCATACAATAGAGTAATTAGTTGAACGCGTGTTACCTGTATAAAGGATTAGCGGGTCATGGGCTCAGCGTGTGTATAGAAAAACAACTGCAGGTAGCGTGAACAAAGCGACCCCCTCCCTTTCTGTCACTCTGTCTGTGACTAGAGGGTGCGCGTGTGGTAAGCGGCTTAAATCTAAAGAAAAACAAATCACCCTCTCCTGTCGTCAGCAGTCAGCCGGCCGGCGGCTGGAAAATGCGATTAGAGGGATGATGAGCCACGTAGTAAGCGACTTAAGGCTGATCTAAAGACCTGCCGTGAGGGGGCAGCTGGCCGGTGGCTTGAAAAAAGGGGGGAGTAAGGGTATATAAGGGGGAGTGAAACCGTATTCGGCATCGTCATCATCGTTCACGCTACTACTACTACTACTACTACTACTACTAGTACTACTACTACTACCACCACCAGCACCGCGCCTCAATTTGCAGATCCCCATGATGGAAAGTTGCTACCGTGACATGAAGCGGAATGACGAAGCGGCGCGCGAATGTGAAGCTGATGCTGTAGCCTCTGCTACTGCTGCTGCTAGTGCTCTGCTACTGCTGCATTTACTGCGGCTGTTAGTGACGCTGGTTGTGATGACGTTGTTGTTGTTGCCGCTGCGGCTGTGACTGCTGCTGTTGCTGCCGCCGATGCAGCTACTCATGCCACCGATGCCGACGCTGCTGCTGCTGATGCTGTTGCGGCTGCCGATGTCGCCGCTGATAACGCTGCTAGTGCCCGCTCTGCTGCCCTTGCTACTGTCGCTGCTGCTGTTGTTGCTAATGCTCACGCTACTGCTGCTGCCGCTGCTGCTGCTGCTGCTACCGCTGCTGCCGAGGCTGCTGCCACTGCTGCCGATGCTGCTGCCAATGCTGCCGATGCTGCTGATGCTGCTGATGTTAGCAGTAGCGTCGACAAAGAATCGTCATTTGTCACTCTTAAACCTCCAGTTGAACGCGCGACGGGTAGTAGGGCTACCAACGCGACGGCCGGATGGTGCAAATGGTGTCGTCGCTTCTGCTCGTGCGCTTGCTTTTCTTCCGGTCCTACCTGCTGCTGCTACGGTATGATAGTGTTATAGTGTTTGAATGAGAACGCGCGTAGTTACACATAGACACTGTAACAGATGTGCTTTTTTTTGAAAATATAATTTTAACATAACATGGAACTTGTTGTGTTTATTTTCTATATATAAGTTGTTTGTTTACAAACAGTCACGTGTCACGTGGTGTTGTTTACAAACAAGAGAGCCACGTGGTGTTGTTTACAAACAAAACCCTAAGTAGGTCACGTTACCCTAGTTACCAGAATGCCGGCTTCTGATTGGCTGAGCCTAAGTAGGTCACGTGATGTAAGTAGGTCACGTTACCATGGTTACCAGAATGCCGGCCTCTGATTGGCTGAGAGCTTCTAAGTAGGTCAGTAGGTCACCCAGAATGCTGGCTTCTGATTGGCTGAGAGCCCTAAGTAGGTCACGTTACCATGGCAACGGGTCACGTGACCAAATGGCGGCCTCTGATTGGCTGCATATCGATCTTTTATGTCCTTCAACATATACATGAGATAGTCTCCTATCCGATAGGTAATTAACCTTTGCTTCTTTATGTATATAGTCTGTGTGGGTCCTCATAGGTAATTTTAGACACACTTTCAGAACGCTATTTTGAGTTCTTTGCATCTTATTCCTCCCAAAGTCACAAGTAAGACCGGGGCCGTATTCCCCTAGGCTGAAGACTGAGTGGGATACGGCACCAGTGGGTCATATTTCTATATTTAGAAATTATTGTATTGATATAGTCACATTATTTAGGAACTCCTCAATATTTGTGTATAATTTGTTAACGTATACGAATGGAGAAATATCAGATGACATATGGTCATCTAAAACCTTTTGTCAGCTAACCTTGAATATGTCCTACACACCTTTTATAGGAGGTATATTCAATATGTTGCCTTAAATGAATAGCCAGATGTGTGATGCATAATAAGGAGACCAGAGACCCAGAAAATCAACTGGACTTTTATGCAAATTCAGTTTCTCTAACCATCATAAGGGGCCAGTGGTGTGCTGTTGAAGGCTTCATTTAGTTCCATGTGCCTTGTCACACACAGCACTGAGAATCAGTTACGAATCGTTTTTCCTCCAGATGGCATGGCAGTGCTCACCCCCTCTGATCTTGGATTGTTATGCATTCATTCGATACTAGGTGGAGCCGCAGCGTGGTCCCCCCTGGGAAGTCACTCCAGTCTGTTCAATGCCGGGGGGTGGGCCACTTCATATATTTGGATACACGGGTGTGTGCCTGGGAAGGGCACTTTTTCACCAAAATCCCCCGCACCAAGGGTCAATTTTTACCAAAAATCCCCTCACCAAGGGTCATTTCAACAAAATCCACCCATAAAGGGTCACATTTTGCCAAAATTCTTTGCAACAAGGGTCACTTTTGACCAAAATTCTTACACCAAGGCCGACTCCTTGGGGAAAATTGCTTAAACCTAGGCAGTTTTGTCCAAAATCCCCCTCAGCAAGGGTCACTTCTGACTGAAATCCCCCTCACCAAGGGCAAGGGTTGTCAACAGGCCAGCCGCACACCCATGTCAACAAAAAGTTGAGTACCACCCCTCCCACCCCCGGGGTTCAATGTTATCACCCAATCTGTCAAGAAGTCGGTGTTTCATCATTACCCACTGTCACGGGGTGAGCACGGCCATCTTGAAAGCCAGGGATTTCCCTGCTGGCCCTCACTTTCTTTGTTTGCTTGAACAAACTAAATCCGGCCCAGCCAAACAGGGCCGAGACCAGAAAAATATGTTATGTCATGCTCCTTATCAATCCAAGGGTTAGTTTTAGTTCTAACAGAGAGTAGCAACTACACTGATTATAACTACCGGGGTACTAGGTACTGAGGCGAGCGAAATTCATAGACAAATTTTTTTTTTTAATTCAATTTCCGAAAATAAGGTGTGCGAAATCCATTGACCGACTTTTTTTGGGTGTGGCCTAAATACTAACATATAGCAGGATCCCCCCCCCCCAGGTCCCCAGGTGGATGTCCCCTATTGGGGGGGGGGGGGGGCACTCCCTCATCTTGCACTGATATTCCGAGGCTCCTTATATGCCCAACCTTTCAGTCAATAGTGCCTAACCTAGTTAGTCACTTTTTGGCTCTTTATATGACCAACCTAGGTCAGTTATTATTGTCAGGTTGGTCAGTACTGACCAACCCACCTTAGTCTTTTTATTCCCAGGGGGAGCCACTGAGTGGTCATGGCAGGTGGCCCCAACTAGTGGTGTACAAATACAAAAGACCAATGATGAACCTAGGTTATCCATTACTGACTGACCCCTCGGTCATTTTTGAATATAACTTTGCCATGATGACTAACACTCATATGACCAACCTGGGTTAGTCTGTACTTACGAACCCTTTCAACCTATGGATTTTCAGTGTGGGTAATACCATGTGTGAATGTGGTTCCAGGGGAAAGGGTTCCTTTTTTGGCTCGAGGGAAGGTTAGCGAGGGACTTGAAAAAGGGGGGGGCTTATTTTGGAGTAAAAGGGGTACGTTCAATACTTTCATTAAACCTTTCCTAACATTAACCATCCTTTTCATGTATATTGAATAGCGAGTAGTAGCAGGGCAATGTTTAGGCCTGCAATTTCTTGGTCTCTTTCTGCTTCATTGCCTGGATACCAGATTTGAGGTGATGTTCACGATAAATAATACACAGAATCGTTCCCCCCGCATATAGGTGCACATGTGTACCCATGTTAAGGACCTGGTTCACACTAGAAATGTGTGTACATAGTTTCTGACCCCAAACAGTGAAGTGACTTGTCACACACACACACTGTTGTCCAGTAATTTCTTTTTCAGCAGGTCAGCCAAGCTAAACATTACAGGGGCAGAGTCTAAGATTATGTGAAGTATGCACTCTAAAGATTAGATGAGATACATGCATCTGCCCAGGGACCTTGTCAGACTGTCCTCATTTGTTTGTCCTGCTGTCTGTGTGCCTAGTGGAAGCGGGTTACAGGGATAGGTTCTGTAGTTCTGACAGCCGACCACACACACCAGTCTACTGTCCCCAGGTCCTGGGGTAAGTCATGTTGTTTATCACTGCAGTTCACATAGCTATGGTAACTATGGGGCTACCTCTGTTTATATATATATACTGTACTGTACTGTACTGTCGCGATAAAGCGCCTCGTTTTGAAAGAGCGCCAGTCTTGAATAAGCGCCAGGGGTATAGCTGCCTTCAAATGTTTCTGGCGCTTATACACAACGATACAGTATATATATGTTAATATCAAATCTCACATATTCATATTGTTCAGATTTTTCTGGTCCTAAAGTTCATTCCCCATGCAGTGTTTACATTGAGGGTACTGAATGGATACATAGATGTCCCGGAGTAGATAGGTCCTGTGGTATATAAGGAAAGGCCCTCATGGACCATATACAGGTACGACCAGCCCAAGAGGTGCATTGAGAATGGCCTTTAACCCTTCTAAGCTGGAAGTCCCTAAAAGATGACATTTGTCTGCATGATGCACCAGTGCAGCACCGGTGAGTAACTCACCAGTGCTGCATTCATGCGAACCCTCCAAGAGAGTTTCAACCCCCATAGGATCTGTATCATGATTGAATGAAGCCAGGGCTGCGTTCATGCATCATGATGATCAAGGCATGATGCATTAAGGCATCATGCCATCCTTAAAGAGGCAATTTGAATTTAAGTGGGGAGGGGTGGTCACCTGTGGTTTGGGAGGGTATTTTCTTACGAAGATTCCCATGGTGCTTCTTCCCCTGGGGTGATTATAGGGTACAAAGTGACTATAGGAATATGGGGCATGTTCAGCAGTCCTCCTTGCAAAGGGCCTAATACCATACTATGTACACAGATTCTGACCTCTGCTAGTGTACAGTCGAGTGTTAGGGCCCAGGCTAGTGACTCAGGGAAAACATTTTTATGTGGGTTGGTGGGGAGATGTATACGGGACTAGCGCATTAGGGAATGGGGGCCGCCATCTTGGCTGAGAGCAATGCATTGTGATTAGGCCCCCGACTCCAGAGCAGTGCATCATGGGAGAATTTCTTATCAGCACCTTTGTTCTAGGTGTGAGGAGAGGGGATTAGCCTGATAAGGAGATGGAGTTTAGCCCCCGACTACCTGAAGTACCAGGATGTGCTAGTGCCGTATATCATAAATATGTGAGACCATATCAATGTAGGCATAAAGGGATCCATCATTCTCCTTTATCTTTCACAATTCTCCAAACATAAGCTAACATAACCCATTTCTTTGTATTACGAGCAAATGGCAAAACGTGTGACATATGGCCTTAGTGGGCAATGTTGAATAAATACACTTTCAAAACATAAAATGACAGTAAAATAAACAACATTGATGCTGTTGTTACAATTGTATTTCAATGTATACTTTCAACCTACACCCTTTGCTAAGTCATTGCATCATTATTTGCATAACCTTTAGATAACATTTGTAATAAGATGACAGCCCTTTGGACTTCCAAAACACATCACTAAATTGAAGTATTATCACCATGCCAGATAAGGCAAAGATAAGCCATCACAAGGGTGTCTTTAGATGACTGTTTGGATGCCACATAAAACTCAACGCTATTTTGACTAGCGCAATCCGCACAGCCCATACATAGGCTGCTAATAACGCACCCTCCCCAGTGTCTGGATAAGTGATTATTTGCACCCTGAGGGCATGCTAATAATACCCGCTATTCACACGCCCCTGGCAAGCAGATAGCATCAGCCACTGATTTTGTTAACATAAACAGGGGATATCTTTATACTCTTGTTCTTTTTTGTACTTGTTTACTATTATCACATTTAGATCAGCCCTAACTAATTGTCCTCATTCTTTTTCTACACACAGGCAATGGTCATTCATTTAATATGGCATCAGTCACAGCATTTATTGCCATCATCATGATGCTAGGAATTGGGACAACTGAATCAGCAAAGATCCTTGTCATCCCCTTTTACCACTACAGTCACGTTAACCTCATGGGTGTGGCCGGGTCGTACTTGGCTACAAGTGGACATGATGTGACGCTCATGGTGAGCAACACCTTCGCCTCAAACCCTGCCAAGTTCAAACTCAAACCCCTCGTCTATGAAGTCACCAAAGATGCAGTATTTAAGGATATTGTAGGTAGAGTCATAGATGATGAGAAAAGCAAGTTTGACCAAATCTACAATGGTGTAACGCAAGTGATACCTGTCTTTGGGAAAGTTTGTGAACAGGTTCTGGGCAACAAGGAGTTGATGGATTCTATCAAAAGGGAGAAGTTTGATTTAGTGTTAATGGATGGTGCACCAATGATACACTGTATGTATGTGATCCCATACAAGTTTGACATCCCCTACATGACTGTTAGTGTATTGTTGGATCCTTGGTCAATTGGATTGCCTGTTTCGGCAGCAATGGAGCCAATCGCTATACCAGCTGGCAACCATCTGTCATTTTTTGAACGACTTCAAGTGGCGGCAATATATGCCTTCCTTTCATTTGTCCCACGTAGACTTGGGGGTTCAAGTTATTATACTGAAAAGTATGTACCGGAGAAGCCATCTATTGCTGTGAATGAACTGTATACTAAATCAGAAATGTTCCTTGTGAACCATGAAATCATGTGCCTTGACTATCCTCGCATATCTACACCACATTACCAGTACATCGGTGGTAGCAGTGCCCGACCTGCAAAGCCTCTTCCTGAAGATCTGGAGGCCTTTGTGAATGCTGCGACTGAAGGTGTTGTTGTTATTAGCTTTGGGTCACTGCCAGCATGGCAGAAAATATGGAGAGTTTTAAAATCAAAATTTATTCATGTCTTTAAGAACATCCCACAGAAGGCAGTCATTCTTTATTCTCTCGATGATAACATTCATGATTTCCCATTAAATATAAAGGTGCTCAAATGGCTTCCACAAAATGATCTCCTTGGCCATAAGAACACTCGTTTATTCGTTACACATGGTGGGAACAATGGCCAACTGGAGACAACCTACCATGGAGTTCCTTCCCTTGTGGTTCCAATAACCGGGGATCAGATCTACAATGGAATCAGAGTTGAATCCCATAACTATGGGGAGATGGTTAGATACTGGGATGCTGTAACCAATGATGAGCTACTGAAGACCTTCCAGGAGGTACTAAATAACCAAACCTACACCCAGAATGTGAAGAAATGCTCCCGGATTATCAAGAGTCAACCATCGACAGAAGAGCGCATTGTGTACTGGGTGAACCACATTCTGGAGTTTGGAGGTTCTCACCTCCGGCCCCCGAGTGTGGACATGCCCTTGTACCAGCTTCTTATGGTGGACATCATCTTCTTCATAACTGCTGTCCTTGTGGTCTTTGTCATTCTAAGCTTCCTGTGCTGTCGCTGTTGTGTCAGAAGATGCTGTCTGCAAAGTAAACTGAAGGAAAAGAAAGCATGATTTGTTTCATAGCATACCACAGAACCAGTCCAGCACAGTCTATCATTGATATATTACATACAATTGTAAAATATAGTACTTGTAAGACTTGAGATAGCAGCTAGACAGGGTGTTTGTTTCTGAATTCTCTGTGCTGTCAATATATTGTTAGGAAATGCCACCTATGTAAATCCTTGAAGGAGAAGAGAGCAGGATATATCCTGTTTGTATACTCTGATTGTTCTTATATATAAATCATTGTCCAGTAGTAAAATTAACATTGACTGCTGTATGTCCCTTTCTCTTGGTTGAGTCAGCTAGTATCCAAATTTATTATGTTGTGAACATAAGAGGGACTATTTAGTTAGTTTAGTCAGTTAAGTATTGGAATCGCTGTATTCCATCCCTCCGATGGAATGGTAGGTGAAATAGAACATGTTCTTTGATGCTATATCTGTACTAATTTGAAGGTCAACCTGATGTGCAACACATGAAATGTCATTGTTATAATGTCTGTTTTCTTATATTGTAAAGTCTTGTTACTGGCTGGCGGTTCGGCTGTCCATACAATGGTTGCAGAGTGCATGAAATACACTGCAAGGAATTGCCAATTATTAAACATGCAAACATGCTTTTCTATTAAATTGATGATAGAGATTGAGATAAATGATAATATTTATAAATAAATATTTTGCCAAATAAATCTTTGAAGGTGAGTAAACATATCAGAATTGTATAATTGCTTACTTAAGACAAATATATGAGGACAGCATCGAGACCAGTTCTATCAATGGCTGAACTGCCACGTGGTGAATTTCTTTGAATGTTGACTCAATGTTTAATCAATTAGTTATCGGGAAACATATACTGTGCAGCCCCATCTGGTGTTCACTGTCTGTATTGTAGAATATGCTGAAGCTGGTTACAAATTCTATTTTTTTCTATAGTTAACCATGTTGTGAGGAATATGACCTCTCCATTACCACTTGTACCTTAAGTCAGCATGTGTAAGTCCTCCTCTGTGACATACTTGGCCTGTGGCAGAGGTGTTCCACACAGTAATTTTGTTGTGGTTGCCTCTGCACTGGAGATTGGACCGGAGAGAGTAGAGCACGTGCCTGAACTGGGTCATTACAATTGTCTGCCTGATGTTCTGATATATTACTAACAGTGTAGTAAACTATTTGTCTACCACCTCTTGTAAAGGGGGGTAATTCAGGTAATATGGGCAATCTGAGCGGAATTAGATGTCACAAACGGTGCAACCCCTAGTTATATTCAAATTAAGTAATACCCTAAGGATGCAGGAAACAGGGATTGATTTATAATTGAGGTTTAAGCATTTTGGGTTTGTCTACCACCTCCTATGTAGTCACAGGGGTCAGTGCAAAAAAAATGGCTGACATGCAGAGTGTCCCACACTGTACCTTACTATAGGGAACCTCAGGGGTGAGAGTGTAATGACCCAGTTCATGCACTTGGAGTGGAGAGTAGCCACGCCCCCACTATGACCCACTGCCCTCATTCAGTATAGCAGGCCCCTGGTAGCTGCAAGTGCCTGGGAGTATCTCCCACACACTACACCAAACACTCAGCAGTCTACCAAGGTGAGTTTGTAGTGTATGATAGGGGTAAGATGTTGTACACCATATCTATAGGCGTCTAGCCGGTTGCATTATCAACCAATGAGAAAATTCCCTGGCCTTCACTGCGGAATTCTTAGGGGGCATTATGTAAGAGCCTGTACCCATTGTGATTGCTGCATCAGTGCTTATCTCGCTGGTTACCAGATCAAGCAATGGTGCCCCCTACTAAGGAACCTGCAACATCGGTATACAAGCTGTGTGACAGGTGAGTGGTATATAGGTGTAGTGGAGGGCTGTACAGTATTCCGCATTAGCAAGATGTCCTGTGTACAGCGCCATGTTGAATGGTACCAGTGTAACCAGTCTAACCCCCAGCAACCAGCTCAGTCAAATCTCAGGTCTGAGATTAGGGTACAAACAGGGTGTGAGTATTGTGAGTGGGTTTTACCTGGGCATTACTTAAGTCACCTGTCCCTCATAGAGTAGTGGTTAGCATGGTGGATTCATGACTTAGAGGACCTAAGCTCAAATCCCTCCCAGGCCACATCTTGTCACCATACCATTCACAACCAATACCTTTTCTTATTTATATACATATAGTTCCTTTGAAGAAATAGGAATAAATAATTTGTTCAAAGACTATTGATATTTCTTTGATATCATTTCAAGGTTGTTACTCACTTCTACCTATCAAAGCAAAATATATTTGATATATAAGAATGTAAATCCATGGTATAGTCACCAAGATATGACTTGACAGGGATTTGAGCTTAGGACCTCTACATCATGAATCCACCATGCTAACCATTACTCTATGAGGGACAGGTGACATAAGGAATGCCCAGGTACAATCTACTCACAATACTCACACCCTGTTTGTACCCTAATCTCGGACATGAGATTTGGCTGAGCTGGTTGCTGGTGACATGGGGGATACAACTGGTACCAGAGCAACACCTGGTGGCAGCACCAGTATCTCGCTAGTGCCTAATAGCAACCCCTGGTAGCTGCAAGTACCTGGGAGTATCTATCACAAATTACACCCAGCACCCAGCTGTGCAACAGGGTAGGTTTGTACCATACACTGTAGCTATATTAGCCTACACACATATGTTGCCTTAGAGTATGCATTTCCCGGATCTATAAGTGATATTGGGGCAGTACATGCCTATGTTCTCATTGTTATACATTCCTGACACTGGTAACATGAGCTCAGGGCTATATCACATGTATGACACATTGAACTAATGTTCTATTTACAATTTACATGGTGGGGTTTAATCCTTATATTCCATTATATTCATGTACACGTCCTATGCCTGTTTAACATCATTGTGCAGGCAGAATACATAGCAGAGTGCCTTCTGTGTTTTCACATCGTAGGCCTGTATAGTCTCCAGTAGCCATGTATAGTCCCCAGTCACCTGAGCTTACACTGTTTACACAGTTTCCGACCTCGGTGTTGGCCTACTTTGTATATGTAGCCTCAGCTGGAGTGCATGTAACAGATAGACTATGGTTATGAAAAGGTATATAGAATTAACCACAGCTTGCTGGTGGGGCCAGACGAGGGCGAAGCCCAAGTCGCCCTACCAGAAAGCTGTGGTTAATCCTATACCATTTCATAACCATTGTCTATCTGACTTAACCTTCGGTATTCAATATACCCAAGGTGTGAATCCTTTGTCTCAGGCGTCCACCGTGGGTTAAGGGAAATCATATTATATTGTAGGTCAGTGGGAGCAATATATCCACAGGATCATGGCAGACTCATATATATATATATATATATATATATATATATATATATATATACATATATATATATATATATATATATATATATATATATATATATATATATATATATATGTATATATATATATATATATATATATATATATATATATATATATATATAAATACTCTTAATGTGTAAATAACACGATGGCTTTTCTCCCCCTACTGATTATGGGAAGGTAATCATGAGGGTGTAGTGATTTGGTGTAATTTGCTAAACTTTCAGCAGCCTCCTAAGCATATGGTCAATTGACTTAAGGGGACATTCACAAATGATATCACCTATCTTTGGGATGAATTAGAGACAAATGGCAAATTCTATACTATTGTGAGGGTTGTTTTGGCAATTCTACATTTAACTTGGCTTTGTATAACAAGAAGAATTAAGTAAATTCACAAATTAGAATCAGAGTTATGACTAGATCATGGTCAATTGATATTTTTGTTAAGCCTAGCCAGGCTAATGAATATTTGGGGCTTGGCATATATATATAGGATCCCCTAACCATTTTGACCAGGCTTATCCATGGGGCAGGCTTATATTTGGGGCTTGGCTTATAGCATATGTCCACATCTAGGGATAAAATAACATAATTTTTCAATATATAAAATTTATGTATCATGTAGATCTTTGAAATGTTTTTCTTTCACATTTTTTTTGATAATCTTGGGTGTTGTCTGTTGTATTTAAAAAGGTGGGTCAGCTATTGCCTGCTATATATATTTATAGCAACATACTCCCCATTACCGTAACACTTTTAATTTGGTACTTTCCTTTGCTATAATGGCCCAAAAATATAAATTTTAAATACTGTAAAATACACCTTTTTCGAGGATTCTTTTTCCCTGTAAGACCTGCCTGTTTGCCCGTCATAATGAGGGCAGAATATCATAAATAATGCTCAATTGGGTCGGACAAAATGTGCTTGGGGGGAGGGGGGTGTCTCCGGTGGGGTCTAGCCCCCCAAAAGATCTTAAACTCCAATTCGACCTATGAGTGGGGATTTCCAAAATTTCTATGTATTTTGCTATAGGTCGCTTTTTTTCCTCAAAATTCCAATTCGACCTATAAGTGAGGTTGACTTATAGGCTTAAGGTTTTACGGTAATGATAATTCTTGGATACTACTGGCCGATCTGTGGAGATATTAATAACCTTCTGAAACTCTAACTCAAGTTAACCATACCAACTGAGCTAACTAGCCATGTCATTTGGACAGAACAATGTCATTTTCCATGTAAAGATTCATATTTTGTAGAAAGCTGTAGTGTCAACCGCCAATATGTCTTGATCAATCACTTCCATATGTGAAGTCTCAAGGGGTTTCCATTTGGAGATCAGTATTATCCTAAATGTGTAAAGTCAGTTACTCAAATATGCTTGTCAGCATACATCTGTGTGCTTGTGCATATCATGTGTCAGCATGACTCTAGTTTAGTTGTTGAATTCACCAAGCTAATTGTATATACTCACATGTATAGTGCAGGGCAATACTATCGGCCTGGCACACCTGTCTATATGATAAGTATATACTCATAACATTTGCAAATTTGACGATTCGTATATATTTGTAATTATGTTATCAATACTTCTTTGTTTAGCTGAAATCTACAAGACGGTAATTGTTTGTGAGTGCTACACTGAAAACCTCAGGGTCGTCATTTTGACAATACCAAAATTGACAACTTTAGGTCGTCAAGGTGACGACCTTAGGTCATCATTAGGACGACCTAAGGTAATCATATCTGATCCATATGGACCAAAGTTGTCATAATGACAACCTTAGGTAGTCACATGGATTGGGTAGTCAGAATGACTACCTTAAGGTTGTTGTTTTAGGTATTGTAAGTTTGAAGACCTAAAGTCATCAGTAATGACAAGTCTCAACACCATTGGGTAGTCATTGGGACAACCTAGGGTATATCTGGGTGTTGGACATGGAACATTCCCTGTCACGTGCTGCCACCCAGGGTAAATTTATTGAAGTAAATTATCTATCATGAGATATAAACTGGTGACAGGGAGCAGAGTAGTCTCTATACCTTCAAAGCCATCATTCTCATCCATACACAACTTATCTATAACAAGTAAAGCTACTTAGTTTAATCAGGAGTAAACCAAATATGTGAAAAGGATGCCTTTCATTAGGAGGTGAAATAATTATAGACTATATTCATACACCATTCTCCAGAACACTTTCCATTAGTCATTATGACAACCTAGGTCCTCATAATGACTAGGAACCTTCCTCTGGGGTTTCAGTGTATTTAAATCCTTGTTAAAAGAGGTAGGTACAAATAAACATGTCCAAACATTTAACATTGATTAAGACTTGGTGTATGTGATACATGTATAAAGGTTATCAATGTAAAGATAAATCCTAGTTTTATTCACTTATGGAGTTCATTTCTATTCTACACACAGGCAACAGTCATTCATTCAAAATGGCATCAGTCGCAGTATTTATTGCCATTGCGATGATGCTAGGAGCAGGGATGACTGAATCAGCAAAGATACTCGTCATCCCCTTTTACCACTACAGTCACGTTAACCTCATGGGCGTGGCCGGATCGTACTTGGCAACAAGTGGACATGATGTGACGCTCATGGTTAGCAACACCTTCTCCTCAAACCCTGCCAAGTTCAAACTCAAACCCCTCATCTATGAAGTCACCAAAGATGCGGTATTAAAGGATGTTGTAGGTAGAGTCATAGATGATGAGAAAAGCAAATTTGACCAAATCTACAATGGCATAACACAAGTGTTACCTGTCTTTGGTAAAGTTTGTGAGCAGGTTCTTGGCAACAAGGAGTTGATGGATTCTATTGAAAGGGAGAAGTTTGATTTAGTGTTATTGGATGGTGTACCCCCTTTCAACTGTATGTATGTGATCCCATACAAGTTCAATATCCCTTATATGACTGTTAGTGTATTGTTGGATCCTTGGTCGATTGGGGTGCCTGCTTCTGCAGCAATTGAGCCAATGCAGGCCATACCACTCGGTAACCACATGTCCTTCTTCGAACGACTTCAGGTGGCAGTAGTTTATTCATTGCTTACAATTCTCCCACCCAGACTACTGTCCACTAACTATTACATTGGGCAGTATGCACCTGAGAAGCCAGTGGTCACTGTGCATGAACTATATACTAAATCAGAAATGTTCCTTGTCAACCATGAAATCATGTGTCTTGACTATCCTCGCATATCTACGCCACATTACCAGTACATTGGTGGTAGCAGTGCCAGACCACCAAAGCCTCTTCCTGAAGATCTGGAGACCTTTGTGAATGCTGCGACTGAAGGTGTTGTCGTTATCAGTTTTGGGTCACTGCCAGCACTGCAGAAAACATGGAGAGTACTTAAGTCAAAGTTTATTCATGTCTTTAAGAATATCCAACAGAGAGCTGTCATTCTTTATTCTCTTGATGATAACATTGATGATTTCCCATCAAATATGAAGGTGCTGAAATGGCTTCCACAAAATGATCTCCTTGGCCATAAGAACACTCGTCTATTTGTAACACATGGTGGGAACAATGGCCAACTGGAGACAACCTACCATGGAGTCCCCTCACTTGTGGTTCCAATAGCTGGAGACCAGTTCTACAATGGAATCAGAGTTGAATCCCACAACTATGGGAAGATGGTTCAGTACTGGGATGCTGTAACTGATGATGAACTACTGAGGACCTTTCAGGAGGTCCTGAACAACCAGACTTATTCCCAGAATGTGAAGAAATGCTCCCGGATCATCAAGAGTCAACCATCGACAGAAGAGCGCATTGTGTACTGGGTGAACCACATTCTGGAGTTTGGAGGTTCTCACCTCCGGCCCCCGAGTGTGGACATGCCCTTGTACCAGCTTCTTATGGTGGACATCATCTTCTTTGTAACTGCGGTCTTTGTTGTGTTTGTCATTCTGAGTTTCCTCTGCTGTCGCTGTTGTATCAGAAGATGCTGTCTGCAGAGGAAACCAAAGGAAAAGAAAGCATGATTTGTTTCATATCATACTGAGGCACCAGTCCAGCACTAAAGGTGTCCATCATAAATGTATTACATACAGCTGTGCCATAAGTTAGATATAGTGTGTGTGAGCCTCTTACTGGAAATAGCAATACCAGACCGGGTGATTGCGATTGATTATTAGAAAATTCTGCCTCTATAAATCCCTGAAGAAAAAGCGAGCATGACATTTTCATCACGTATAATCTGATTGTTCTAATATATAGATCACTGTCCTGTATTGAATTATTGACTGAAAGATGTCCTTTTGACTAGGTTGAGTTAGCTTATTATATTGTGATTTGTGTCTTGGCTCAACCAGTATTCTGTCAAATAAAGTTGCAGTAACAACCCAGTGAGAAACCCTGTAGTGAATCATGTTTTTTTACCATGTTCTGTTACATCGCATTGATAACCTCATGATATCCTCTACCAGGTCTAGGCGATGACCAGTAAATGAACCTGTAAAATCTTTTGAAGCTGGGGCTATTTCTCTCCATGGCTCCCTCCACATTACCCCCCACCCCTCCCACCTCCCAAGGTGTAAATGCTCAAGGCAGGTTTATTTTTGGGGCGGCCTTACTCCTCTGTTTGTTATGTAATCCCATTAAATACACCTCCTTCTATGCCTTTCTGGTGTGTTAGTAAAGAATACACATACAAATATAATTTAAAGTTCAATTTTCTCAGCTGCTATACTTCTGGTACCAAAGTTCTCCCGGATTCTACTAGAATATATTGTGGTTCTACCGATGGGGTGCTTTTATCTGTCACAAATTTGGCACACCAGTCACATTTGCATTCTTCTGAGAATAGAGAGCTACTCTCTCCCATGTCTGGTGCAAGTATTTAGTATACTACTTAGAAAAATCATTGGGAGATATTTTGAAATACTAAATTGCTAAAACATATAGTTCTCCTTCCATTTATGATGATTTCACAATTGAAAAGCAAAAGCAAATATCTGAAATATCCATTACAAAAAGGCACTTACTATGATTTAAGAGCAGGGTCATTTTCCACGATGGCTTCATATGCCAAAAATGACTAAAGGCTCAAAAGTCGCTGGCATAGTCATTTTAAGGAGTTGCCAGCACTTGTTTACCAAAGAGTCTTGCATATAAGCTGTGGCTTGTACGCGAGTCAGACTTTTTATACCAAACATGCCTATATGTAGGGTGCAGGTTATACGAAAATTGTTTTAACTATACTACAGTACCAAATTTTAAAACCCCCTCTGTGGCTTATATAATATGTCAAATTAAGGGGTGCTGCTTATATGCGAGTTAAGCTGATGCACATGGTTTTACGGTAGTTCTTGAGACATCTTTTCAATGTATAATTAATATTTATATGATAAACACTAAATAATGTTTGAATGATGTAAAGGTTTTCCTGATTTAATCCTACACCTACTGCAGGATTAACATAGGAGGCAATGAATATTCCGGCAATCATACATATACAAATGTGCTTACTGTCAGTATCTGGCTGTGTCTCACGAACATGGGCCAATGTTTTCGTCTATGACCGGGTGCAATCTATGACTGGGTGCAATCTATGACCAGGTGCAATATATGACCCGCATGGACGAAAACAGCTTATTTAAGGCAATCTGCTGTACATAGAAATGGCCTAAAAAAATTATGGATCGACTGAGACTTTATGATACTAATTTTATTTTCATAGTTTCTATAATTATATCTCTATTTAACACATATATAATAGAAAATTCCATCTTATGAGGTCATAGACTTCACTTTATAAGCAGCATCCATTTTAAACACCTATATTGTCAAAAGGAAGGGGAAATAATGACAGCCATCCACATTAATTAATGCATCACATATTGTAGAACATTTGTTAAAAATGTCTTTGTAAATCTGCCCTAAGTAAGCCTCTTTTCTGTCATGCCGGTCATTTATTGCAACCGGTCATCAGGTGACAGCTAACCAGGATTCCCTTGCCGGGGCTGGATCTTGAACCGTAGTGCTATTTAGTATACACTCACAGACACGATGTCACCGCGTAGTGTTATACTGTGATGCATGAGTCAATGTATATACATCTTAAATTAAAACCAATTTGTGATCTTTCTTTCAAATTAGTGGAATAAACTGATGTAATAAGGTAATAGATAGATATCCCCTCTAAAGGCCTGTGGATGCACCGGATTGATGCTGTGTTGCATTGAGGAGAAAAAATGAGTTAAACTTGTACCACAAGTACCATGTACCCCCCCCCCCTCCCTCCGCCTTTCCCTTGTGAGTACATGTAACAAAGTGTGTGTGTAAGTTTTCAGCACCCCCCCTCCTTCCAGCTTTCACACTCAGCAGCAGAATCCAGTGAGCTGCGGGGGGAGGGGGGGGGTCAGGGCGTCAAGGTATAGCGCTACAGTATATGTTGAGACTGTGTGCATCCTAATGCTGCAGTGGACCATACCTGGTCATAGGTTGCACCCGGTCACAGATTTTCAACTTGGATTGATTTGGTGAGACACGGCCATCTACATTTGAATAGATTAATCAAGTGACCACAGAAAAGGTGTCCTTCTGCTAACTTACCAGTATTGATCATACTACGTGTAGGGGCTAGGTTATGGGTATACTATAATATGGCGGGTTCTGTTGGATGCTGTGTTGCGAGCTCTGTCTGAACCCTTCAGTTCGGTGGCAGGTGGCAGCACCTGCTCTGGGCTTAGGGTATGGATAGAGGTCACTATAGGCTTCCGGTCTGCATGTGCGCGTGCAGGCCGGCTGCCTATATATAGCCAGCGTCCGATGGAACTCGTCGGTTCCTTTGTAGCACTTGCACTGAAAAGACCAACGCTCATATCGGCTGCAAGCCTACTGACCTGCTCTAAACTCTAAAGGGAGTTTGCCCAGATTAGCTAAGCCTGTCTAGGTTACCTGAATAAACCTATATTGCAACCTGTACACTTGATCCAAACTGTGTCAACCTTGTTCTTTACTCAATAACTTCTCACCAATATTAAGAGAGCGAAGTCGCGACAAAAAAATAGACGATACATTCCAGATGAAAGTTTCATCTACAGAGGCAATTTATTTGTAATCACAGTATTGGCGATGTAGATTAAAAGTTGATTGAAATGATAAAGGAGGACATCTTGTGTCAAATTTCTGAACTACTTGACAGCTAAAGTAAAAATATCTCTCAGAAGTGATGAAAACGAATATTAAGAATAACCCCCATTTACATGAGAATTAATGGTGTTGTACAATATATCATGAGTGATGTCCGGTATAGTATAAGTAGTGACTGCTGTGTCCTGTTTGATGTGTAACACCATTTGTCCGCATTACATATTTTCCATGACTAACTCTAGCAAATCATCCACAAATTGCATTTTGTTCACATCTAAATCTAAAAAATTGTCCACATATTACATTTCGTTCACATGGAAATGTAAAAGGAATGTATTAATAAGAACACTGATTTCATCTATTTAGATAAAGATTTGTTTTACAAATTATTAATCATATATCTCAATCTATATAATCATTTCAATGGGAAAGTATGTTTGCATGCTAAAAAGAGCATGCTGTCTTGTCCATCTGGGATTTACACAGGCAGCAGTTCCTAACAATACATTGAGAGCACAGAGAATTCAGAGGCATTCATTCTGTCTGGTATTGCTCTTTTCAAAAAGATTCTCACAAGTGCTGTGCCTACATCTCACTTCAGGCACAGCTGTACACAATATATTCATGGTAGACACCTTTTGTTCTAGACTGGTGCCATGGTATGATATGAAACAAATCATGCTTTCTTTTCCTTTGGTTTCTGCAGACAACATCTCCTGACACAACAGCGACAGCAAAGGAAACTCAAAATGACAAACACAACAAAGACGGCAGTTACAAAGAAGATGATGTCCACCATAAGAAGCTGGTACAAGGGCATGTCCACACTTGGGGGCCGGAGGTGAGAACCTCCAAACTCCAGAATGTGGTTCACCCAGTACACGATACGCTCTTCTGTTGATGGTTGACTCTTGATGATCCGGGAGCATTTCTGCACATTCTTGCTGTAGGTTTGGTTATTTAGTACCTCGTGGAAGGTCTTCAGTAGTTCATCATCAGTTACAAGATCCCAGTACCTAACCATCTTCCCATAGTTGTGGGCTTCGACTCTGATCCCATTGTAGATCTGATCCCCAGCTACTGGAACCACAAGGGAGGGAACTCCATGGTAGGTTGTCTCCAGTTGGCCATTGTTCCCACCATGTGTTACAAATAGACGAGTGTTCTTATGGCCGAGTAGATCATTTTGTGGAAGCCATTTGAGAACCTTCATATTTGGGGGGAAATCATGAATGTCATCATTGAGGGAATACAGAATGACTGCCCTCTGTGGTATATTCTTAAAGACATGAATAAACTTTGACTTAAGAACTCTCCATGTTTTCTGCAGTGCTGGCAGTGACCCAAAACTGATAACGACAACACCTTCGGTCGCACCATTCACAAAGGTCTCCAGATCTTCAGGAAGAGGCTTTGCAGGTCGGGCACTGCTACCACCAATGTACTGGTAATGTGGTGTAGATATGCGAGGGTAGTCAAGGCACATTATTTCATGGTTGACAAGGAACATTTCTGATTTAGTATATAGTTCATGCACAGTGACCAATGGTTTTTCAGGTGCATATTTCCCAACATAGTAATTTGTGGACAGTAGTCTCGGTGGGAGAATTGCGACCAATGAATAAACTACTGCCACCTGAAGTCGTTCGAAGAAGGACATGTGGTTACCGAGTGGTATGACAGCCATTGGCTCAATTGCTGCAGAAGCAGGCACCCCAATCGACCATGGATCCAACATAACACTAACAGTCATATAGGGGATGTCAAACTTGTATGGGATCACATACATGCAGTTTAAAGGTGGTGCACCATCCAATAAAACCATATCAAACTTCTCCCTTTCAATAGAAGCCATCAACTCCTTGTTGTCGAGAACCTGTTCACAAACTTTTCCAAAGACAGGTAACAATTGTGTCACCCCATTGTAGATTTGGTCGAACTTGCTTTTCTCATCATCTATGACTCTACTCACAATATCCCTAAAAACTGCATCTTTGGTGACTTCATAGATGAGGGGTTTGAGTTTGAACCTGGCAGGGTTTGAGGAGAAGGTGTTGCTAACCATGAGAGTCACATCATGTCCACTTGTAGCCAAGTACGACCCGGCCACCCCCATGAGGTTAACGTGACTGTAGTGGTAAAAGGGGATGACCAGGATCTTTGCTGATTCAGTCATCCCAACTCCTAGCATCATCGCAACGGCAATAAACGTCGCTATAGATCCCATCTTGAATGAATGACTGTTGCCTGTGGGTAGAAAAAAGACACTCGATAAGTATAAGAACCTTGTATTTATCTATTCATGTTTACTTCAAATCAAAGTCAATGTTTAATTCAGTGTTGCAGTATCAGAGGGTCCTAACTGATTCTGTGCCTTGATGGGGAATGGGATGTTTTACATCTAGATGTGGATATATTCCATACTGTATAAAGAATACCGTATACGATGTAATAAGCCACTAATGAGCACCCCCTCCCTTGTTGGGGCATTTTCAGACTAATAAGTAGTATAGTATGTATCGGAACGGGACTATAGTTAATTACTGTTTATTACTCAATCGATATGCAGCCAATCAGAGGCCGCCATTTGGTCACGTGACCCGTTGCCATGGTAACGTGACCTACTTAGGGCTCTCAGCCAATCAGAAGCCAGCATTCTGGGTGACCTACTGACCTACTTAGAAGCTCTCAGCCAATCAGAGGCCGGCATTCTGGTAACCATGGTAACGTGACCTACTTACGTCACGTGACCTACTTAGGCTCAGCCAATCAGAAGCCGGCATTCTGGTAACTAGGGTAACGTGACCTACTTAGGGTTTTGTTTGTAAACAACACCACGTGGCTCTCTTGTTTGTAAACAACACCACGTGACACGTGACTGTTTGTAAACAAACAACTTATATATAGAAAATAAAAACAACAAGTTCCATGTTATGTTAAAATTATATTTTCAAAAAAAAAGCACATCTGTTACAGCGTCTATGTGTAACTACGCGCGTTCTCATTCAAACACTATAACACTATCATACCGTAGCAGCAGCAGGTAGGACTGGAAGAAAAGCAAGCGCACGAGCAGAAGCGACGACACCATTTGCACCATCCGGCCGTCGCGTTGGTAGCCCTACTACTCGTCGCGCGTTCAACTGGAGGTTTAAGAGTGACAAATGACGATTCTTTGTCGACGCGACTGCTAACATCAGCAGCATCAGCAGCATCGGCAGCATCGGCAGCAGCATCGGCAGCAGCGGCAGCAGCCTCGGCAGCAGCGGTAGCAGCAGTAGCAGCAGCTGTAGCAGCAGTAGCGTGAGCATTAGCAACAACAGCAGCAGCGACAGTAGCAAGGGCGGCAGAGCGGGCACTAGCAGCGTTATCAGCGGCGACATCGGCAGCCGCAACAGCATCAGCAGCAGCAGCGTCGGCATCGGTGGCATGAGTAGCTGCATCGGCGGCAGCAACAGCAGCAGTCACAGCCGCAGCGGCAACAACAACAACGTCATCACAACCAGCGTCACTAACAGCCGCAGTAAATGCAGCAGTAGCACGCTGAGCAGCACTAGCAGCAGCAGTAGCAGAGGCTACAGCATCAGCTTCACATTCGCGCGCCGCTTCGTCATTCCGCTTCATGTCACGGTAGCAACTTTCCATCATGGGGATCTGCAAATTGAGGCGCGGTGCTGGTGGTGGTAGTAGTAGTAGTAGTAGTAGTAGTAGTAGCGTGAACGATGACGACGATGCCGAATACGGTTTCACTCCCCCTTATATACCCTTACTCCCCCCTTTTTTTCAAGCCACCGGCCAGCTGCCCCCTCACGGCAGGTCTTTAGATCAGCCTTAAGTCGCTTACTACGCGGCTCATCATCCCTCTAATCGCATTTTCCAGCCGCCGGCCGGCTGACTGCTGACGACAGGAGAGGGTGATTTGTTTTTCTTTAGATTTAAGCCGCTTACCACACGCGCACCCTCTAGTCACAGACAGAGTGACAGAAAGGGAGGGGGTCGCTTTGTTCACGCTACCTGTAGTTGTTTTTCTATACACACGCTGAGCCCATGACCCGCTAATCCTTTATACAGGTAACACGCGTTCAACTAATTACTCTATTGTATGACAGTCGGTACACGGATTTAATTTTAAACCACCTTCCCATCTGGATCCATGTCTTGCGGGGTGGAAGGATCCAGCTGAAAAGCGTTATTAGGGCTTTTGTTTCTCTTATGATAGCAGCAGGTCAGCATGCGACAGCTGAAAATGTCAGACTCGCCGCTCCTATAAAAGACTGAGATGCGTCTCTCTTTCCACACACCCTTCTACCATCGCCGCCGACACCGCCACCGCCGGCCAGCCGACCGCCGCCACCGCCTGCAGTCACCGCTACACGCCAGCAGGGAATTTCGAGCTGAGTCTGCTTATTGCTTTTTTTTTTCTTTTTTTTTCTTTGAGCTTTTTGTTTTTTTAAATTTTTATTTTCACTCAGTCTTTTTTGTTTCGGAGGAAAGAAATATGGCGCTGCAGAGGGCGCGAGTTTCTAAAAGACGGTCGCGCGAACAAAGGGCTCTCCTCAACTGCCCGGCTATTTTTTTATCTCAAAGCAGAGAGCGTCACGTAGTTGAGGTTCATGCATCTCTTGAAGCGTACCGAATTCTCGAGAAATGCAAAGCTGAGCGCCATCGTCGTTATACAAGAGCGGAAAAGGAAAACGTAGCGACATGGCCGAGAGCCGTCTTCTCAGAACAGTATTTACTCTACCATTGCATAACAGCCGCTCTCAGCGCCCCCACTCGTTGGGCGTTTCATGAAAAGAAAGAGCGCTGCTACTCTCCTCACCCGGCCTCCTCTTATAAAGTGAGAATAAGTGCTATGAAACGATTCGACAAGCCGATCGGTTTCTTGGGAGCGACTGCAGCTCCCACTCGGTGGGCGCGCGTTGTGGCCGACGTGAACACGGTCTCTAAACGTTTCGACGTCGTCACTTGTTATCCCGCATATTGCAACGCAGCCGAATTGAAGAAGATAGGGACGCACTATTTTAAACCATACGCTCCAATATGTATTTGTCACCGCCGCGCTCACACGCCTTATTGCTTTTTCGAGACGATCGTGTCACAACACAGAAATAGAAAAAAAAGCGGCAAAGCGACGAGCTTTGCCTAAATGATCAAAAAAAAGAAAAATAAATAAAAAATTAATCTCCTCCTCCTCCTCCTCCTCCTCCTCCTCCTCCTCCTCCTCCTCCTCTCCCTCTTCTTTTTTTAAAAAAAATAAATATTTGTATCAGACTCCTCTGGAGTCTGATACAAAACATTTATGACTATTGAGTGAAAATAGAATTTTATCGCAAAAAATAAAAAGAAAAAAAAAGACACTTCTGCCGCCGCTACTGTGACACCGGCCGGAATCAATAAAAAGGTCGGCGGACTTTTCTCCACAACCATTCACTACCGACCGTTCGAGTGAGAAACACAGCAGACAGTCAGACACACAACCGCTCTCTCACGCGTGCTGAAAAAAAAAAAAAAAAAATGTCGAGCAGTAGAAGCAAACTTTTCACAGAAATTCATTTCGACGCTCGACTACAAGGGCCCTTTAGTTGTATCATTAGCGGTCCGTCGGGTTGTGGAAAATCGCGCTTGGTGGATCAATTTCTGAGCGACGTGAACAATTTGGTCACGCCGCCGGTGGAAAAGACTTTTTACCATTACGGCGAGTGGCAACCTCTGTTTGAAAAAATGCAAAATCAGTACAGTGTGGAATTCAGAGAAGGTCTTCCTAGCAAAGAGACTATAGCGGGAGACGTGGAAGTAGCAGAAGACGCCTTACGACCCCACACTCTACTGATATTGGACGATCTGATGAGCAGTTCCAATCAGCAAGTGGTAGCCGACATCTTTACTAAATACTCGCATCACTGGAAGTGAGCGTCATATACATCACTCAGAACCTATTCCAGAAATCACCCGACTTTCGAACTATGAGTCTGAACGCTCACTACATGATCGTTTTCAAGAACCCGCGCGACATGGGGCAAATAGCTAGTCTGTCTCGCCAGGTGTTTCCGTCCAACGCGGCGGCCCTCTCTGGTATATTTACCCATGAACTCAAGCGACCTCACTCATACCTCCTTCTGGACTTCAAGCAGTCAACACCTGACGATCTGAGAATACGCTCCTCTTTGACGTCTATACACTCTCAGCTAGTGTTCGTACCGCTAGACAAAAAAAAGAACAAGAGAAAGCAGTAGCAAAAATGTCTTCTCATCTACTCGAAAGACACTTTGGTACTCTCAAGCACTTAGCTAAGTGCTCGCCAAAGGACTGCTCGCATCTAATAGACTCTGGAAGCGACGATCTGATCGCAGCGTTGAGTGAGATCTGTCACAATTTACTGGTAGGGAACATCCCGCTCAGCGACAAACAACTGGACAAGCTTCGAGAATCGGCTGACGTGTTGAGGGAGGTCGGCAAAAAATCTACGCCCATCAAAAAAAAGAGACGCGTCTTGGTACAAGAGGGAGGTTTCCTCATTCCGGCTCTCATAGGGATGGCCTTACCGCTTATAAAGAGCATTCTCCGTATATGAGACACCTCATTCGACACCTACTTGCCGACAGCACTACCACCACTACCGCCACCACCAGCGTCATTGCCACCGTCGTCCCCATGACGGACTCAGAGCAGCAACAACACTACAAACGCTTAGCGCTCGTGGATCCTGAGACGCTCTACAAATCATCACGAGCAGGTCTACTTCATCATGTGCCTGCTGCTGCTACTACTAGCGCTGCTACTACTGCAGTCGCTGCTGCTAGTACTTCTACTGCTCCAAACCTTCCTCCTCTTCCTGATGAGCGCACTGAAAAGAACGAGAGTTCCGCTCCTGCCACCGCCGCCCGCCTACCTGCCGACATGGCCTATTACCACAAGCAGGCAGAACAGTCCCTTCATCCCGACGCGGCCTTGCACCAGGTGCTACAGTTTATCTACAGGGACTTGGACTTAGTGTTGAACGATCCCACTTTGGAATCGCGCGAGAAAATGTTGAAATACCGAAGGTTGTTGAATAGATTGCAATTTTTTCTCGCGAATCCCCACAACAGCAACATCTCTTCGTCCTTCTCTTCTTCGCCCCCGGCTCACCTCCGTCAGTCTGCTGAAGAGGCCAGCGCGTCCCTACTTGAGCGGTTGGCGAACCAAGTTCCCAAGAGGAATCGCACCCGGACCGTGGCGCTGTACAAACAATTGGAGAAATCCGGTGTGATCAAGTGGAACGAGGACGGTGCGGTGCGCGAGATGTCGGGTCGGAGAATACCACCTGAGCATCGCATCAACATAGTGGACTTACTGAACGACGCCGCCAGGTTCAGGAAGACGGCGCCCAGACCGGCGGGCTACTCTCCGTTCACGAAAGCGCTGCGCGAAGCAGTTCCCACAGACTCCTTGATCGGAAACCATCTGTATAAAGCGAGCGGACCTGGCCAAAGCTTAGACACACGGCTCGCTGCCAGAGGTCGGAAACGACCGAGCTTCCACTCGGAAGAAGGAGAATCAGCAGCAGCAGCAGCAGTAGCAGCAGCAGACTCTTCTCTCCAGGTGGACGATCCATCCTCTGACGACGAGGAGGACAGTGAACTTTTCCAAACTCCGACTTCCTATAGGAGCGTGGCGAGTAAGAAAAGGAAAGGGCGCAACCGCCTAGCGGCGAGGTCGTCGTTCACGCCCTCAATAGGCCCACCATGGTGGCCCTCAATAGGCCCACCATGGGCAAACCAGTGAAGAGACTGACCAAGAAGGAAAAAGAAAAGAAGCGCGTAGTAGCTAGATATACCGACGTCAAAGCGCCCTCCAGTTTCACTAGCGTGACTAGACTCCAGAAACATCATTTTCGCCACCTGAACCCGGCCGTCATCCGAGATGCTTTAGTGTCGCTGGACGCCTACACTAAACATAAACCCATTCGGAGAAAATTCGCAAGGAACAAGACTATAACCGGCGCAATCGATCAGCAGTGGCAGATAGATCTGATGGACATGCAAGCTTTGGCGTCTCACAACGACCGCTTCCGGTACGTGGTGAGGGCGATCGACGTTTTCTCTAGGTACGCGTGGGCCGTTCCCATTAAATCCAAGAGCGGCGCTGATGTCACCGAGGCCTTCCGAGAGATGACAGGCACTGGCGAGAGACGACCGCGCACTGTTCAGACAGACAAGGGGAAAGAGTTTTTGAACAAGATCTTTCAAGATCACTTGAAGAGCGAGGGCATAGAGTTCTTCACTGGCGAGAACGACGACATCAAAGCTAGTCTAGTGGAGCGCTTGAACCGCAGTCTGAAGGAGAAGCTGTGGCGTTATTTCACACACAAGCGCACGTATCGCTACGTAGACGTACTGCACCATGTAGTGTCTTCTTACAATCGCACTCACCACAAGACGTTGAAAATGGCGCCGGCTCAAGTCAGCTCGGAAAACAGCGAAACAGTTTTCTACCGACAAGATCTCCCAACTAACAAACAAATCGACGAAATATGGAAAAAGAAGAAAAAAACAAAGACGTCCGCCGTCGACGTCATCGCTCCGGGTGACAGAGTGAGGATGTTGAGAACTAAAGGCGCCTTCGACAAAGGGTACGAGGGAAACTGGCGCGAGGAAGTGGTCGACGTTGCTAAGACGTTGGGAAGCAGAGGGTTCGAGCTGAAAGACGACAAGGGCGAGGAGATAAAAGGCGTCTTCTACCCGGAAGAGGTTCAGAAGGTGTACAAGAGTCGTTACGACAACAACTACCTGATAGACGAGGTGTTGCGCCGCAAGACCGTCGATGGTAAAGAGTTAGCTTTCGTACGTTGGTTAGGTTACGACGACAAGTTCAACGAGTGGATCCCCGTCAAAAAAATAACGTAGAAAAAAAAAAAAAAAAAAAAATGAACATCACTCTACCTAGCAACATCTCTATGGAGTATTATCCTGACAACAGCTTGACGTCTTTCCGAACTCACTTCGACTCGCCGCTCCTTCTGCCCGAAGCGTACGAAGCGGCTCTGACTGAGATCATCCTCCCTACAGAATGGACTAACGTGCACGACGACGACTTGATCATCGTTGTTCCTCTGCGCACCAAGGGTTCGCTAGAGGAGGCGATCCAGGTTTTAAAAGAAACTAAATTCGCCGAAGGAAAAAAACCACAGGTAGACTGGAGGGGAATGAAAAACGCGAACGGTCTGAGCAAGCTAACGTTCAGCTCAAAATTCCCGCTGAGCTGGAAGGAAGCGAGCTATGTAACGGTGGAAGAGATATCAGACACGTCGGAAGAGCAGCAATTGAAACCGGAAACAAAAAGGTTCAAGAGAGAGGTCGACTTGAGACAGACGAATGCCGTATACAAGCAGTTCTTGTCCCCGGCGGTGAAGAAGAAGGCGATCAGCGATCAAGCAAGACAGATGATCGAAGAGATGGAGAAAGACATGGGAGTGCGCAGTTTCATGCCAAACATATTCGAGATACCTCCTATTTTCACCGGAAGCAACCACACCCTAATCGAGCGCTTGAGTGAGACGTTGCGAGATGACAAACTAGAGGGCGACAGCTTCTTGCTCAAACCGATGCGGATCTTATCGTACGACGCCAAGACGAAACGCGTCACCATCAAACCGCCGAGACACTGTGCTGTCCTGCTGAGTCAGCATCTCGCATGCGTTCTAGGCTTCGGAGAGAAGACGTGTTTCGCGTCGCCGACTACCGGCGCCTACTCGATGGATGTTTACGGGGACGTGCACTCTGTGTACATATACACCGACATGATCCAGGAGAGACGTGTGGGCGACATGCAAGTGCCGCTGTTGCGCTGCGTGGCGGTGGACAGAGGCGGAAAGCGTCGAGGTGGCGTGCAAGCTATCAGTTTTCCCCATTTGGATTATTTCCCCTTGAAATCCAAGAGGTTTACCGAGGTCGGCATCTATTTAAGAGACCGATCCGGTCATTCCATCCCATTCGGTAGAGGCGAGGTGACCGTGACACTTCATCTGAGACCTATTGAGCGCTGAAAGAGAAAAAAATGATGCGTCAACGCGTTCCGTACTTTCCACCCAGGCGCACCGTCGGCAGAGGGTACAGTGATTACTACAACGCGCAGCTGGGCAACGGCGTGAACGTGTACAGCGGGCGCTCTTTCCAGAGCGGGCACGGTTTGGGCGGCGCTCTGTTAGGTCTGATGCGCTCGGCTACCCCGCTATTGAAGTCGGTGGGAAAAACGCTGCTCCGCGCCGGTGTGGGCGTAGCTAAAGATGTGCTGGCGGGTCGGACTTTAAAGAGCAGCGTGAAAGACCGAGGCGCAGGCGCTCTGAAGAGACTGGCGAGTACGGCGTTCTCGGGAGGAAAGACGACTGTCGCGTCTAAGAAAGGGTCGAAACGTCGTCGGCATTCCCCTCAGACGGGCGGTGGCTCTTGCAAGAGACGTAGAGGGGATGTATTCGACCGGTAAGCGCCTAGGCGTTCAGGTATAAATAAAAAGACTGGAGGCGGTCGGCGTCAGTCTGTCGGCCGCGTGAAGAGAGAACACAATGGCTTACGTACACGAGAGCAGTAACGAGTGCGCGCTCTCTGAGCTCGACCTGCACACCGTAGCGCCGACTCAGACTACTATCTTAAAGTCGTCTTTCCTGGGGATAGAAACAAAAAACTCTTTAGAGGATGGAGGTAACATAAATTTCACCATCAACAAGTCGCAAGAGTACACAGACCTGAACGAGAATTACCTTCATCTGGAATGTCAAGTGCTGAAAGCGAACGGAGCGGCGATCGAGGACACCGACGCAGTAGCTCCGGTGAACAACTTGGCTCACTCGCTCTTCAAAGACGTCCAAGTCTCCATCGGCGGTTTCAAAGTGTCTGGCAACACCGAGACCTATCCTTACCGAGCTTACTTGGAAGGGTTACTCAACTACAACAAAGACGTGAAGGACGGCGTCATGAGCGCCCAGGGGTGGCATGAAGATACGCCCGGTCAGTTTGACACGTTGACTGACGCGAATGCGGGGTACAAAGCGCGCAAGAAGCTAATCTCCAACAAGCGCTTTTCGCTGATGGCGCGACTGCACTTTGACCTGGCTCATCAACCGAAGCTCATCGTTGGAGAGACAGAAATCAATCTCACTCTGAAACAGGCGGCGCCCTCTTTCTATCTGATGTGCGCCGCTGACGGAGGCTACAGCTTGAAGATCTACAAAGCAAAGCTCTACGTGCGACGCGTGTTGGTGGCGGACGCTGTAGCGGAAACGCACGAGAGAGCGGTGATAGAACACGGACCCTTCGACTACCCGGTGAACAGAGTGGAGGTGACGACGTACGCCATCCCTCAAGGTAACAGAGATCACAGCTACACGCACTCCAACACAGGCCAGCTTCCCAAGTCGATGATGATTTGCTTCCTTGACCACGACGCCTTCAACGGTAGCTACACCAAGAACCCGTTCGAGATGAAGCATTACGACATCAGCTCGCTTCAAGTGATAGTGAACGATCAGAAAGTGCCGAACGACGCCTACGTGCCCGACTTTAAGACCAAAGCGGCCGTGAGAGAGTACTTGGCGCTACACACAGAAACGGGGATGTACGAGGGCGCGCGCTCCTGCGGTATTTCATACGATCAATTCCTGAACGGTTACACGGTGTTCCCCCTCGACTTAACCCCAGACAGATCGCACGACGGGTGTCGCGTGAACCTTATAAGAGCGGGTCAGCTGAGGGTGGAAGTCAGTTTCCGCTCGGCGCTACAAGCGACAACAACGGTGCTACTCTACTTGGTGTACGACAACGTCGTCGAGCTGACCCAAGATCGACACCCCATCACTGACTACCACATGAACTGAAGACAAGACGGCGGTACTTGGCGTATCGTATGAACACGCTTGAAATAAGCAGAGTGTTGAAGGAAAACGTTCACACAAAACATCGTTTCCTGGGCGTTTTCTCTTGTGACACTATTCCGAAGCACCCTATCAAAGACACTTGTTTCGTGAGCAACACAGATCCGCAACATTTACCAGGTCAGCATTGGGTGGCGTTTTACGTGTCGAGCACGGGTGAAGTGTACTACTTTGATTCCTTCGGCTTACCGCCGCTGAGTGCGGAGTTCTTGTCTTTCGTGGAACGCTCTGCTCCGTTCAAGTGGCAAAGAAACCGCATTCAACTACAAGACACTTCTGCTGACACCTGTGGACCTCATTGCGTTCATTTCCTAATTGAAGCATGTCGAACAAGAAACCCCAAGAAGTGCGTCATGCGCATGAGCAAAATCCCAAAGCTGAGCGACCGGGCCGTGAGTCAGAAGCTATCGATGATGCTGTTGTGACGGGTTGTTGCGATGGCGGCCGTTTCATGGAGGCAAAGATTCTCTGCCTTGCCGAAATGGTGTTGGATTTATCCAAAGTCGTGCAATGTCTATTGGAGAGAAGTCGTCCGGGGTGTGGTGGTGCGAGTGACGGCGGCGTGAGACTTTGCGGCCTGTTGAGTTGCTGCAAATCAAAGAAGCAAGCTAAAAAAGCATAAACTTGTGTGTTTTTTCTGATTGAAATGAAAATAAAGAATAAAATGAAAAGAAAAGAAATTATCTTGTTGTGTTTTTATTTCTATATATAAGTTACATAACTTTTTTTTTGTAGGTCACGTGACGTAAGTAGGTCAGTTACCATGGTTACCAGAATGCCAGCCTCTGATTGGCTGAGAGCTTCTAAGTAGGTCAGTAGGTCACCCAGAATGCTGGCTTCTGATTGGCTGAGAGCCCTAAGTAGGTCACGTTACCATGGCAACGGGTCACGTGACCAAATGGAGGCCTCTGATTGGCTGCATGTCGATTGAGTAATAAACAGTAGTTAACTATAGTCCCGTTCCGATACATACTATACTACTCTAATAAAATGGCTGACATTTCCAAATTCTGGAAACAATTAAACTCTTAAGTACTTAAAACCCCATAAAAATAGTTTATAAGTGTGGGCGCGTATTACGCCGAATACGGTATGTGTTCACATTTATGTGGGTAGTTTGGTCATTTCATGACAGTTACTACTTCATAATTATATAGGGTGTAGGAACACATTTATAAAATGTTATGTACAAAATTAATCAGGAATATGCCTTTTGAATATGTTGATGTTTTATAGTTTGTAACATTGTATCCATTGGGTTCATGAGCTCCAGCACACTATCAGGACACATGGCAGCTAAATAAGATGATGACCCAGCGACATCCAATCTAACATAGGGCCAAAAAAAAAAGAATTGCTTCAGGTAACATTGGATGAAAATGTAGGGGGGGGTAGGTCAGATCTTTTTTTTTATCTTTTTTTTTTTACATGAATGTACTAACGAGCCTCTCTGCATACCCTAAATTGACCAAAAAAGGTAAAAATATGGGAATTTCTTCAACATTGCATACAAAAATGTAGGGTCAGCCCTGGTTAGATAGGGTCGGCCGGTCAGGTGACCTGAAACGAACCTCTCTTTCTTGGCCTAGTGATAAAAACACTCTAGCATAGACCTGTTATCTGCTATCTTGCCGTCTACACTGTATACCAGTCATCACCTATATCTATATCAGTCCCACTGACCAATAAGATATGACTCCCCCTGCACTCCACCTGATACTACACTGTGACTAAAAAGGAGGGCTACACAGAGGTCAGAAACTATGTACACAGGAGAGGGGGGGGTTTTCACGTGGAGTGCGCGGAAAAATGTTCAACCCCCTCGGTCAACGGGCTGAAAATGTTTACCGTCCTTCCCCTACGGGTTGAAAATCGGTGCCCGCGCAGGCCCTTTGAAGTATAGTAAGGCGGGGGCTTTTTCGCCCAAAAGAGGGGTCCAAATTTTAACCCCCCCCCCCCCCCATCAAGGGGTCCAAATTTTTTGACCACCTCCCCTTTATAAAAAAAATGATCACTCCCTAAGTGACTAGGGGCTACATTACATGCCGGGATTACATGTCATACTCTCGTTCCCAAATCCCTCCAAAGGAAGGCTCTGGCAATTGCTACATGACCTTGAACATGGGATTTCGCTGGGTTTGGACAAACACCTGCTGGTAGCTTGGAACCAGTAGACAGGAACCAGAATGTATGATGGTAGTTTTACCATCATACCTTCTGGGTCCATTTCCAAGCTACCAGCAGGGATTGCCCAAACCCAGCAAATTCAAAGTTCAAGGTCATGTAGCAGCTACCAGAGCCTTCCTTCGCAAGGATTTGGGAACAAGGGTATGGCTTGCCTACTCCATGTGTGTGGAAACACAAAAGCCTCTCTGCTATGTCTATATAATTGGGGTATTCTGCCGATAATAATCATGTTGTACACTTAGCATGATGTTGATGCCAGGCATATATTATATGATTGGCATCAACATTAGCATCAACTTTATAGTGTCCAGGAATATGAAAGAATATGGGAATAACCCTCATTGTGTAAATTGTAAGGAGAGCATTGTTAGAGTATGGGTCATGTGTATAGCTCGTGAGGCCAGTATTAATCAAGTGTATGAGAACTATTTAACACGTGTATCACATATATCATATCTGAAAAACGTATATTCTAAGGTGAACATACTCCCAGGCTAGTATGGCTAGGTTATACCACAGCGGGCACGGAGGATAAAGCATGTCACACCTGTTGTAGGCTACATACATATATGAGGCTATAAGGCTCCCTGCACTGTATTTCACGTACAGCTGGTACTCGTCCTATAACTACTACATACAGTAAAACTCACCTTGGTAGACTGCTGTGTGCTGTGTGTAGTGTGTAGGTACTCCCAGGCACCTGGTACTACCAGGTGTACGTACAGGTGCACAACACACAACACACCATTGCCCCTAACCCTGGGGGGGTACTTGGGTTTTTTTCTGATATGGGTGTGCGGCTGGACCAATGAAAAACCCTTATCCTTGCCAGGGAGCTTTTGCTTCAAAAACCTACCCTTGCTAGGGCACTTTCGGCCGAAAAGTGCTAGTTTTGAATAGGAAAAACACAAAATGTACAATGGATGAGTAATTTCACCATGAGATTTTACCCGTGTCCGTAAAATGTTAGTGAAAAAATGGGTAAAAATCAGACATTTTGGTGAAAAACGGTTTATTTTGGTGACAAAGTGACCCTTGCTAGGGACAATTCTCTCTGAAACAGGACCCTTGCTAGGGAGATTTTGTTGAAAAACTACCCTTCCCAGGCGCACACCTGTGTATACAAAATATACCAAGTGCCCCCCCCCCCTCCCCGGGATCTATACACTACCCACCTATCACGTGGTCCGGTGGACTATTATGTAATCCTGAATGAGGGGAGCTGTTGACCCTAGTTGTTGACCCCAGCTGTTGACCCCAGTTATTGACCCCAGGTGTTGACCCAGGTATTGACCCCCAGTCGTGTTAGCATACTGTATATCCCTGTTTATAATCCTAGGCTTTTACTGATATCAAATGGTGAGTTCACCCAAACAGGGCAGACTTATACTATTTTGCTGGGGATTTTTCTGTGACGTCCTGTCATATTAATTATATTAATTTAGCAGCTTTTGATAGTATTTTGTAGTAAAGCTTTATTAGTTTTAATCCAAACATAAGCGTATTATTATAGTTGAAAAATATAGATTAGGTGTATATAGCTGGAGAAAAGTAGAAAAAAACCCAAAACCCAGTTACTGCATGAATTTCTGATCTGACCCAGATACTCTATTTAGAAACGGAATTATGACCAAAAAACTGGTAGTTAACATGATTTGGCCGCTAGCCCAGGCTTATAATCGGGGCCCGGCTTATATAAGACCTGACATAAGACCTAGTAGCCTGTTTGGCATGTAAACAGGACAGGCTTATATTCGGGGCCTGGCTGATAAACAGGGAAATACGGTAGTGAAGTATTTGCTGGAGGTGCATAGCCCCCAGTCTCGGGCCCTGACTGTGCGTTTACAGTCTGGGAGAGTAATTAGACATATGTACCTACACTGGCCCACATACCCTGCTATACTGTACATGTCCATTAGTATCAGCAACCATGAGAGTGTGGGTTCGAACCCCACTCTGGCTACATTAGTAGTATTGTTGATATCTGCACAAAACACCTGAATTGAACTAAATAACCTGGCAACATATATCCTATGTATAATAGATATGACAGTATTGGTGATATTTATGTCTCAAATGGATTAAATACAGATTCAATAAAACGTAATACCTATTGTGCCATGGTAGGATTCCCCGGTGGGATTCGAACTCACACTCCTCATTAAAAAATGATCCAGAATCCCGGATCATTTTTATTAGATATAAATTCGTCCAGGCCCAGTAATGGGCCTGGTGTGCTCGAGGCTGCATAGCCCCGGGCATAGCCCCACTCCCCCCCCCCCCCCTCCCGCCAGGGTACCTCCCCCACTCACCTTATAGTTGTCGCCTCTTTTAAGATTGCAAGGACCTTTCTTTTTCTTCTCTCCTTTTTAAAGAATTCCAGGTCAAGGGTCACATTTTATTTTTAGCTCTTAGTATGGCCAATCAAAACCAGCTGATTGCAGGTCACAAAAGTAATGATCAGGTCAAGAATTCGCTCGTGAAATGGTGTCAAAGAAACATCTGCATCTACTTTACTAGTAATGCTTCAAATTATATTATTATCATTATTTGAGAGCCATCGAAAGTGAAACAGCGACGTTCTTTGTGTGTTTTCTTTTTCTTTGAACTCCATTATGGAAATCAAATATGAGTGAGAGAGTGAAGTTATTTCATTTATACTGAAAGATGATCATGAGGCTCGAGCATGTTATTTAAATCAGATCCAGTGGGACGATGCTCATCTTTAGGGATTGTTAACTGAGGGAGTGTTCATTTATTAATTACAGGGGGGGGTGAGATTTCATGCAGAGGGGCGAATTTTTTTACGCCCCCCTCCCCTCGAGAGCGCGTGGAACCTTTTGTGCCCCCCCCTCGCCGAAGGCGGCGAAAATTTTTCACCCCCCCCCTTTTGAACTATAGTAACGCGCAGGTTTTTTAGCTAAAAAGGGTCATTTTTATGCCCCCCCCCCCGGGGGGGCCACTCTCAAATTTATGGATACCATGTGCGTACATCACTCTGAATTTGACCCCCTTTTCCCGGGACAAAATTCAACAAAAACATACCCCTTTTCCCGGGATAACCCCCTAAAATACGAAGAAACCATGCCCCTTTCTGTGTGACACCACCCCAAATAGGCTAATATTGGACCCCTTTTATCGGAATACCCTATACTGTGCTAAAGTAGACCCCTAATAGCGGAATAATCACCTAGATATGCCAAAATGGGACCCCCTTTTTAGGGCATGGCTACCCTAAATTTGGGACAAATTCCCTCAAAATATACCCTTTTCAAAGGGACTTTTTGACTATTTAATTGGATATTCTTGGTCTAAAAACATACCCCTTTTGCCCCAAAATAGCCCAAAATGCACCCCTATTGGCGGGTCTATATATAGACCGCATAGGGAGTGCCCCCCCCCCGGGCCCCCCCCCCCCTCAACAGGGGTCAGAATTTTTTACGCCCCCCCCCCTCAGGAGGGGTCGGAAACTTTTACGCCCCCCCACCCCAAACCCACTACCACCCCCCTGTAAAAAATTAATTGAACACTCCCTTATCTGGTCTCATCTATGGCAAGCGAATACCTGCATAAAACTCAATTTTCAACTGAAAATGGGGTTTCTATGATCTTATAATGTAGTTGCTATAAACTCCTTTTTCAGACTGAAAATACCCAGCGTTGGTCACCAGGGACCATATGTTTTTAACTTGGGCCAGCTGGGCTTGCCCATATCTGGGTTATGGTCCTTTTTGTCCATATGGGCCAGCCCACGAAAACTTTTTTTCATAAATACATTGTACATATTTCGAAACATACTGACATCAGATTTCCCTCCAGAAATTATGATTTATTATACTTTTTTATAGTGTTTGCTAAATCTGGGCTAGGGCTGGGCACTTTGAATCTGGGCTGACCCATCTGGACTCCCACTGGTAACCTTGGACAAAAAGGGCAAATCAGCTTGCCCTTCGAAAAAGTCCATGCATTACTATGCTTCAAAGGGAGGGGGTAAAAGAATCCGACCCCTTGACCGGAAGAGGCAAAAGAATTTGCACGCTCCATGCTTTTAAAAACCAACCCCCCCTCCCCACCGATGTAAAAAAATGATCACTCCCTAACAATAAAGTAATCTGATTCATGATAACAAACCTAAGGTCACTCAAATAAAAAAGTGGTTTCTCATCACCAAGATCTGAAAAATATGATGAGGGAGGCTCTTTTTTTCTCTTTTTTTTTAAACTCACGAGCTAATATGTATAGGATAATATGTTTTTGATGACCAAAATTCATATTTTTGTAGTTAAGCAGTTATTGACATTTAAAGTGGAGAAATATAAGTTACTTCTATCCTTCTGAATTACTGCGAGTGTAAGATTGAATTTGATACTAAATATGCCAATATTTGTCCATTTTTATTATCATGTTTTTTTAATCTAAATTTAGCTTTAAAGAAAAGAGAGAAAAAAGAAGAAGAGGTTTTCCATAAAACCTGATTTTTGTGATGCATATTGATTTGCAATCAAATGAATTCTCTTCCATGCACTGTGTAAGCGTTTTAAGGACAGAGGTACCAATACCCAGTTGCAGGTTTTTATGATATAAGAAAACAAACATTTTTTTAGATAACATACCATGGGTCTCATACTTGGTTGACCATCAGATTTGTACATATATCTCATCAGAAAGATGTTTCATTTAAGAACACATTTTATTTTACCTACTATAATGCTATGGCGATCCATTTAATATAATGGACTATATTCTACTCTTGTATTCCAAAGGTATTAATTCAGATACTAGCTCAACCTACCCTAAAACCTCGCGTACTAGCCTAACTCACGTATAAGCCGCACCCCGACTTTGGGCCGATCCTATAAGCTGCACCAGGGTTCGTTTTATGGTGACTTTTAGTACTGTACCATAGTAGTGTAGCGGTAATCGCGACTTCTCGTTGTGTTCTCGCTCAAAAATAGGTTACTGTTCGGACCGCTAGGATGGTGTTAACACTGAGTTAAGGACAGATGACAACAAACAGAATTACAGTTCAATATTCTTTATTTCAGGTAATAAGATGTCAAAGTTCACACAAAAATATATAAGTAGATGTAATAGGTCTATACCAAAATATAGTTATCTGTCTGAATTAACATAGCCGCTTGGGTAGGCTATGTGTAAAGCTTAATAAAAATAGCCGCTCGGGTAGGCTATGTGAATTTAGTGGAGAAATAGCCGCTTGGGTAGGCTATGAAATGTATCGACTTCTGAAGATTATCTCATGAATTTATATGATCAGCCGCTTGGGTAGGCTTGTCAACAGGACATCAAACCAACAGTTGTAATCGTTACCTTCGGACTGTCAACCAGCCAGTGGCGACACGCTTCAGTCCAACGTCCAACAAGTGGGGGCCTAGCGGTGAAGATCTATCCAACCAGTGGATGCCAGGGAAAGGTAGAGTCCAACCAGTGGACTACAGAAAAAGGTAGAGTCCAACCAGTGGACCACAGAAAGAGGGTAGAATCCAACAAGTGGATCACAGGGAAAAGTAGAATCCAACAAGTGGATCACAGAAAAGGGAGGATCCAACCAGTGGATCACAGGGAACAGGTAGAGTCCAACCAGTGGACTAGAGTGAAAAGTAGAATCCAACCAGTGGATCACAGGGAAAAGGTAGGATCCAACAAGTGGATCACAGAAAAAGGGAGAATCCAACCAGTGGATCACAGGGAAAAGGTAGAGTCCAGCCAGTGGATTATACCGTAAAACCTCGGCTATAAGCCGAATTTTATTTGGCGTTTTTATTAGCTATAAGCCGAATTTTAAGCCCCAAACTCCCATTCGGCTTATAGGCGAGGTTTTAATAATGTAGGAACATAGTGAAAACAAATTACAAACACTTTTGTTATAAGCCGAATTTTTACTCCCAAACTCACATTCGGCTTATAACCGAGGTCGGCTTATAGCCAAGGTTTTACGGTAGGAAAAAGTAGAGTCCAGCCAGTGGACTATAGGAAAGAGTAGAGACCAACAAGTGGTTGCCAGGAGATGGAGATAATCCAATAAGTGGATCCAGGTGGAGAAGAAGATTCCAACTAGTGGAAGCCTGGTGGTGAAGATAATCCAACAAGTGGATCCTGGTGAAGAAGCTCCAACTAGTGGAGGCCTGGAGATGTTGCTGCTTGAAGATCCTGAGCTGGTCTGCCTGAGTTGCTCCTCAGCTGGCTTATATAGGAGGGGCCCAGGGAGGAGCTGGGCCCTGATTGGCTGAGGGGGATTGGAGGCTATTTTGCAATTGCAATACACAAAATGGCTAAATTTATGATAAAAATAAGTTGTTGCATTAGAATCTATGGGGTCAAAAACGGGGAAAATAAATGTTGAATGGGCCAAATCTGTGCTCTAAAGGCCAAAATAAGGCACTATCACTGAGAGGGGCAAGCATGGCCAAAATCCCAAATTCCCACACTTTCTCTGGAAAAATGGTGCTCCCACTCCAGCTCAAAATACACTCAACAAAATAAACTGTGGAATATGAATTTAGTATGGTTCGATTTATAAAGGTAAGATCTAACCAGTCAGATATATGAATTTACATGGCTTGGTGACTGACAGCTGTAGTTTGATGAAACTGGGTTTGTTATGATAAGGGAAAGTAAACCATGCCAGTAGGCCAAAAGTTCACTAGGTCACTGTGTCAAACTACTCTAATTATCTGAAAAGTTAACCACTGACTTTAAACTTTCTCAAAAGTGGTGCCAAGAAAACATGTTTGGCTCTTGGCCTATTATAATGATAATTTTGGATGATTCATATTTAATGAGTTATTAGGGGACAAAGTTGGGGTTTGCACTTTCAAAATAATATAAAATGCGCCGATTTTCGCGGGTGCACGTAGCGTGCCTGCGACGGCCGGAAGTAGGTCAGACTGCTGGCTGAGGCACCTATGGGAGATTTCAAAACCTGCTGAGTATCTACCATCACAACAAAGGCCAAAATGTGCAGTTCTAGTCCGAATTGAGCCCTGATTTCGACAGTGAATCAAGATAAGGGCCTTATCTAACTGCCATCCAAAGCTGGATGCTCAGATGTAAGTACTTTTGGCTACAGAAGTGCCGGTACCGCTGGTCGGGTACCGGGCGATAATAGGTGAAAGTGCCCATACGCTTTGTACAGCCACCTCGCCGGGTACATCTCCCGCCTTGAACGCGACAGTAGCAAAAACTCGCGTATAAGTCACACCCTGACCCTTGGTTGATGCTATAAGCCGCACCGCCGATCTGACTCGCGTATTAGCCGCGGCTTATACGCGAGGTTTTACGGTAGTCAAGAATACATGTGACAGTCACTATTACACTACAGGAAAATGTTTTATATACCGGAACAATTAGATTATATACATGCTGAACATGTCATGCTTTTTTACCCTTCTGGGGTTAACAGACACAGCTGTCCTAACAATAAACTGACAGCAAAGAAACAAAACCCTGTCTGGTAATGCAATTTCGAATAAAAGTACTATATCTTACTTATGGCACAGTTGAGTGTGATCAAATCACGGCAGACAACTATAGTTCTTGACTAGCTGTGTGAACCAAATTCCTGATTATAGATTCCTGTATATCCCTGCATGTAATATCTGTTTAAAGTGTATCAGACACATAGGGGATAGTTAATTCAATGTCTCTAGAGCAGCAGCAGGCTCTTGAAAAGAGCAATATTTAGAGAGTTTAATTCATACAATTACTGAAAGCTACAACATGATTTTTTATCTTATACAATGTCTCTGGACATGGAAAAGTGATGTTGTACAAGCAATATCTTGTGCAGGCACATAGAAAACTGCACTTCTATATAATGTGTCACTTCAAATTTTGGTATCTTTTTTAAAGCTTGAAAACATACAAACCAGGCTTTGCTAGCACCGATATTGGCCTTAGAAAAGTTCTAATGGTACCTACCCCCCTTTAATTGGATCCAAGGATCACATTGAGACAACCCTCATGTTGCTAGAACAAGCGCTTGCTTAGCAACGGCCGTTTTTGCATAGCAACGGGTAGTGTCGGAGCCATGAAAACATACAAACCAGACTTTGCTGGTACAGATATTGACATTAGCAAAGTTCTAGTGGTACCTTCCCCCCTGAATTGGATCCAAGGATCACATTGAGATAACCTTCATGTTGTTAGGACAACTGCTTGCCTAGCAACAGCCATTTTTGCATAGCAATGGGCGGTGTCGGAGCTATGAAAAAATACAAACCAGACTTTGCTAGCACAGGTATTGACCTTAAAAGAATTTTGATGGTGCCTACGCCCCTGAATTGGTTCCAAGGATCACATTAAGACAGCCCTCATGTTGCTAAGACAACTGGTTGCCTAGCAACAACCGCCTTAGCATAGCAACAGGCCCTATCAAAATGTTACCAATGTTCATACAATAATAAACAGTTCCAAAAAATGCCAATGTCTATCAACCGGCACAATAGGTGGGAATAGAAGGGATTTGAAAATACCTACCCCCAGTGTACAGATGCTGGGGATTCTATTGCAACTATTGTTATTTTGCTAGGACCCCTCTGTTATCTAGCAACAACAATTACAAACAATCCATGCCTAGCAACCGGCACAATAAGGGGAATAGAAGGTGTTTGCCCGTACTTACCCCCAGTTTACAGAACCTGGGGATTCTATTGGAACTATTGTCATTTTGCTAGGAGCACTCAGCAATTCCAAACATTTCATGCCTAGCAACTGCCACAATATCTGACCTTCTGCCCTAACGCACCTGTCATCCATTGCATTGTCTTAAGGCTGAGGTGCAAATAGGAGGCATTGACAATGCTCACTCTTTGGCGCCCCAATGGTTATTGTCTTGGATATCCTGTTACCAACGAGCCTAAATACCGTATTGCTTACACTCTACTATTCTTGCAGCTAACCCATCCCCTGATCAAGACAGGTGGTTATTGAAGGCCTGGTATTTATTATTTCTTGAAGGGGCCTGGGGTAGAGAACTTTTGAAAATCCCTATCAGGCCAAAGTGACTGTGAGATCTGCTCCACTACAAGTGTTATAGCTAACTCCCACATTCACACATATCCTCTATGTATCAAAGGCTTACTAACAACTGTGTCTCCTGTTCAGAGGGGTATCTAGTTGGTACACACAATTGGTGATGGGGTAGCCTTCAAAGAAAACTGCAAATTAACAAGCCTATTAAATTCAGAACACGTTTACCTCCACCTAAACATTTCATTATGGCGTACCACTAGATCCATTCATCAGATTTTGATCCCAACCACATTGCACATCAAAGATTATGCTACTGACGATTACAGTCCCCTCAACTTATTATGGGGTGGGAGTTTGATTCTTGATACTTAAGAACCATTAATGATTATCCATAATACTGAATCAATGAACCAGAGGTTATCATTTATTACTGTCATGCCTTTACAGAGGGAGCAGGGCGTGCAGGGGGAGGGGGGAGTGGAGAAGTAATGATGAGGGATAGGACAGCAGAAGGAGATCTCCCACTATTTCCATCATTATCATTGCTTTTATAATACTGAAATTCCTGCTCTTACTTTTGTTGGGAGTTGTTGGGGGTGAAAAACATTTCCTAGAATTGCCAGGAATTGAACCCAGGCCACCCTATCCAGATTCAGGAATGTTAACCACTATACCACAGTTCCTTGACTGTCTGATTACTGGATCTGTACGGGAGGGGAGCAGTGACTGCAAGCCTACCACTCAGGCATGGAGATCACTGATCTCCTACACTTTAACAATAAGTTAGTACCTGCCAATAATGCCCTTCTCCACACGCTGCAGCAAATTGCCGCTAGAAAATCTCTGAAATGCATCCCTAAATATCCCCTTCAGAAATCCTGTAAACCATGGCCCAATTAAACTGGGTTCTGCTCCATATATTATTACCAGAATTTCACAAAACTTCCCAGAAAGTTTTTCCAGGATACCCCTGCCCCTTCTCAACACACTACAGAAATATTCCCCAAGGCACATTACAACCAGTTGAACCAGATTCCTTAAAACAATACTCTGGCAGTCTGTACGCTGGTCTGAATGGTCCCATTCTATTTCTGTGAAGTTTTGTAGCCATCAAAATCTTTTGTAGGGATTTATTATGATGATTTTGAGTGGCTAGGTACAATTGTGTTATGGTTGATTGATAGATATCAATGATGCAGTGCTTTGAAGAAAATCCTTTTGCTGCTAGGAATAAATGAATGTTACTTGGCGTATTTCTGGTTGCAGGACAACAAAATATTTATGAAAAAATCCAAATAATCTTGAATATAAAAGTTCAATCCACTGATAATTGATTCTGGCTAAATCAATATCCACTTTGTATCATATGTGTCTATGAATGTAGTTTGCAGCATTGGTTGCTAAATATCATTGGACTTAATATCAAATTTTATCAATTATAAGGCACATTAGAATTATTTGACATTCACCAATTCTGAAATGAGAGCGAAACTTCCAAGTCAGCATTGGTCCCTGGGGCCCATATGTGTTTTACTTGTGCCAGCTGGGCTCGCCCATATCTGGGTTATGGTCTTTTTTGTCCAGGGCTACCAGTGGGAGCCCAGATGTGTCAGCCCATGAATGCATTGTAAATATTTCGAAACATACTGACATATGCTTTTCTTCCAGAAATTACCATTTATTGTACATAGTGTGTGCTAAATCTGGGCTAGGGCTGGGCACTAGGAATCTGGGCTGACCCATCTGGGCCTCACTGGTAGCCCTGGATAAAAAGGACAAAAACCCTGGGTGGGCAAATCAGCTTGCCCAAGTAAAAACACTTATGGGCTCCATTAAGCAATGTTGACTGGGTTATTACTGCACATATTTATCAACCGTGTTATTCTAATATCTTTACACTCTAGCATAGAATATATTATTAATACAGTATCAATTTTTACCATTGTATGAAAATGTTTAACCTCAAGAGAGCACATAGAATCAACATGTTTTGAATTATACCTAGTGCAATTATTTCCTTAGCTCTTTAAAATCTTTATAAGGTCAATATTTGTGCCAGCAAAGTCTGGTTTGTATGTTTTCATAGATCCAACACCTCTGTTGCTATGCAAAAATGGCTGTTGCTAGGCAAGCACTTGTCCTAGCAACATGAGGGTTGTCTCAATGTGATCCTTGGATCCAAATTCATGGGAATAGGTACCATTAGAATTTTGCTAATGTCAATATCTGTGCTAGCAAAGCCTGGTTAGTATGTTTTCATGGCTCTGACACTGCCCGTTACTATGTGAAAACAGTCGTTGCTAGGCAGGCACTTGTCCTAGCAATATGAGAGTTGTCTCAATGTGATCCTTGGATCAATTCAGGGGGGATAGGTACCATTAGAATTTTGCTAATGTCAATATCTGTGCCAGCAAAGTCTGGTTTGAATGTTTTCATGGCTCCGACACTACCCGTTGCTAATCAAAAATGGCTGTTGCTAAGCAAGCACTTGTCCTAGCAACATGAGGGTTGTCTCAATGTGATCCTTGGATCCAATTCATGGGGATAGGTACCATTAGAATTCGTCTAATGTCAATATCTGTGCTAGCAAAGTCAGGTTAGTATGTTTTCATAGCTCCGACACTGCCCGTTACTATGTGAAAACAATCATTGCTAGGCAGGCACTTGTCCTAGCAACATAAGGGTTGTCTCAATGTGATCCTTGGATCAATTCAGGGGGGATAGGTACCACCAGAACTTTGCTAATGTCAATATCTGTGCCAGCAAAGTCTGGTTTGTATGTTTTCATGGCTCCGACACTAGCCGTTGCTATGCAAAAACGGCTGTTGCTAAGCAAGCGCTTGTCCTAGCAACATGAGGGTTGTCTCAATGTGATCCTTGGATCCAATTAAGGGGGGCTAGGCACCATTAGAATTCGTCTAAGGTCAATGTCGGTGCTAGCAAAGCCTGGTTTGTATGTTTTCAAGCTTTAAAAAAAGACCAAAATTTGAAGTGACACATTATATAGAAGTGCAGTTTTTTATGTGCCTGCACGAGATATTGCTTGTACAACATCACTTTTCCATGTCCAGAGACATTGTACAAGATAAAAAATCATGTTGTAGCTTTCAGTAATTGTATGAATTAAATCACTTCTGAGGCCACCCTCTGCTATATAGACTAGTTGATTATCAGATGCCCTCTTATTGCAGTGTGGTGAAAGATTGTATTGACGTAAAAATATTTAGGTCTACAAGACCAACTTTAGTTCACATGTTCCTCAACCCATGTCCTCACAATGGAAACGCCTCCTGCATAATGGTATACTGTTTTTCTGATACAAATTATTAGAATTCTACTGCAGGAAAACGTTGTTAAACTCTGTTCAAAACATTTACAAGTGTCAGAGAACATCCCTTTGTGAAACATTATAAGCCTACTCCATATGTAAGCCTGACCTGCTTATAAGCTGTGTAAACCTACCATTTGCAAGCAGTATAAGCATGGTTTTATGAATGGGGAGATACAGTATGTTTGAATATGTACATGGGTATAGTTTATAATTGTCTCCATTGGGTTCATGAGCTCCAGTCCACTATCTGGACACATGACAGCCACTTTAAAAAGTTGCATGATGATCCAGTCACATCCAATCTTGCATAGTGATAAAAACACTGCAATATAGATTTGTTACCTAGCGGTTATAAGGATATTCTCCATGGCAGTATTCGCTCCTTGCAACCATCAGCTCATGTTGGTGTGAGGTTCCTCCATTCCCTACTACAGCTGTTAATAATGATTACCTTTTCTCCCTGTTTACCCCATGAATGCATACATCGAAAATCTGACCCATGTGTTGCTGTATTTTGATATTGATTAATAGATTATATCATGTTTATAGTAGAATTTGTCATAAGTCCCTCAGGCATTCCAAAATTTGCTAATATCATTTGTAAATGCTCCCGTAGACTGCTGAAAAATTACAGTGCTTGAAATTCTACCAAATCACATCAATTCACTGCAACCTCATAATTACCTCCAAAATAACACTAGGGGGAAGAAAGTCAGCTTGTCATTTACACATGTACAGTATATATGAGTCTGTCATGACCATTTACATGTATTTTTGCCCACTGACCTACAAGATATGATTTCCCCTGCACTCCAGCTGAGCTACACTGGGAGTAAAGTAGGCATACACAGGCCAACACAGAGGTCAGAAACTGTGTATACTGTGTAAACTATGAGTGACTGGGGGTTACATTACATGTCATGGCTTGCCTAGTATGTGGAAACACAGAAGCCGCTCTTCTATGTGTGTGTAAGTGTGTAAATGAGGTATTGTGCCTGCAAAATGATGTTAGACAGGTATGGAAAGTATACATGAATATAATGTAAGATAGGATTAAACCTCACCATGTAAATTGTAAATAGAGCATTAATTCAATGTGTCACATGTGTGTATAGCCCGTCATATGACCAGTGTTAATAATGTGTATCAATGAAAACATAGGTATGTACTGCCCCAATATCACCTATAGATATATTTGGGAGATGCGTTCTCTAAGGTAACAATATGTGTAGGCTAATATAGCTACAATGGATAGTATAAACTTACCAGCTGTGCATAGTTTGTGGGAGATACTCCCAGGCACCTGCGAGTACCAGGGGCCTGCTATACTGAGTGAGGGCAGTGGGTCATAGTGGGGGCATGGCTGCTCTATCCAGTCCACTCTCCAGTGCTGAGGCAATCACAACAAAACTTCCATGTGGAATAGCTCTGCCACAGGCCACATATGGCACAGAAATTGTTAAACACTCCCAATTGCTGAGTTAAGGTACGGGGGTAAGGCCAAAAAGAAAGGTGTGTTTCAGGTTACCCGACCCAACCTAGTTAGCTAGTCAAATTCAAGAGAAAAAAAAGTTGAAAAGAATTCTGACCTACCTACCCTAGATTTTTAGACCATGTAACCATTTTTTGGCCTAAGGGAGAGGTCATAACCCTCACAACAGGGTTTACTTTAGAAACTACATTGAATTTCTAACCCGGCCTGAGGATATTCTTTAGTACAGACAGTACACACCAGATGGGGCTGTACAGTGTATGGACCGGCGGCCATCTTGGTAGGTGTTTACCTACCTGGAAGTGACATCACACCTACATGGCTGTGTCTCACGAGATCAGGCCAATGTGATTGTCTTTGACCGGGTGCCATCTTTAACCGGCTTGATATAAAACGGTTCATTTAGGGCAGATAAAGATATAAATTGGCTAAAAAGTTTAATGGAAGTTATGATACTTTGAACTTGTAATAAGTAGCCCATTAATATCTGCATCTGCCCTAGATAAACCGTTTTCTATCAAGCCTGTCAAAGATGGCACCCGGTCAAAGATGGCACCAGGTCAAAGATGGCACCCGGTCAAAGATGGCACATTTGTTCCTCCAGGGCGTCTTTAGACTATCTGGGGAACCACTCCTTCTGTGTCAACACAATCTACTACTAATCAGGAGAATCCAGCTTTTTATACCATGTAGGGGAACAATAGAATGAGGGCTTTTCACCCCTGTAGTCGGGCATCCATTCATGTAATAGAAAGTTTAATTCACTGATGTGTTCCCATTATGCACAGGGGAAATGTAAGAGAAAATACATTCATAAGAACACCGATTTCATTTATTTAGATAAAGATTTGTTTTACAAAATATTGAATCATATATCTTAAACTATATAATCATCTCAATAGAAAAGTATGTTTGCATGTTTATTGTCAATTGCTTCAAGTGTATTCCATGCACTATGTAACCATTGCATGGACAGCATGAACACATTCATATTTGTATATATACCTCCTTTTAAAAAAGATCCTTTTGTTAATAATCTAATTTGTATAAATAAAACACTATTTTATACATAAATTAAATCTAAAGCCTTGATAAATGAGCTATTTCACCTCTCTCCACTACTAATTCACTTCAAAATATGATATTCAAGATATCTATCAAGTACTAAAACTTGAATTCTATGAACAGTTAGGCTTTCAGCTATAAGATATACATATAGACAAATGTCTATTAGAGTGGAGTCTGTGTACATCTTTCTCTATGAGTTTAACCCAGGGCTTATCACACAAGGCAGAGTGTGATATGCCCAGTGGAGAATGATGGATACAGACTCAGTGGCGTGAACAATTCGTTCATTACATTGTCTAAAAAAGCTTTATTACAGCAACAGTATATTCCTTCTGGGCATGAACTACAGGGATACAAAAGCTTTAGTGTGTATTGTGCTCAGTCAAGAATGGAGAATGATGTAACCAGACCCTGCTGTGTGTGTTTTTTCATTTGTTGTGAAAATTGTCTAAAAAACGCTTTGCCACAAACCATAAAATGCAGCCACATTGCATTCCTTCAGAGGCAAGGTAAGCAGCGATCCCAAAACTGAACTAAACAAACTAAATAGTTCCTCTTGTGTTCACAATGTCATAGATTCTGATACTAGCTGACTCAAGCTAACCAAAAGGACATTTGACAGTCATTATTTTGCTACAGGACAATGATTTATATACAGGAACAATTAGATTATACATGATTAAAATGTCATCCTTTCTTCACCTTCTGGGACTTACAGAGGCCGCATTTCTTAATAATACATTGACAGCACAGAACATTCAGAGACAATCACCCTATCTGTTATTGCTATTTCCAATAAGAGTCTCACAAGTGCTACCGTAGATTCTTGCATACAAGCCTAACCCTTGTATAGGCCGCATCCAAACTTGGGAGAATCATACAGGCCACCCAGGAGGACGGCAAATTGCTAATTTAGTACTGTACTATACAAGCAAAAACCCTGGTATATGCCTCATTCCCACCTTGAGAGTACCGTTTAAGGCTGTGTCTCACGAACTTGGGCCAATATTTTAGTCTCTGACCAGGTGCCGTCTCTGACCAGGTGCTGTCTCTGACCGGGTGCCGTCTCTGATCTGTGTCAGAAAATGTTTTGTCTATTTTTTAACCTATACTTATATATATAAGAATTTGTAAAAATGTATATGGTAGTTGTTATATAATAATAATTAGCCTCCTGCTGTTGGTAGAACTAAACTCCCAAAGGGACGTCCGGTCAGAGACGGCACTTGGTTGGAGACAAAAACATTGGCCCAAGTTTGTGAGACACAGCCATAAACCACATGGGGATTCTGACTATCATATAAGCTACAGCTTCTGCTTGAGATTTTATGGTATATCTCACATATGGTACGGCTGTATGTAATATATTCATGACAGACAACTTATGTTCTAGACTGGCATCGTGGTATGTTATGAAACAAATCATGCTTTCTTTTCCTTTGGTTTCTTCTGCAGACAGCATCTTCTGATACAACAGCGACAGCACAGGAAGCTTAGAATGACAAAGACCACAAGGACAGCAGTTATGAAGAAGATGATGTCCACCATAAGAAGCTGGTACAAGGGCATGTCCACACTCGGGGGCCGGAGGTGAGAACCTCCAAACTCCAGAATGTGGTTCACCCAGTACACTATACGCGCTTCTGTCGATGGTTGACTCTTGATGATCCGGGAGCATTTCTGCACATTCTGGGTGTAGGTTTGGTTATTTAGTACCTCCTGGAAGGTCTTCAATAGTTCATCATCAGTTACAGCATTCCAGTACTGAACCATCTTCCCATAGTTGTGGGATTCAACTCTGATTCCATTATAGACTTGATCTCCAACTATTGGAACCACAAGCGAGGGAACTCCATGGTAGGTTGTCTCCAGTTGGCCATTGTTCCCACCATGTGTTACAAATAGACGAGTGTTCTTATGGCCGAGGAGATCATTTTGTGGAAGCCATTTGAGAACCTTCATATTTGAGGGGAAGTCATCAATGTTATCATCAAGAGAATAAAGAATAACTGCCTTCTGAGGAATGTTCTTAAAGACGTAAATGAACTTTGATTTAAGAACTCTCCATGTTTTCTGCCACGCTGGCATTGACCCAAAGCTAATAACTACAATACCTTCCGTTGCACCATTAACAAAGGCATCTAGATCTTCAGGAAGAGGCTTTGGTGGTCGGGCACTGCTACCACCGATGTACTGGTAATGTGGTGTAGAAATGCGAGGATAGTCAAGGCATATTATTTCGTTGTTGACAAGGAACATTTCTGATTTAGTATATATTTCATGCACAGTAACCAATGGCTTCTCAGGTGCATATTTCCCAACATAATAATTTGTGGAAAATAGTTTGGGTGGGAGAATCGTAAGCAATGAATAAACTACTGCCACCTGAAGTCGTTCAAAGAAGGACAGGTGATTACCTAGTGGTATGGCCTGCATTGGCTCAATAGCTGCAGAAGCAGGCACCCCAATTGACCAAGGATCTAAAACAACGTTAACAGTCATATAGGGGATGTCAAACTTGTATGGGATCACATACATACAGTTTAAAGGTGGTACACCATCCATTAAAACCATATCAAACTTCTCCCTTTCAATAGAATCCATCAACTCCTTGTTGCCAAGAACCTGCTCACAAACTTTACCAAAGACAGGTAATACTTGTGTCACCCCATTGTAGATTTGGTCAAACTTGCTTTTCTCATCATCTATGACTTTACTCACAATATCCCTAAAAACTGCATCTTTGGTGACTTCATAGATGAGGGGTTTGAGTTTGAACTTGGCAGGGTTTGAGGAGAAGGTGTTGCTAACCATGAGCGTCACATCATGTCCACTTGTAGCCAAGTACGAGCCGGCCACACCCATGAGGTTAACGTGACTGTAGTGGTAAAAGGGGATGACGAGGATCTTTGCTGATTCAGTCATCCCAACTGCTAGCATCATGATGATGGTAATAAATGCTGCGACCGAAGCCATCTTTGATGAATGCCCAATGCCTGTGTGTACAAGAAGAATGAGTACAATGTAAATGTTAGTATGGGCTGATAAAAATCTGATGATAGTAACTAAGTATAAATAATAAAAGAGTATAAATACATCCCCTGTTTCTGTTTAAAAAATCAGTTGGGTTTTTATATGGCATGCAAACAGTCATCAAAAGACACCTTTATGATGACCCATCTTTTCTTATCTGGCATGATGAATATACTTAAATCTGTGAACATTATCTGGAAGGCCAAAGGGCTGTCATCTTAATGTACATACTATAGAAAGGTTATCATGTCCATGCAGTGAATATATCTATCAAGAGTCTCAAGGTTGAAAGTATACAGTGAAACAAAATTATAACAGCAGCATCAATGTTGTTTGTTTTAAGTACTTTTACCATTAGAATTGTATTGATACCATGTGCAACATTGTAAACTGAGGCCATCTGTCACTCATTTTGCCATGTGTTCATAATATATAGAGGCAGGTTATGTTAGCTTATCTTAAGAGCATGGTGAACTATGATAATTACTAATCTTAAAGTTAGTACAACCGATGTGTAGGACAAAAAATAGATTTCCCTAAAAATGAGTCAGAATGTTCACAAATCATATATCTGACTTCCTATGTGTTCCATTCTTCCTAATTCCTTCCGATTTTGTTCAAATCAGATTTTATTGCCCATTTAGATTTAGAATTTGAAGAGAAAATGGATATGCCCACTTTAAGTATTTTGATATACCATAATATGTCTTGGTGCCCTGCCAAAATAAGCCCTCAGGGGTTCATTTTATACAGTGCAGGGGTGTCAGAAGCAACTTTTGGGGAGTTTGGGGGGGGGGGGGGCTGGCCAAAACAACCAAAGTTCAGAAGGGTGCGCGATTGTGAACTTTATAAGTAAGACATTTATAGGGGGTCTGGGGGCATTGGCCCCAGGAGAATTTTGAAAATGTTGACATGATTCGGGTCCAATTTGAGGGTATTTTTTTCATATAAGTACAGAGTGATGATCATTTCCAAATTTTTTGGGGGGGGAGATACTCTGCCCCCCCCCAATGTCTAGGATTGAGGGGGCCATGGGCCGCTTGCCGCCCCCTGTTCCGACACTCCTGCAATGGCACATTGATCTTGTGCCCCACTAACCTACAGGCATGTTTTCCCCTCTGAGTCACTAGTCTGACCCCTAACACACTTCACTCTGCTTACTTGCAGAGGTCAGAATATGTGTACATAGTAAGGCCACTCAAAATGTTTCTCATCACCAAGCAATGAAAAATATGACGAGGGCGTTTTTTATTTTATTTATTTTATTTTTTTATTTGGGGCAATTTACATAGGGAAATTTGGATATTTTGCAGTCAATTTTCACATTTTAGTAATTTGGAGTTTATTGATAAGCAACAGTTGTAACAATGCAAGTTACACCTAGCTGATTGCATTACTGACAGCATAAGCTTTAATTTGATACCAAATTCGCCAATATTTTGGCAATTTTAGCATATTATTCATCAAAAATGTAAGAAAAAAAAAAAAAAAAAAGTTTTCCCCAAATCATGATTTTTATCATGCGCGCGGTGATGAGAAACTACTTTTTTTTTTGAGTGGCCTAATATAGCTGCATATAGTCCAATAACATAGTATGCTATTGGGCCCTATGCACTGCTGCACCCCCCACCCCTACATTATGGACAGAATATCTGAGCAAAGTGGTTCCACATTTTGATACATATATGCACAAAGATGGCCCCATAGTTACCATAGCTATATGAGATGCAGTGATAAACCACAAGACTTACCTCGGGAGCAGTAGACTGGTGTGTGTGCTGGGCTGTCAGGACTACAGCTGTAACCTGCTTCCACTAGGCACACACACAGTAGGACAAACAAATCAGGACGAGGTGTACAACTGCTAAGTGTATCAATGCTGCTAACTGTAGTAACTGTATTTAGCAGTCAAACATCCAACTGCTAACTGTATAAAGAACTGCTAAGTGTATCAAATGTCTGTTATAGGGACATCAACTGCTATCTGTATCAATAAATGCTATCTGTATCATAATAGGAATATAGTGTACATATGTAACATGTCAGAAATGTGTTTCTTGAGCCACGGAATCAATTTATTGGCTCAAAATTGGAATTTAATGGGTTTTAGAATCCATTTCAGTGTATAAGTCTTACCTTCTCCAAAGTCCAAAGACAATCATAATTTTATCTTATCAATGCTAAGTGTATCAATGTCCTTAACTGTATCAATAGAATTTCATACACTTTGCAGTTTTTTATACACTTAGCGGTTGGATAGCTGAGTGCTAAGTGTAGTTACTACAGTTAGCAGGATCGATACACGTAGCAGTTGTACACCAGGTCCCTGGACGGTGGCATATATCTCATCTAATCTTTAAAGTGCATGCTTCACATGAACTTGGACTCTGCCCCTGTAGTGTTTAACTTGGCTTACGTACTAATTGAACAAAGCCTAGAACTATAAGAAAATGTTTTAATCCCTTTTTACATGCGAAATGTAATCTATACAGCTACAAATGATACAAATGATATGAACTGTCAACCAAAGTAGATCACTTTATAGTTGAGGGTAAAACCGATGCTATGAATTGAAAAATGGACAATGTTGTACAACTCGTAAGGATCACACCTGAGAGAATGTGGTTCTATGCGTCTGCTGAACTTCTATACAAAAAGGAGCAATTTCAAGGAACTGAATATGTCACTGTTTTTGAAGTATTTAATTGTATAATATCTCTTATGTATGTAAATATTTATTACTGACTGTGCTGGAAGAATGCGTTCGCCCTTTATATGATTTATGGTCAATAAACCTATTCAAAAAAGAAAACTTAAGAACTTTGACCATCTACCAAAAAGTCCCAAATCGAGGCCTGAGAGTCTGCATCAGACCTGAGGCTAGGGTTATTATAGAGTTATTGCATAAAGAAACGAAAACATATATTATTCTGGGATACTTCAGTGTATTTCAGTTATTAGAGTCTGAACCCTTTGGGTCTTTCAAAACCAGAAAACACCAGACAGTGTCGTTGTCGACTTGTGAAGCTGAAAAAATGTCTCAGGCAGCTGTTACTAAAGGAGCAAAGATACTAAGTAGGCCCTGGGGGTGAAGGGGTATTAAAATACCTTTATAATGAATCTTTGCCGGGTAGGATACTCATGGGGAAACGCACGACGACGACTATTCTGCGACACCAGCTGTCTGCCTTATTTGGTCATGTAGGTCAGGTACGGACGCCATTAACTAGGTCACGGACACGGCCACCAGTCCAACTAGGTCACAGAGGGGGTTGTGCGTCCACCAAGGTCCAGGGCCTTTCGCTGCTAGTCTCATGTAATAGTCCACTCAATATAATAATCGTCATGGTTACTGGTGCTACCGTCATCTAATTAGAGCAACATCCTAATAAAATATAAATTATAAACAAGTTTCAAAAATGGCATAATACTATCATGTTATTCTGGTCTAGGCCCTGTTTTGCTGGGGCAGACTGCACAGAGAAAAGAAACAGCGTCAAAAGGGAGTCCGGGCTGCCTCCAGAATGACTCCCCTCTCTAGGGGAGTCCAGGTCGCCTAAGAGAGCCTAAGTGACTCTCTGGCTGACCTAAGGGAGTCACCTGGGAGAGTCATATAGCTCTCTGGGTCATATGACTCCCCCAGGTGACTCCCTTAGGTCACCAAGAGAGTCACCTAGGCCCCCTCAGGCGACCTGGGCTGGAACTCCAAAATGACTCCCCTAGAGAGGGGAGTCATTTTGGAGGCAATCTGGACTCCCTTTTCATGATGCTGTTCCTTCTCTCTGTGTGGGTAACAGTGAACAACCACTGTATATATAGTGTGTGTGTATTGAATAGCGGTGCCCAGATACTGTGTGCACAACATGGAGCATGTGACTGGGCCCGGCATTTGAGACTGGAGGAGAGTGGATCATGTAGTTCCTAACTGTGCCACTAGCAGTCTGTAGTGTAGTAGTAGTGTCTGCATGGATCACTAGCCACGTACTCCTGTGGTCATAATTACCTTGAACCAGTTGAGGATAGTTGACCCAGCCTGGTCAGGTGAATTGGATAGGGGAACCATGAATCAGGCTTGGCTTGGTATGAAACATTTTATAAAGCCATCATAAAGCTATCATAACCTCCTAAAATTAATCATTAAACTAGGCTTCTAGGGATACACAATGCAGAAGGGAATCCTTATGTATCTAAGTGTGTTTTTTAAAACTTGCCCATGTTTCATGGCGATGTTAAGAATTGCTCATGTCGCCTGTCACTAAGTTTTTCAAACCTCATGTCGAATGTCACTAGGCCTCATGTTGATTGTCGATTCCAAGAAATAGCCATACCGCCATGTCAAATTTGGTGGTCCACACCCATGATATATCTGTTAAATATATTTATATATTAATTACATTGTTGAAAGGTATAATGCATTATGATAATAAATGTATGTTATTACACATATATATTTGTGATGTATCGACAATGTTTATGAATATGTGAACATATGTTCAAAACCTGAACTTGAACTGTAAAACTACAATAGATTATGCTGCTATCTAGACCAAACTATCAACACGGTGTCAATACTACATGTCTACACTGAATATGTACCACCTCATCCATTTGTAAATATCATCTATATGTATGTAGTTTAGTAACAGACTGTCACCTAAGCAGCAAAACCGGGTGGAGCCAAAAGGTTATCTAAAATTGATAAAACGTATGTTAAACTATGAGTATCTACTTTACTGGATGGATCACCCCCGCAGAATTAACCGGGAAGACCTTCATGTATCACTCACTGTAAGAAGTTACTGTATTTAAACAGCACAATGTGCTGTACATTTACAGCACTTTTTGCTGTAGTTGGTATTACAGAACTATTTGCTGTATAATTACAGCATTATGTACTGTAAATTGGGTCTCCGGCAATGTTGCTGTACATTTACAGTACATTGTGCTGTAGATTTCCGCCGCTAGGTGGCAGCAGTAGACTCTTTCTGTATTAATTATTCCACCGAACCCTTTCCCGGGTAAAATAATGCCTCACAAACTCTCTAGACATCGTAAAATAAGAATGGATGAGAGAGACTGAATGCAGTTATCATTAAGTGTATTGATATTTCCATAATGGTGTTGAATAATACAAAAAACAGCAAAAGTATAGAATAGACACCACATTGGTGGGAAAAGTTAAATACTTAAGTGCCCGGACTGGGGAAAAGCTGGTATCAAATACGGTTCAGCTGTATTGAAGCAGGATTAAACCATTACATTGTGTAGTGTGTATTATCCTAGCTGAGATTGAACTATTATGCAGCAAAGTGCTCTCCATGCATGCATATTAAAATTGATATAAATTGATGAGAACAACAATATGAAACCTACAGTAGAAGTTGCTGTAACTGTACAGCACCCAGTTGCTGTACATGTACAGCAAAATCTACTGGAGCAAAAGTTGCCAGCAACTTTTGCTGCAGATGCACAGTAGAAGTTGCTGTAAATTTACAGTAGAAGTTGCTGTAAATCTACAGTAGAAGTTGCTGTAAATTTACAGCAAGTCAGTTGCTGTACATCTACAGCAAAATCTACTGGAACAAAAGTTGCCAGCAACTTTTGCTGTAGGTGTACAGTACTTACTTCTTACAGTGCTTGTTGTATGTGATGATCGGTTAAATAAAAATAATAATAAAAATATATATAATTAATATCAATTATATATAATTTATCGTGGCCCTCTGTCTATGTCTTCATTGACATGGCACTATATTTATACATATGACAACTATTAATTAGAAAAGTTGTAATGCCGTTGCACACCCAGCTTTTTATAGTACATACAATAGATCAGCACGGCTGGAGCCCGATGCAACCAGGGTAAATAACATTTATTTTTAAAAAAAGTTATGTACACTTATAGCTTTGATCATATTGTGAACACAAAAATACCATATTTTCTACTGAGAACTGCGAGTAGAGTCCAGTGTCAAACATCTACACCAACTATTAACACAGTGTCAATACTACATTTCGACACTGATAAAGTAGCCGTCGTCTATGCACCACAAGTAACACCGCATCCGCCCCTGTGTTCTCACGGCATGTAACATTATGAGAGAGGTCAAGGTCAATGAGGTCACTGGGGTCAGCAGGTCAGGTGCTGTACACCTTTTACGATTTGTGCCGATCCCTGTCATAATAATGCAGAGAGATCCTTGCTCCGAGCACACTGTTCAGTCGCTAATAGTACAACTCTGAAAGGTCCCAGACAGGACAATTTATAATAAAACCACAAATGAGCATTATTTCAGGGACCCTATGTAATTATTTAGTTAAAGCGGAGACACTTGTACCTAAAAACTACAAAAGGTTCACAACGTTCAGTCGTTAATGATACTATTCTAAAAGGTCCTAGACAGGACAATTTATAATAAACCATGAATGAGCATTGTTATACGTAGCTGTTTATATAGAGCCATTTCGAGATGTAATAATCTCAAGCCTCACTCCCGGTCCCTGCACTCGAATACCTAAACAACACCATCCGTGTTATGGGATTTAAGATATACCCCCCTATCACTGACTTTTGAGTATAAAATACCCCCCTTTTAGGATAAAAACACTGACTTTTTGGCTCCTCAAAATACCCCCTTTTTTCAAAACGCAGACCTTTTCAGCCTATAAACACCCCCTTTTTTCTCTTCTCAAAGAACAACCCTCAGGCAATATCCCATTTTCTGTAAAGCTAATGCAAAGGTCGCCGACTTTGCCTGGGAAATGAATGTAATGAAGCCCTACAGTAACACAGACATAGAGACCCCAGAATGCTGCCCCTTTTTATTATTTTCACTGAGCTGATAGTGTATAGATACCCCCTTTTATACTTTTCACTGATATTTGTCTGAAAAATGCCCCTTATTTCTGAATTTCACGGACGTGCAGAGTGATTGAAAAAGTACCCCTTTCTCGGCGTTTTCATAACATGGATGGTGCTCTTTCTCAGTCCAAGTGCAGGGACCGGGGCCTCACTACACCACGCTGGAGACGCTTTGGGAATTTAAAGTCTCAATTAAAAGAGACTATCCACGTTGCTTTGTAAATACAACTTAACCCATACCTACATTTGTATCAAACCTCATCTCATCTCATCCCTTTCTATATTATAATCTACTATGTGATTGTATAGTTTTTTTTATAATACGTGATACTTGCATCTGATGTTAAACGACCATTGTGAAGTCATAGCCATACACATATCATATAAGACCGTCGAGGAATTCTGTATCTATAGTTAGGGGTGCTGGCGGCAGAAGGGCAATGCGCCCGAGCTAGTTTTTGGAGTCAACCAATTTAATCCAATAAATACACTTTTAAAAAAAAACTGTGTAATTATTTAGATAAAGAGGAGGCACCTGTACCTAAAAAACATAAAACGTTCAATAAACAAAACTTAAAATGCGTATTATCCCTTGTTACTGTTAGCGACACTTCGTGGTATATGGTATATATAAGCTATATGGTCTATATGACATGAGATACAGAAAAGAGTTAAGGAGTAAAGGTACCACCTTCCCTCTCCATGAACAATGAGGGAAAAAATAAGTGACATGACATTTCATGGCATTTCTTAATTTCGACATGGGACATGGAAAGTTCTAAGAGGCGACATGGGACATGAGCATCTAAGTGGCAGGTGACATGGCCATTTCTTAAAATGGACATGCGACATGGGGACCCCCCCCCCCCCCCCATCTATACCCCCAACCTGGCGAAACCGACAAAGAGCATGGCTAATCTGGTCTCTGTGGGAGTCTTATAGCTGTGGTCAGTGGCTACATTGAGACCTCAAATAAACCAGACTTCTCACCTGGTGAGCCACTTCCTCCAGTGTATACATTTTAATTGCAGAACTAATGAAATCCCCATCCCTCTCCTCAAGTGTTCTGGTCCTTAAAGTGGCATAATCACTGAGCTTATCCCACTCACGATTCTAGTACTGTTACAGTCTACTAAGTGGTTAAGTGTGAGTGGTCCCTTTAATGACACCACCAAAGGTATGAGGATGGCCTCCTCCTGTAGGTGTCAAACTTAAAAACTAATATAGATATACTAATGCCCTCACAGTCAAGAGGCTCGCCAGGGTATGCCAGGGTATGCCAATGTCAATGGCATAGGAAGCAGATCTTCATTGGGGGGGGGGGGGGGCAGGGAGGAGGCTATCCCAAACAGGTTAAGCATCAGCTTTTAGGCTTGATGTGCATATACAGGCTTTATTATTGAAATGTAAAAATTATATTATTTTAGCCCCTTCAGTTCTGATTGGGGTTTCATGCCCTTCTGACCCCACCTTTTCCTATGTTGGGCAGGGAATTTTGGGAATTTTGCGCATTGTTTTATATGGTTTTGGCAAACATTGGGGGGGGGGCAAACATGTCCAGCCCCCCCCCCTCTACTGGGAATAGGGGCCATGCCCCCTGCATCCCCCCCCCCCACCCTTTTTCCAACGCCACTGGATTTCAAGCCCACTAACCTAGGCCTACAGATAAAAGTAATAAAACTAGAGGTATGCCATACACAGTATATTGAGGTAATTAAACGTGGCCTTCTCTTAAATGTCAAGTAGAAACAGAAACAAAGTGACAAGACAGGAAGGGACAGGTATCATTGTGAGAGATACCCCCTCTACGCTGTAGCTAAATCTGACATGTTGAAATCAAATTCAAATAAAATACTTCAAAGTTACCTGCTTGGTATTCGTAGTATCAGGACAATCGGAAGCAATTTTTTTCTTAGTTTCATTCAGTGTTCTGGGTAATTAAAGATGCGTATATTGTCCTTCATGGCAGTCACTCTGTGGGAAGGTGTATGGTATATAAGTGGAGGGACGACCAGGTCTTAGTCAGTCTCTGATCTCTCATCACTGAAGACATTCAACATGATCCGCATCGTCCTTCTCGCTGCTGTGGCTTTCTGCCTGACAGAAGCCTCTGGGTATGGCGGCTATGGCCACGCTGCTCCTCACAAGTAAGTCTCTAATATCTTATAACGTGCTGACCTTTAGAAAATGCCTATACTGTCAGAAGTTAGTTTAGCTGCACAATATGATATACTGTAGTTGTACAGTATATGCTACGGTATTAGTATGCATGGGCAGTAGAATCTACTGTCGGCTCACAGTATAAAAGGACGTATTTTTGGTTTCATTATTTACAGTGTAGGGCTTTGGTCTTAAGGGCGTGTATTCCACTAATAATGTAAGGATTCTGAATGTGTCAGTTCTTAGCTTTTATACCAGTTAGGGGCCATTTTCCATTAGCCGATTTGGACGTGCTGTCGGCCCACACTACACATGTACTGAAACACTGATCAAATCTTTAAAATAGGAAGGCCATATAGAGTGGTAAAGAATGGGAAGGAAGGGGGCAAGAAGAGGGCATGAGGAGGGCAAGAAGAGGGCAAGAAAGGAACAGTACTTCACTGGTATTCTTTGGCTCCCTATACGACCAATCTCTTAGTCACTTTTATGCCTAACCAAGTTAGTCATTTTTGGATCCCTATACGACCAACCTATGTTAGTAAACATGGTCAGGTTGGTCAGTAGTGACCAACTCACCTTTCCATCTTTCCATTTTAGGCAAAGTCCTTTTGAGTAAGGCATTAGTCCTATGTTGTTTTGCCTCAGTCGATCTTGAATAGCACTTGGTCACACTGTAAATAGTAAGTGTAGGTACACAGTAGATTCTACTGTTTACCTACAATAAACTGTGCACCTATAGTAGAATCTACTGTACACCTACAAAAATGGCAACCAACGTTTTACAGTGCATGCCTGACCAATGTCCCTATGACTAACGTGGGATAGCCGCTACAGACTAAGGGGCTTTTAGGTTGGCTGTGTTAAAGGGCTAGGAAGGGACTAGGGAGGGGCTGGAAGGGACAAAAAGGGGATGGGAAGTCCCCTCTCCCATTTGGATTGACACTTATTTATGACATGGCTTGGGGAAAAGGACTTTAATGCACCCTGCACTAAGATATCTTTTTTTAGATAGTGCCTAGATATGACATGGTTTGGGGAAAGGGACCTTAGTCACCCTGTAATAAGGTCCCTCTTTGTAGATCATGCCAAAATGTTAATTATTTTGTACTTTTTTTCACATTGAACAGTGGCTATGAGTCTGGTGTGAACAAGAACAACGCTGCCCGTCAACTGCAGGTCAATGCCGTTGCCAACCATGTCGGAAGTGGAAGTGGAACTGCCCGCAGAGATGGCGTTGCTGGCACTCCTCTTGGTGTGACTGGCCGTGACAGATACTCCTATGGTCATGGACATGGCTATGGTGGATATGGGCATGGAGGTCGTGGAGGATATGGTCATGGAAACAACTACGGTCATGGCAACAACTACGGCCATGGTGGCAACTATGGTCATGGTGGCAACTATGGTCATGGTGGATATGGAGGCAACTTTGGTCATGGAGGATATGGCAACCGTGGTTACGGCGGATATGGAAATGCTGGATATGGCAATGCTGGATATGGCAACCGCGCTGGATATGGCAAATATTGAGTGGTGAGTTCTACAGTAGTGACAGATTTGAGAAGTGTACATAGTAACCCTATAAAGATTTTGAAATTCCATCTGCTTTATCATTGTTTATAATATGAATATTCCATCGGGGATGTTAATTATTTAGATAAAAATCAATAATAATTACTTGGAGAAACATGTAGAACTGATGCATGGTTGTCAATAGACTTTGGGAAGCATAGACCACTTTGCCATAATTATCAATCAGGCCTAAAAACTATAAGAAATATATTTTCTTGCAAAAATCATGTGTAGAGCTGATACCTTGAAACACAATACACTGTGCTCCAGTCATGTCCAGATTGTTTGTATAATGAATAATGCCATTGTGTGTTTCAGAGATCGCAGCGAAGTTTCATCATAGAAGTTACAAGTCCAAGTACCCTGTAACAGTCTCAGACCAAGTACGCTGATGATACCTCTCATCAAGAAAATGAATGAAAATGTGAAAAAAAATGATAAAAATAAAAGAATTGATTTTTCAGTCAACCAAGTTGTTTGTGTTTTGCAATGTCAAAATTATAACGCAATCCAAATTTTAACAGTCTCACGCTGTGTAAGGCCACTCAAAAAAAAAAGTGCTTTCTCATCACCAAGGTCTGAGAAATCTGACGAGGGAGGCTTTTTGTTTTTGTTTTTTTACTACTCGCATGCCAAAATGTATAGGACAATTTATGGGTTTCTTTTGCTAAAATTCACATCTTATTGGTTAAGAATTTATTGATCTTTAGAAGTGGGGAAAATGTAAGTTATTCCTATACAACTGCATTGCTGGCATTATTAGCTTTAATTTGATACCAAACATGACCAATTTTATCCATTTTGATGAGGTTTTTCATCAAAATTTGGCAAAAAAAAAGAAGAAAAGTTTTCCCAAAACCTGATTTTTATGATGCGCACGGTGATGAGAAACCATTTTATTTTTTTGAGTGGCCTAAGCCTAATCTGGCACTCAGAACCTACCATAAATTCCCGATTATAACCCGCACCTCGCGTATGACCCACACTCTGACTTTGGTAGAATCATACAACCTGCATCTGGGGTGTAAAAATCACAGATTTATTACTGTACTATACTTATAAAAACACTTGTATTACACACACCTAGACTTTGAGAATATTGTATAACCCGAACTGGAGGTTTATACGCGGGAATTTACGGTAGTTTATCATTAAAATCCACTTTGCGCTGTGATAGTCACAGTCCTACTGTTCATCTAGCTAAATCAGGGCGGCTGATGGCTGTAGATTCTAACGGTTGGTTTGATAGTTAATGGGTGAAATACCCGACTAGGCTGTTATACTGTGTATAATATTATACTTGTTTGACTTTTGGTTGATAGGTGAAATACCCAGCCTGGCTGATGGCTGTAGATACTAACAGTTGGTATGATAGTTAATGGGTGACAGGTCCGCACCAGGGTCTAGAGTCTACCCCAAGGGTCAGGGGTCTGCCCCCCCCAGGGACAGGGGTCCATCCCAAGGGGCAAGGGTCCACCCACAAGGGCAGGGTCTGGCCCCAGGTTAAGGGTCCGCTCCCAGGGTCAGAAGTCTTATCAAAGGATAAGCGGTCCGCCCCCCAGGGTCGGGGGTCTGCCCCCCAGGTTAAAAGAAAACACCACCCTATTTTCATGATGGCTTCAATAGATAGTCTTGGTATCAATTAACAGTATTCTGACACATTTAGTGAAGTATTAGCTATTAGAAGGGAGAACAGCAGGCTTATCTGCTGCAGCCCATGACGTCACCATTGGGGTAAACACACCCCAGTAGTGCCTATATAGCACTTTCAGTCTACACCCACATGTCCCTTCTAGGTTTCTTTTGACATTAGTTGTACATTTCCTTTGACAAGTAGCACCAAATAACCCCACTGAAGTGCCCTACTTAATATCATGACGTTGTAGATTTCACATTTTAAATTAAAACACCATAAAAGTCGTTTGGTGACAGTCTCCAGGCTTAAACAATGCAGTACTTAGTGTGTTTACCCAACAGATAAGCCTGCTGTGCTCTCTTCTAATAGCTCATACTTTACTAAGTATTTCAGAATATAATTAATTGATACCAAGACCATCAATTGAGGTCATCATAAAAATAGGGTGGGGTTTTCTTTTAAGGGGTCCACCCCAAGGGTCACCAGTCTGCCCCTAGAGTCAGGGGTCCGCCCCCCAGGGTCAAGGGTCTGCCCCCCCAGGGTCAGGGGTCAGCCCAAAGGGGTCTGTTGTCCGCCCCAGGGTCAGAGATCCGCCCTTAGGGTCAGGGATCCTCCCCCAAGGTCAGGGGTCCGCCCCAAGGGGCAGGGGTCCGTCCCGAGGGGCAAGGGTCCACCCCTAAGGGCAGGGGGCTGGCCCCAAGGGGCAGGGGTCCTTGCCCAGGTTAAGGGTCCGCCCCCAGGGTGAGGAGTCTGCCACCAGGGTCAGGGGTCCGCGCCAAGAGGTCTGGGGTCTGGCCCTAGGGTAATGGGTTCACCCCAAGGGGCAGGGGTCCGCCCAAAGCACAGGGACCTGCCCACAAGGGCAGGGGTTCAGCCCTAGGGGAGGGGGAGGAATGGAGGAGGTGAGGAGGGGAAGAGGGGAGGAGGAGAGGAGGAGAGAAGGGGAGGATGGGAGGAGGGGAGGAGGAGAGGAGGGGAAGAGGGGAGGAGGAGAGGAGGGGAAGAGGGGAGGAGGAGAGGAGGGGAGGAGGGGAGGAGGGGAGGAGGGGAGGAGGGGAGGGGTATTATGCATAGCCTGTAGAGCTGTTCAATCAATAGTAGAAAACCTTGTCTGAAACAAAGAATACAATGGTTTCACCTATTGGCCATATGGGTGAAAAGCTGGTGTTTCTACCGTTCTCTGAATCGGTGTCAGGCCTACAGGTGAATTGTCTGTGTTTATGGCAAATACGGGATAGCTCTCCCAGGTGAGAGGACAAACATTTAGAGTGTTACCTTAATCTTAAATCTTTATATCTTAATTCAGTGTCTTATTTTGGGGCAGCAGTGTTTTGTTTTTGAGACACTATCAGTATATGCCCTCGGCTTACAAGAAAAGCCATACAAATAATACTTTTAAGATAGTCTAAGATAAGCTTGTAAATGGGATTAAGATAGTTTAAGATAGGATTGAAATAGAAGAAAAAGAAGAAAAAAAAACGGGGGTTGTGGGGTAGAGCCCCCCATTCAAGTTAATACCAATAAGATCATCATAATAGTCTGACTAAGATAACACTCTAAACGTTTGTCCTCTCAACTGGGAGAGCTATTCTGTGCATGCATGTTTATAAGCTCCCTCTACATTCCCATGTTCAACTAGTAAAATGTGTCGCCTCTGGTATGAGTCTTTGCGAAAACTTTTTCATCCCACAGGACATTTGGTCCTGCAGATTTTCAATTTTACAGGACCGGCTACATTTTTGAAGGACCGAATACCAACATATCGTATGATTCAAGCAGTTTAACTAGAAATATTATGTACAATATATTCGTGATAATCTATGGCCAACTTAGGATAAATACATAGTTTTACACAGTATAATTATTAACAAACATATTTCAGGTTTGGAATATATAGTAAAAAAATACTTTAAGATTTTCCACCCATTTCTTACTATGTATAGTCCCCATTTCAGTGATTATAAAGCTTGCTGGTCAAAGACGTCACCCAGTCAAAGACGTCACCCAGTCAAAGACTATCAACTTGTATTGATCTCATGAGACACTGCCATATTAGTCCAATCGATCGGTTCGATATTTAATAAGAATTGTGCATTTTGGTATTAAAGCATGAAAATCAGTGCCATGGAAACCTTTCTACATGGATTGTCTACACGCTGGGAAAGCAACACAAGCATACTGTGTGGCTAATGTACCACTGGACCAGTGTTTTATTGTGGAAAAGCCACCCTTTCTTGATGCACGGGTCTATAGGAACCCGACAATACTGTGGTTCCTTCTAGAGTGCTGCGGGGCAACAACAAAATATGTCTGAAGGTCAATAGACCACATTGGCGGATCGCCCCCCCCCCCAAAAAAAAAATATATAAAAAAATATATTAAAAAAAATTGGGGAAAGGGAGAGAGATGGAGATGAAATCATATGACACATCATAGTCTATTTCAGTGGAGTATGAATGACCTGGATGATGTAGGGGGCTGAGTCCTAAAATATTGTGTCCTAAAATGCTCAGTTTCATGTCCACGTACTTCAACATTTTCTTTGGGGGGCATGCCCCCAAACCCCCCTAATATGGCCACTGCGCTTCACTCGTGGGAAACAGAGAGTCACTCCAGGTTAGCTAGGTGGGCCACCCCTCTAGACAATCCTGGATCCGCCACTGGACCAATCTTAGAGTCATATACATCGAGCACTTTGTAAAGGGGAATGTTAAAATGGAAGTCTCTTGACACCAATTTACACCACTGGGTTAGTTATGAGGCCTTTAAAACCAGTAATACTGTATCAATTTGATTTAAGTTGGTGTTGGATCAAAATACTGTTTTATAAAGAAGATCAGTGTGTAATGATTATGGTCAATAAACTTTATTAAACTTCAAACTTCAATCGAGACTTTTCCACTGTTTGATGTAAACCAGTTAATGCTATTATTATTATAATATGTTTAGTGAGACAATGTATAAAACGTAAGTAAACTGTAAAGACTATTGGCCACTTTATTGAAATCTAATTGCATGAATGAACTCTACTAAAAAGAAAAAATGAGCACGGCATTTCAAATATGTACATGACCAGTAATACATTCTGATGAGGCAAAATAAATGTGTGTCAGGCAACCCGCTCCTAGATTCAAAAAAGGGCTGACCCTAGCTCATGTTTTTTGTATTCATTTCTTCCCAGATATTTACAAATTTTGATTAGCAAAAAGAAGCTCCTATATAACTTTAGTGGCCTAAATAATCGTCTGACTTCAGGAAATTGCTTTTCGACAAGAATATTCAACAACTTCGTATTTTTGTATCTAATTTTTTGGACTATGTTGCCTGAAACACACTATTTTGACTGACTACTAACTGCCATGGGAACAGGAAATTCACCTTCACTTTATTGCCATAATTAAAAGGGTCTCCCATCGAATGTTTAACCTGAATCTCTAGTCTATACTGACAGATTGAAAGGAAAGGGTGTTATTTTAAGAGACAGTCCCTCAACACTATATCAAACCCTGACAAAAGGACCCACTTTGTATTCATGGTACCCAGTATTCTGTCATTAATGACAATCACTCAGTAGCCAGGTTGGAGCTATAAAAGGGCAGAGATGACGCTGTCTCAATCAGTCTCTGATCTCTCGTCACAAGCTCATCACTGAAATTATTCAACATGATCCGCATCGTCCTTCTCGCTGCTGTGGCTTTCTGCCTGACAGAAGCCTCTGGGTATGGCTATGGCCATGCTGCTCCTCACAAGTAAGTCTGTGATATCTTATAGCATGGTAACCTGTAGGAAAGTAAGTCTGCTGTTTTCCTAATTTCAAGTTTTTCATTAGTATAATTCTTTATATAACCTTCTTCTGTTAACACTTACATACATCAGTATATATATTCTAATTGCCACCATCCACAGAGCACGCAATATACATAGGATAAGTAAGGCAATTTCAGTTGTATGCGGCCGATCTATACTATGAGGACAATGGGCATAACATTAACAGCAAGCGAGCAGATTATTCTAGCCATGTTCAAGGTGTATATATGCATAATCATAAGCATTGCCTCTGTTAAGTTTCATCAGGGTTGTTAGCTTTATCATTCCCATACAAATGCTGAGTGTTATGTAAACCAATCCGCAATAGTTCAGATTTATACTACCATTCCCTGAAAGAGAGACAGAGAGACAGAGAGAGGCAGAGACAGAGACAGAGAGACAGAGAGGTGGAGTGAGGAGGGAAAGGGGTCCTTTAAAGATGAAGGTCATATATACAGTATTATACCACAGCGGGCACCATGGGCCGCATCTGACATGGGGCCGTGACCTACTTACAATTAATAGAAGAAGGGTGCGTCACTCTGGGCCCTACACTGGCAACCTGTGCATGGTTCTCTGTCATATTTTGCTCCCCTACTGTGCTGTGGCTATGGAGGTCAGTCCCGCAGCAAGGTTGGTGCAAGGCAGAGGGGGGACTTTGCTTAAAGGGGCTATATCATTAGTTTAAAAATTCTTTGCAAATCCTAGATACCAGGAAAATTCTTTATTATGCCTTATAATAATTATGTCACCTTTCAATGCATTTAAATACATGTATTTTCATCAGAATGAGATGCTCAAAGGAGATGGGGGACTTCTAGTGACGGACCCTTATTCTATATTACCCACCCACCCAACCACCAAGACTGTGCTTGGAGATGTAGGTTCAGGCCCTTGGCGGGCACAGAGTACAAAGTATTCACACCTCTTGTATACTGCATATACAGCTAGTGGTATAAATAAGTTATAGGCCTTGTACCAGGCTGTAGGGGTATTCCTATAAGGCTCCCTTCACTGTATCTTGCGTATGGTACTCGTCCTATAACTGCTACGTATATAAAGGGTACGATAGGGCAGGGGGAGGAATATTGCCTCTTCATGGTAGCCTGACCATAGCTGAAATTTGAGGTTATTTATGCACACTACTACTTTTAATTCTACTTCTACTTCTAACTTCACTACCACTTTTTGGAAAGAATAACACTTAAACTATATCATTATTGACAAATAAAGGGCTTATAAGAGGCTTGAATAACCAAAACCAAATGTCCATCTCAAGGTATGTGTCCGCTTCTAGGTGAATCTACCCTAATGAGCTCACCCAATAAAAGAAAGTAACGATTTTTATGACCCTACAGCATTTGTGGCAGTATGTGTGGCAATGTATATTGAGTAGGCTATTGTAGTCTACTAAGTTTCAATAAAGATATATGCACTAACACGACATGATGATACTCAATTGATTATTTGTAATCTCTTTCACAAACGGTGGCTACGAGTCTGGTGTGAACAAGAACAACGCTGTTCGTCAGCTCCATGTCAACGAGGTCGCCAACCATGTCGGAAGTGGAAGCGGAACTGCCCGCAGAGATGGCGTAGCTGGCACTCCTCTTGGTGTGACCGGTCGTGACAGATACTCCTATGGTCATGGACATGGATATGGTGGATATGGAGATGGCAACAACTATGGTCATGGAGTCAACTACGGTCGTGATGGGCACAACTACGGTCAGGCTGGATATGGTGGCAACTATGGAGGATATGGCAACCAGGGATATGGTGGATATGGCAATGCTGGATATGGCTACGGTGCTGGATATGGCAAATATTAAGTGGTAAGAACTGCGGATTTGGGAATATGTTATCACATCTATGAATAAAGATCCAATAATAACAATAATTTTGATAAACTTATGAGAAACACATGGATGTCAATATAATTTGGAATAACATAGGTGATTTTCACATATCGTAATACCTCGCATATAAGCCTAACTCTCGTATAAGCCGCACCCCGAGTTTGGGCCTATCCTATAAGCCACACCAGAGATCTGACTATGGTGACTTTTAGTTCTGTACCATAGTAACAAAACCCGCGTATAACCCGCACCCTGGCCCTGGGCCGATCCTATAAGCTGCACCGCCGATCTGACACACGTACTAACTGCGGCTTATATGCAAGGTTTTACTGCAATTATCCATTAGTCCCAGGGCTATCTATACAGAGATCTTAAGATATTCTCTTCCAAAACCAGGCTAATTCTTGAAAAACAATACACAGTGCCCAAATCATGTGAAGATTATTTGTTTAATGAATAATACCATTGCCTATTTCAGAGATCTCAGTGCAGTTTCATCATGGACGTTACAAGCCCAAGTACCCTGTAACAGTCTCAAACCAAGTACGCTGATGATACCTCTCATCTAGAAAATGAAAAGAAAATAGAGAAAAGGAGAAAATAAAGGAATCGAATTTTAGTCAACCAGGTTGTTTGTGTTTTTCACCACTATGTTAGCTATTCCTCTTTTTCACAGTCCCATGCTGCTTAAACACTGATCCAACACTCAGAGCTTAGTTGATCCTAAAAATCTGCTTTCCCTTGTGAAAGGCACGATCTTAAGTTTAAGTGAGACAAGGGTTTTGCATACTCAATGTAGAATCTATAAGGCCAAATCCTGCATAGAAAGTGGTTGCATCTGATTGGACCAGATGGGTGTATTCAAAAACATAGTAATTGAAATATACACTGTAAGGAAAATGTCATAAAAATAATGGTTATTCACTGGCAACTTCTGCAACATAACTTTCACCGTCTTTTTTAACGCTGACTGTCACAGTTAATTTTAGATAGAATTGCCATTAATTTTACGTGAAATTACTGTTCTAAATATTTGGAATATCCTATAAGCCACACAGTTGATGCTAAAAATCTACTTTCCCTTATGAAAGCCACAATCCTACTGTTCCTCTTTGGAGGTGTCGTACAAGTAAACTGCAGACTATTTTATAAAACCCAGCAAAGTTTTATTCCTGAAGTTACAAGCTAAGGTGACTGTCTCAAATCAAGTTTGCCTATGATACCCATCATCTAGAAATGACAGAAAAGAAGAGTTAGTCAATCAGATCGTGCTTTGAATTGTGACGTAGCATGTTCTTCATTTTGACTAACAGGCCCAACCTTGTTCAGCAACTTGACCTCCCCAGGCTTCCGCCAACTCTAGCATAATTTTATCACTTATGGGACAATGGTTTCCTTTTCTTTAAGGCAGAGCAAAATGCTATAGCATATCAGGCCTTTCTACAGCATACTTGATAGGTTAAAAACACAGATATTGATCATTTTGTGGCAGGAAGGAAAGCCATCTCTGCAGTGGCCAATGCCAGTATGACCTCTTATGTTAGAAGATGGAACTAAAATGGCTAAGTCTTGTGTGGCTATTACACTTTGGAGCTAGGAGCAATTGGTGCACACTTATTTTGGAGGTCTACATACTACCAATAAATAGGGAAGTATATTATGTATCCATGGGATTATGTTTTATGATTATATCCAGCAAAAGGTGTCTGTATCAAAATGCACCTTGTTTTTATATTCATATGCAAAATTGTGAAGACAATTTCACACAAGGCCACTCAAAAAAATACGGGTTACTTATCATCGCAAGTGTCATAGAAATCAGATTTTGACGAAAGCTTTTCTTCTTTTTTTTGCAAATCTGAGAAATATTGGCATATTTGGTATCAAATTGAAGCTTTTAGTTTCAACAATATAGTTGGCTAGGAATAATTAACACTTTCCCAATTTTTGAAGTTCAGCAAACTCCTAACTACTAGAATGTGAAATGTGTTCGCAAAAAGTTTATCTTTTACTATAAGAATAAGAAGAAAAGAACGGCCTCATCACATTTTTCAATGCTCAGTGATACAAAACCAGAACCTTTTGAGTGGCCTAACATAAACTAACTGTAAAATCTGTTTTATTTTTAAAGGTTTTAAAGATATGGTGAATTTATGCCTCATTGTAATAAAAACAAGAAAATGTCTATATCAAATCTCCTGTATCCTCAATGATGACATCTAGCGGTAAGCTCTGGAACAATACTTGCCCACTTAGACCAGGGCTAGCCCAGATGAAGCCCACTTTTTAGGGGAAAGGTCTTTTTGGGAAGACGGACTATTGAGAGTCGTGGGCCTAGGCCTAGATTAGTCTAGTAAGTTTAACCCATTCGGTGTGATGCTACAGAGGCGATGCATCCACCTTCTTTCTTCCACATTTAGTTCCGTGATTCCGGCAGGGGATCTCGGGGGGCTTTTTATGAAACTCAATACTGTGATTTCCAAGCCGTTCCATCTGGATGGTTGTTGTGGAGGAGGGGGGCATAGGTTATAGTGTCTGCCAACCGGTTTGTCACGGTTGTGGTCTATGTCCCCATGGTGACATGGGGGAAAGGTCTTCGCAGTGTGACCATGAAAGTTTGTCGGCAGAATCAGCCCAGAAAGTGAAGTTTATGGGCTGGCCCACAAGGGGCAAAGCTGGCAGCCCATACCAGGCCCATGCTGAGCCCATGCTGAGCCCATGGGAAACCCAGGGACACCTTTGCCAAGTTTCCCAACCCAAATGAAACCCACTTTTGCAAAAACGCATACCGTATTCGACCTAATAAGCACACAGTGCGCTTAAAAAATGTTTAAGGACAGGTTTTAGTAGTTAAGAGTTTAGTTGGTGTCAAAAATTGAAATATTTTTGGTTATTTGTAGTATAAAAATTGGCCAAAAACGGGGGGTGTGCGCTTATTAGGGGGTGTGCGCTTATTACGTCGAATACGGTATATGTAATGTCAATTTAAAATATAAATTAATTGAATATTTTCAGAGATGAGCATGAATTGAAGGATTTGCAGTGCAAACATGACATGTTGGAATTCAGGGTGAAGCCTACCTTGGCCCCACCTGGAATCCCTGACACTTGCCAGTGAAACCCCAGGTATAAGCTAGCCATCAATTCTTTTAGCTAGCCTAGCAGCATCTCTTGCTTTAGTGTGAGAGATCGCAGGTAGGCCTGAAGACATGAAGTGAATAAAGCATTCAACCATAGAAGGCAATCCTGATGCTCAAGAGCTTGCCTTAGGCCAAAAAAAAAAAGTTATGTTCAGGTATCCCTAGCGACCCTATTTTTTTGGCCCTACCCAAATTTTTTTTAATATTTTTTGGAAGGCATTTTTTGTGTTTTTTCTACCAAAAATATTTTTTTTTGTGAAATTTTACGAAAATGGGAGGAATTTTGTCTCAAAATCCTTTAAAAAAATGGTAAAAAAAAAATTAGAAAAATAAACCTACCTACCCTACTTTTTTTGGGCCATGTTACCTGAACACAACAATATTTTTTTTGGCCTTAGCAATGTTGAATGGACACATGCTTCATCTAGGTGGGAGCTGCGGAGTTGATGGCTAACAATCTGTGACATTTACTGGGTACTGAAAAAAGCGGCCTGGGTTGCTCCCTGTACCAAGGTCACTTCTGACAGATCACGTCCCATATATGCACATGTGTATTGTTGTATTAAGGCCAAAGTAAGAGGTGTGTTTCAGGTTACATAGTCTAAAATCTAAGTAAGGTAGGGTCAGATTTTTTTTAATTTTTAATTCTTACTTGGCCTATGTGCCCAAAAATTGACTCGCGAACTTCAGCGCTGACTCGCCGATAACAGAGTCGACTGGTGCATTATCAAGTTGACTCTGAAATGGCCCCAAAATTACATTCAATATGAAATTTACTCAAAATTGGATAAAAATGTCTGGGGTCGGCCCTGTTCTGCTAGGTAGGGTCAGGTAGCCTGAAAGACACCTTTTTTTTATTTGGCCTTAATGAAATAAAACATCTCCTAAATGTCAGGCAGGAACTCCTGAACCTACTCAACATAATGACAATGCAGAGGAGAGAAGTGTTGTCATGACTTTATAAAAAGAATCTGACATTTTGAAATTAAAATTGAATAAAATGACCTACTTTGTATTCTTAGTATCCTGTTTATTGTCATTCATGGCAGTCATTCTGTGTGAAGGCCTTAGCTATATAAGAGCAGACATGATGAGGTCTCAGTCAGTCTCTGATCTCTCATCACTGAAGACATTCAACATGATCCGCATCGTTCTTCTCGCTGCTGTGGCTTTCTGCCTGACAGAAGCCTCTGGGTATGGCTATGGCCATGCTGCTCCTCACAAGTAAGTCTGGCGTTTGTGTAATACTAATAGATTAATACACAATATCGCTTAGTGTAGTACACATGTAAGGACTGTCCATAATTGTGAAATTAAATGACCAGGGTAAGGCGATATTTGATTATAATTTTGCTGAGGGCACCACCTGTGGTGCAGAGTATATTGTTAGTCTATGGTTTTCAGCTGTGCTCATAGAAACGATTAACAGTTTTAACGACCATAGTTAAATCATGTATAACTGAATTTGGTGTGGGCATATGCTTATGATGTGGATGGGTAGAATGGCATAACTCGATTTGCTTGTTTTTAAACATAGATATTAGTTGATCAGAATACCTCAGAAAATATCATATGCCTTTATATGTAGCAAGTAAAACATTATCTAAATGAGAGTTTCTATTCTAGGTTTGAATTATTATTACATGATATAAAAGGGGCCTTTCTGAAAGAGGAGAGTCACTTTTTAGAGCTACTGATTTTGCCATCTTTCAACTCATTTAATTATTCTGTGCCTTTTCACCTTGAACAGTGGCTATGAGTCTGGTGTCAACAAGAACAACGCTGCCCGTCAACTCGCAGTCAACAATGTGGCCAACCATGTCGGAAGTGGAAGTGGAACTGCCCGCAGAGATGGCGTTGCTGGCACTCCTCTTGGTGTGACTGGCCGTGACAGATACTCCTATGGTCATGGACATGGCTATGGTGGATATGGACATGGAGGTCGTGGAGGATATGGTCATGGTGGCAACTATGGGCATGGTGTCAACTACGGTCGTGATGGTCACAACTATGGTCATGGTGCCAACTATGGTCATGCTGGCACCTATGGTCATGGTGGATTTGGCAACTATGGTCATGGAGGATATGGCAACAAGGGCTATGGCGGATATGGCAATGCTGGATACGGTGGATATGGTGGACATGGCAGATTTTAAATGGTAGGTAAATCAGGAGTGCATCCTAACATGACATAAAAATACATCTCAACTAATATGCTATGTCTAAATAGGGATGACAAATACATAGTTATCTATAACAGTTTAACACAATTGTAAAGAAACATTCATATTCAAAACTTTAAAGTTCTCTTGCTAATATTTGAACAAGTGTATGATTCCTGGTAAACAATATACTTTGCTCCCATAATCCACATATGGGAGCTATCATAAACTAACTAAACTAATGTCACCTTTGACATATTTCAGAAATCTCACCAAAGTCCAACTATTGAAGTTACAAGACTGCAGATCCCTGTTACTGTCTCAAGTCAAGTACTCCAAGGATATTCTCCATAATAACAGAAAAGAAAAGGGATAAAACAATGTTCAAATACACTAGACCATAAAAGTTGTTGTTTCATGCCCTAATCTATTGTAAAACATACATTGTGTTTGTCAATATCTATTCAAAAGTGTGTATAAATTCCCTGAAATTCCAGCTTTTGGCCACCAGATAAGAATAAACACATTTGTAACATAGTATATCAAAGATAGACAGAAGATCTTGCATGAATTCTGAGATATTTTATGAAAATAAACTTGTAATCTTAGCAAGTCACTTTCAAGATTGTCTTGACAGTTTTAATGGGGAAGGTGTTAGCACTGACAGTGTACTACACTGATATTCTTTGGCTCCCTATACGACCAATCTTTCAGTCACTATAGCCAAACTAAATTAGTAACTTTTTGGCTCCCTATACGACCAACCTAGGTTAGTTTATAGCCATTAGTCATATGTTGTTATGCCTCAGTCATTTTTGGTTATGTCTGATCAAAGTCCCTATGACTAACCTGAGATAGCCACTTCAGACTAAGGGCCGGGACATTTAGATTATCCGTGTACTTTATAGTCCTCAGTGCGTAGTAATACAGACAATCTATCACTATTTGAAATAATCTTTGTTACCATAGCAACAGATCCAGGAGGCTTAATCTTCATTAGAGATTGGCTTTTAAAAACCTACCTAACCCCGCTAGATTGTTTGTTTGTAATTGATTCTTTATTCTGTCCAATATGTAGGCTTATAGCCTGTATTACTATAAAGAACAGATAATATTTGGGGCTCGCTGATCTACCTCAACTCTTATGGAAGAGGGTGCTCAGTGAGTTCCACTATACCAGGTGGAATAGGTATATATAATATGCTAGAGATGTTAATTAGCATATGGGTGAATTATTGTCTTAAATTAATTTAATCAATTAAATTGGTTTAGTAAATTATCAGTTAATGAGATGGTAAAGATGATGATGATTAAATGATTTTGCAAGGGCTTTTTCCTTGTGTCTTTTGAAGGCATGAAACTTCTTGTAATGGATTAGACTCTTCTTATATTCTCTTGGAGTCATATAAGACCATCCACATAGGTTAAGTGTATGAGCTTATATAGTCCCCACTTGGGTCCAGTACCCCCCACCCCCGCCTATATGTCCGGTAGGAGATCTATAAGGTCCTCATACTTTTTGTTTAACCAATCTGTGAATTTTTCTTCCTTTTCAATCTCCCTTGTTTCTACAGTTTGGCTGTTCCACAGTATGGATAATCTATATCCTAATTTCTTTCTACTTATCGGGTTCTTAGGTATGATCACTGTCATAACTGCCCCATCATGAGCCCTTGTTCTGATGTCCCTAGTATCCACATTTGCCTCCTTATGGGCTGCTCTAAAGCTAGCCATTTCCGTACGTTTGTGCCTCCTTTCTTTAAGGGTGTTTACCCTTATAACTTTCCTTAACTTGTCAGTATTGACTGTCTCCCTGTTTTTCAGGGCAGTTTTGACTCCTCCATTTATCTGGACCTGCAGTTTGTTCATATGGGTTTCTATGCATACATTGTATAATATGTCAGCATGCTCAGGCATTTTTAGCCTTATCCTTCTATAGAGATACAGCCTAAAATCCAAATTCCTGCTCAAGACATCCACAAGCTTTTTGAAGGCTAGTTGAGAGTCCAATGTCATTCCTAAGTAATTATATGTGGGTGCATAAGCAATTGGATCTTGACCATAATGAATCCATTGGTAGAATTGCTGTAAAACTGTATACCTGGCAACAAACATGATAATGACAGTTGAATCTATATAGCAATGTTACTTAAATAGACATCAGGAATTCAGTTTTTATACTAATGGACGGTCAATTACCCTTTGCCTCAGCCTTGAGAAAAATATCTTGGCCAGGATGAGAACGGCTTAAAGCTACTCTGTCAGCTAACTTTCCTATTTTAGGTCAATTACAATTTACATGATCCATATAATTGCATGCAGGTCTGGAAAGTTGGAAGGCTCTCATTCATCATTTAGCATGATAAAACTACAACCTGTTAGGGGTGCATCATAACACAATTAGATTTAGCGTGCACTCACAACACAACAATCTGTGTACAACCACTACATTCAGTCGCTTCCTACATGCAAATCACAATAGGGAGTACAGCGATACCATGAAGAATGATTTATTTCAAACACAATAAAACATTCTTAATGAAAGCAATTGTAATGTTATTTTATACTTATTTTTGATCATAGATGTAAGATATAAAATTCAGAGACAGAGATTCCCCCTGGTATGTAGTAGAAGAACCAATTGTACATATGTTCAGAAAGCCGCGCAATGGACGTGTTAGCCATGGGGGCTGTCCAGGATAATCACCAGGCGTGTTCCATTCATTGCCCCTTTCATGTTTTAAAGCTTGACCGTCATGGTTGAAGTGAGGCCTAAAGCACTTTTGGATATAGTTCAGTTTTGATTCACAAGAGGGCTTTTCAGGGCCGGGAGCTCAGCTCTTACACTGTTAAAGGCACAAGATAGGGTGAATATGATGTAGCTGGACAATGCTCATGGTCCCCTGTCCAAACACTGCTGCCCTCTGGTGGAACTGTTATTTTAGTCCATGTATGGAAGATGTTGAACTTATTCCCTGATGGCCCAGCTTTAATCTCCCTCCAATAATCAGGATGGTTGACCAATGTGTTTCAAATATTTTTGTACATTCTAAGTGACCCCATTATGTGTAGGCTAGGGGGACGGTTCTAAAGCTGGTCAATTTCCAGACTAAGACCAATATTTGATCAGCAAACTCCCCTAAAAATGGAAACAAGGCTGGAAATTGACCAGCTTTAAGAACTCCCAACCCATCTAGTTATACAAACTGGGTCCTAGTTGGCAAACCACTCGTAGTATGAAATGTACTGTGTTACTCTCGTTCCCAAATCCTTCCAAAGGAAGGCTCTGGTAGCTGCCACATGACCTTGAACTTGGGATTTTGCTGGGTTTGGGCAATCCCTACTGGAAGCTTGGTACCAGTGGACTGGATCAAGAATGTATGATGGTAGTTTTACCATCAGACTTTCTGGTTCCATTTCCAGTTCCTGTTTGCTGGTTCCAAGCTACCAGCAGGGAATGTCCAAACCCAGCATAATCCCAAGTTCAAGGTCATGTGGCAGCTACCAGAGCCTTCCTTTGGAAGGATTTGGAAATGAGTGTATGCACTGTGTATGCTTCGTTGCTTTTCATATGAATTACTTCTGTTTCCAGGGATGGCTATGTTTTAATCAGATATTTGAACCCACCTAAGCTAATTCCCGCAATGCTTGTTAGACATTGGTCAGTATCACATGTTGTCATGTCACGAGGGGTTCATGGGACAGGGAATTAAAAACATCTAATGTATAAATGGGTCAACTCCTATAATTCCCTCAGGTCCCTTCCCATTATCCTAAAGTGATGACCCTTGGTAAAAAAAATATCTGGTTTATTGTCGTAATTAAACAAGTCCTTCTCCTAAATGTCAGGCAGGAGCTCGACTCTGTACTAAACACACTGACAATGAAAGGAAAGGGTGTTAGTTTGAGATACAACCATTTAACACTGTATAAAAACTGACATGTTAAAATTAAAGTTGAACAAAAATGTTACAAAGGTGACCTACTTTTTATTCTTAGTATCCTGTACTTTGTCATATATCATATGAGATGACAGTCACTCTGTGGGAAGGTGTACGGTATATAAGAGGAGAGATGGCCTGGTCTCAGTCAGTCTCTGATCTCTTGTCACTGAAGACATCCAACATGATCCGCATCGTCCTTCTCGCTGCTGTGGCTTTCTGCCTGACAGAAGCCTCTGGGTATGGCGGCTATGGTCATGCTGCTCCTCACAAGTAAGTCTTACTCTAATATTTGTGTAATACTAATAGATTAATACACAATATTGCTTAGTGTAGTACACATGTTAGGACTGTCCATGATTTTATTAAAATGTCAGTCAGAATACCTCAGGAAATATCATGTGCCTGTAGATGTAGCAAGTAAAGCATTTTCTAAGTGAGGGTTTGTAGTCTAGGTTTAGATTACCATTACATGATATAGAAAGGGTCTTTTCGAAAGAGGAGGGTCACTTTTTACATATATGTGGTTTCAAAAGTGATCTGAGCAAACCCATTGAAAGATCAGGTAGCTCACTTTGAAGCAGATCTGCACCCAAATAGGGCCACCCACTTTATGACTTATACACATCCAAATCAGGCAGCCCACATGGACCCCATCCTGAGCCTTATTAACAAAACTGACAGGCTCAAGGTGGGTTCTGGTCAGTTTGCCCAATTGGAGCATTGCGATTATAGGCACTACCATAAATTCTCGTGTATAAGCTGCACCCAACTTCGGGCTGATCCTATAAGTCGCACTGCCAATCAGATTTTAGGGACTTTAATGCCATACCATAGTAACAACGTACTCCCGTATAAGCCGCATCCCGACTCTGTGCTGATCCTAAAAGTAGCAATGTCAATCTGACTCGCCTACTAGCCACGGCCTATACGCGAGAATATACGGTAATCTTAGCCTTCTGCCCGACCAAAATCTAATACATATATAGGACTACTGATTTTGCCCACTTTAAACTTATCTAATTATTCTGTAACTTCTTACATTGACCAGTGGCTATGAGTCTGGTGTGAACAAGAACAACGCTGCCCGTCAGCTGGCCGTCAACAATGTTGCCAACCATGTCGGAAGTGGAAGTGGAACTGCCCGCAGAGATGGCGTTGCTGGCACTCCTCTTGGTGTGACTGGTCGTGACAGATACTCCTATGGTCATGGACATGGCTATGGTGGATATGGTCATGGAGGTCGTGGAGGATATGGTCATGGTGGCAACTATGGGCATGGTGTCAACTACGGTCGTGATGGTCACAACTATGGTCATGCTGGCTTCTACGGTCATGCTGGCAACTATGGTCATGGAGGATATGGCAACAAGGGCTATGGGGGATATGGCAATGCTGGATACGGTGGATATGGTGGCCATGGCAGATATTAAATGGTAGGTAAATCAGGAGTGCATCCTAACATGACATAAAAAGACACCTCAACTAATTACAATGTCTAAATAGAGATGAGAAATACATAGTCATTTATAACATTTGGTCACAATTGTAAAACAGAAATTCATGTTCAAAACTTGACAGTTCTATTGCAAATATTTGAACAAGTGCATATAATTCCTGGTAAACAATATACTTTGCTCCCATAATCCACATATGGGAGCTATCATAAACTAACTAAACTAATGTCACCTTTGACAAATTTCAGAAATCTCACCAAAGTTCAACTATTGAAGTTACAAGACTGCAGATCCCTGTTACTGTCTCAAGTCAAGTACTCCAAAGATATTCTCCATAATAAAAAAAAAGACAAGAAATAAAACAATGTTCAAATACACTAGACCATAAAAGTTGTTGTTTCATGCCCTAATCTATTGTAAAACATACATTGCGTTTGTCAATATCTATTCAAAAGTGTGTATAAATTCCCTGAAATTCCAGTCTTTGACCACCAACATTTGTTCAGAAGTGCCCAGTATGTGATTTCTTCAAACTGCTTTTGATGGAGCCTAATATTTGTAATTATTTAAAAATATGGGTTAGGAACTGTTTGTGATTTTTCAAACCTATTTTCCATATTCTCTTCTGAATGCTCTATGGTAAAAAAAGTATGTTTTGTATGCTATATGAATGAACACATTTGTAACACAGTATATCAAAGATAGACAGAAGATCTTGCATGAATTCTGAGAAATTTTATGAAAATAAACTTGTAATCTTAGCAAGTCACTTTCAAGATTGTCTTGACAGTTTTAATGGGGAAGGTGTAAGCACTGACAGTGTACTACACTGATATTCTTTGGCTCCCTATACGACCAATCTTTCAGTCACTATAGCCAAACTAAATTACTGTATTCGACGTAATAAGCGCACACCCCCTAATAAGCGCACACAACCCGTTTTTGGCCGAAATTTATACTACAAATAACCAAAAATATCTCAATTTTTGACCCAAATTAACTCTTAACTACTAAAAGGTGTCCATAATCTTTTTTTAAGCGCACTGTACGCTTATAACGTCAAATACGGTAGTCACTTTTTGTCTCCCTATACAACCAACCTAGGTTAGTTAATATTTTCAGGTTGGTCAGTACTGACCAACTGACCTGAGTCTTATCCATTTCAATGAATTTACGCTACCGTAAAACCTCCGTAATACCGTATAAGCCGCGGCTAGTACGCGAGTCAGATCGGCGGTGCGGCTTATAGGATCGGCCCATGGTCAGGGTGCGGCTTATACACGAGTTTTTCCTACTATGGTACAGTACTGAAAGCTACCAAACTCAGATTGCTATTGCGGCTTATAGGATCGGCCCAAACTCTAGGTGCGGCTTATATGTGAGTTAGGCTTATACGTGAGGTTTTACGGTAAGTCCTTTTGAGTAAGCCATTAGTCATATGTTGTTATGCCTCAGTCATTTTTGAATCACACTTGGTCATGTCTGATCAAAGTCCCTATGACTAACCTGGGATAGCCACTTCACATTTAGATTATCTGTGTACTTTATAGTCCTCAGGGCGTAGTAATACATACAATCTATCACTATTTGAAACATCATAACACCATTGGATTTAGCCTGCGGGTTATACGCGGGAATTTACGGTACTTTTTCCCGGCTTGTTCGTTAGACATCAGTCAGTATCACACATTGTCATGTCAGGAGGGGGTCATGGGACAGGGAATTAAAAGTATCTAACGTATAAATCGGTCAACTCCTATAATTGCTTGAGGTTCCTTTCCATTAGCCTAAAGTCGTGACCCTTTGTTAAACAAGAATTGCTGTTGTTGCCGCGTAAAAAAATGCCTTCTTGCATTTGAAGGAACATAATGTCTACATGGTTGGTATATTTGTAGGGGACCCATTCAAGACACCATATTAAGAGGGCGGGAGGATGATATAACTGACAGATGTGACACAACAGGGGAAAACGTGCCATTACAGGGATTTAGTGTAATATACAGCCACTAGGTGGCCACCAGTGCAGCAGCATACCATTATCTTAGCGATTTATCATGGAACTTATGGAAACTTTCCCTTGCCTGATTTTGACAATCATAACTCAAAGGATCACTATGACCTTCTCTTCCAAATAAATATTAACATGTATTTGTGTGATTATCTAATTTTGAGTACACCAACAGCTTTCTTAAAGACTTAGATGTAGTTTTATGGAGAATGTTCTGAGTCCTACTAAGTAGGACTAGCACTGTCAGTGCTTAACACAGAGACAGGTTCATACGTGTTGCTAAGAAAGGCTGATGCTGATTATTTCTGGGGTAGGATTGCCAGAATTGGGAAAGGAGAAGTGGCCAATGATAAGGTTCCATGATAAGTCAGTAAGGTTATTTCATATTGTTACGTGGGTAGTGGCCACCTAGTGGCTGTTTATGTCACTAAATTTCCGCTATGCTATGTTTTCCCCTGTTGCGTCAAAAATATGGGAGGTGCACCTTATTATGAATTCCTTGGGTACTTGTTAGGGGAGGGGGGGTAGGTAGGTAGGTAGGATTAAAATCAACCTCAGGAGCATGGAAATGGGTGTTGCTAGGCAGATAAACAATTAGAGTAGCTGTTGCTAGACAATCAGCTGTCTTAGCAACAAACCAATAGACCCATTGAATTCCTTGGGTCCATTTTGGGGGGGATAGGTACAATTATAATCAACCTCAGGAGCAAGGAAATGGGTGTTGCTAGGCAGATAAACAATAAGAATAGCTGTTGCTAGGCGATCAGCTGTCTTAACAACAAACCAATAGACCCATTGATTTCCTTGGGTCCAATTTAGGGGAGTAGGTATGATTATAATCAACCTAAGGAGCATGGAAATTTGTGTTGCTAGGCAGATAAACAATAAGAATAGCTGTTGCTAGGCAACCAGCTGTCTTAGCAACACACTAATAGAACCATTGAATTCCTTTGGTCCATGTTGAGGGGGGTAGGTAGGATTATAATCAACCCCAGGAGCATGGAAATTGGTGTTGCTAGGCAGATAAACAATAAGAATAGCTGTTGCTAGGACGCCAGCTGTCTTAGCAACAAATCAATAGAACCATTGAATTCCTTGGGTCCATGTTAGGGGGTAGGTAGGATTATAATCAACATCAGGAGCATGGAAATGGGTGTTGCTAGGCAGATAAACAATAAGAAAAGCTGTTGCTAGGACGCCAGCTGTCTTAGCAACAAACCAATAGAACCATTGAATTCCTTTGGTCCATGTTAGATGGGTAGGTAGGATTATAATAAACCTCAGGAGCATGGAAATTGGTGTTGCTAGGCAGATAAACAATTAGAAAAGCTGTTGCTAGGCAGCCAGCTGTCTTAGCAACAAACCAATAGAACCATTGATTTCCCTTGGGTCCATGTTAGGGGGGTAGGTAGGATTATAATCAACCTCAGGAGCATGGAAATTGGTGTTGCTAGGCAGATAAACAATTAGAATAGCTGTTGCTAGGCAACCAGCTGTCTTAGCAACAAACCAATAGAACCATTGAACTCCTTGGGTCCATCTCAGGGGGGGGGGGGGTAGGTAGGATTATATTCATATGACATGGCAGTCACTCTGTTGGAAGGTGTACAGTATAAAAGTGGAGGGACAACCTGGTCTAAGTCAGTCTCTGATCTCTCATCACTGAAGGCATCAAACATGATCCGCATCGTCCTTCTCGCTGCTGTGGCTTTCTGCGTAACGGAAGCCTCTGGGTATGGCTATGGCCATGCTGCTCCTCACAAGTAAGTCTATTGTTTGTGAAATAGGTGTATACAACATATGAATTAGTTCAGTACCCATCTACTATAAGGCCTGTCCATAATGTTATTATTGATTATTTAGTCTATGGTTGTCAGATTTGGTATTCATAGTATTCACATGGTCATATAGCAACAATCTAACATTTGCAAAGAAGGTCACGGACATGGCTATGGTGGATATGGTCATGGAGGTCGTGGAGGATATGGTCATGGTGGCAACTACGGTCATGGCAACCACTACGGGCATGGTGGCAACTATGGTCATGGTGGTAACAATGGTCACGGTGGTAACTATGGTCACGGTGGTAACTATGGTCATGGGGGCATCTGGAGTTCTGGTGGCGGCTACGGTTATGGAAAATAAATAAAAGGGTGTTCAAATTCACTAGACAAGGTTTGTGGTTGTTTTTGTTGCTGTTGTCCATCATGTAATGAGGATTCAATAAAGAATCAGAAAGGCTACATACACTGTGCCTGACAATATCTATTACAAAGTCTCTGGCCATCAGCCTCTGTTTCAAATTATCCAGTAATTACATTTTTATGATTTTTAACTGTTCTGCTTAATCTGGAATTGCCAAAGACTTCTTTCAAACATGTGAAATTGAGTTCTTGATTCAATTATTTTGACAATTGCTGAAATGTCCAAATGAATGCTAGACAACCGCAACAGGACAGGACGAGAGGGGTTTGAACACCACTTCATCAATCCATCAAATTCAGGCAGTCATAAGGGAGTGCTCATAATTTATGGCAGGGGGGGGGGCAAGCGGTTGGCAAATCAAATACATTTTAAAAAAATGTTCCCCCCTCGGAATAGGTGAAAAAAAGTGACCCCCCCCCCCCTCTCGGAATAGGTGAAAAAAAAGTGACACCCCCCATCACCTTTTTTTTTTTACTTTTTAATAAAAACGAAATTGGCTTGTAGCGTAGTAGTTGAATGTATGTAATCTTGGCCTTTCAGACACTCTTCAGATTAACATATACTGTGGTGTTTATATATCCCCTAGTGCATATTTATATATCCCTTGGTGCATATAACCCCTCCTGCCTTTATACCCTCTACCAAGCTGGGGGTGCAGGTTATACAAGGGTTTTTAGAAATGCTACAACAGTACAGTGAAGCCTTGTTAGTCCAACCAGTCCCGTTGCAAGCAGAAGCTGGTCTGATGTCGAATCTGATAGATCATTGAAACATATTTGTCTGCTTTGTCTCATGAAAAAACCCTCAATGGTGAACAATGCTCGTGAGCCTTTGTCTATACATGCAAGTTGCAGGCTATGTACAGGAATTTATAGTAGGTCTACTATAAATTGTTCTAGCCATATTGTTGCATGGTGGTGGATAAGAGATTCGGAGAACTGAGGCTAACTCACATGAGTGAGGAATCGGAATCTCAGATTGAGGGTGATGCTGCACCCAAATGTATGTCTGGCTTAAAGCTTGACCGTCATGGTTGAAGTGAGGCCAAAAGCACTTTTGGATATAGTTCAGTTTTGATTCACAAGAGGGCTCTTGAGGGCTGGGAGCTCAGCTCTTACAGGCACAAGATAGGGTGAATATGTTGTGGCTGGACAATGTGCTGCCCTCTGGTGGAACTGTTATTTTAGTTCAAGTATAGAAAATGCTGAACTCATTCCCTGACGGCCCAGCTTTAATAATCTAGCAGATCATTCATTGCAAGTAGACCAACAACACTTACAAAAGAACTATTGATGAGATACTCTTTTGGTTGTTCAAACTTCAGACAATCTATAACTCTGAATGTTTTTGCCCTACAAGACCGAGATCGCAATCCTTAGGGTCTGACTTTGTAGGTGCAGTAGCTTCCTGCAATGGTATAGCTTCCAGTTTTGGCCACTCAGGAAATACTGCAAATCATTGCAAATTACTGTGTCCATGATAATAGTTCTTAAAAGCCTGAGCCCAGACCTCAAGTTTTGATGATTTCAAAGAGTGAGATTTAACCAGAGTGTTACAAAGTGCAGCACTGCAACTAATAGAGAGGCATCCCCCAAGGATATTTTGAAAAACTCCAGGTCATTTGCTGATGGGAGATGAATGTGGGAGAAACTGGAAGGTGAGAGTGAGATTACCTCCAACATGTATGGTGTGAATCTTGAAAGGTATGTCAGCCTTAGAAATAGAGCATGTTAAATAAAAATGATACCTGAATTTACTAAAAGACTATTGTTCCAAGGGGAAAGCCAGCATTAGTTCTACTTCATGAAGAACAGCCCCAGGCAAGTCGAATCCAAAGTGACGCACTGACAGATGAGGTACTGTCTCTATTTGCAGTCGTTTTGCCAGAAGATCATCTGGTTTCATTCCCGGGGGGGGGGGGGGGGGGGGACGGGGGGACTGAGGTGTGTTTTGGATAACCACTGCCACACCTCTCCCAGCAGTCAGGGTTGACAGAAGGGATGAAAAGGAGGGGTGGTCAGCACTTCTTGACATTATTAGGAGGGGTGGTGACCCTCACCTGCTTTCTGGATACAGGTTTCTTGTGTTTATACAGTAATATTGTTGTTAGAAAACTGCTAATTGCTAAGTTTGTCATTGTTATGTCTGTCTCCTGATGCTCAGATGGGATGAAAGCAGGTGACTTTGGTTTCACATAGCCTGATTATAGGGGCGGTCACTTCCAACAATTTGCTTCACTATAAAAAGGAGGGGCGGTCAGTTACTCCCTCTGCTCCCACAGTATGAGGAGTAGGGGTTGTACCGTGGCAGTGGCCATTCACCCACATAGCGGCAGTGCCCAACCAGGGGTTCATCCTTTGTAAAGTAAGCTTACAATCAACTCTGCCTACCAAAAGGTTTCTCAAACTACTGTGATAAAACTTGCTCGCATGTACAGGAAGGATCACAGGAAGGCAGTCGTACATCAAGTACCTCATGGGACATCTCAAGTTGGCAAGGAGTCATCCACAAATAGTGGTAGTCTGCCTTGCAGTAGTAGGACAGATAATAGATTTTATTTGTGTCTAGATGTTGCTGCTCTGCTGTCTGGACTGGGTCTGCCCTGTCCACCAGACAGAGTGTCCCTTTATAGTCCAGATCATGTGACTGTGACGTCACCAGTCCACCGGACGTTTCCCAGTAGATCATGATTTCCGCTGCCTGTTACACCCCTAAAAAACTGACCCCCCTAGAATAGGTTTAAAAAAGTGCCCCCCCCCCCCTTTGAATACCCCAAAAAAATGTGCCCCCCCTTTTTTATGCTCAGCCCCCCTCACCATAAATAATGAATGCTCCCTTATATTAGGTGATCATTCTATAGTTCGATGTGTCAAACCCAAATGTTACGCTAGATGGCGTTTTGCCCTGCTTACTTATTGTTTGTTGATGAGGTAGACGACTGTGGTTCCTGGTGGGGATTACCTGAACTAGCCTGCTGGTACCTAAATCCTTTAAAGCTTGACCGTCATGGTTGAAGTGAGGCCAAAAGCACTTTTGGATCTAATTCAGTTTTGATTCACAAGAGGGCTCTTAAGGGCTGGGAGCTCAGCTCTTACAGGCACAAGATAGGATGAATATTTTGTAGCTGGACAATGCCCATGGTCCCCTGTCCAAACACTGCTGCCCTCTGGTGGCACTGTTATTTTAGTCCATGTATCGAAAATGCTGAACTTATTCCATGATGACCCAGCTTTAAATTGTTCCCAGCCATTGCAGCACTGAAGCATGATACAGTGATGTAAACCATTCTTCACAAATATCCTGTCATTAGGACAAAACTTTTTGTCATTTTCAATGTAAAGACTCACATTCTGTTGAAAGCTCTAGTATCAATATGGCTCGGTCATTCACTTTCATATTTGGGTTGAGCATTGATATTATGTTATAAATGACCAGAAGAAGTCTCAAGGGGTATACATATGATTTAGAGATGCTAGGATTTAAACTTAGGGACTATTCATTTATTAGTTACTGGGGGGGTGGTGGGTTTGTGGGGGGGTAAACATTTCCGACCCCTAAAAAGTTTTGACCCCTCTTGAGGGGGGTCGTGAACAATTTAGCCCCTTTTTAGCAAAAAAGCCTGCGCGTTACTATAGTTCAAAGGGGGGTGGACGAAAGATGTTCGGGGCCTTTGGCGAGGGGGGGCACGAAACATTCCACGGGCTCTCCAGGGGGGGCCGTAAAAGAATTTCGTCCGTCCGCCCGAAATCTCACCACCCCCCTGTAATTAATAAATGAACACTCCCTTAAAAGCGTCTAATGCATAAATCGGTCAACTCCTATAATTCCCTCCAGCAACATAAAGTGGTGATCCTTGGTTAAAAAATATCTGGTTTATTGTCGTAATTAGACAAGATGCTCTCCTAATTGTCGGGCAGGAGCTCGAGTCTGTCCTCGATCAACACACTGACAATGATAGGAAAGGGTGTTATTTTGAGATACACCCATTCAGCACTGTATAAAAACTGACACGTTAAAATAAAGTTGAATAAAATGTAACAAAGGTGACCTGCTATGTATTCTTAGTATCCTGTACTTTGTCATATATCATATGAGATGACAGTCACTCTGTGTGAAGGTGTACAGTATATAAAAGGAGGGACGGCCTGGTCTAAGTCAGTCTCTGATCTCTCATCACTGAAGACATCCAACATGATCCGCATCGTCCTTCTCGCTGCTGTGGCTTTCTGCCTGACAGAAGCCTCTGGCTATGGCTATGGCCATGCTGCTCCTCACAAGTAAGTTTAATATGTGTGTAATTGGTTGATACAACATTTAGATTAGTTCAGGATCCATCTACTATAAGGCCTGTAAATAATGTTATTATTGATTATTTAGTCTATGGTTGTCAGATTTGGTATTCATAGTATTCACATGGTCATATAGCAACAATCTAACATTTGCAAAGACCACACCAAACAGTGTACAATTGATTTAGTTCTAATTTAATTCTTTTGTACATATTCACATTGAACAGTGGCTATGAGTCTAGTGTGAACAAGAACAACGCTGCCCGTCAGCTTGCCGTCAACAATGTGGCCAACCATGTCGGAAGTGGAAGCGGAACTGCCCGCAGAGATGGGGTTGCTGGCACTCCTCTTGGTGTGACTGGTCATGACAGATACTCCTATGGTCATGGAGGTCGTGGAGGATATGGTCATGGTGGCAACTACGGGCATGGCAACCACTACGGGCATGGTGGCAACTATGGTCACGGTGGCAACTATGGTCACGGTGGTAACTATGGTCACGGTGGTAACTATGGTCATGGTGGCATCTGGAGTCATGGTGGCGGCCATGGTGGCGGCTACGGTTATGGAAAATAAATAAAATGGTGTTCAAATTCACTAGACAAGGTTTGTGATCGTTTTTGTTGCTGGTGTTCATCATGTAATAAGGATCAAATAAAGAAATTTAAAAAATCTAGTGTCAGAAGGCCTACATACATTGTGCCTGTCAATATCTATTACAAAGTCTCTGGCCATCAGGATTTATTACAAATTATCCAGAAATTACAGTTTTGTGATTTTTAACTATTAATCTGAAATTGCCAAAGACTTCTTTCGAACATGTAAAATTGGGTTCTTGATTCAATCATTTTGACACTTGCCTAAATGACCGAAAGAAAACTAGACACTAGATCATAAATTAATGGTGATTTTGGGAGGAAAATCAAATGTCAGCATGTTTTGAAATATTTACAATGCATTTATGGGTGAAAAAAAGTTTCCTGGGCTGGCCCATCTGGACCTCCACCTATAGCCCTGGACAAAAAGGACCATGACCCAGATATGGGCAAGCCCAGTTGGCCTGAGTAAAACACACATGGGCCCCAGGGACCAATGCTGCCTAGGCAGGCATTACAGCACTGAAGCATGATGCAGTGATGTAGTTGGTTGGTTGGTTGTTGGGTTGCTTTACGCCCTAATTAACAGCTAAGGTCATTTCAAGGGCGGTGATGGTGATCAAATCTATGGATGACTGAAGGCAGAAAGCACGCCCCTACACTTTTACCAAGGCAATGGTTATTTTACATCCCACACTACATAGGCACAGTATGAGATGGACAGGCCTTTGATATGCTGTATGTCTACCACAGCAGGGGGGGGGGTTGCAGCTCAATCAGCAGGGCTCTGCTGAGTCTTGAACCCACGATCTTGTGTATGCCAGACAAACGCTCTACCTCTGAGCCACGTCCCATCCCCTGCAGTGATCTAAACAAGCCTAGTCTTGATACTTCAACATGTGTCATATTGCTGTCATAAAAAATTGTCTTCTTTACATGCTACATCTCAAATGGCATCAATATGACACTACAGGGAAGGGATGACAAAGCTACCGAAAATTGGCTATGTCAAATCTTATGGTTAGCAGCCATCTTGTTTCTTTGGACAGCTGTCAAATGAGCTTCCGGAAATGCCCACTAGGAGCCTCATTCGTGCAGGCGCTCTGTCTTATGTCAGCCGGCAACCCCTGCAATCTAGTAACATTGGATAGATCCTCAGTCTAATTATTCTATTATCATAATCTAAGCCTTTAAGCAGGTAGGGGACAGGAAGAGCTTGTTGGTACGTACCACTATTGTGGTACAGTCTTGTGTATTACACCATACCTGTATTCTGGTACTGTGCATGGTACTGGGGCGTACCATTAAATTGGTACATTTTGTGTGATCATTAGACCATGGCCATGAACCCCTGGCTAGGTCTGCAGCCCCCTCAGTACCTTATCTGTAATCAGAGGACAATGGGTAGTAGCTATACCAACACTGAGGGTATGGGTTGGAGAAAGAATACAATTTTTTCTCATGATTTTCTCCAATTGTGACCTTACCATTCCATTAGGAGATAAAACCAAAACGCAGAGTGGTAGATTAGTGCCTATGCTACTACTCTGTATCTTTATATTTGTCAGCAAATCTAACAGAAAATTCGGAAATGGATTTTGCTGGGTTTTATGAGAGGGTTTTATGAGTGTGACAACTTCAATGCATTATATCTGAATAAATACAAATGATTATATTTTGTAAATCCGCTAGTGTATAGATCAAAATGTCCTCTTTCAAATGGTACCATGCATGACATATAATACATCAGCAATATAAGAGAAATCTTATATGCATGCTTAGATACACTTATCCTGGTGGGCAGGCTCTTATACTAGTACGCCCTAGGTGGTGAGTACAAGTACAGTGCATTTAGGGCGTACTAGAAGAGTGGTTCCGTCCTCAACCTGTTAAGGACAGCATTATGCATTAATGCATCATGTCCTTGGTCTTCATGATGCATAAATGCAGCCCTGGTGAGTAACTTGCCAGTGCTGTATTCAAGCATCATGCTGACCCTGTAGGGTTGAGACACTCCCAAAAGGTTGGCATGTTGCACCAATGCAGCAGCGTTAAGTTACTCGCCAGGGCTGCATTGGTGCATCATGACAACAAATGTCATCTTTTAGTGTCATCCGTCCTTAAAGAACAAAGAGGTTGTTATCTGAATGTGGCCATGCAGAAATAAAAGATATCTATGTCAAATAGAAAGATTCAAAGGTGACCAATGAAGAAAATAGCATTACTTGTAATTGTTGTAAACAATTTTTTTTTATTAAAATAACAGTATAAAATCACAGATACAAGTAACCAATGTCATCCATTAGTCTAGCAAACATTCACAACTTAACTCTGCCAATGCAGTTAGTTTCCCTTCGAAGAATGTTTCTTCGAATGATAAGGCTCCTGTGGAAAACAGTTATTTGTCAATAGAGCTATGGAATAGATGATTTATCATTTACAGTATATGCTATGTATCATGCCAGTTCATAATAACTTTAAATAGACTTAACCTGCACCCAATGTGTTGTTCTCACACTTACATATCACTCATGCATTGAATAGTATGTATGTCAGTAACAATAGAATAGTGGATAGGACAACAAGTATGATCTAGTAATGTTAATAATGCTAATTTAGAAAGTATAAATGACATCCAAATTAATCAGTCAATATGAGTAACAATGTAAAAGGCTAGCATCTAATTGTACCAGTTACACCCAAAATTATTGAATCATTGGTACCTATTATTTGATCACCAATGAAGATTTGGATAACATAGATGTGACATTTACCTCAAACAGAGTATAACCCATGCTAGAACAATTCTATAAAACCGTCCAAACCCATGAAAAGACAATGTGATAATCTGGAATTAGGAATTGTGTAAAGTCTATTTCTATGTTGACAAATATGCATTTCCTGTAATTTTTCTAATATTAATAATCTAGTGTTAATAATATCTTTGTTATAATGTCTATACCATAGTCATTCATAAAGTCACACATACAGGGCAGTTCTATATGGAGCAGACAATCAATACAATTCAACACTTCTCATTTTATCACATACAGCTACTCGATAACAGAGGCGATATATTTATAAATATAACAAATATAACAAATATAGTAAAGCCATCAGCTGTCACACAATCATAGTTTCCGGAAGAACGTAAAAGAAAGGGGATTATTTTAAGACTTATACGATTGTGACATTACTCATTAATTTGCTTTTAACATGCTGTTTTAACATAATTTAAGATAAATTATAAGCACAGATTTTGCAAGATATTGTACTTGAAGTGGGTCAATGATAGCTGCTGCAACGAAAGATGAGTCGGTATCTTTTTGAGCGCTACATTGATATTTCAATTCATTCACACTATTTGTGTACATATATATACAGGGCCACCCCTCACTAGCGCCTGCTACTGTATTGTAGCATAATAATGATAACCCCTATAAGTTATTCCTAAAGTCTCAAATACATGGGAAATCCCCTGTAAAAACAGTGAACCCTGTTGCTATATCCTATGAATAAATACAATAGTAAGTTACAAGTTTGAGCGCAATATTGGTGGACATAGGTGTACATAAGCACAAACGTCCGGCCGATAGATATAGCTTCGTCTTGTGATTTCATCTCTTGGCACACACGGCTAAATTGGTCTGAGTAGACCTTTCCACACTATAACAGTGTTCTTCTCCCTATTAGAATGAAGATAATGAATAGTCATAGATTTCAGTTGGCAAGGAGATCTTCCTGTTGAACATTTTCACTAACATCAGAATTTTATTAATGTTACTAGAAATGCTACCATAATGTCAATGATAGCGTCCGAAAGGCATTTAAGTCAGAATTTTAGCCAAAATATTTACTATCCCTCTCAGAATAGCTATTAGACATTTCAAAATTAGTTGATTTACCAACTATCAAATCAAGATTTACCAGAACATGTATAGCATAATGCTCTATTGACATGACATACATTATGTCTTATGTCTAGGAAGTAATAACATCTTTCCACTTATCAGTTCCTTGGATGGAGTATTCAAGGGCACAAACACTGACAGACATTCCATGAAAGCTCATAATTAAGACCATATCACTCATGCGTAATCCAGGACTTGCTTGCTGGAGCGCGGACTATTCCGCACAGCCATGGACTGGGAAAGGCTCTTCATGCTTTCTGCAAGTCGTGAGAACTCGTCCCATTTCTGGCTCTGTAGCGTCATCTCTAAGTCTTTGTAGCGGTCGATGTCCTTGAGTTCCTCCTCGTCCCGCCTCAGGTGAGTACGGAGACCGTTAATCTCCTGCTCCTTCTCACCAATCTATACATTAATCAAGATAGGCAAGTAAAAATTAATTTTTATTCTTTATTTTTGTTTTGTCTATGGATTTTGTAGATGAAAAAGTGGAGCGAGCGACAATTCTTTTTTTTTACCCAGCCTCCGGCGAAATAGATCATGCACAATTTCAAGTACTCTAGATAAGTTATAACACAAGCTCTTAATCAATCATAATATACATAGATTCCAATCAAGTAGCTGAAGCTCTAATCGTACTGACCTGACGTTGCAGGTTGGCTACATGGTCGACCAGCAGCATTTTGTCGCGGCGCAGCTGAGTATTCTCCGAGTCTGACTGACCATGCATGGCCTCCAGCTCTGCTAGGCGGCTGCGGATCGTTGTGGTGCTCAACTCATTAGCTGTTGTTACTTGACCCTGGTGGGAAAGCTGTAAATAGAGATTATATAAAGGTTCAAGTCCCAGCATTTATGTGCAAAGGTGTAGAGCTGATGTGGATCCTACATTTTTGTTATAAGCTCATTTTTCAGTGGCATTTTTTGAGTGACAAATGAGAATAGCACAAGAATTTGTGAATTATTTTGACAAATCTCCTATCCCAGATGAGCCTCAGGTAAGAAAATGCAAGACACCTTTGCAATCAAGTTTTATACATGATTATCTCTTCTTTATTTATAAATTGACCTAAATTAGATGACATCACATTTTTTAATTTTTCCAAAAGGCATATGCAGGAAGTTGGCCTCCTTTAAAGTCACATGACCAGGTGCCTACTGATTCTATGTACTGTAAAAACCTTGTGTATAAGCTGCGGCTAGTACGCAAATCAGATCGGCAGTGCGGCTTATAGGATTGGCTTTAACTGGTGGTGCAGCTTATACGCTAGTTAGGCTTATAATTATGCAAGGTTTTACGGTAGAATAAATGAAATAATTTTTTGACACATGATTTCACTAAACGTCCTTTGACACCTACCTGCTCTATGAGATCTTGACAGCGCTGCTGCTCATGTTTCAGCAGTTCGCGAGATTGGGCTAACTCCAACTGAAGTTGTTTTTCACGGTCCTTCAACACGACCATCTCAGAGATGCTGGTTGCACGGCGACTATCTTGACCTTCTCGCAAGCCTCGCTCCTGTAAACACAACAATTTTTTGAGTCTTGATTGATTGATTCATGTAAAGATCAATTCACATGATTACCCTTCAAACAGAACTCAAGAATGACACAAGTTAGAAACGTGTGTATTTCCCGGGAAAAGCACAAGCTGTATACACAAGATAGATGCAGGTGATTCTCCAGAATAGTGAACCTTCCTAGTGACATGTTCAATGGTGATGCGTAGTTCCCGGGTTTTACTCATTCAAATAACCAGAAATTCCATAAGTAGAATGAAGATCTGTATTTCTCGCGTTTAACTACAAGAAATGACAGGAAATATGACACAAGAAAATTTCCAATAAACGTTCCAGAAACATTCTAAAATTCTCGAGTTTTGACACAAGAATGGCATGAGTTCCGCTTGAGATTTTGTTCGCTGGGTAAGATACTAAGACACATAACTGACAACATAGCACCAAATCAACAGCTATATCTATATTGATAGTGATAAAGGGATAGCCTGAAATAGTAGGATAACCCAACTTACCCGATCTGACTGCCTCGTCAGCTCGACAACTTGTTGGTTGAGGAGGGCGTTTTCCTTGACCAGGTGGGAGGAGTCTTCAGACAGTTTATTACGTAGGAATCTGTCCTGCTCTGCTGCCATCTCTGCCTCCTTTACCTTCTGCCGCAGCGTCCGGATCTCATCCTAACCAGCAACAGGAGCAATTGAGTGACAATCAATTTTAAACTTTTTTTTATTCATTAAAAGAAAATTTGAACTGATAGTAATTCATATTCTTTGCAGTATTTCACATCAATGCAAAATTTTCCATTGCAACTGTAACATTAGGTTAAAATAGTAGGTTAAAATTGTCTCTTAATCAATAGGGAATGCCTCATATCAGTCCATGAGTCTACTTCTCTTACTTTGACACATACAAGTCTCTAACTAGTCTTAGAATCATTGTATCACAATGTTGTGGTAATAAGTGCTTTCAGGGTGTATTAGATAACATTTTTACTGCCATTGTGAATGGCACATAAACACTGTGTAAAATATTTTTACAACTTCTTTGAATTCAGGTGTCTGTGCATGACTATATGGAGCTGCCAGCTACACATGATAACTTCTTTATGTCTCTCTTCAATGAATGTATCATTCTTATTCATGGTACATGCATAAAGTTTGGAAAAATAAAAAGCCATCTATTGAGGTCTATAGCACACATATTGATTCATGGGGAAATACATTAAGTTGTTGGTATGTGGTGAACTTGAAAGTCAAACCAAGTGAGGTGTGACCATGTAACTTATGACATACTTGCATTTCCTGATTCTGCAGTAATAGAAATGAGGACAAAGTTCTTTACATTTGGCACTTACGGCAAGATACTAGGTCTAGCACTTTTCATATTTACCGTAAAACCTCGCGTATAAGCCTAACTTGCGTATAAGCCGCACCCCTAACTTTGACAAATTATATAAGCCTCAGAGAGGACCTGAAAATCTTTAATTTGGTACTGTAGTATAGTTATAAAAACTCTCGTATAAGCCGCACCCTATATAGGCATGTTTGGTATCAAAAGAAAGCTAAGTCTGATTCGCGTACAAGCCGCGGCTTCTACGCGAGGTTTTACGGTAGTTACCTACTCCATAGAAAACCTCCCATCATAAGCTTTATCTCACCATGGATATCAAAGGATACTTTTAGGACTAGTTAGTAGTATGATAATTTACTTTTCAAGTGGCAACATTCCACTTACATACTTTCTGTGAGTTTAATGTTAGCACATACACAATCAGTCTGATATGGTCAACTTTTTTTGATAACTTGAATTACAGGCTTTTACTGTTAATATTTTGGGAGGGCAGAGGAAACACAAAAAAAGCTGTCTTACACACACCCCGGAGTACCAAAAATTCCCGGAGGGCAAAGGGGGGAAAAAACACCTCATTTTTGGGTAATCTAATGAAGGTATGTTGAGAAATATCCCCATGTAAATGGCCTCATTCTACCTTTTGCTGGTCAACATGCACTTTTCTTGTTTTGGTAAAATTCTCAAAAATTCTCGGAGGGGAACGGTAACGATTTAAAAAAATTTTTTTTTTGCAAAATGACAAAAAATCGCGGCGGCGGATCCGTAATCGAAGTTATCAAAATAAAACAGCCTGATCTGATAATCAAGAAGCTAGAGCAGAACCTATTTGTAAAACTGCCAGTATGCTGCTACTCACCCTGAGGTCGTCAGACACCTTGTCCTGGATGCTGCTGGCACTACAGAAGTACTTCTCCTCCATCTCCCGTAGCTTGGTCTCCGTGTGAAGCAGCTCCGCTCGCTTCTCCTCCAGAGCCTGCTGGGTCAGCCGCTGCTCGTCTCCCTTAAGGTCCAACTGGTGGTGGTGGGATGAATATTGTTTTTACATGTGAATACTCAGGGATGCGAAATGCTGAAAACGCTTTCTGCTGAATTGTATTATGCTGCGTTGGGAGGAATTGCAACCAATGCTTTTTGATCAATAAATATTACACTTATGGTTATGTGTGCACTCAGAATCAACATGTTATTCACAGGTACATTCAAATTGCATGATTAGATGCTTAAGTCTTTTAAAATTTGTGGAGGATAAGACATTACAATGTACCGAATTGATAAGAGTGTACCCCCCTCCCCTTTATAAATGGTTAATTATTTTTGATCAATGGTTAATTGTTTATTTGTTATCCCATGAATATTTATAAAAGCAGAGATATGGGCACCTAACTGGTCCCAACCCTGCAACACCAGGCAGAGACCCTATGTGTATGGTATATCCTCCGCTTCCCACCCCTGCCTGCTGCCCACTGACCAGGGGATGACACCACCCCTCCCCCTGCCGTATCTCGGGAAGCCCCTATAAAAGGGTTCCAATGAGTTTTCTTGCAACACTTGATTAAATCAATGAAGAAACCTAAATCCAAGGATTGTTTTATGAGTTATATGACAGATTCAGGGTGCACCATTTTGTAAGTGCTGCTGCTCTGGTTACTGCCTAATGACTTGTTTATTATCAGTGATATACAGCTCCTTTGTTAAACAGTAGTATCATTCATACAAAAATGTAGAATTCAAATGGTAGGCCTAATATACAGACTTCAGCGTTCCCACAAAATTAAAAGATTGCAATTCCATGCCATTTCCATGACATTCCATGACAGAAATCTCAATTTCTAAACATTGTTGTGGGGGTTAGGGAGCTTGGCCCCTGAGAAAATTTCTAAAATCTAGAAAGCAAAATGTAATGGTACATTATAGGATATTTTGTGATATTAATCCATTATTTTCATTTTCCATGACATTCCATGACACAAGGCAAATTGGTACAAAATTCCATGACATCCCAGACTACTTTCAAATTCCAGGACTTTCTGGGACATGTGGGAACCCTGTATACTACCGTAAATTTGTGTGTATAACCCGCGGATTATACGCAAGCTAAACCTCTAGTGCGCGTTATACAATATTATCAAAGTCTAGGTGCAGGTAATACGAGGGTTTTGAAAGTATAGAACAGTACTAAATTCGCAATTTTCAGACCCCAGATGCGGGTTATAGGCTTCTCCCAAAGTAGAGGTGCAGGTTATACGGGGGAATTTACGGTACATAACAAGGCTACAGACCTGGTTGCGGATGACCTGGAAGCGAGTTTCAACCTCGCGGGTGGCCTGGTGTGCCTTGGTGATCTCCTCCTGACCTTGGCGGATGAGATGTTCCTTGCGCTTGTTGTCTCGCTCCAAGAGATCCTTCTCCTTCTTCACCTGCACCACTTCGTCCAGCAACAGACGCTTCTCCCTCTGGCGGTTCTCTGTAAATGCATTGGCACATGATTACGCTCGACGGGACAGACTCACACGGACGTCAACAAAATAATCTGTCCAATCTTAAAAGACCACTCTTAAAAATGTTACTATCCTAGTCAATGGACTATCTTAAACAAAACATTTATTTAAGATAACCGGTTCTACCCCTCTCTTCCCTAGATGGAGCCAGTGATGAACTACTGGTTAGATTACACACTCCATTGTAGGAGAGGCTAGTCCACTAATATGTAATGGGGGCCCTACCCCCCAACCCCCCTTTTTTTTCTTTTCTTTTAGATGTTTATGTCTCATCTGGGTGTAGGGTATATACTATGAAGGCAGATCCCAGCTAGCATAGTGTGGGTATGTGACACTAGGTGGCAGATACAAGTCTCAATACAAAACAGTGCATTCTTAAATCAATGTTATTATCTTAAATAAAGTTTTTAAGATTGAACAGTTTTAGAAAGTTTAAGACTAGACAGATTATTTTGTTGGGTGAGTCTGTCCACTTGTGCCATGATTACACTACAAGATGATTTTCTAACCGTATACATTGTATATCTAGGTATTTCATTGCATTGATGTGATTATAGTGTTGAACTGAATGGATTTGATGTTTTAAAATGATTGGCCATTTGTTGTCCTAACTCTATCAAAAGTTGAACTTAGGAGGCCTCCTAGGAGCACACCAAAGCTAGCTATTCAAACCAAACAATATATTACACACCATTTAATGAAGTATGTCTACAAACCTTCTTCTGTTTTCATCTTTGCTACAATTCGTTCTTTGTCTTGATGTACTAATTCCACAGTCCCTTCTTTTCGTCGCATTTCAAGTTGTAAATTATCATTTTCTGACTGCATCATCTGAAAAAGTTAACGGATAATTGGATTCTCAATCACATTGATGTCAGGTTGTTGGAGAAACAACTTGATATTTATTAGGAACAAATATATTATGTATAGAACAACTTTGGATTTAACTGATTTTCTCGCAACAATGCTCAGATATGTTTAAAAAGTTCACACTTCAGAGTAAAGATATTCCCACAATAGGAGAAACACACATTCTTGATCTCTCCCAAGCCATTTAACTTTAATACTGAGAGATTTCCATTTAAAGTAATGAAAAAAATCAGTTTTTCAGGAAACTTCTGCACCAAACACACCATTTAGGCCTAGTTTTGGTAACTAAATGATATGGATATAGTTTTGAGACACCATGGTTCATACTTGAAATGTTGGACACACAAAGTGATTGGAAATAGTGGAGTATTGTGTTTCTGATGGTACATGTATATACGAGACACAGTTTCAGAGGTGTGACGCGAACAAAGTAATGCTTTTTGATAAAACTGGCCATTTTGATACATATTTTTATGACATCTGATTCATGAGGCCTTATTTCCTTTGATGACAGTTGATCACTGATATGATTTTCAGCAGTTGATTTGTGGGAGAGGAAAAATTGTACGATAATTAAAGCACAAAGCAGGTAACGGTAAAGATTCCTTTGTGTAAAAAAGGACAACACACAATACGGGTGACAAAACACGATATTCATATATAGATATATATGTGCTTCATAGGCTGTACTTACTGTTAAATAAATTGATATAGAAAGTCCAGAGATTGTGCAGCATATACAATGTGGTGTCATAAAAAGTGAAATTTTAATCAGGACAATAAAATTCATATGATTAGATAAAAACTTTACCTCTAGAAATTTATTCAAAACATGCACATTATTCATGAATTGTAGTAATATTTCATGACAATGCATTTGGTTTGTTAGTATATATATACATAAACAGAGTAAGACTGTTAAAGCTAAATAGATCTAAAAATATTTAATGCAGTCAATATCTAGTTTTCAACGTTTCACACGCAAAAAACAAATGATATCAAGAATTGACCTCCCAATAAAGAACACAAAAGAATACCTCAAAAAATAGTAATTTACAATTCTCATCTGTTCTGCTGTATTGCCATGGAGTTTAGATGCGTATCCTTTGTACATATACTTTGTGTATTTGCCACATCCGCACAGTATTTTCAATTAATAGCCTCCTTAAAAGGATATGCATATCTGTAGGCCTACACAGTCAAGCCAATGCAGCTTATTGATTTATCAGCCTATCTGCCGGGAGCAATTAGCTATTAATATTAAATAGGACCATACTCCTCCAGCCAAGAAAGTTGAAATAGCAATATTGGCTAACTGTGGAATCTATAGCTGATATATCTATTTTTAAGATGTGAATATGTGAACAGGCATGATATGGTGGACATTTATAGCTGCAATATCTAATAGACGTATATGTCAAGGTATGTAGTAAAGCCAATACAACTTCCCTAAATTCCCGCGTACAACCCGCATCTTGCGTATAACCCCCACCCCCAGTTTGTGAGAACCCTATAACCTACACTGGGGGTCTGAAAATTGCCGTTTCAGTACTGTTTTATACTACCCAAAACCCTCGTATTACCCGCACCTAGACTTTGAGAATATTGTAGCTAGAGTTTTGGTTCACATAATCCACAGGTTATACACGGTAATTTACGATAGTATGGTCCTGTGCTAGTTTCTACTGCCCACTATTACAGTAGATAGGTAGGTAGCGACAGAGGCATTTCCCTGTACTGGACCTGTAGTTAGATAATCAATGCCAGGCTTAACCATGTGTGTCAATCTGATTTAGACAGGTCCAAGCAGGACCTCCTGTAGTGAAAGGCAATTTGGGGAATTCATTGTATGAACTAGGAGCTGCTATTGACTCATTTACAATGCAGGGTGCAAACCACCTCTTAACAGGATTATGGGGAAATGATATAGATAAATAAAATCTATGGCAGAATGTTTACTTGGTGGCATATTAAATATAGAAAGCCTATGATACTCTTTATTTGATGCCACATGTAGATTAATGTACTTCCTATGGTGCCCATAGAACCAGTGGGCACACAATTCAGTTCAACATTGAATCAACGTTAAATTAACATTGAAACAACACATTGTCAACAATTTGTCAATTTTAATTCACTGTTCTGTGCCCACTGGGTAGTGATCACAGCTCTTGATCGTATTCCTTTACCCTATAAGGACACATGTCGCTAAAAGATGACATTTGTCGTCATGATGCACCAACGCAACCCCGTCGAGTAACTTGCCGGTGCTGCATTGGTGCATCATGCCAACCCTTCTGGGGTGTCTCGAGATCTTAGGGTCAGCATGATGCTTGAATGCAGCCCTTGTGAGTAACTGCATTCATGACGACCAAGGGCATGATGCATTAAGGCACGATGCCATCCTTGAAGGGTTAACAGCCCTTACTACATGTATATATGGAGACTGGGAAGTACTGTGTAAGTACTGTTACTGGTGTGTGTAGGATTAGTCAGGGAGTGTACCTCATATATGCCATGTCATGCTGTAGAGTTTGCACAGCCCCTGGGGCACTCTCAGAGGGTCCTGTGATCTGTGTACCTCCACACTTCTGTATTTGGTCTGGTAAATAGCATGTGCTCTAGACCAATATCACATCCCCTCCAGCGCTCGACAAATCGTTCAGCATATATGTGGGTCCACTGGGCACAGACACAAAAATATGTTTTGTCCAGTTGATGAAATCAGTGCCTGACTGGGGAATACAAAGTTGGGAGATATTTTCTCTATGATTAGGATGATATAATATAGGAACTTCTATTGACCTCTATATTTAGAATCCTGATACTGCAAGCTTCCCAACAGTGTATAACACTTATTTATTTGCCTGGTGGATTTGCTCATGGAAATATGGTCCAAAATTTGATCAGTTTCAATGTGTCCACTGGGCACAACTGTCAAATAGTTCTGTATTCAGTGCAATCGCTGTGTCACGGGCGTTGGACACAGCAATTTGTCGAGCCTTGCCCTCTGTCATCACTTTCCTCCTTCAACCCCTTCTCACCTAGCTCAGTCTCACGACTTTGTAACAATTGGATCGTCTTTGACCGGGTGACATCTTTGACCGGGTGACGTCTTTGACCAGGTGACATCTTTGACCGGAAGGCTAGAAAAGGTCTTTTTTTATTTTTTCCCATATCTCTACTACCGTATTCGACGTAATTAGCGCCCTGGGCGCTTATAAAATTATTTTCATGGCGTTTTGAGTACTTAAGAGTTTAATTGTCACCAAAATCGTTGAAGTTGAGCCTTTGTTCTAGTCTAAAAAATGCCCCAAAAGGGGGGGGGGCGCTTATTAGGGGGAGGGCGCTTATTACGTCGAATACGGTATTTGTAAAAATATGTGGATGGTTATTGCATAACACTTTGGACAGTGTAGCTCTTCAAATTCCACATAACATAGAAAGTGAAGTCTTTGACCGGGCAGAGGAAAAAATATAACATTATGCTATACTGCATGTAAAAGGGGCTACATATAAATATAAAAAACATTAAATCAATTTCACTTCATATAGTGTGAAAATATCCTTCGACTTTTTCCACCCATTTCTTACTATATAGGTCTAATTCATGCTATAATAACGTTTCCCGGTCAAAGACGTCACCCGGTCAAAGACGTCACCCGGTCAAAGACATCACCCGGTCAAAGACGATCCAATTGTTACAAAGTCGTGAGACTGAGCCACCTACATATTGCATAACTAGATCCAAGTGTCTGACTACAACATATTATATTATCAACTGATGCAAAACAGATGATAGAAAATCACAAATATAAGAATGCATAAAAGATGCAAAGGCACTCTAAATGATCTTCTTAGGATTTATATGTGCCATGATAAGTTGGAAACTTGATTTCTTGCTACAAGATATTGTAAATGTTAGTAAATTTGTAACTGTTAGTAAATGTAAACATGCATGTAGAAAAGACCTGCTTTTAATGAACCTATTTTTCAAATAGTTTATGAAACTTACCCTGAGTTTGTGTAGCATGCGTTCGGCCTCTGTCGTCATATGGGGATGCATCTCTGTGGCTTTACGCGCCTGCTCCCGAGTGAGGGTCGTTAAGGATGGATAGTTCAAGACCTATATGAGCATCATTAACAGATAACATGCCATAAGGGTTTCTAAGGTTATAAAGTGATGAGTACCTGCGCCTCATATACACCCTCTCTCATTAAATGTTTAAGATTTTGTATTGGCTATGTTGAAATATCCGTCCTAAACTTGGCATATGAGTATACCGTAACGTTCCACGTATAACACACATCTTGCGTATATAAACCTGCACCTACACTTTGAGAAAAGTGTATAACCCGCACCTGGGTCTGATTTTGCCTGCCTAAGTAGTATACTCCCAAAAACCCTCATATAATCCCCCACCTAGGTATAACTCTAAATCCTGCACTAGGGCTCAGGTTATAAACCTGGGGTGGGTACTTGCTCTTTGATGGTAGGTTCTGAAACATAAACTACAACCCCACCCATTCCATGATGTGACAGCTCTCTTATTCTCCCTTGATCAATTAACAGCCCCCCATTTTTCTTAGACATCATCTGACAACTTCTTGCTAGGCCAGGATTTTATAAACAACTTGGAAAGCTAATTACAGTTTTCTGGGCCTGAAATATGAGTTCCGTATTCGACGTAATAAGCGCCCTGGGCGCTTAGAATATTATTTTGAGTGGAAAAATTGCCCTCAAATATTCATTTTAATAAGCGCCCCCTACTGACCCTTCTCAGTGACTTCAACAAGGTTTAAATGACCACAATGCCTTCACATTAGGCTTCACATTAATCCTGTATAGGTATGAAGTGCTCTATGCCACATAAATGTTCGAAAAACAGTAACAAAATTGCAGGAATATTAAGAAAAAATGTAAAAATTCGGAGGAAAATCTGGAAAAAAAGGGGGTGGCGCTTATTAGGGGGAGGGCGCTTATTAGGTCGAATACGGTATACTTGACTGTGACATCAGCCATGTCAGCATATATCTTTCAACAGCCCCCTGTTTTAGAGCATTTTGGTCAGTGACAGCCCCCCTTTTTCTTATCTTACGGGGATCACAGCCACAGCTCTCTGGGCCCATTTTGCAGTGTGTACCCAAACCGGGGTTGAGTACCACCCTTCTCCACTGGAATTTACTACACTTCATTTATTATTTTAGTACATGTATATATATTATTTCCTGCAGCTTGTAAAGGATATAGAAAGTTGGACTCGAGCTCCAGGAAGTAGACTTGTTGTTGGAGATTCTTGATGTATTCAGACTCAATGCGTTCCAGTTCCACAGAGTTCTGCTTCGACTTCCTGTAAACCAACAAATAAGTATAACCATCACTATGTACAATAATTTTGATAAAACTTGTAAACATCATAAACATGTAATTTGAATTAGGTTTACACATGATGTATGATATAAATTTGGGGCATATTTGAAGCTCTTTAGCCTTTTAAGGACGGTATCATGCTTTGGGATCGAGACACTCGCGTAGGGTCAGCATGATGCACCAATGCAGCACCAGCGAGTCACTCGTTTAGCAACATCCGTCCTTAAAGGTTTAAAGTGCTTTTTTTTTTCTTTCTTTCATATTTGATCCTCATCAATACGGATGGTCTTTCTGAGCAAAGAGGCAGTCGCACCATTTCACCCAGCATATATTTCCTACATTTGTCGATAGACTAAGCTGTTTTAGCCGTTGTTTTTATTCACATAATTCATAATGCTTTCAGTATACTTCATCATATCAAATGGTCAATACCTGATTCAAAAGCTTGATTGAATAGATAACTTACCCACTTGCATTGCCATTGAAACTGGCAGCAAGGTTGGAGTTACTCTTTCGCAGATTGCTAGCACTGCCGCTACGCCGGAGAGAACCGGACATCCCGGCGTCCGTCATGCTACCTGGTAAGACCATAGAACCACCTCATCAGAAAAATTTGTTACGGGTGTCAATGAGAAATTATCAATGTGAGCAATGTTTATCAGCCTCAGATTAATGCACTGTAATTTTCAGGTATACATTGTTAAGCATTGTTAACCACTAGTGATCAACATTATAGGTATGAAATGCTTGGATATGTATACTTTCAAAAATGTTTACAAAAGTATGGTACTTCAAAGTGATATGACTACGATTAAGCATCATTATATTTGGAGAAATCAATTAAAGAAAGGTGTGAACTGGTTAATATGCTATACTAACATATTGTATTCGCCTTTTTAGTGCATGGTGTGCTTAATACACAGTTATAAGCTACTATTAATGACAAAGTAAATTGCATAATTGACTACTAATATTGTTGGTCATTTGTAGGTTATAATGTGTCGAAATAACGCAAAGATGTATTCATCGAACAAAATTCACACCTAGGTAGTACGCACAATATAGCAGGTGTGGCAATTAAGGCGATTACAGAATGGTAAAACATTTCAACGAATCAATGACTTCTCAATGATAGGTATTGCAGGTATGGTTCAATAAGTGTAAAGGTCCTTGTAAATATGAGCTGATAATGCACGTTGGACGAAAGCAGGGTTTGCAGAGACCATTAGTGGTATACAAATAGAAGGTGTGCCGTGACAGCAATGAGCAGAGAATAGGCTAGCAGAGGAGTACTTTTCTATTTGTGGGGATTTAAAAGGTGCTCCCCCCCCCCCCCCACCACGTCGCTCACCCCAGAGTAATCAGAGCTGCTTTATTCTGCTTATACTTATAAAGGCTAGAAGGAAGATAACAAAAGGGGGATGTTCATTATAGTATTTATACAGAGAGAATGGTCGGATATGCAGTGAGAACTATTGCCTCAAATCTGGTACATACAAAATATTTGAATATTTTATTGGCCCCCAGTTGTTAGATGCATAGACATCCATTGACTGACTGATCAGGATGATGTCTATGTTTAGATGACACTGTGGTCAATCTGATCACGCACTGAGCAATCTAATCTAGTTTATTTTGATTTAGGCATCGACTTGTTTAGTCTTAAAGTTTATAATATAGCTATAGGTTTGAATCAAATTACGTATTAATAACCTAGCTCATCTATAGTGTGCCCCTCGTCATATTAGACCCACATCAGGTGCTAGGAATAATTGTAAGATAGAGCTAGCATAAAGAGCTTTAAAGTTAAGCATCCTACTATCTATTAAAGCTGAGAGTGGGATAGATCTCTCAATTAGCATATGCAACTTTAATAGAACTTGAACTTTAATACAAAGCAATGATTAAACTTTAATTAAAGCCTAAAATTAGCTAAATTTAGATCTAAAAATGGTGTGCAATTTCATTGAATCATTCATTGACCTCAAACGCAATATTTAATAGAAGCCAATGAAACTAGATCTATATTATTGCACAGCTGTTTTTGTTTATTTTTTAATAGAGGAGAGGAGAGTGTCTTAACCCTTAGGTAGTCCTACCTCTACTCGTCGTGTAGAGACCCAGGGAGCCGGGTGCAGTAGGTGAACGGAGGCTCCTCCTAAACAACTCATCTGGAGACATGCTCCCGGACACGGCAGGCCGGGAGGGGGAGGAGAACTCCCGGCGGGACCGTCCCCCGTGCATCACCGGCGAGGATTCAGCCAAAAGGCGGCTTCTTTGGAAGGTGCGAGAGGGCACTGCGGGTGGGCAAGGTGTAGTGGAATGGTCACTTGTTACGATAGATGTGTGACAGTTTGGTGCCAAAACAGGCAAACGTGCCCAGACAAGGTCGCCGAGGGGGCGGGCCTTTTTGAGTGAGCGAAAAAAGGACAACAACACAGGAACGTGGAACTGGGCGGTGGACTGAACGGTACGTCTACCAACTTGTCAGGGCCTCTGTGGGAAAACTGGTGAACTCTGAACAAATAAAAGTCTGTGATCGATAACGTAATGTTATTTACCTTCCATAGAACTATTTAGTCCCCTGGAGGTTGTTAATCTGCCGAAAGTTGAAGAAGTCCGCGACATGCTGACCGTATATTGATGAGAATTGGGTCAGCAAGGCGTCTCACGTCGCTATAGCAACGTCCAACTTGGGCGCGACCTCTTGTGGCGAGGACGGGAACGTCGCTTTCACGGCGCTTTAGTTCTCACGTTTCACACCAGGCGTCAGACCTGTGCGCTTTCGCGCTTTCACCGCAATATTGGTCTCTCCAGAGACGCTGGTTAGGTGGTATAACTTAGTTGCTATCATAAAAGAAAGCTTTGTGGACTTTAATATGTAAAGGAAGATAAAATTTCGACCCCTTGACAAAAGATTGGCGGGGGGGGGGGGGATTCGGACCCCATCGACTGGGGGGGGGGGGGAGGGGGGGATTTGGTGGAAATTTTTTTGGACCCCTCTTGGCCGGGGGGGATAAAAATTTAACCGGTTTTGAGCCACAAAGCCCGCGTGTTACTATGCTTCAAAGGGCCCACACGCGAGCCGTTTTTCCCCCCTAAGGCTCCGCGCGAAAACCCACCACCTCCTCCCCCCTCCTGTTGTTAAAAAGTGATCACTCCCTAATATGTACTACTATATTGCGGGTCCTGTTGGGCGTTGCGTTGCAAACCATGTCCAAACCCTTCGGGCTGACAACAGGTGGAAGCACCTGTCTTGGCTCTGGGGTACAGACAGGAGTCACTATTTGTGTGGACGGTAACCACGTTTCTAGGGTTACGTTTTGACGTAACCACGCACGGACGCCATTCTGTCCCGGGTACACTTTTGTACTCTTCAGTACGGGGGGCGCCGGTCAAGCTCTAATTTCTTAAAATATATGACAAGTGGGGGCTTCATTTTAATACAGGTGAATGTTATGGGACCCCTGGCCATGGTGTGCGAGCTATTAAGCGATTAAAGCAAAATCATGGTCATAATCGATCATTTAAGTATCGCAGGGTGCCAGTGTAAACCCTTCATAACGCAGAGCAGAGAGCACAGGCGACAACACTGTACCCGGCGCAATATGGCGGCCGTGCCTGGTAACGTCAAAGCGTAACCTTAGATACATGGTTTTCGGCCCAAGCTTCTGACCTGTGTGTGGTCATACTTTGACAGATGACTGATAACATCACCATGCTATATCCCAATGCTAAAGGTAACCTGGCTGTCTATCTAGAAAGCACAGAGAGGCAGGAAAGACTGTTTTTAATACTTTCAAATGGACAATGCCATGTCTTTTATTTGCATATATAGTTATTGTGTTATGTTTGATAGCATTCCACAGTCAGTACAGAACAGTGTTTCCTTGATATCTTTATACTCTGTATAGAACAACACACAACTAACAACAGTAGTGACTACCGGTGGCGTACATCCCACCATACAGCGGGGCCTGCGCCCAAAAACATGAGTTCGGCTTCGTTGAATATCTGGAGTTTTCTAATCACATGCAGCTAATATTGGCCTGTCCACATGTACAAGGGAGTCAAAGTTCAGAATCAGCTGCTTTCAATTTTTAAGGCATTTTAAACAATAGTTATAACAATATAGATTCTGTACCTGATTATATGAAATAGGTTATGTCACATGTGGATTAGGTTTCATTTCATTTCAATATCCCAGTGTGTAATAAATACAAGGACAGTTTGAAGCAGGTCTTATAACAGGGTTCCCACAAAAATTTCACATTGAAAATTTATCATTTTCCCTGCCAATATTTACAGTGCTGTTTCGATATAGCGCCAGGTGGTCTTCAATTTGACAGGGAATATTTCAAAGTCTCAAAAGTAAATGGTTCATTCTAAAGATTTTGTTATTACATGATTTCTATGCTCCCTAGCTTTCCCTGACTAGCATCAAAATTTCACAAGATTCCCAGACTTTCCCTGACTACTTGGGAACCCTGTATAACAAACATAAGCTCTGAGAGACCTGCAGGCTCTAATATGTGACATAACTGATTGTCTCCAGTTCCAGATTCTTACAAGCCGTGAAGCTTGCACCCTGGGCACCGTGTGGCGCTAGTCTCCAGAGCAAACTGCAGCCAATCCCTATGTGCTGCTTCGCGCTACTATGGGGAGCGACAGTCTGCCCCATGCAATTGTGATGTTGGTACTCATTGGGCATGCTGGGACGTACGGGCGCTGCGATTGGTCAGCGGCCCCCACGTGTACTAAATCGTACGTGTGGGGATGGACTGTGGGGCAGACTGTGGCTCCAGGAACATACAAAGAAGTGTATGATTTGCCGCAGTTTTCTCTGGAGACTACGTGTGGCACTATAATTAACAACTAACATTAACACTTCCCTCACAATGGGCAACATATAACCCGTACAATTCTCGCTTTGGCTGGTCTCAACTTAATAACAAAAAACTGTCCAGCAAAGACATCAGTAACAATTACTTTGGTATACATCCATGTAAAACTGTAGCTACTTGGTACGTTGATTTGGCAGTTTAAGTTTTGGCATTGATTCGGTCCTCTACAAAACATGCACTTTCCGTCTATGAAAAATAAGCAATATCGGCATATTACAAATTCTCGTTGTGTTTGTGGCAGTTCCCTGCCTACTGCAATCACAGTGATGGGCCCTCACCTCTACAACACTCAGTACACTTCAAAGGGTCTCTTTTGCATCGTTATTATATGGAACTAAGCGGATTATACCATGCAACCTTTCTGAAAAGCTTAAGATTTTGGGATAACTTAAATAGTTCATTTCATTGTCAAAATGGATGAAATGTAAATACTTCTGAAGAAATTAACTAGAATTTTAAGATACTGATATCCATATTTTTCAGCATTAGCATTCAATCCCATTATGTCTGTACCCAGTACAATGGTTCCTGGTGAATCTATGTGACCTCCTTATCAGCCTTGTGGAGACACAGAAGTATCAGAGAATACTGGTTATATCACCCTGTTATACTGTCCCACTCTAACAGCTATGACTAGGCATTGTAAGTACAACATGATGTATCCACTAGCCTGAAAGGGAGGTTAAAATCCTGCCATTTTATAGACAGTGCAGTTACTATCTGATCAGCTGATTTCAAGTCAGTTACTTTTCATCTAGTTTCTACATCATCCATTTACTACTACCTGACCTAATTAGTGTTTATTTGACCTAGTTAGTATCCACTACTTGACCTAGTTAGTGTCTACCCTGATACTACTACTTACTAAGTCCCTGAGCAGACTAGCTGGTTGCCATGGTAACCAGGTGAAGTCAACACTGAGCTTATTATTTGTCCTTAAATCATCCAACATGATATAAAGCCAAAGTACATTCTCATTGGTCCAGTATTTAAATGATGCCTGTGTTATTTTAACATCCATACAAGCATCATCACAAGATGATGGGTAGAAATATGTTACTTCAGTAACCTTTTAAAGTGGCACAAGTGGACATCACTCAGTGGAGGCAGGAATAACTGTGTTACTAAATAACTGTTACCATGGCAACATTTGTATACACCACCCTCTGCCTGCTCTGAGAACATCAAGTGCAGTAGCCTAAAGCAGGTATTCTAAACACAGCGAGGGTACAACAACGTTAGTGATCGGTTAGGTCTAACATGCAGGATAATGCCAACCCAATCGGACTGTGCACGGGCGGATCCAGTATACGTAAAAGGACGGGGCGCCCACCCTTTCATTCTGTATGCTGAATTCTGGCCTGAAATGGATGAGTAAACACTAGCTCTATGGGCAAAGGATGGGGTATGCACCCAGGGCTACCCCATTTAATCTGGCATTGCAGTGTTTGTCTGATAAAGGCCCCCAGTTACAGAAGGAGAAAAATGCAAAACGATCAGCAATCTCGTGAGATTAATCTTTGCAGGCGGCTAGCGACTAGGAGGTGCTGTATCAGTGTGCTGAATAACTACAGTACCATACCGTCATGTATAAGTGCACCGGTGCTGATTGTTTCGGAGGCGCTTATTCAAGATCTGTTTTTGGTGCTTCAGAGATATTTGAACACTCCCCATCCGGTGCTAATTCATAACCGGGCGCTAAAAAGTGACGGTACGGTATGTTATTTTTAAATCCCTACAGCACACTATTATTAATCAGCTTCTTGGTGCACTTACCATGAACACTTGTGTTATAAACTGTTGAAGGTTGAAGTAAAGTTTTAAAAATAGAACACTAGTGGATATTCATCAATCAATTGAAAGTGATTATATACTGTTGTACCTTCTTTAGTGCGCAAACAAAAAATTAAACACGTGTAATGCTAAAAATTTAGGGGAAGGGGGGAGGGTAAAGCTCTCAAGAGCGTGTATTTATATTGTAATGTGAGTGCGGACGGTAACCTAACAAGTGTTATCTTTTGCAGATGACTCTAAGCCTTGTCATTTGTACTTAGAAGTAGACTAACTCTTTAACATGAGAACTACAATTATTGCATGTCACCCAGACCAGCAAACAGAGGACTTTATCTGAGATTCATAACTGCATAAATATATATGAATAGGGTAAAGCTAGTCTCTTTATAAAACAAAATACCTCCAATCTTGTGACTCTTTCTCTTCTATATACATTTGTATACATAAATTATATCATATATATATATTTATCATATGTGTATATATATTTAGTCCCTGTGAACAAAATATACAGGCATCATTACTTCTTTCTTCTAACTAAGAACTACACATTTTCCTTCTTTACCAAGGGCCACCATTAGTGAGGCCCTGAGTACAACTCTGGGTTAATACAATAGTACAATGTCACACAATGTCGTGTCTAACTAAGGCGCTATGTGATTACAATCAGGCGTCAACTCGCGGAGGTGTACTGATCATATCTGTCGTTAAAACCTTTGTATAACTGGATGAATTTGTTTATCAAAAGCTTGTACAGTTGTCAATATGTGTGAAGCTAGAGTTTCATGTATACATGACTGTGTCATTTGTCAGATTAAAATGCTTGCAAATAAACATACAATACATGTGGGGTAACAAGGTATGGCCTATATGTAGGGAGGGCTTGGAAACACAACATTTTCTCTTTCATTTTCTCAAACATGTCCAACTGATAGCCTCTTCAACAGTCTGATTAGCTATTAACTATTATGATTTGTAAAGAGATACCACTATACTGTGATTCCCTGCTCTCAAAGAGGTCAAGACTGACCTTGTCAATGAAACTCTGAAGGTTATGTCTGTGTCAACCTTTGCACATCTTAAGTTAATAGCACTTCTACAAGTGGATTTTTACAGGTGACATGGGCTTTTAAAATGAACACGCTTGACTAAATGGCCATTTATTGCAGCGCTCCTCGTGACTATACATTATTAGCGTATACGGGTTATGCGGTTACTGTCAATGTCATTTCATGGCCGGGTTCCGATAGGACAACACAGTTACCAATACTGAAGACCTTTTGCATTGCGGGATGTACAATTTTCGAGATAGTGCAGCACACCGTGTTAGCAGACCAATGTTTTGGTTTACCAGTCGCCCTTTTCTAGTGCCCTGAGGCCTTTTGCTACACTGGGATGATTTTTGGTAATTTTTCAATACCTTGAACCAAACAGTTATCTATCAAGATAGGAAACTGCACATGACTAGATTTGCCTTTTTACCAGCAGTAGAGATTTGTTTCTATTTCCTGTATAGAATAGCTCAGTTATTCTCCACATGGGTGTGAAGAAATTACCACCAATTTTTGGGAAATAAATAAAGCAGGTCTCTTCGAACCATCAAAAATGTCATTTTTCAAGCAGTTTTTGGGGTATAATATCAGGGATGAATCCTCTCAGATCCCTCCATGTGACCTCATGAAGAACTATGTTTCATCAACCACTTTACATATCTATCTATATTTTTCATCCTGCACTGACCAAATCTCAACCCTTGATTCCAACAGACAGGTAAGTCAGTGCACACATCCTACAATGTAGAGTCATGGAAATGACATCACTTAAAATAGAGAGTGCAGAGTCGGTGTGAAACAACGCGGATACTTTCCCAGTGCTACATACTACAACGCTTACTGTCGGCACCTTCAGCAAGATTATGCATTACTTCACTTATTGTTCATGTCTGCTGTAAAGAATACATATCGCTGTTTGCGGCGCTGGTGTCTCCCATGTTGTAGACACATCAGGGTGTGTGTCACATTGGTAATTATCCTGGTCATGTATTCACATACCTACAGTCGGTATTTGCCTGTAGTACGAGAGGTCTCTGTACAGTCAGCACTCGCGACGTCTGCGTAGTACCTAAAATATACCATGTAACCAGCTGCTTACAGTACGCTATATGTATCAAGTATCACTGTGCCAGTTGTTGATACCGTGCTTGCGGGCTGGCTACGTTTGATTGTCTCGTGGTAACAGCTGTTTTGGCAGGTAGTTGTGAGGTGGCTGGGCCGGCCGGTACTGGCAGCCCAGCTTCTTGTCCATCAACAGGCACTTTGTTGTCTTTCAGGAACATCTGCACTGTGGAGTTACTTGAAATGGCTTCCTGGGGCATCACTGATAATTGCATCTTCTTGGGCGGCGGGCGATAGAGAGCCCAGGCCAGCATGAAGAAGAGAAAAGCGACCCCTTTGCCAGATACAACCATGGCAAGGAGATATCGTCCCATTGTGTCATTGTCGTAAAACAGGCATGAGCCCCGGTCGAGGCATGAATGCTGCCACAGACGACATGTTCTGTCTATCATAGCCCCGAAGAATATTGGCGCTGGAACAGTACCTGAAGCAAAACAATGGACAAAGTTGAATGAAAGCTATTCATAGCATCTAAATGCATGTAAATCATGACATCTTCCGTAATTTCCATTCTGCGGATAAGTCGCATTCCACGTATAACCATACCAAGATTCTTTTCAAATCTCAAAATTGAGCTATGCATTCTGTAAATTTTACTGAAAATATTTTTTCGACTGACTTTTCCCGGGTGGGAGCCGTGCTAACCTAACAAAGGAAATTTAAACATGAAAGACATGTTCCTCATTACTCACCTACAGATCTGACGAGTAACCACTGTATGCCGAGTGCGAAGGAGCGCTGCCGGTCAGGCACACAGCGCAGGGTGGCGGACAGGGCCGGCATGCAGGTACAGAAGGTGGTCAGGATGACCAGAGCGAAGGCCGGCAGGAAGACGGCCAGCAGCTGGCAGTCACTCTGACACTTCCCCTCCAGTGCTGACGGCACCGTGTGGCCCCCGTCGTTAGAGACCGGCGGCTGGTCCATGATGGGGGACGACTGGAGGCAGCTGCAGTTGAAGAACACCTGCAGGAGGAGGTTATAGTTCAAGTTGATCATTTGTTTATTATATTAGGGTAGAATCCTCAGTCCTAGCTTTTCGCTAATCGTCTGCAAAGAATTAGTGATCTACCTAGTGTAAAACCCCTCCTTTTAAGACATCCTCACCTCTAAGACGACCCTCTTGTATGAGAGAAAACTTTAAAATGGTTTTCTCTTTATTCTTATACAAGAAAACCCGCCTTTAAGACAACCCCCTAGTTAGGTAATAAAAAAAAATCCTAAAATAAGGCCGTCATAAAGGCGGGGTTTTACGGTAAGGCTCACCTAGTGAGGCAGATGTACAGGCATGGCCTCTTTTGAGTCGTTCGCGCATGATGTGCATTACGCACATTATCAGAACTCAATGAGTACAATATATACTAATATCCTGTACATCTAGATTGGTACCATTATCATTAAACAACTTTCTTGTAGTGACCTGACATACAGAAAGAACAATAGTAGCAACCTACAACATGTTTAGATTGAGAGATGGGTACATTATTAAAACTTTTTTAAGGCCGAAAGGCCCCGGAGGGGCCCTGGTGGTGAGCTTGCGAACTACCAGGTTGAGGCATTATATTGTTTTCATTTGACAGGAAGTCAGTACGGGTGCCGCCATTTTGTTTTAAGGGGTGCCGCCATTTTGTTTTAAGGTGTCACAACACAAATTTATACATATAATGATAAAATTAATATTAATCAACCTTCGATCCTGAGGTTGATCATAAGCATACCTATAGCCCCTAACATGGACCCAAGGAATTCAATGGTTCTATTGATTTGTTGCTAAGACAGCTGGTTGCCTAGCAACAGCTATTCTAATTGTTTATCTGCCTAGCAACACCCATTTCCATGCTCCTGAGGCTGATTATAATCATACCTACCCCCCCTAACATGGACCCAAGGAATTCAATGGTTCTATTATTTTGTTGCTAAGACGGCCGGTTGCCTAGCAACAGCTATTCTAATTGTTTATCTGCCTAGCAACACCCATGTCCATGCTCCTGAGGTTGATTATAATTGTACCCACCCCCCCAAACATGGACCCAAGGAATTCAATGGTTCTATTATTTTGTTGCTAAGACAGCTGGTTGCCTAGCAACAGCTATTCTAATTGATTATCTGCCTAGCAACACCCATTTCCATGCTCCTGAGGTTGATTATAATCCTACCTACCCCCCCTAACATAGACCCGAAGAATTCAATGGTTCTATTGGTTTGTTGCTAAGATGGCCGGTTGCCTAGCAACAGCTATTCTAATTATTTATCTGCCTAGCAACGCACATTTAGATGCTCCTTAGGTTGATTATAATTGTACCTACTCCCCCTAACATGGACCCAAGGAATTCAATGGTTCTATTATTTTGTTGCTAAGACAGCTGGTTGCCTAGCAACAGCTATTCTAATTGTTTATCTGCCTAGCAACACCCATTTCCATGCTCCTGAGATTGATTATAATCCTACCTACCCCCCCTAACATGGACCCGAGGAATTCAATGGTTCTATTGGTTTGTTGCTAAGACAGCTGGTTGCCTAGGAACAGCTATTCTAATTGTTTATCTGCCTAGTAACACCCATTTCCATGCTCCTGAGGTTGATTATAATCCTACCTACACCCCCTAACATGGACCAAAGGAATTCAATGGTTCTATTAGTGCTGCTAGTTGTTGCAGCGTATAAAAATGCCTGAGGCATTTTTTTACGCGGCAACATCCGTAATTCTTGTTTATCTACTTTAAAGATGGATTGTGTGATATACATCACAAGTGACCCAGGGCTTTTCTAATGATGTATATAGTATTCCAGTACACGGACCTCCATGACGGACCTCCATGACAGACCTCCATGACGGACCTCAATGACAGACCTCCATGACGGACTTCAATGACGGATCTCCCATACACAACCTATCCCACCGGGGCCTTATATTACACATCAAATGAAAGGTCCTTAATTATTCTGTGTGTACCTTTAATTTCAGCTCAAAAGCGTGTCATAAAAACGTCTCACCTGCTCTTAACCATTGTAGGTATAGGAAGTCTGTGTGAACGTGCATCTTTTAAAGTCAGGATTCAAGGTCACTGGCCTATCTTCAGCATTAGTTCACACAGACTACGTTTTCGGGTAGTTTTTGACATTTTTTCAAGAGCCTTTTTCTACTACAATTCTTTTTCTTTTTACAAACTGAAAAAAAGAGGGAGGTACAGTTTGTTTCAATTTATATGCATGTCTTTATTTTGATCTGATAAATGAAAAAACAAATGCAGGGGAACAGTTCAAAGTCAGCTGACCAAACTCTGTTTTTTGCTGGAAAACCGTCTCACAGAGACCCAGGGTAACCCTGGGTCAATAACCGAAGTTAGGTGCAACCCCTGGGTCTATGAGAGGGAGATCAGAGTTTGCAGGCAGCTGGATGACCAAATGTCCATGACTGAGTTCCAGCAGACAACTGCGGCCCTGAGAGTATGCACAGAGTTCATCTTCTCACACCTTTCAGCATAAAAACTATTTTCATGTGCAAAGGATTTTGTTAGTATGAAAAGTGTTAATATAATATACAGAGAATAGATCTGATAGAGGTGCTAGGTTGTTAAGGTGTCCAGAGGAATGTAGCGATTGGTTTAGTACAAATGCAAATCTAGGGAAGAAGATCTTGTGGGAAAAGGAACAGGGCCTCCAGAGTTTGAGTCCCCTGAACAGGGGTCCACTGGAACAAGGGTCCTAGGTACAGGCACCATCTGAACAAGGGTCCTAGGTACAGGGACCATCTGAACAAGGGTCCTAGGTACAGGCACCATCTGAACAAGGGTCCTAGGTACAGGGACCATCTGAACAGGGGTCCTAGGTACAGGGACCATCTGAACAAGGGTCCTAGGCACAGGGACCATCTGAACAAGGGTCCTAGGCACAGGGACCATCTGAACAAGGGTCCTAGGTACAGGGACCATCTGAACAAGGGTCCTAGGCACAGGGACCATCTGAACAAGGGTCCTAGGTACAGGGACCATCTGAACAAGGGTCCTAGGCACAGGGACCATCTGAACAAGGGTCCTAGGCACAGGGACCATCTGAACAAGGGTCCTAGGTACAGGGACCATCTGAACAAGGGTCCTAGGCACAGGGACCATCTGAACAAGGGTCCTAGGTACAGGGACCATCTGAACAAGGGTCCTAGGTACAGGGACCATCTGAACAAGGGTCCTAGGTACAGGGACCATCTGAACAAGGGTCCTAGGCACAGGGACCATCTGAACAAGGGTCCTAGGTACAGGGACCATCTGAACAAGGGTCCTAGGCACAGGGACCATCTGAACAAGGGTCCTAGGTACAGGGACCATCTGAACAAGGGTCCTAGGCACAGGGACCATCTGAACAAGGGTCCTAGGTACAGGGACCATCTGAACAAGGGTCCTAGGCACAGGGACCATCTGAACAAGGGTCCTAGGCACAGGGACCATCTGAACAAGGGTCCTAGGTACAGGGACCATCTGAACAAGGGTCCTAGGCATAGGGACCATCTGAACAAGAGTCCTAGGCACAGGGACCATCTGAACCTCCCGAACCAATTTTAAGTGAAGTGTATTGAAATTGATAGGCACAGAAATAACATCCTGGTTCCTAGGGTCCAAGTTCAAAGGACCCTGTATTTAATGGTCCCAGTTTAAAAGGCCCTGGTTGAGAGCCTGAAGAGCCCTATGGCTTGATACTGTGCCACTGCTACATACATATTTGGTCAGACATTGAAGGGATCTCAAGGATTAGGAAGACAAAAAGAACCATGACACTGCTTTGTTACGCTTTCTTAAAGCTTGACCGTCATGGTTGAAGTGAGGCCAAAGCACTTTTGGATATAGTTCAGTTTTAATTCACAAGAGGGCTCTTAAGGGCTGGGAACTCAGCTCTTACAGGGACAAGATAGGGTGAATATGTTGTATCTGGACAATGTTCATGGTCCCCTGTCCAAACACTGCTGCCCTCTGGTAGAACTGTTATTTTACTCCATGTATGGAAAATGCTGAACTTTTTCCCTGACGGCCCAGCTTTAAGGTAGTTAGCCAGCCAGTAGACATGCTCACATTGGTCCAACATTACCCCAGGGTTCAGACAGATGCATTAGACAGGTTAATCTATAATGGGAGGGGTTGTTGGACTAATAGTACAATGCTTACTGGGTATTGCAACAAATTCATTATAAATGAACTGGTCTTGCACAATTTCTCACATTTTGTTATTTCACTTTCAGATACTACCAGTAGGGTAATCTTTTGTTTCAGTGGCATCAATTTACTCATCCACTGCCTAAATTACAATTTTGATATTGAAACACTGATCATTCAGCAGAAACATTATTATGAACAGGAAAGAAACCTAGATTGTTTAGGTGAGAGTGGAGGTATTTAGTCAAAGGGATGTCATTGACTTCCCATTTTTGTCGATTCCGATTAACCCGATTTTTGCACTCGATTTTTGTACTTAATTTTCCAATTTTTATCGATGCCAAAATAAAGTAGAGCAAAGCAATAAATCATCCCAATAGACGTATATTCTACTGACTGTGAATTTGAAGCATGATATGACTATATTTTGATATATTCCATTCTATCCAACATGCCATAAATTTTGTGGCCATGGATTCATATGTATTTCTAGGAAACAATGTAGGTCTTTTTAAAATTAATTGTCAGTCTATGTGAGGCTCATTTTGGGTATTACAATTCTTTTGAGCGACATCTTTGGTTCTAGTTACAATATTTAAAGAATTCTTTCAGTTTTGAAAAGAGAACTCATCCAGCATTTTACAGATCAAAGAGTGTATCGATACAACTATTTTCTCGGTGCTCTAATCAGAATTACGGAAAATGAGGATATTTCGCTTTCGCGGGTATCAATGACATCCCTAATAAGTCATTAGTCTACAAACAACAGGACGCGAACAATCCGCCATGTTCAGCGACGACTTAATTCTACAGGGAACCTTAATCCAAAATACCGTAAATTCCCGCATACTACCCGCTGGTAGTACGTGAACCAATCTCAGCTTTCATTTGATACCAGACATACCTATACAGGGTGCGGGTTATAGTTTTTTTTAATCACTATAGAACAGTACTGAAATTGAAATTTTCAGATCCATAAACGGCTTATATGATTCTCCTGAGTTGGGGGTGTGGGTTATATGCGAGATGCGGGTAGTACGCGGGAATTTACAGTATATATGCTACATGCAGTTTGTCCCTACCTTTTGACGTATCTGTAAAAGATCAAAAGTTTAATTAGCAAAATCTTGGTAGGAGAAGAGCATCATGATAATAATGGGGGTGGGGGTTAATTATACCAATAGATGGAACCATGTAGGACATGCAATATCCTTTAAGTGTAAAGCATCCTTTAAGTGTAGAGTATAGTGATGCTCCTGGAAGAGATAAAGAATACATGAATGATTCCACTGCATCTGGTATCCAGAGGTACCACATAATCCCTCTCAGAAGCACTGGCTTCTTTGGTATTTTAGACAAATTTTGGCTTATTATAAAAGATAAATGTATATGTATATGCATACTGTAAACGTATTATATTTCGCGCTGTACATATTTTCGCGGATTTTAAAATCAACGAAAATATGTACACAGCGAAAATTTATCCAATATAGCTCTGTAACTACCATCTATCAAAATCCGCGAATTTAAGTCCCAGCGAAATTGCATTTATTAGCACATCCACGAAAATTTATACCAGCGAAAATATCTACGTTTACAGTAATAGATTGATCACATTCCCCTCATTTCAGTGCTGTATTGAGTGCGATTTAAATTTTGTGATGAAATCCACTAGTGTTTAGAACCGGTATTAGATTAAATACTTCAATATTTTAAACACATTACATACTCATTGGCAGATAGGAAAAGAGTTCTGGGCATATCATTTGGCTGAGTTTTTTTTATTTTCTAGAACTGGGCATATCATTTGGCTGAATTGTTTTCATTTGATTTTCCAGAACAAGTACCAAAGTCTAGGATTTAGTGTTAGACATCTAGTATTAGATTTAACTCAACCACAGATTAGGAGTGCACTGCTTATCCTAATACATGTTCCCTAGTATGGAAACCAGAAGGTAGCATTTGGGTAAGCTTCAGTCCACAGACAGAGATGCCACTCTCTACTCCTTTAATAGTGGCTACCGTAAAACCTCTCTGATAAGCCGACCTTTTTTGGGGATTTTAAGCTTGATTCGGCTTATAGCATGGTCTCAAAGAGGGGGTCGGCTTATAAGGGAGGTATTTTATCCAGTAGATTATAGTTTAACCATGTTTAAATGGGCCCAAATTCGGCTAATAATATTCTCTCAAAGTGGGGGGTCGGCTTATAAGGGAGGTCGGCTTATCAGAGAGGTTTTACGGTAATCTTGGTCAATTTAGTATAAGAAATGATCATAATTGTATCTGGAAACCCAAGGGAAAGAGTAGGAAACCCTACAAACGTAGGACAAGCGACATCTCTATATAATACAGAGATGCCGATAAAAAGTAGGAAATCTTGATATTTTAGGTCAATTTCACCAACAACAAAAAGTAGGAATTCTTGCAAAAGTAGGACAAGTGGCATCTCTGTAATATGTGTTCCCCATGCTGCCTCATGAACTGCCCTCAGGTGGGAGGGAAATGTCTTCATTTCAAGTAGGAGGGAAGGAACTTTGAGAGAAACAGAAAACAGATTTGTTAGATATTACCTTAGGTTAGGGTTAGTGCGGGCCATATACACTGCTCAGAAAGTACGGAAAGGTTTGTATTTTGCGTATGGAGTTGTAGAACAGCTGATAGATAATGCAGCCTTTTAACACCAGGGGTCTTGTAGAAATTGCTTGAAATATTGAATGAGGTATAGTGGGGGTGTAGAGAAAGCATGGTTGTCATCCAGGTGTAGGGCACTATTCACCAATTTGCGCAGAATGCCAAAATGCGCAATTTGTAAAGCGCGCAGGATCACAGCAGCACAGAATGCCAATCTGTGCAGAATACAAATATCATTTATAAGTCTCTGGATCAATTTCACCCAAATTAGTTGAAATAAAAGAGGGACGAATATTGATGGAATGTAAGCATTCATCTATCCAAATTGGCATAGCATAGACATTTTATTCTGGGTAAAATAACTTGATTAGAAACTCGCAGACATTTGTACTCAGCGCACTGCAGATTGATGTTCTACGCCGATTGGCAAATAGCGCCCAACACAGGTCTAGTAGGGGTGTAGAGGTCAGCCAGTCACCATGGGGAGTAGGTTTATTTAACAGTTTCAGTAACCATGGTAACTAAAGTGTCAGTAACCAGAGTATCATTGATATCTGTAACCAGGTAACTAGAGTATTATTAGTATCAGTAACCATCGCAACTAGAGTAGCATAGTATCAGTAACCATGGTAACTAACATTATCAGTATCAGTAACCATGGTAACTAGAGTAGTATAGTATCAGTAACCATGGCAACTAACATTATCAGTATCAGTAACCATGGCAACTATAGTACCGTAAAACCTCGCGTAGAAGCCGCGGCTAGTACGCGAATCAGATCGGCAGTGCGGCTTATAGGATTGGCCCAAAGTCGGGGTGCGGCTTATACGCGAGTTTTTCCAAATGTTTATTTCCACACTGATTGTAAAGTGGCCGTATTATAGGCCCAGGAGCTACAGGGACTGCCGTGGGTGGAAGGGGAGGGGTGGGGGGCGGCAGGTTTGTGGCGGTCACACCTTGACTCCCCCCCCATCCCCCTGAGTCCCATTGTTACTGTATGGATGCCGACAGGGATTAGCGGTGGTCTACATCGTCTTGCTTTGCAAACACACCATAAAATTATGAAAGAGGGGGGGGGGGGGTAACTGCCTGATAAAGGTGAGTGGGCAGTGTCAAAGCCACCGCTAATCCCTACGACAATGGCGGGGGATTGGGGGTAGAAAGCTGTCACTGCTAATGTAGGCTCCACAGGCCGGGGGGAGGCAAAACGGGCCATCAGGAGGACGCACAGGGCCACCAGGAGGACTCTGCCCCCATGTGTGCCTCATCATGGCCTCATAGGCTAAGGCTAAAGTTGGGGGTGCGGCTTATACGCGAGTTTTTCCTAGGGACCATTCAGACGGCCTCTGCGGCTTATAGGATCGCCCCAAAGTCGGGGTGCGGCTTATACGCGAGTTAGGCTTATACGCGAGGTTTTACGGTAGTATAGTATCAGTAACCATGGTAACTAAGGGAGAATAATTTCAGTAACCATGGTAACTAGAGAAGTATAGTATCAGTAACCATGGTAACTAGAGAAGTATAGTATCAGTAACCATGGTAACTAAGGGAGTATAGTTTCAGTAACCATGGTAACTAGAGTAGTATTAGCACTGGTATTAGTATGACATTCAGTTGCAGAGACAGTTGATGTTAACGTACCATGACACCCGCATTGTTGAACTTTTCCTGGAAGTATACGGTATATATGGCTCATTTTGAAATCATAAAAACTTGTAATATAATGTATAAATGGGTCGGCCGGATACAGCATCTAGGTGAATGTGTGCAATGTTGGATGACAACAATGGACGTCACATATTTGTAAAATGGTGTTTGATAGCAGAGAAAAAGAAATTTCAACATATTGGTGCCTATACATGGGTACTCCAATTTTTTACGATGGTTATTCCATCGCTTTTAGGATTTAACAGAGAGTCATCCCATCTTTTGTTATGCAAATAGGAATATCAACTACATTTTGTATATGTAGAAACTTAATGGAAATATCTGTATCGATCGATTTTTAAAACTCTCTAGACAGGAGTGTCGATTATAAAAACGCCTGCCGTATTCAATGTAATAAGCTCCTTCTCCCTAATAAGCGCCCCCCCTTTTTTGTGGCATTTTCAGACTAGAACAAAGGGTACAATTTCACGATTTCGGGGACAATTAAACAACTAAAACGTCATAAAAATAATTCAATAAGTGCGCAGGGCACTTATTATGTCGAATAATGTATAGATGTAGCAGTGTCAATGTCTACCCATGTATAGGCCCTTGTTGCAGCTGTAGAGTTACAGTCTTTGCGAAAACTTTTTTGTTATGCAGGACAGTCGCTCCTGCAGTTAGCGAATTTTGCAGGACCGGATAGATTTCTGCAGGACCGGATACCAAAATCGAAGTTTTGCATACTATTTAGAATTGAATAACATTTATAAAAGAAATAATAAAAAAAAAAAATAGAATTGCTTTAATTTGCCTAGAATATTAGTGTGCACTCCAGAACTTCAGTTCTATTTGGAATATTTGAAAAAAAAAATCTGAAAAAAAAGCCCAGAATGTGGAGGACATCTGGTCCTACAACACCAGTCATTCTGCCGGACCAGAGCCATTCTAGGCGGACATTGCCACTGTCCGGCACGTTTTGGCAAAGACTGGTTACGACGTGATAATTTACACCCACCTTCCTACTGTGGTGTACCACCGACTCCTTGCAGCCGGCGAAGCAGGGGGAGAAGTACATGACGCCCTCACTGCTACAGACGGGGTCGTAGCGGGTACGCTGACAGTGACACTCGCTGTTACACACCGACGACAGGTTAGACTGCGGCAGCGTCCTGGGGACAACAGGAAATTAAGTTTTTATTAAATCAAATCAAATTCACCTGGTGAAGGCCACTTACGGCCGAAACGTAGTGACGGGTTTATTTAGAAATAAAAAGTTTAATTCTATTCATCCAGAAAATATTTTGTTGTTGGTTGTCTTTATTGGTCAATTTATTATTGATATAATAAATTCATCTTTATTAGTTTATTATATTAACTAAACAGTGACACGGAAAAATAATGATTACCGTATGTGGGCTTCTCTTCCCCATGTTTTATCAAAAGTGTCCTCTACCAGGTTTTCCAGGTATTTTTTCACCAACAGCAAGGGCAAATATCAATTATAAAACAAAGAAAAAAAAAAGAGACAAAAACCCAACTCACCTATTAGTCATAGTGTAGTCTGTGTTGACTCCAGCAAACCTTACGTTGGGACAGCGTATGAAGAAGACGAGGGTGAGGACGAGCGACATGAAGCTGGTACACAGGCACAGTTTGATGATACCCGCGCACTTCAAGTCAAACTTCTTAATTAAGTAGGCGCCCAGTAGCGTCCCTCCTCCCCCCGCAGGGATCATCGCAAACCCTGTGAGGTGGAAGTTAGTACATCCAAAATTATTATTTTTTCAATCCTACTTTAATTTGTTCCCCACACTATGACAATATCATATCTAAAGGAAGATGGTCAAAGCGGTTTTCAGAGGAAATAAGGCCTAAGATAAATGGTGCAAAAAACGCCTATAGCTAAGTATGTATAGTCTACTTGAACATCCTGACTCAATTTCTTTTTTATATTTGTGAGTCCAAATCATCGGATGTACTTTAAAGATGGATTAGGGTCGGCGCTCACAGAGGTGTGAGAAACAACCATTGAGGCCGTGTACAGGCTATACGGGTGAGACAGGTTACAAAATTATTGGTCAAAAGACCCCCGACATCCAACTGGCATTCTGGGTAATTCCCTTTCTGAATGGGTCTAATTAGACTAAGTTCCTCTCATCGCACTTGAGACAATGGAGAGGAGATTAAGAAAGGTGTGGGTTGCAGGATATCACTCCAATCAGTCTTACCAGTGACCATTGTTCTGGGGCTGAGGGCTGGCAGAGAAGAGATCACCCATGGTTCCATGGCAAATCCAATATGGCCGTCAGGGGTCTTTTGAGCAATATGGCAGCGTCCATGGTACACTATGTCTAAGCTGTATAGGGTGTGGGCTATATCATAGTTTGAACAGTAGGTAATACAATGTATGAGCTCTAAAATATTTTGTTAATTGCACTTGGAAGTAATTAGGATGGATATATATTTTATAAACATTTAATATCAAAACTCAAAAAGGTTTACCGGTAAGTGTTTTCTCTCTCAACTAAAAGCCAATGACTATTTCAAAGCTATCTCTTGATAGAGAAATCTCCCAGGATTTCAACAGATAGGGTTTCTACACACCACTTCCACAGCCCCTCATTCAGCACCGAACCCATCTGTTAGTATCTTAACCCTTTAAGGATGGCGAGTAACTCGCCGGTGCTGCATTGGTGCATCAAGCCGACCCTTCGGTAGTGTCTGAACCGCATAGGGTCGGCATGATGCTTGAATGCAGCACTGGCGAGTTACTCGCCAGGGCTGCATTCATGCATCATGACGTCCAAGGGCATGATGCATTAAGGCATCATGCCATCCTTAACGGCTCGCTAGCTCGCTCCCATTGATCGCCATCTTTGTTGCCGGGTATCAGACAAACACATTACAGGAGTGTAACGGCTAATAGTAGCATTGTCGATAAACTGCTGAAGCCGCGACACCCCGGCATTGACTTTAGTCTCCATTACCGGCACTAGGTGGCAGCAGGAGGGGCGGGATGGTAGCGCCACGACCTGTAATCACACCAGGGCCTCCCCTCTGTCATTAAGACGAGCCCTGTGATTGGCTAATGTCGGCTTCTACCCGGAGCCTCTTCATCATTGTTAAATCGCCGGGTGCGGGATCGAGTTGAAGTAACTCCTGATAAGCCAAAATGATGTTTCGTAAAAGATCAGAGCGCTTTGATTCCATTCTAACAACCCCACTTTTGTAGAGTGGTTTCAGAGTTCTTATCGGTACCGTAGAACCTTGCATATATATATAACCTGTATCTCGCGTATAAGCCGCACCTATAGACTGTGAGGAAAGCCAATAAGCCGCACATTGGGTCTGATTATGGCTACTTTAGTACTGTAGAAAACTTCCAAAACCCTTGTATAACCCGTACCTAGACTTTGGGAGAATCCTATTACCCAAACTTGGGTTCTGACGTATGGCTAGTGGGTTATAGACAAAGGTTCACGAGTACAGTTCCCCACTGAGGGCTGTGTCTCACGACCTTGGGCCAATATTTTTGTCTCTGACTGGGTGCCGTCTCTGACCAGGTGCCGTCTCTGACCGGATATCACTTTGGGAGTTGAGGTACCTTCTACCAACAGCAGGAGGCTAATTATATTACATAACAACTGCCATAACGTTTTTACAAATCCTTATATATATGAGTATAGGTTAACAATTAAAAAACACATTCCTCTGACAACAGGTCAGAGACGGCACCCGGTCAGAGACGGCACCCGGTCAGAGACAAAAACATTGGCCCAAGGTCGTGAGACACAGCCTGAGGGTTATTTCACGAGGCGAGGCCGAGTGAAATAACACTCAGTGGGGAACTCTACAAGTGCTCCTTTATGGTTATTTCATGTCATTATAAACAATATTCGTCAAAATTCCATTTTATCTATCTGAAAAAGCTATTTGACAGTGTTTAATTCATTAGTTTTATTGATTTAGAAGGCGGTGAAATACAGGATTGGGTTATTTAACAGGGTTGTGAAATACAGCCTTCCTTGCTAAGTCAATGGGGCTGCTGTATTTACCATGAAATAAATATGCAAGGTTTTACAATAGATGTGATTTCCATTTAAATACCATAGCAAGTAAAACCCGGTATAGGATTCCTTTGTGTCACATCCCCACAGTAAAAACCCTGGTAACCCTGCTGTACTTACCGACTAATTGTGCTGCCAGGCCGGCTGATATACTAAACTGAGATTCTATAAACTTTGGAGCGAACGCTGTAAAGCCACCCAATAGCAGACCTGAAAAGAAATAAATGTGTCATTATTTAGAAATACCTAGATTGATCATCACGATATACATGTACCATGTTAGCCATGACTAGGTCTTCTTTCAGGTAAAGACAGGACCCGCTATCGAAGTAGCATGTAATATGATTTTTTTCAGATGTTTGATTTGCTTTATTCGATGATGTTTTTGGCCTTCTGGATTAAAATGAGGAGCAAGCGACAATTCACTTTTTTACTCCCCGCACTCTCGTAGAAATGGAATGTTTGATTTGCAACAGGGATAAAAAGTCCAATCACGACAAAGATTTGACAAAAATAAACTTGTATTTCTGAGAGTCGGCTGCACAAAGTTAATTGGCTGACATTTCTTTCGATGGCCTTTATGCTGTGTTTTGTATTCCGATTAAAAAGACTGGAGCAAACCGGCGGCCAAAAATAAGAAATCTCAAAATGGTTATTACTAAGATATGTCTTGTCAAAACTAAGATAGTGTATGTTTTTCATTCCTACATGTCATGAAATCGATTCACCCTTTAAGGCCTTTGTCGTCATGATACACAAATGCAGCCCTGATGGGTGACTCATCAGTGATGCATTCAAGCATCATGTCGACTCTACATGGTTGATACACTCCCAAAGAGTGGACATGATGCACAATTGCAACCCTGGCGAGTAGACTGAGTGGACTCGCAAGGGCTGCATTCATGCATCATGCAGACAACGGAGCATGATGCATTATAACACTATGTGACCATTAACCCTTTAAGGAGGCATGATGCCTTAATGTATCATTCCTTTGGTCGTCATGATGTATGAATGCATTCGAGTATCATACCGACCCTGCGGGGTTGATACACTCCTGAATGGTCGTCTTGATGCAGCCCTTAAAGGGTTACCGTATTTGACCTAATAAGTGCACATCCCCTAATAAGCGCCAAACCCGTTTTTTACCCGATTTTAGACTATAAAACCTCTAAAATATATCAAATCTTGAACCCAAATTAACCCTTAACTACAGTAGTACTAGAACCGTAGGAAAAATGGGTCTGGGTGTGCGCTTAATAGAATTCCATTTTGCTTACCGTATTCGACGTAATAAGCGTCTTGGGCGCATATAATATTATTTGTATGGCGTTTTTGTACTCTGTTTAATTGTCTTCAAAATCGTGAAATTTTAGCCTTTATTCAAGCCTAAAAATGTCCATAAAAGGGGGGGGGGCGCTTATTAGGGGAGGACTCTTATTACATCGAATACGGTATATTTTTTTAGCTAAAATTATTTTTAAGTGCACTGTGCATTTATTAGGCCAAAAAAAAAAAGGTTTGTTTCAGGTTACCCGACCGACCCTATGTAAACGGGCCGACCCTACGTTTTTTTATGCAATTTTGAAGACATTTTTATATTTTTACACTTTTGGGGGGTAAATTTTAGGTTTTCAAAAGTTTTGAAAAAAATCTTCCCATTTTCATACTTTTTTGGGTCAATTTTATGGTAATGTAAAAAAAAAATAAAGTAAAAAAAATCCGACCTACCGACCCTAGAGTTTCATCTCATGTTACCTGAAACAAAACTTTTTTTTACTTGGCCTTACGTAAAATACTGTAAGTTTTAAAAAATCAAAAGAATCCGCTGTGCTTACCCTCGGAGGCGCCTGCCATGTTGAGGAACATGAATGTGGGGTTGGTGAGGAGCACTTTGAGGGACATGAGGATGTCGCGGAGAGGCATCCCAAACCCGGGCTCCACCGGGAGGGGCTCCGTGCCCCAGTAGGCCTCCGAGACACGCTCTACTCGCAGCCGCGCCGCTCCTGAAATAGGACGGCAGCTCTGTTACACATCCACTATACAATACATAGACAAATGCCAACGCCCATTGATACCGTCTCGGCATGACTGCATGATTGCAGCCCTGGCGAGTAACTAGCCAGTGCTGCATTCAAGCATCATGCCGACCCTATGGGATTCAGACACTCCCGAAGGATCGACATGATGCACCAATGCTGTTTCACTTGTGGGGCCTGGGGCAGTATCTCACAAAGCGGCAGGCTGAGTTGGATACTGCCCCAGCCCCCACAAGTGAAATACATCAGAGCGGTTTCAACGTAGTTGACATTTGTGTTTATATTTTATTTCAAGCCATTTAATGAAGGAAAAACTGCTTTTTTTTAGGCCATTGAATACGGCCACATTGTATTTAATGGGGGGCATTGAATACGGCCCTTCTAGTACTTAAGCATAGTAAAGCTTGTATTTCAAAAAGTAAAGGGTCAATGCCGCTCCTATAACAGGAGCACAGCTCTGTTACACATCCACTATACAAATCAATACTAGCTGTAAAGATTAATGCTTGCTGTGTACTACAGAGCAATGCTAGTGTAGTGGTCGCGGAAAAGTCATCTGGAGAAAGTGGGACTCGAACCCACAACCTTCAGATCCATGAACCTGTTGCTCTACCACTAAGCTACATCCCTCTTTGAAAACAGTCTGGCCACCTATCTGAGCTCTTGCGTTTCTTTTATTGTAAACCAACACTAGATAATGTGATACTACAACAGATAATGAAACAACTATCATCTCCTTTAAGTATATCACCTTACAGCAGAAATGCACCAGTTTAGTTTTACCGTATAGTGAACAAATCGATATTTCAATATTCCCTGAATAAATACTTACTTTACTAGCTTAATAAATTATATAGATGGTATTCCAACTTACCGGGTAGACTCTTAGGGAAGCCGATGAGTGGCACTGATATGATGACGGCAAAGGTGGCCGTGAAGAGGAAGCCGACCCACCACGCCCCCACCCACTTGGGGGACTCGGGCGTGATGTCCAGTCTGAAAGCACATTTCAATTTTTTGAATTTAAAAAAAAAATATTTTAATTTTTTTTATTGGATAATCTTATTTCAATTCCCATCATGATGTTCCTATTGTGGGTTTGGTGTTATATGTTGTACATGTATGGCGATGCTTTACCGACTAAACCTTTAAGAACAGCATGATACCTTTAATAATGCATCATACCCTTTCTCGTCATGATGCATGAATGCCAGTGCTGCATTGATGCATCATGTCGACCCTACAGGCTTGAGACACTCTTAAAGGGTCGGCATGATGCACCAATACATTGATGCATCATGTATGTAAGACGGGGCGTACTGGGTACAAACGCTACCTTTTTAACGCAAATTTTTTTTCTAGTAGCCTCTTTAGGCGAAAGACAAAAATTTCCAAAACATTGATGCATCATGCCGACAAACGTCATCTTTTAGCGACAAGCGTTCTTAAAGGGCTGCATACTGCTGTTACTTTTGTCATTATGGTGCTTGAATGACTCGCCAGGGCTGCATGAAGACCAAAGGCATATAGCATTAAGTGGACAATAATTCATTTTTTCATCAAAATAACACTACGTTCATCAATCTGGACCAATGAATGGTTATTAAATGATTATTGTCTATGCCATGGCTGTGTCTCATGAGGTCGATACAAGTTGCCTAATCTCCCAATGAGTGTACAGATGACACAGCTATGCCTCACCTGGTAGAATAAATAGACAAAGGTTCACGAGTATAGTTCCTCGTGAAATAACCCTCATTTGGGAACTATACGAGTGTTCCTTTGTATTTATTTCATGTCATTGTTAGTCATGTTTGTCAAAATTCCACTTAATTGATCTGAAAATGCTATTTTATAGTGATTAAATCGTCAATTTCAATGATTTAAAAAGCTCTGAAATACGGGATAGGGTTATTTAACAGGGGGTGTGAAATACGGCCTTCCTTGGTTAAGTCAATGGGACTGCCGTATTCACCATGAGATAAATAGACAAAGGTTCACGAGTTTTGGTCTGTTGACTGGGTTATTTCACGAGTTGACCCTCGGGCCGTATTTCACGAGGCCATAGGCTGAGTGAAATGCGGCCCAAGGGTAAACAAGACATAAACAAGTGTTCCTTTATGTTTATTTTTTACCTTTCTTCGATTCAGATTATTTTTTTAGGGGGGGGAGGGCCTAAATTTGCTGAAATAGCAGTTTTTCTAGGCCGTTCAAATGTAAACAAACCGCCATTTTGATGAGGTCACAAGGCCGTGAAATACGGCCATGGGTCATTTCACACGGGGAGTGAAATACGGCGCCCCTTGGTTAAACCAATGGTGCTGTAGTTTTTGGTAAAAAAATAAAGAAATAAAGTAGGCCTTTACCTGCTAATGTCGACCGACCCAATGTCAGTATATCGCTTCAGGAACTCTCCACCCATCAAGTAGCCCAGGGCAGGGCCGATGATCGCCATAGCGTAGAACACACCTGAAAAGATTGAGAGTTGATATTTCATAATTCATAGATGATCCTTTCTTAGACCAAACCATCCTTTGCTAATGAAAACAGGCAGCAAAATCCATTGACCATTTCTTCATGTTAAACCATAGCATAATTTATCATTTTCTCAATATATGATATGGGAAAGCCATACACCAGTAAAAATACAATGATATAATAAAAAGATGGAAAGTTGATATTTTATAATTTACAGATGATTCTTTCTTAGACCAAAGCACCCTTTGCTGCTGGAAACAAGCTCTAAAATCACATGGCAGCAAAATCCATTGACCATTTCTTTAAAACCATAATAGTATGATTTATCATTTTCTCAATATAAGATATGGGAAATCCATACACCAGTAATACTATTTTTTTAATAAAAAGAAGTTTTACATTGGCACTGGGTACGTGTTCCTCTATGGCTTTCTGCACCAACATAAATATACCCGTGCTTAGACAGGGTCTTCCATTTCGCATAAAATAAAATCAAAAGAGCACAGGTATGCTTAAATCTCACTTAATGGCTCCCTCCTACCGCCATTAATCACGATTTAACCGGAATCAATTAGTTACCCTACTTAAATAGAACGGCACATCCGCCTGCTTTGTTCCTTCATTTCTTAGCGACACTTGGGACATGAATGGCTGAAAGCGACGCAAGCAAAAACTCGCTGATGGCTCCCGTTAGCAACCCTGATCTATAAATAGCATCCAGGAACGACGGACATGCTGCGGCATTAATCTCCCCATGGAAACAATGCTAGTTTTTTATAGTTTTTTTTATATTATTTCTTCGTGTTTTTTTTTGGATGGGTGGGGGAAGGGTTGGGTTTTTTTGGGGTTTATTTAGGTAACACAGCAATTACTTAATGAAAATAGGACTTTATTACTGATAAAATTAGTATGAAATTCAACATGGCAAAAACACTTCTCTCCATCTTAGTTCTTACAGAACTTACTTATTCATTTATTTCACCAATATCTTGTCATCAGTTTTACACAACTTAGATGGGTCTGGGTTAAAAGAAAGCACAATATGAAAGGTATGCATTGAAACTAAATTAAAACTGGGAATGAATCACATTCTGATAGGCAGAGTAACATGTACTGAGAATAATAATTACTGTATTCGACATAACCAGCGCACATCACCTGGTATTAAAGCACACAATCCTTCTTGGGTTTTATATCTAAACTACAAATAACCCAAAATAGCCCAATTGAACTCTCTTAAAAGATTGATTGTGTGATATACATCACATGTGACCCAGGGCTATAGCCATTAAGAAACAAGTCCCAATACCAACGTCCCAATACCCAAGTCCCAGTACCCAAGTCCCAATACCCAAGTCCCAACACCCAAGTCCCAAGTCCCAATACCCAAGTCCTAATACCCACGTCCCAATACCCAAGTCCAAATACCCAAGTCCTCCATCACGGACCTCCATCATGCACCCCCCACCACACTTTAGTTCTTCTAAGCAATGTACAGGTGATTTGGCCTTTACAGATCACCTGGTCCCCACTGACCTTTCTTTAGAGTGAAAGTTGCACCAAAAGCGTCTCACAAATCCGTCTCACCCTCCCTTCAACACTGAGCTCTATGGTTGTCTGTGTGAACGTGACTCTTTTAAAGGGTGGATTCAAGGTCACTGGCCTATTCTTCAGCATTAGTTCACACAGACTCCGTTTTCGGGTTGTTTTTGACATTTTTTGAGGGGCTTTTTTCATGGGGAAAACTTTTTTATTGACATTTTGAAAAAAAGAGGGGGACACAGATTGTTCCACAGTAGAACTTAAGCTTTATTTGAACAGAAAAAAACAAAAAAACAAAGGCAGGGCGATACTTCAAAGTCAGCTGACCAATCTACGTTTTTTGCAGGAAAACCGTCTCACAGAGACCCAGGGTACCCTGGGTCAACAACTTGAAAAGTGTTTATAGTTGTTGAGTGGACTTTGCGCTAGTAATGTCGCCCATTGATACCATCTCTGTCGCATTTTACCCGTGGGGACTGGGGCAGTATCCCACGAAGCCACAAGCTGAATGGGATACTGCCCCAGTCCCCACGAGTGCAGTAACTGCACATATATTTTTTGATTTGAAGCCATTTAATGAAGGGAAAAAAATGTTTGCGGAAAGCCACTCCTCACTAAGAGAGCAGGCTAAATGCACAGCCTCCTCGGTACTTGATTGTAGGTTAGACATTAGGCTTGGGAGAGTGAGAAATTTTCACCAAAAAATTATACCCATTTAATGAAGGTAAGACAGCTCTTTCCTCGCCCATTGAATACGGCCACATTATATTCAATGAGGGGCATTGAATACGGCATTTCAGTGCTAAAGCATAGCAAATCTTGTATTTAAAAGATAACAAATAGACAAATGCTAACGCCCATTGATACTGTCTGTGTTGAATTTCACGAGTGGGGGCTGAGTGGGATATGACCCCAGCCCCCACGAGTGAAATACATCAGAGACAGTATCAATGTAGTTGCCATTTGTGTTTATTTTTTATTTGAAGCCATTTGATGGAAAAAAAATCTTTTCCCAGCCCATTGAATACGGCCACATTATATTCAATGGGGGGCATTGAATACGGCATTTCAGTGCTAAAGCATAGTAAACCTTGTATTTAAAAGATAACAAGAACCAACACTTACCGACATATACGGGTGTGACCTTGGGCTTTAGGTTCTCGTCTAGGAAGGTGACCCCGAGTGTGTAGAGGGGGGCGGCCCCCGCACCGTGCAGTAACTGGGCTATTATAAACATGTACTTGTAGCTGGACAGGCCCTTATCCTGCGCCGCCATCTCACGCTCCGCACACCTGCAACATGGTCAGCCAACCGTTGTTATCAAATTTTAAGTAAAAAAAATAGCAGAAATTATTTCTCAGATCTTGATTTCTGTGATGCGTGCGAGTGATGGGAAATCCTTTTTTTTTGGTGGCCTTATGTATACTATTATATTTTTGTTTGGTACACTTATGTGAGTATGGTTGTTTGAGAATGCTCATTTGGCATGTTTTGGAAAACTCCCTACTGTAACGGCCCGTAAAAGCACAGGGATCTCAAATAAGCGCAGTTTTCATTTTAGTGCAGGTCTAGGACCCTCTTTAAAATTAAATGGACTCATATAAGCGCAGGTCTCTTTATAAGCACAGGGGTGACAGGCGCTGATGTAAAACCCGCATAAACACGACTGTCAAATAAAAATAAAAATACCCAAATCCCAACTCACCCTGGGTCGGTGGTGTTACTGTGGAAGTGTCCGCCCGACACGAAGCACTGGTTGTGTTCCCGCGTCGACTCGTAGTTGTACAGTCCCGTCAGGAAATGCGGCAGAGCAAACAGGAACGACCCCGTCCCCACGATGGAAATCCCGAAGCCGAGCCAGCGCGGTTTCCGCCCGATACCGCCAAAGTAGCTGACAGGGATAAGGCAGAGCACGGACGAGACGTCGTACGCACTCGCGATGATACCCGTCTCCGCACTGGACATTTCAAACCTCCGCTCTATCGTCGTTATGACTACGCCGATAAAGCCGTTAACTATCATACCCTGAAACAAGGAGGATGGGGGTAGACGTGAACGATGAGAAACACCAAGTTATACCATAAACCCCACCTTTAAGACGGATTTTATTTGGATTTTTTCTCTACAAGACAGATTTTTTTTTCTAGAATTAGGGGGTCGTCTCAATGGCGGGGTTTTTATACATAACATAATAGTGAAATCGATTTTCAAATGTTTTTTGTACAAGACGGATTATTTCCCAAAGTTGGGGGCCGTCTTAAAGGTGGGGTCGTCCTAAAGGAGGGGTTTTACGGTGTCACTTATTGCTCATACATATTGCTGATAGGTAAGGTAGAGTGACCAAGCATAGCATCAGTGAAAAAGCAGTGTTCATTTCAAAGTGATAAGTATTTATTTAATGAGCGTGGATGGACTTTAGGAGCATAAATAAACTCCTAAAAATAAACAAGCAAAAATAGAAAATCCATATCGGGTACGGTTTCAGGTGCTCTAGTATAAATACAACTACTGCTAATTAAATATGCAGTGAGTAAGCATCAGATGCTGATCTGTTTTTTTTAATTTTTTTTTCTTTTTATAAGTCGTCAATTATGCATGCAAAGGAGATAGCCACTCATAAGGGATTTCATACAATGTGGGGTCTTACCTTCTAAAAGGCCCTATATGAACCAACAAAATCTAAAGGAGAAAGAGCAAGGATGACAGCAATAACATGTATACGTGCATTACATGGGGAAACCTATACAAAACCCCAGGCTGAGATGGCTCGCCAAAATAAATGCCAAACTCCAAATGACATGGACAGGGAGAGAGCGGGGGAGAGGGACAGGGGCAGGGACAGGGAGACACCGGGACAGGAGAGGGACAGGGGCAGAGAATGACAGGGACAGGGAGAGAGAGGGACAGGGACAGGGAGAAGGACAGGGACAGGGAGAGAGAGGGACAGGGACAGGGAGAAGGACAGGGACAGGGAGAGAGAGGGACAGGGACAGGGAGGACAGAGACAGGGAGAGAGAGGGACAGGGACAGTGAGAATGACCGGGACAGGAACAGAGACAGGGAAGAGAGGGGGACAGGGACAGGGAAGAGAAGGGGACAGGGAGGACAGGGACAGGGAGGACAGGGACAGGGACAGGGAGAGGGAGAGAGCGGGAGAGAGGGGCAGGGGCAGGGAAGAGAGGAACAGGGACAGGGAGAAGGAGAAGGAGAGGGACAGGGACAGGGAAGAGAGGGACAGTAAGGACAGGGACAGGGAGGAGAGGGACAGGGACAGAGGGACAGGGAGAGGGACAGGGAGGAGAGGGACAGGGACAGAGGGACAGGGAGAGGGACAGGGAGGAGAGGGACAGGGACAGAGGGACAGGGAGAGGGACAGGGAGGAGAGGGACAGGGACAGAGGCAGGGAAGAGAGGGACAGGGACAGGGAGAACAGGGACAGGAACAGGGACAGGGAGAAGGACAGGGCCAGGGACAGAGAAAGGAAGTATTGAAAGTATCAGAAACAAGGTATGAGAAGACGGTCCAACCCGTCAGTACCGACTTCCAGCACCCTAAGGACACACACCGACACACCACAGTAACCGCTGGTCACCACCAGACACTCCATACCACACACAGGATTGTACTGAGGGGCATGCTTATGCTAGGAGTACGAAAACTGTATATAGCACAAGGTATGACCTGGCTAGACACCCATCAACTTTATATCCTAGAAGGCTCCACTGTACCATGTATTTGGCCATAGACGGTAGCGCCGTCTGGTTTAAAAGGAGTATACAAACTGCTTAGTCCACCATCATCTTTATACTTCCGATGGAGCCACATGTCTATGTCCAAATACATGGCACAGTAATGCCATATAGGGTATAAAGATGATGGGCGTCTAGCTCTGCCGTACCTTGTGCTATATACAGTCATCTACTGTAAGTATAAACATGCTGCTCAGTTTAAGCCTGTGCTTCCACCACAGTACCTGTATAGCGCCTGCCCAGCACAGACAGAAGAGGAACACCTTGGGGTTGCGGAACACCTGGCACCAGGACGGTTTGATCGGCCCCCAGCCACACGGCTCGCTGTCATCCTCCAACTCTGACGTCATGTCGCTACTAGCGCGCGTCGTCTCCGACACGGTGACGTCACACTGAATCATGGTGTCTCTCAACTCCTCCAATGGTTCCTTGACGATGTCTGAACCCGTCAGACGCGTGTCGATAGAACCATAACAGAACGCCGAGTCACTATAATCCAGTCGCGTCGTGGCAGCCTTATGGCCGCCGCTCTGTTCAAGAAAAATATTTAACCCTTTAGGCCACACCAAAAAAGAAGTTGGTCAATGGATTTCACCTTTCAAAAAATGGTGTGAGCGAGGAAATTAATTTTTATTTATTTTTATTTTTGTTTTCAATGGATTTTGTCAATGAAAACTGGAGTGAGCGACAATTTTTTTTTTCTAACCAGCCTCCAACAAAAGTTCTTAGTGGACCCCTAACATTAAGATTTATTGGTTGATCTGGGGAAATCACTGGAAGAAAAATTTGAAAAAAAAATTCTCAATTTTTTGGTCTGGCCTTAGGGACGACATGATGCCTTAATGCGTCATGTCCTTGGTCATCATGATGCATGAATGCAGCCCTGGCGAGTAAGTGTCCAGATCTGCATTCAAGCATCATGCAGACCCTACAGGGTTGAGACACTCCTGAAGGGTCGGCATGATGCATTAACGCAGCCCCGGCGAGTTTCTCTCCAGGGCTGCATTGGTGCATCATGACAACAAATTTCACCATTTAGTGACATCAGTCCTTAAATGATGAATTCACTTATTTTAATTTTTAAACACTTTGGACAGAAAATTATCTAACATAACTGACAAAAACTTATTTTTCAATATGACAATTCACACGTGGTGGTTTGCTGTTCCAATCATAGAAGAAATGTTCATGAAGTTAAGTTTCTGACCACTAACATATGTCTTAAAACCTTTCTCTGGACATAAATGTACATGTTAACAACAAGTACAAGAGGGACATGGAAAGTGTACCATTTCAGGAGGATTTAAAGTGACATGGTCCGATTTTTTCCATATTCTAAACCCAACTTAAATATGTTCCAAATGTTACTACAATATAATATTTGGAGTATGGGGCACAATTTAATATCCTTGTTGGCAATATGAGTCAAATTAGAGGTCCCATGAACCCACGTATACTCTTTTACTGTGTATTTTCAATTGGTGGACGTATAGCGTGCACTCAATAAGTCTTAAATTGAGGATAAACCAATAATTAACAGAATTCTAAGCTGAATTTTGGCGATCAATGTTAAATAAATAGGATATATAGGACATAAAGTATGGCCATATTGAGCATTCTTGTCCATTTTTAACGAAAATGATTTTTGAGCTCTCATCATCGAATCATGTCACTTTAATAATGAGACGGTACCAATAGGGTTCACACTATTTTTCAGTCACACTTTTAACTGACATCTAACTGATTTTTAATTGACAAAAAAATATCTTAACTGACTGATTAGTACCAAGAATTCCGTGGGACAACTCTCATTTCGTGTCTATACTATACACAGATTCTTTTTTTAAATCTAGAAGTCAAATGGTGCATTCCATAAGTTTTGCTGAAAATATTTTTTTGACTGACATATAACTGACATTTCCCCAGAAATCTAGACATTAACTGACGAATATGACAATAATTTTTTGAGATGACATTTAATTGATTTTTAAAGCAAAAAAACTGACTTTAAACTGACAGTCCCACTAAGGCTGTACCTACCTGGTACTGTGGGGTGGGGGTCAACTCGAGCGGGATATCTCCGTTAACAGGAGGCGACTTGCCCGCCATGACCGCCGTGTGGCAGCAGGTTGGTGGTGCACCGTCTGTAACCGGGGACCCGTAACCAGGCAACGCAGGCCCGTAACCAGGCAACCGGGGCCCGTGACCAGGCAGCTCGACTGTAAATACACACAGAGACAACGTCAACACCCACTGTGGACATCCACGCACCACTTCTATATCACAGATAAAAAAAGAGCCTGGACATTGGCCAATGATATCTGCAGTATTAAAGAGTGTCATAGCTAGAGGCAAGATGGCAGCATATTGGTTCACACTAACGACGCTAGAGGGCAGGGCACATATTAAACAAAAGAAGACAATGCATTATTATGAAATGGTGATTCATAGACATCATATTGTCATGTGATCCATGATATCCCCACAAGCCTGTATGTATGATATTATCCTGGTAGGTAAAGAGACATCCCAGAGGACACATATAAGTTGTATCAACAGTGATAACTGACCTAGCCATTTGGTCAATATTGTGACAGTAAGAGATAAAAGCAGTCTTATTGACACTAGCATTAAGACTGGTTTTCACTTTTACTATCACAGATTCAAATTGTTACATATGGAAATTAATTTCTGTAAAACCTCTCTGATAAGCCGACCTTTATTGAGGATGTTAGCTATAGGCTTGATTCGGCTTATATCATTGTATCAATGAGGGAGGTCTGCTTATAAGGGAGTTCTTTTTAAATCAAGTAGATCATAGTTTTATAGAGGTTTTACGGTACCAGTAGTTTTTAGATGCAAATTTCATTTGTCCCAAACACTGTTGCATATTTAGAGGATGTGTTACACTATTAAACGATCATGTAGTCCAAAAGGAAAAGGGAAAAAAAGTAATCCATTGGTTGTATCAAAGGACCATATACCGCTTCGGCTTTTTCAGTATAATCAATTGAATGCAACCAAGTGAGCCCCCTTGTCTTAAATGTGACAAGCACAGTAAATGCATACCAGATGAGAGAAGATGGGATAGATAGCTAAGGCAGAACGGCTCATTTAAAAACAAAAGCCTGTCTGTTAGTAGATGTACCAACTTAAACCCTTTAAGGACGGATGTCGCTAAAAGATGACATTGGTCGTCATGATGCACCAATGCAGCCCTGGCGAGTAACCCACCGAGGCTGCACTGGTGCATCATGCACTGGTGCATCATCGGGGATGTCTCAACCCAATAGGGTCGATATGATGGTTGAATGCAGCACTGACGAGTTACTCACCAGGGCTGCACCCATGCATCATGACGACCAAGAGCATGATGCATTAAGGCATCATGCCTCCCTTAAAGGGTCAAACTACACATAAAATGCTGCACCCAAGTTTTAATTTCCTGATGATTGAATCTCTGATATGAATCAGTGCGCCGTCTGTGATCTTTCCTGTAACCTTTGGTCTCTAACTCTAATTGCAGCCAGTACAGACTTGGAGGCTAGCACCCTGGGCTCCCAGACTCTAATATAGCACTAGGGGCTAAATATACCAGCTCAGATCTAAGCCCGGGAGGGAGGGGGGGGGGGGCACTCCCTCAGCTTTAGGTTACTATGTGTGAACACGATTCCAAGGGAAGGGGTCTGTTTTTGGACACACAAGGGCCCTTGAAAGGGTTGCTTTCATAGCCAATTTTGGAGGGCCAAGAGTACATTTTCAAGTCTAATGACACGAAAATCATAGCACTTTTATTCAACTTTTCTCTACATCATACGTTCTTTTTATTACTACCGGTATATTGCATAGCAAGAAACATAAAGGTACCGAGTATGTTTTACACCTACTTTTCATGCCTTCTTCTACATTTGTATCATATTTATTGGCTACCCTTGATAAGGGTATATTTTAACTCAATTTCCTTTTAAATGTTGCAATTTTCTTGATTTTCCCCTCTTGATAAGGGTACCAAAATCGATGTTCTGTTCACACATTGTTACTATAGAAGAGATAGGGAGTGCCCCCCCCCCCCGGATCTAAGTGAGTCCCGCACAGAGCTGCTAGTGGGGTGGATCAGGCTGGGAGGAGGAGCAGATACTGACCATCTGTCAGCTCCCGGGGAGGGGCCGAGCTAGTGCTAATCTATTCATGTATTAAATTTCAACGTTCAAGTACCGTAAAACCTCGCATAGAAGCCGCAGCTACCCGGTAGTACGCGAGTCAGATCGTCGGTGCGGCTTATAGGATCCGCACACTTCTACAAGTGCGGCTTCTACAAGAGGTTTAAGCCGAATTTTATTTGGTGTTTTTATTTCATAGGAGCCGAATTTTCTCCCCGAAACTCACATTCGGCTTAAAGGCGGGGTTTTCCAAATGTTTATTTGAGAATTTTGAGTGGGAAAATAGTAAATTATTATCATAAAGTTTGATGAACTTTAAGTCCATTTTAAGGCTCTTACAAATGTTTTTCATGTGAATTATATGTGTTTAACTGGTGACTTATAATATTTCACTGAAAAAGGTTGAAAAATTGTCTAAAATTGGGTAGGAATATGGACATGGGTAAGGGCCAAAGGCCTCCCCAGACCCCAAAAGTCACATTCGGCTTATAGGCTGGGTTCTCCTAAAGGTGAAAACATTTCCATATTAAAGCCGAATTTTTTCCTTTAAACTCACTTTCGGCTTATAGGCAGGGTCGGCTTATAGGCGGGGTTTTACGGTACGTAAATTCTCGCCTATAAGCATAACTTGTGTACAAGCCACACTGGCGATCTGATTACGGTGACTTTAGTACTATTCTCTAGTAGCAAAAACTCGCGTATAATCCGCATTTAGGCTCTAGAACAATCCTACAAGCCGCACTGCCAATCTGACTAGCGTACTAGCCGTGGCTTCTATGATATTTACGGTCTGTCAGGTTTTGTGGAACCCAAGATTTTAAGCTAGTCCTTGATACAGAGATGCTACTCTGTCAAAAAAAAGTAGGAAAAGTTACAATTTTAGTCACTATTCTGTAGGAAATTAACATAATTTAACAGAAATTCCAGCAAAGTAGTAGGAGCACCTGCAAAAGTAGGAAAAGTGTGACTTTGTCAAAATAAAGTTGTGTTTTATTAGTTTTAGAAGAATCCTCATAGCATTTTCTGTAATAGCTATGTTTGCTATGATCTCATACCAGGCACTTCATGGGACAATTATATTTTAAGTAGTACATATTAGAATGCAGGATTTTGAGGTTATATTCATGTATTTGTCATCCATGCATCAGAAATGTTTAAAAACTTTATCAACAACTTTTCTGAAAAGTCACCCTTTCTTGCTGCATTGGTTCATCGTCTACTATACCCTGTCTGGGAGCACCTGGCGAGCCCCCTGACTGTGAGGGCATTAGGACCGTTATTAGTGGTAATGTTAGCACCTATAGGAGGAGGTCAGTGTCATCCCTTTGGTGGTGTCATTATACTTATAGGTCATAACACTTTAGGACATGAGGCAGTGGCAGCATTAGCACTTTAATTAATGCACTGGAGGAAGGGGCTAGTGATGTGAGAAGTTTGGTTTATTTGGCTTAGACCAAAAAAATAAGGTGTGTTTCAGGAAACATGGCAAGAAAACATTGGGTCGGTAGGTCGGATTTTTTCCGAAGACCCTAAAATTGACCAAAAAAGGGTAAAAATACGGAAATTTCTTCAAAATTGCATTTTTGGCCTTATCAATGTAACTACTGACCACAGCTTTAAGACTCCCACAGAGAATGCATTACTCAGGCAGTCTCGGACTCCCATCCCAACACTGCTTCGTTCACTCTGCTGTGAGTAGTATAGTATGTATCGGAACGGGACTATAGTTAAGTACTGTTTATTACTCAATCGACATGCAGCCAATCAGAGGCCTCCATTTGGTCACGTGACCGGAAGTGACCTACTTAGGGGATTAGTGGTGACGTCACGTGACCTAGTTAGCCAATCAGAGGCCGCCATTTGGTCACGTGACCGGAAGTGACGTCATATGACCTACTTATGGACCGGAAGTGACGTCATATGACCTACTTAGGGGACCGGAAGTGACGTCATATGACCTAATTTAGGATCACGTGACCGGAAGTGACCTGATGAGTCACGTGACCGGAAGAAGAAGAAGAAGTTTTTTGTTTAGGAAGTGAGGGTCTTTAGGATCACGTGACTGGAAGCGACGTCGTCACATGAGTGACGCTTTAAGAGACTGCGCGACTTACTAGTAAAAGAAGACGTATGAAAATAAAAACACAACAATATTTTATTTTATTTTATTATTTTTTTTTTTTCAATCTTGATAAACACTCTATTTTTGAAAAGATGCACACGCTTATTTTTTTTTTTTTCATATCTCTAAAGGACTCGTTGTCACACCGTCAGAATGCACGCGACGCTTATAATACAAGTAGCGCACGCCGTCTTTCTCTATGGTGTAGGTGACCATTTTGTTTCGCACCACTTTGAAATTTCTATTTACAGCAATGAGAGTTTTTCGTTGGCGAAGAACATCCAAGAAGGCGTCTGGTTCCTGAGGGTTTTGTTTCTTCTGTACGCCTTTTGCACTCCATTTTTTGGATTTTCTTTCACCGGTGTCGCTGACTCGATCGTAGCAAATGTAAGTCTTAGGGTTGAGACTTAGGATCCCGTCACCTTCCCACTCCGCTTTCATGAGCCCCGAAGTTCTCAGATCGTGAAGGTACCGTCTCTCACAACATCCGCCGGGCGGCGGACACCATTCTCGCACTCTTTCCGTCTTTGTCTTCACGAAAAGCTCTAAGTGATCGTCGCACACCGCTGTCGGAAGCCACTTTCGTTTCTCTCTGAAGTACGTCTCTCTCAGGCGAGGTTTGACTAGGTCATCCAACGTGTCACCGCTGAGAGCCATGTAAAGACTGTCGGTGTCCATTTGACAAAGGGCATAATCGCGCCGATCGACGAATCTATCCAAGAAGTCGTATATGAACTCTAACATTTTCAACTTCGCGTACTGGTATACCATGAACCCTATTTGAATAGGGAGGTTGTTCTTGACTGTTTTCGGTTGTAGTTCGACTTCAAACAGATCGGAACTCAACTCGGACGCCTTTTTGAAGCGCCACGAATTGGCCAATAGTTCGAACTTCCGACTGTCAGTGTATCTCACCGCCGTGTGTTTTTCTTTGTTGCAGATTGTTTTACCGTACGTAGCGTTTCCCATTAACTTGTAACAGTCTGACAGAATTTTCTCGTTCTCGTTCACGTCGCCACGTCTTCGCGCCGCCGTTACTTCGTCCGCGAAACCGGCAAAGGAGCGTTTAGGTAGGTATTCTACCACCAGCTGCACTTTGGTGACTATCAAACCGTGCTCTAAATACCACTTGAGAAGCGGCGTTCCCAAGAGAATATTTTTTCCGTGGTAACTCCCTATCAGACATCTCTGAGGCGTGTTCAACAGCTTTTCTTCCTGCGCAAAGTCTGACATGTGAGGTCCTATGTCCGATTTTGAAACGGTCGCGTTCTTGAAAACGGGGGTCATTTCTTCGAAGTAGTCTCGTAGGTGAGGCAGCGTGGAACCAACACCCGTGAAACTGGAAAACCGTATTAGAGGCCGCATGAAACCCGTCCACGCGAATTCTCCGACAGCCTACAACCATCTCGCCGCCGTTCAAAGCGTGGCGCAGTTTCACGTCGCGGTCGTGCTCTACGAAGCGTAACCACTCCAAAGCGCTGTGAGAGTTTCTTTGCCTAATTTCGGGCTTGAACTCGGTCTCAGGCCGTCTCACCGCGTAATAGCCCGTGCAGTGCGCTTCGCTCATGCAGCGCAAGTACAGAGAGTTAGCGTCTAGTCCTAGGATGTGTTGGCACGGTCTCGCTTCTTCGCCGTACTTGTGCTCCCTTATGCGCGTGGTGCCCTTCTCGTGAAATCTATGGAAGATGATGGAAGGACCGCCGACTAGATTTTCTTTGATCAGAGCGTGGAGGACGGCGTCGAACTGGGGGAACGTTGTGAACGCGTCTTCTAGGTTTTGGAAGAGGAACCGTAAAGTCAAACCGGCGAGAGAAACTCCGTCTTTCAACATGTCAATGCCGCGATCTTGGAAAAATTTAGCGTGATTTTTCAGAGCTTCTATGAAAGGTTTGACGTCTTTGTTGTTGTAGTGGATCAAGTAATCTTCCATAGTCTGCATCTTCTCGTCGGACCAAACTTTCTGACATGCGGCGTAGTCGGATTCGGACATTTTGACGCCCGTCAGCTCGCTGTCAAAAGCCGATCTCGGTGGCAGCGTTCTGTTTTCCAGTTTCCTGGTAGACGTCATCCATTCGTAAGGAAAGTGACCTTTCTCTTCGTTCCTGGTGAAAGCTCGCAAATAGGTCGCGTAGTTGTAACCGGGTGCCAAATAGTTGACTACGTCCAAGAAAACCGTGTGCTGTGTGTAAACCGCCAAGTATTGATTGCTTCTCTTTATGACGCTGAATTCTTGGTTTCTTCGGTCTCCGGAGGCAAAGAACGAGTGAAGGCGTATTTTGATCAGGTTCAAGTCGTAACGCCCCGAGCTGAAGCCCACGACTGGAGCTTGACGGATGTATCTCAGAAGACGCTTCTTCAGTTGAACTAACGGGTGTCTGGTCTGAGCCGCAGCGAAGCCGCCTGGAGAAGGGGTGAACGTCGCCTCCTCCAGCAGGAGAGCTTCACCTATCGCCGCATCTAACTTCGCTAAGGTCGGTCGGTAAAGTTCTAGCACAGCTTCCCCGATGACTTTGGCGTTCTCGTTTATGTGATTTAAAACTCGGTCCAACAAGGGGTCGGAATCTGCGTCGGATTCTCTGACGAAGCAGACGGGCCCCTCCCACCCCGGAAAGTCGGATGCGACGCTAGCCGACAAAGGGACGTGATCCCACAGCAGGGACACGTGTTCCGTCGACGGTTCTTTGCACGGTCTGAAGAAAGCCTCGAAATCGAAGGCGATCTTGTAAGGGTAGATTCCGGAATGTCCGTCGGGGGGAAAAATGGAGAAGTCTGCTAGCGCTTCAAAAATCGTCTCGAATTTTGGTAGATGCCACCTACGTAGCGCAACTTGACTTGTCGGCAAGAGGAAAGCTGGTTCCTGTGTCTCTTCAGCAAGAACTCGGTGGTGAACGCCGCCTTACACTTGCAACATTCGTATATGCCCGCGTACGCGTTGAAGTCCGTGACGAGAGAGACGTGCAAACCGCCTTTCACCGTCAGGTGTAGGTTGACTTTACCTCGGGCGGCCAGAGTTCTGGAAGGCGGTCTGATCAGAGTAACGCGTCTTCTCAACTTCCGCCCTGGCACTTGACGCGACGCGGTGTAAACCGCTATTTGTACGTCAAACAAGTTCTCTAACGCGGGTAAGTCGCGGATGTTCAGACCCGGAAAGGATTCAGGTGTGGCAGCGGGACAGAACTGACGTAACAAATCTGAAGCGCGCTTGCTGGTGTTGTATAAGTGAAAGGAAATGCAGCGGAAGATGCAGAGGTTGTCCTTGTTGGGAAAATCTAACACGCCGCTTCTCTTTCCAACTCGACCGGCCTGAGTGATCCTACCGCCTATGGGGAATTCCCCCGGTCCCATGTAAACGCAAATGTTCAAATTGGTAGGAAAAAGAACGTGCCACTTGGTGTCAGCGTCGCAAAGTTTCCGTACTTCCTCGCAAGCGACGGTGTTTTCCATCTTTGAGAGGAGCTCTTCCAAAGTTTCTGAATTAGTTATAGTAGGGAGCGGTTGTATGAGAGTTGCGTTGTTCTGGGAGGCGTGAAAGTAGCGCAGTTTGCTCTTGTCTTCTCTGTGTTGTAAGAGTAAGCCTACCGAGAAACCCACTTTGTATCTGAATCTTTGTGTCAAGTGAATGCGACGCATAGTATCTACAGCGTCACTCAACTCGCCGGTTGGTAGCCTGAAGTTTGTTACACTCACGCGAGTCCCGTGCATCCTGACGCCCGTTTGTATCGCAGGCCAATTCGCCGTGAACGTTTCCTCCCCGTTCGGTACAGCACATATGCGCGGAGATTCGCGTCGACAGGCGATCTTTCGGCAATCGCCTTCGCCGCATAGAGGGCAAAACTTAGGTACTACTCTACAATTTTCTACGTGTCTCTCGTGGTTGTACGGTCTTTTAAACATTTTGAAACACTTTTCGCATACGTACTGTGTCATGTTTTTTTCACTCAGTTACCAACTACTTAGCCGTCTAACTATCTATCTATCTATCAATCTATCTGTCTATCTATCTATCTATCAATCTATTGTCTATCTATCTATCTATCTATCTGTCTGCTGTCTGTGTATCCGTCTGTCTGTCTCATACAGCGTACGTCAAACGCTGTGTGTGTGCGCGCGTGAGCGTTGAGCGTCTCTCATTCCGAATCTATACCGAGATATTTGAGAATAATCTCTGTTTTGTCATCCAACTCTTTGAGCGCTCTGGCGGACAGCGTCACCCCCTGCTGTGTGGGTATTTTGTCAGGACCTTCGTACTTGCGCACGTGGACGAGGTTCTTACCGCTGTAGTAGCTCACAGCTGCGTACACTTCACCCTCCTCATCCAGCACTGCGAACCAGGGGGTGTGATTAGGTCTTCCTTGCGCGGCCGCTGTGTCGCGTATGCGCACCACTGCGCGGATATCGGCGATGCGTGCTATTAGCTCGCGCAGCGCGTCGGCCGTGAAGTGCACTCACTTGCTTCTGGTCAGAGACGCCTCTTTCACCTGGCCGTCTTTTGTGTAGCGCGGCCTCCTAGACAGTCTAGCCACGTCCTCCCAGATCTCCAGCGTCAAAGCTCCGTCTAAGCAGAACTCTAACCCGAGAAGACGGGAGAAGGTTTCCTCTGCTTCTTCTCGTCCATCTCGTTCTTTTTCTTGTATTTTTCTCTTCTTAGTAGGCCTTGTTGTTCTGGAACTCACCTTAGAACGTTTCACACCCGCAGGAAGAGTAACACCATCAGCGTGAGCTGAATCAGCAGCAGAACCGATAGCAGGAGCAGCGTCAGCGCTGGTGGTATCCGAGGCCTCGTTGTTGGAACAGAGCAGCCACACGCCGTCGGTGCTGAGTGTAGCGGTAGAAGATGAAGCGCCGCCGCCCTCGTAAGGTGGCGGTGAGGGCAGTCGCCACGGACCGGACGGGGCGCTACTAGTGGAAGTGAGGTCGAAAGGTCGAAGAGGGGAGCCGAAAAACGTACCGCCTCTTTCCCTTCGGGTTCTTCGTACGCCTCGTCGTCAGCGTCGTTCTCTGTCTCACCCTGTTGCTGCTGCTCCTCCTCCTCCTCCTCTTCTTCTCGGTTTAGGGGCTGAGTGTCCGAATAGCTGTCACTCTCAGCGCGAGCGGCGTCGAGGGCGTCGGTCGATGTAGTGGTGGAGGAGAGGGGCTGTGCAACGTGCGGCAGGTCATCAAAGTCATCAACAGTAGTGGGGAGGTAAAAACCCGGTTGCCAGTACTGCGCTGTGCCAGGAGCGTTGTCGTCAGTATTAGTAGCGGTAGCAGCAGGTGCAGCAGAAGCAGCAGCAGCAGCAGCAGCAGCAGCAGCAGCAGCAGCAGACGCAACAGTAGCAGGCGCAGCAGCCTCAGCAGGCGCAGCCGTAGCAGGCGCAGCAGTAGCAAGTGCAGCAGCAGCAGCCGCAGCAGCCGCAGCACGAAGATCACCAGCAGCAGCAGCAGCAGCAGCAGGCGGAGCGGCAGTAGCAGCGGCAGCGCGCTTAGCAGCAACGTGTACCGTCGCGAGTGTAACAACGTCGCTAGCACGACGACTACTACCAGTAGTACTACTACCAGTACTACTACTACTAGTACTACTACTACTACTACTACTACTGCTACTACTACTACTACTACTACTGCTGCGAGCGCTCGCTACAGCGGGAGGGTGATAAGACCAAGCGGCTGCGGCGGTAGTCTCATTTTCAGTAGCAAGAGGAGGCACTGACGCTAAACGAGCGCTGTTCCGCGTAGTCTTCTTGTTCTTGGACGGCGCTAGGTGTTGTCTTTTGCTCATGGTGGTGACTGTAGAGAGCAGCAAAAGAATGAGTGAGTGAATGGAGGTTTCCAGGCCCCTTATATACGCCTTCTCGCTTCTAGAGCTAAGCTACTTACTGACCCTGTTCAGCTGCCGCCGGCTAGCCGGCGGCCATTCACAAAGAGAAACAAAAGACATAAGGCATGACGTTTTCAGCTGGATCCCTTTCCCCCCCTTTTGAGAGATCGACTGTCATGAGCTAAGCCGCTTACCACCCTGTTCAGCAATTCAACGCGCATTAGCTGTATAAAGGATTAAGCGGTTGCTGCCGTCGACTGACCGGCGGCCATTCACAAAGACATAAGGTATGACGTTTTCAGCTGGATCCCTTTCCCCTCTTTTTTTGAGGGATCCACTGTCATGAGCTAAGCTACTTACCACCCTGTTCAGCAATTCAGCGCGCGTTAGCTGTATAAAGGATTAACGGTGATGAGCTTAGAGTGTGTATACAAAAAAAACTACAGGAGGCGTGTGGCGTGAAGCAGGACCCCCCTAAGACGAACGTGTCTGTCTGTGAGTAGAGGCGTGTGCATGTGGTGAGCGACTTAAGTGTAAGACAAAAAAAAATCACCACCTCCTGCCGTGGTGAGTAGACCGGGCCGGCCAGGCGGCGGCCGGCTAGTTCAATAGGGAGGGGTGACAGCTGACTAAGGCTGTGCATGAAAAAAATCCGATTTTCACCTGACCTCTGACGTTTGTTACAATGAATGTCAGAGGGAGGGAGACGTCCTCAGGTAGGGGGTAGGAGGTAAGGCTATGGATGAGGAAGAAACACCATTTTCAGCTGGTCTCCACGGATAGCGATGACATACCCCTCGTCATCTAAGCTCTTAAGGAGCGGAGCGGCTGAAAAAGCGTCATGCGGACAGGTCGCTAGACAGCTGGAGTGCTGTTGGAAATGGGATTAAACTCCCTCTGTATAAAAGCTCTGATTTCTGTTGGAAAAAAACCATATCGCCTCTGACCACAGTAACGTCTACTACCACCACCACCGCCACCACCGCCGCCGCCGCCGCCGCCGCCAAGACGAGACGAGATGGCTCAAGCTATTCCACTTTCAAGCTCGCCTTCACCGCCTTGTCCACCTGAAAAAAAGTTAATGCGGCTTGACGACGTGAGACGCGCGAGGCAGACCGATGGGGAGAACAGAGAGGTAGGACAGCGGCGGTTAGCCTATAGCGACGCCTTGCTTCGTCAACTAGGTAAAGAGTTGAGCGGCTGTTGGAGAGAGTTGGGCAGTAGCTTAAAAGTTACCGCCGCCCGTATGGATGCTCTAGTAGAGCGCAGTGTCAAGACACCGGAGGAGCTGTGTACGGCGATGTTCCGAGTCTGGTGGGGTGAAACCCCGCATCGTCATAGATGGGGAGAGCTCGGTCGCGTCTTCACCCGCATTAGACGCGTGGAACTGTTGGCTCAGTGGATGTCCCTTCTCCACAGACAGGGGTTGGATTTCGAAAACCCCGACTCTCGCGCGATGCATAAGCACTTGGGCACCCTCGGCAGACGTCTAGGTAGCAGGTGGAAAGAGGTGGGGGACCATTTAAAATTGTCGCCTGAGAGGTTAGATAAGATCGCTGAAGAATGCGAATACGGAGGAAGTCCCGCTGAGTGGGCCTTCCGAGTGTTGAAAATGTGGCAAGATGAAGCTGACGGTGCCGGCGGTACACCTTTTGAACTCCTTCGAGTGTTGACTGAGGACATGGGAAAGTTTGACCTCGGCATCGCGATATTACTTGACTTTATCAAGCAAGAAACAACGAGAACGACGGACATGTGAATTGTTGTGTTTTATTTTCATAAGTCTTCTTTATTAGTAAGTAAAAAAAAATATCATAACAATTAAGACGCGCGCCCTCTTAAAGTGTCACTTCCTCCAGTCGCAGCTGATCGCCTCATCGAGGCACGTGATAAACAAAAAAAAATGAAGAGACACGCTTCTTCCTCTCGAGAGGAAGAAGCGTGTCTCTCGATTGAAATCTTTTTCTTTTCTTTTTTTCTTAAAAGAGACAAACGCCCCTTAGAGTGCCCCCCACCCCCCTAGAGTGCCCCCCTCCCCCCTCCCCCCCTCCCCCCCCACCCGCCCCATGCATCCTAAAAGCGCCCCCCTCCCCATGCATCTTAAAGGGGCCCCCCCCTCCCCCCCCCCCCTCCCCCCCCCCCCCTCCCCTCCCCTCCCCTTCCCTCCCCTCCCCTCCCCTCCCCCCCCCTTATACACTCTAAAGAACGCTTCTACCTAGTTCAATAAGTCACTTCCAGTCGCTCGTAAAACAATAAAAAATGAAAAAAAAAAAAACTTATATCGTAGTGTTTTTTATTAGTTTACCGAAAAAAATAAGAGACTCGCCTCCTCCTCCTCTCCTTCTCCTCCTCCTCCTCCTCCTCCAAAAAAAAAAGATATCACATTTTAAAGCGCGTGACCCCTTAAAGACGCTCATCTCTTCATTAAGTCGCGTGACGTCACTTCTTCTTCCGGTCACGTGATCAATCAGGTCACTTCCGGTCACGTGATCCTCAATGAGGTCACTCACTTCCGGTTGGCCATTAGGTCATGTGACGTCACTTCCGGTCACGTGACTCATCAGGTCACTTCCGGTCACGTGATCCTAAATTAGGTCATATGACGTCACTTCCGGTCCCCTAAGTAGGTCATATGACGTCACTTCCGGTCCATAAGTAGGTCATATGACGTCACTTCCGGTCACGTGACCAAATGGCGGCCTCTGATTGGCTAACTAGGTCACGTGACGTCACCACTTATCCCCTAAGTAGGTCACTTCCGGTCACGTGACCAAATGGAGGCCTCTGATTGGCTGCATGTCGATTGAGTAATAAACAGTACTTAACTATAGTCCCGTTCCGATACATACTATACTACTGCTGTGTGTGGTCTGGGAGCAGACATTGTCTTCACTTGCACCCATTTGTGCCAGATTGGTGGTGCAAATGGATGTGTACTATCCAATACACATCCAACTACACACAGATTATCATCTTGATCAAAGGGGTCATTAAAGTAGGTGGGGGCTACTGTGTAATTAACACCTACCGGTATACTTGACAGAGGTAGCTGAAATATGTGTATTGGAATAGGATGCTAGCATGCTCCCAGGCTATCCAACTGGTATGATAGACCAGTGGTGTAGGAAAAGAGAGGGCAAGGGGGGGGGGCCAATCACAGAGGAAGGGGGGGGGGACTGAATATGATTAGGCCCCCCAAAATTTGTCAGGACCCTATACTATATTACACATAATTCCCAAATTTTTCCTCTCCCACATAGGAAAAAGGGGTACAGGGGTCTGGGCCCCTAATTAGAATTAATGAGGGCTCAAATATTACTTTTCTATATAACTCCTATATAAGCGTGTATATGCGCAATCATGCATGAAAGCCGATGCTCAAAAACTGGTTGGAGTGGGCCCCCTTGGGCACCCCCAATGAAGATTTGCTTCCTACGCCTCTGGCTGGCCGAGGCTGTTACTCAGGCCCTTTGCCAGGCTTGAAAACCCAATACGCCAGTCGAGTGACCAATGGACCCTATGACAGATCGTTGTCATAGGGGGAACCTTACCGTAACCCTAACCCTAACCCTAAGAAAAATTTACTGTCACAGTAAATGATCACGCGGAAAAACTACAAATAAGGAAATAAGGTGATTCCCCTATGACAGAAGCTTGGTCATAGGGCCCATTGGTCACTCGACTCGGGAGTGTTGGCTGAAATTGCCTTTGCCAGCCTCACCAGGTCCTCCCAGACAAGGTATAGGAGCAGCACCACTGAGGGGGGGGGGGGGGGGTGCTGTGAGTGGGCTCGGTGGGAGGTGCAGGTCTAATACTGGGGAATCCCTGCATCTGATCGGCCTACATCTATATTGGCAGACAGAGGGGAGCCGGCGCCGTAATTAAATCTACTAACACACACTCCCAGCATGCACCAGCCATTTATTGGAAGCTGTGAGGGCTTGGTGGATGTTTCTATTACGACAGCAGATGCATATATGTGTCATCCCCACACCATGGCATTAACAGGGATGCCAAGTTACCCCAACCCAAAATCGTATTTCTTACGATTTTTGGATCCCAAAATCGTATTTTTTTTTGGCTGAAATCGTAACAAAAATCGTAACAATATACATGGAATAACATTTCTAAAGGGTCAAACTTATGCAACAATGGATTCTCATGGTTCATTGAAGTGGTAATCTGGCTCATCATACAAATCACCATTTATTTACTCCTAAATGTATAATGTTATAGCTATATCTGTTTGCTTGATGACCAACAAACTCTAGTTTTATGGATTTGTAGTAGGCTATTCATCCCACATCTCAGTAATGTACATTTACTTTTTTTTAAATACCAGAGATGATGAAAAATCGTAATTTGATATCCAAAATCGTAATGGGCGTAATGGGGGTCAAAAATCATAAAATTACGGAAAAAATGTAAACATTTGGCATTCTTCCATTAACGAGAGTGACCCTCTCACCCACCGACATGTTGAAAAAAAGCAGATTGTTCCGCAAAATGATGGGTGGTTTAGAGGTTTATCAAGTTTTGAGTCACTCTGCGGGCCTGCCACTTGGGCACGGAGATCACTATTTGAAAAATTCTTTCACTTTTGGAAAGCTGAGATCATGGCCGGCAATTGTGACCTGTGTTTAAAGCCCTTACACCGGCCATTAGGATGTTACATCGGCAAAAGCCGATGTGCCGATGTAATTTGGGCAACACTGATACAGTATTAATGTCTATGATAATATATAGATAAATGCCACCACCCATTGATACCGTCTCTATGTATTTCACGAGTAAGGGCTTGGGACATATCGGCTATTTGAAGCCATTTAATAATGGAGGAAAGACAACCTTTTCTTATCCCATTGAACACGGCCACATTGTATTCAATGGCGGCATTGAATGCAACCCTTCTAGTACTTAGTAGCTCTAGTATCTCAAAAAAATATAACAAGTTATTTTCGATTCTCAATAAAGGAAACGGAATTACCAAACAAGCAGCGATTTCTTTAAACCTCTCACCCCCCCCCCCTTGTCATAGTAAATGTCTTGTCCCTTCACCAGCCGGAGACCTCACCCTCCAAACAGACAATATTAAAAGACCTGTAGTCGTGTCTATAGCTTACTTCCATGTCCGCATTTATCACGATTCTATGCGGCTGTAAAACGTGAGGGTTACTATGGTCACTGTGGTCCGCCATCCATGATCCGCCCCTCCCCCGAGACCTTAGCATTAACCCTTTAAGGTTGGCATGATGCCTTAATGCATCATGCCCTTGGACGTCATGATGCATAAAGTAACCATGAAAGGCCCTTGCATAATCATCGTATGCATTCACCCTTACCATCCCATTATAAATACTTAGCTATAAGTAAGATACATTAATATTACTAAACATCAGCCCTCCTCACCCATATGCTAATCAACAACAATAGCATATTTAAGTACAGTACCCATTACATCATGGTACAAATGTATCAGGAATCACCCCCTTCAACAAGAGCTGGGGTTGGTACCTGAGTTACATATTATATATATACTGTTCTCTACAATGATACAGGCTATAAGCCTATGTGTTGGACAGTCTAAATAAACAAATACAAACAAACAAACAAACAAACTAAACTTCATGAACATTTCATCTATGATTGGAACAGCAAACCACCTAGATCACGTTTGAATTGTCATATTGAAAAACAAGTTTTGAATTGTCATATTGAAAAACAAGTTTTTGTCAGTTATATAAGATCATTTTCTATCCAAAGTGTTTAAAAATTAGATTATTTATTGTCTTTAGGTAATTAATTTATTCGACTCTTGTTATCAACAATTATAAATTCTTGTTGCCATATTTATACTATCTACTGTTACCAAATAACTATGAAATGACTCCAAACTACATGAGGTCTGAAAAGACTCACAAGCCATATACCTTCTCCACTTGACAATAAAAGAGTATTCCTTGACGAAGGCCAGCAATGGCCGAAACTAGTAGGAATCTAATACTCACAATCTGTGGTCAACTCATTATTTAATCATTGACAAACAAACTCTGGATTTTAGGGAATACCTTCTATTCTCTAAAAATTAGAATAATTGAACTGACCATTTAAGGACAGATGTCACTAAAAGATGACATTTGTCGTCATGATGCACCAATGCAGCCCCGGAGAGTAACTCGCCGGGGCTGCATTAGTGCGTCATGCCGACCCTTCAGGAGTGTCTCAACCCTGTAGGGTCGGCATGATGCTTGAATGCAGATCTGGACACTTACTCGCCAGGGCTGCATCCATGCATCATGCCGACCCTACGGGGTTCAGACAACCCCGAAGCATGTTTTGTATCAAAATAAAGCTGAGTCTGATTCGGGTACAAGCCGCGGCTTATATGCGAGACTTTACGGTAATGCCGTATTCGACGTAATAAGCGCACACCCCCTAATAAGCGCACACCCTCCGTTTCTGGCCGATTTTATACTACAAATAACCAAAAATATCTCAATTTCTATTAACTACTAAAAAGATATCCATAATCATTTTTTAAGCGCACTGTGCGCTTATTACGTTGAATACGGTACTCGCTTTTTGTCGCCTATAGATACTGTAAAACCTCGCGTATAAGCCTAACTCTCGTATTAGCCGCACCCCGACTTTGAACCAATCCTATAAGCCGCATCAGCGATCTGATTATGGTGGCTTTAGTACTGTACCATAATAGCAAAAACTCGCGTACAAGCCGCACCCTGACTCTGGGCCGATCCTAAAAGCCGCACTGCCGATCCGATTCGCGTATAAGCCACGGCTTATACGCGAGGTTTTACGGTAGTTGCAGACTGGTATCTTCAATATATACAGGATGAATATATACAGATGAGTGAAGTGGTACAAAAGGTAAGAAAAATCCTACGGTATTTGAATGGTGCAAACTATATGATAACAGTATGTGACTTAACCCTTTAAGGACAGCATGATACCTTAATGCATCATGCCCTTGGTCGTCATGATGCATGAATGCAGCCATGGCTAGTAACTCGCCAGGGCTGCATTCAGGCATCATGCTGACCCTATGGGGTAGAGATACTCCCGAAGGGTCGGCATGATGCACTAATGCAGCACCGGCGAGTTACTTGCCAGGGCTGCATTGGTGCATCATGACGACATCATGACGACAAATGTCATCATTTAGTGACATCCGTCCTTAAAGGAGTAATTAGCCCACCCTCACTAATAACTGCCCTCCCCAGTGTATGGCCATTTCTTTAACCCTTAGAGGGCAGTATAGTGATTTAATATATATCATGCTTCATAATCGTGATGCATTAATGCAGCAGTGCGGCGTTACTCGGAAGGCCTTCATTCAAGCATCATGTCAACCCTATGATGCTATTAAGGGCCATACAATGGGCAAACAGCTTTTAAATATTTTAATTTGTGAGGTAATTAAATAGGTCCCATCCAGTGACGTATAGTACAGAAGGATACTTCATCTCAGCGAAGGAGTAGGCCTACCTGCATCTGGCATTAAATCCTATTAAATCAGGGACCGGGGCAAGTCAGCACAAACCCAAATTATAACTGGATCCTTGGTACATCTAGCCGGGCCTGATCGGGCAGTGCGGCAGCCTGGAGGCGTGCTAGGGTGGGGGCTGGGTGTGGGTGTGGGTGGGGGGGGGGGGGGGTGTCTAAGTGCAGGTGCACTGAGTGGCTCCCTCATCACACGGAGCTACTCTCTGTGCTGGTTACCAGCTGGTTAACACCCAGCGCTGCCTGGGGCTTCACGGGTAAGGAAAGGACCAGCGGAATGGCACTCTACAGTGATTTGCAATTGTCATGGTTATGGTGAATTCTGATCTGAAGCTGTCACTGCTATTACCTATCACTGTCACCTTATCAACTGTTACAGTCACCAGCTGTCACTCTGTCACCATACCAGCTGTACCCTGTCACCATACCAGCTGTCACTCTGTCACCATACCAGCTGTCATCATACCAGCTGTCATTCTGTCACCATACCAGCTGTCGCCCTGTCACCATACCAGCTGTCACTCTGTCACCATACCAGCTGTCACTCTGTCACCATACCAGCTGTCACTCTGTCACCATACCAGCTGTCACTCTGTCACCATACCAGCTGTCACTCTGTCACTATACCAGCTGTCACTCTGTCACCATACCAGCTGTCACTCTGTCACCATACCAGCTGTCATTCTGTCACTATACCAGCTGTCACTGTCACCATACCAGCTGTCACTCTGTCACTATACCAGCTGTCACTCTGTCACCATACCAGCTGTCACTCTGTCACCATACCAGCTGTCATTCTGTCACCATACCAGTTGTCACTGTCACCATACCAGCTGTCATTCTGTCACCATACCAGCTGTCACTCTGTCACCATACCAGCTGTCACTCTGTCACCATACCAGCTGTCACTGTCACCATACCAGCTGTCACTGTCACCATACCAGCTGTCACTTTGTCACCATACCAGCTGTCACTGTCACCATACCAGCTGTTACCATACCAGCTGTCATTCTGTCACCATACCAGTTGTCACTGTCACCATACCAGCTGTCATTCTGTCACCATACCAGCTGTCACTGTCACCATACCAGCTGTCACTCTGTCACCATACCAGCTGTCACCATGTCACCATACCAGCTGTCACCATACCAGCTGTCACTGTCACCATACCAGCTGTACCCTGTCACCATACCAGCTGTCACCATGTCACCATACCAGCTGTCACCATACCAGCTGTCACTGTCACCATACCAGCTGTCACTGTCACCATACCAGCTGTCATTCTGTCAACATACCAGCTGTCACTGTCACCATACCAGCTGTCATTCTGTCACCATACCAGCTGTCACTCTGTCACTGTCACCAGCTGTCACTCTGTCACCATACCAGCTGTCACTGTCACCATACCAGCTGTCTTTCTGTCACTATACCAGCTGGCACCATACCAGCTGTCACCATACCAGCTGGTACTCTGTCACCATACCAGCTGGCACTCTGTCGCCATACAACTGTCACTGTCACTGTCGTCATACAACTATCACCATACCAACTGTCACTGACACCATACCAGCTGTCACCCTGTCACCATACCAGCTGTCATTCTGTCACCATACCAGCTGTCATTCTGTCACCATACCAGCTGTCACTGTCACCATACCAGCTGTCACTCTGTCACCATACCAGCTGTCACTCTGTCACCATACCAGCTGTCACCATGTCACCATACCAGCTGTCACCATACCAGCTGTCACTGTCACTATACCAGCTGTCACTGTCATCATACCAGCTGTCACTGTCACCATACCAGCTGTCACTGTCATCATACCAGCTGTCACTCAGTATAACCCCACCATGAGTTTGGACAAATCCCATAACCTTCACTGGGGCTCTGATAACCAGCAGGCCGGGTTATACGGGACTAGCATACCCTGGTACCTCAGGTATTTGCTGGCTACATCGCCTTCTTATCAGGCTAACCCCCTCCTCTTACACCTGGAACAAAGGGACTGATAAGAAATTCACCCATAATGCACATCTCTGGAGTTAGGGGCCAAACCACAATGCATTCCTCTAATCAAAGATGGCGGCCTCCATAGCCTAATGTGCTAGTCCCGTATATGAGTTGTTTTACAGTAACTCTTAGTCTAACTGCATAGCCCTAACCAATAAGGCCACTCCAAATGATATACCTGTTTCTCATCACCAAGCCATGACAAAAATGACGAGGGTGCTTTCTTTTCTGCTGCTGACCAAATAGGTGGGTAAATGTGGATGCTTGGCAAATTAAATTCATATCTTAGCAAACAAGATATTGTGGATCAACAAACATTGTAAATATGCATATTCTTCCTAGCTCATTGGATCCGCAACACTGTAAGCTTTAATTTGATAACAAAATATGCCCATATTTTCCCACATTCAATAATGTTTTCCATTGAAAATTGCAAAAAGAAAAAAAAAGACAAAGAACGATTTTGGAGAAGCGCGTTTATGAGAAACAAGTCTATTATTTGGAGTGGCCTAAACATGGAAACTATTACCACGTAGTGTTCAGGCATGCTCTTTTGCCATGGGAAGTGCATGACTATTACCGTTATAATTAGAGGACAATCTCAGGGGAGTCTCTTCATCTCAAAACTGATGGAATGTACCATGGACATGAAAGCTACTTTACTGATCAATTAACCCTGAGGGAACACTTGCAGATACCCTGTAGGGGAGGGGGGAGGGCTAGTGGTGGGGTGTTATACCTTGTCTGGTATATCTTGTCGAGTCCCCTGTAGTCAAAGAATTTTAGCTCAGAATAGGACCTAAGGTTAAACAAGCCAATTTTTGGACAGGAGATGCCCAGAAGGGTACTGAACCACATACTAAAAGTTCTCTGACATCCTCCTTGTGCTTGCTCAGGAATTCAAGATGGCGTCCAGGATGGGCAATATGCACAATTTCCCTCATTTTTTTCTATTGTGACTTTCCATAGGCCAATTTGAAGTTTACCTAGCCCCCCTAAGCCAATTTCAAGCTTTTCAATGGTCTTATCCTTTTGTTGCTAGGGCTGGTTGTTGCCTAGCAACAGGCATTTCATATTGGGTTTCCCTAGAAACTAGGGTTATTAACAGTCAGAAAGTCCAAAATTCTTGGACTACCGACTGTGAGGTTATTAGTACCTTCATTAGTGTTAAGTTTGACACCTAAAGGAGGAGGTCAGCCTCATACCTTTGGTGGTGTCTTTATGGGTCATAAAATTTGGGAAGAGGAGGGGGAATATCGTAAGGACTGCACTGGAGGAAGGGTATAATGGGGTAGGAAGTTTGGTTTATTGGAGATCTCAATTCAGAAATTGACCAAGGCTATAAGACTCTCACTGAGAATTCATTAGCCCGGCTCTATGTCGGCCTCGCCAGGTTCCCCCAGACAAGGTATACCAATAGTGACCGTATGTGATAATGGGTATATAAGACCGAACTACCTTCTATAGATAGACATAGGGCTAGGGTCTGAAAATGGGTTTTGGTTTGTAAATATGTCCCTCTGCTATAAAAACAGATGCAGATAGTACTCCCAGAGACTAGACTACAGGTTCTACACTACAGGACCAACTCTATCAGCCACAAGATATTGAAAAGGCAACCCCAGCAAAGACCTAACCAGATTACCATTGAGCCTAGTCTGGGTAAATGACAAAGGAGGCTTGGTGGGAGGGGGGGGGGCTACTCACTCTATGACGGTAACCGCCGACTGCCAAACTACCGCCCGCCTAAAAACAGGGGTTGCCAAACCCCTGCCGCTTATGAGTGCAAGTGACCGCCCTCTGATTCCTTACAGATCAGCCACCGCCCCTGTTATTTCAGGAAACCTTGAAATTCAACCTTTATTTACAAATAGCAGAGTAGACATGGATAATTGTAGTTGTTCTCTTTGTATTTTACCATTTACATCCTAATAATTGCCCCTTCTCTAGAGTTACTGCCCCCTATATTTAAGTGTGCTGCGAGTCACCGTCCCCTAATTTTGAGATCTACCGCTACCGGTTCCGTGGGGGCGTTTGGAGGTGGGGGGCCTTCCATAAAGTATGTACGCACCAGTTGGGATGGGGGGGTCTATTTTCTGAAAAATGTTACGTACATAAACCCTTTGTTTTAATGCGTACAAGAACTTTAGGGGGGGTCGGAGGGGGGGGGTCAATTGCTGGAGAAAATTTGCATACATCCTTTATGGGAGGCCACTGAGTAGTCATTTCAGATCTGAGTACCCCCCCCCCCCCCAAGGCTTGCTGGGCGGGGGGATGGGAGTGTGGGGGGGGGGGGGGGGGTGTAGGATGGGGGTGGGGGGGGGGGGGGTTGTGGATCAATGAGACCTCACCACAGAGGGTCAGCTGTAATCCTCTGCCGACTACCGTAAAGTGCCGTGTAGAAGCCACCAGCCATGTGGGAGTCGAAACCTCGGTGTAGCTTATCGGACTTGCTCGACAACTCAGGGTGCTGCTTAGGCAAAAAAAAAAGAACCATAGTTCTGTTCAGGTATCTCGACTGACCCTAATTTTTTGGCCCTATGCTAATTTTATCTTATTTTTAATTTTTGAAGGTATTTTTACGATTTTACTGTTCAAAATCTTTTTACTAAAAAAAAAGATTTTGATTGAAAATATGAGAAATGGGAGGCTATTTTTTTGGGCTATGTTAACTGAACGCGACTATATTTTTATGCCTTATACCAGGACTTAAATGGGGCAGCATAATCCCTGAGCGCATCCCATTCAATTTCTAGTACAGTTCTGGTCTACTACGGTATGTCGTTAGGTATGAGTGCTGATATTGCCCCTTTAAGCCTATAGTTGAGACTTTACGGTATCCGGTGGAGGCTGGGGGGAGGGGGGGGGGGGTACATAGACCAAGGTGCATCTTCAGTCTCAGTGCTGTGTAGTAGCAGTAAGTAGTAGGAGTAGACCTCGGTCCTTGTTTTACATTACCTACAGTAGCAGAGCACTTCATTTGTATCCCACATATCTTTAGGCACTGTTTGTCTTTCCATCAAAACGTGTGACCTAGCACCAGTGTTCCTGAAAACTTTTTATGCACAATGTGGCCTGTGTCGCAAGATCTTAGGGAGTGGTCATTTTTTAACAACAGGGGGGGGTCGGTGGATTTTCACGCGAGAGGGTCGACATTTTTTTGGTCCCCCCCGCGAGAGGGGTCAAAATTTTTTTGGTCCCCCCCCTCCAGCAGGTTGAAATTGAGCGCGGCCGAACCCTTTGAGCTATAGTAATGCGCGGGCTTTTCCGCTAAAAAGGGGTGTAATTTTTTTGGTCCCCCCTCAAGAGGGGTCCAAATTTTTTTGGTCCCCCCCCTTCAAGGGGTCCAAATTATTTTGGTCCCCCCCCCCAAATCCACCAACCCCCCCCCCCCCCCCTGTTGTTAAAAAATGACCACTCCCTTACAAGGGCCATTTGCCTGCTACACAGGCCACATCCGCCCTATTTTCATATGAATGATTACAGATTGTTATAGTTCTTAATAATAACAGCTTAATAACAGCTTACAAAGTCTATTTGAAAATGCTTAAATTCACTGAAAACAACCTAACTCAGCTGCTAATAGGAATATTTGAAAAAAATCTTTCACTGTTGGAAAGCTGAGATCATGCCCCGCCATTGTGGCCGATGTCTGATGACCTCACATCAGCCATTACGATTCTATGTTCTGTGTTATTTCGGCAACACTGTAGCACAAATATAAACAGCCCTGTATGGCTGATGTGTTTTTGCGCCTCATGCTCTTTGCTAACGTTTAAAGACTTATTCCTGTATTATGTATTTTGACCCAATAAAAAATGGTTAAACTCAAACTGAAGACCGATGGAGGGCAGGGCGGGGGAGCTTTTGAACGATTGTGCCTATACATGGGTATGGGAGTACTAAAATCTCAGAGCCATTATTTTTTAGTTTTTAGGGAGTGCTCATTTTTTAACAAGGGGGGGTGAGATTTCGCACGGAGTGCGTAAAACCTTTCAACATTTAATCCCCCCCACCTCCGCCCTCTCCATGTGGTACCTGTTAAATTTTACGAATGTATAGGCACACAAATCTCATGACCATATCCATGGATTTCATAATTATTAGGGATGTCATTGGTATCGAATTTTATAGATTATCAGTTATTCACTATTTTGGTCTCAATATATGTGATATATCAGTTATTAGGTATGTAAGAACAAGAGATTGCAATATTAAAAAAACATGTGTGTGCCTTGAAATAACGAAGAAAAGATTTGCAAAGAAAATAATTTTAAAATATTTTAAAATTTTGAAATAATTTTAATTTTAAAAAAAATTAAAATTTTTATATTTTTTTAATTAAAAAATATCTAAAATGGCAGCGTATCGATACCAAGAGATTGTCGATTCGGTTATCAGATATATAATAAATAGCGATATATCGATACCTGTGATACCAATGACATCCCTAATAATTATGACCTGGTATATAGTATAGGGTTTCAATTAGACTTCCAAGTCGTATGGCTGCCAATTCTTTCGTACTCGAATCATGTTTGTAGGTATCACGGAATGCACCGCATCAATGTGGCCAACTTTTTTTGTTGTTGTGTTCAGGTAACATGGCCCAAAAAAAAGGGTAGGTAGGTAGATTTTTTTCTTTTACTATTTTGTTCAAGGATAATAAGATGAAATTCCTCACTATTTTGCATAATTGCAGTAAAAAAAAAAGATTTGGTAGAAAAAACAACAAAAAATGGCTTCCAAAAAAAATTAGGGAAGGGTCCAAAAAATAGGGTCGGTCCAGATACCTTTACACAACTATCTTTGTTTTTGGCCTGAGGTACAATTGCTGTATGGCATGTCAGTTCATGTTAAACTTAAAGTACACTGACCTCAGACCAAGATCAGTACACTAAGTCAGCCTGCCCCACCCACTTACCCCTCTCCAGCATGCAATATGGGATACCGTACCGTCACGATAAAGGTACCGTCACGATTAAGATACCGTCACGATGAAGGTACCGTCACGATAAAGGTACCGTCGCGGTGAAGGTACCGTCGCGGTGAAGGTACCGTCGCGACGAAGGTACTGTCGCGGCGAAGGTACCGTCGCGGCGAAGGTACCGTCGCGACGAAGGTACCGTCGCGATGAAGGTACCGTCGCGATGAAGGTACCGTCCGATAAAGGTACCGTCGCGATAAAGGTACCTTCACGAAGGTACCGTCACGCTAAAAAAGGTACCGTCACGATAAAGGTACCATCACGATGAAGGTACCGTCACGATGAAGGTACCGTCACGCTAAAAAAGATACCGTCACGCTAAAGGTACCGTCACGATAAAGGTACCGTCACGATAAAGGTACCGTCACGATAAAGGTACCGTCATGATAAAGGTACCGTCACGATAAAGGTACGTCACGATAAAGGTACCGTCACGATAAAGGTACCTTCGCGATGACGGTACCGTTGCGATGAAGGTACCGTCACGATGAAGGTACCGTCGCGGTGAAGGTTCCGTTGCGGTGGAGGTACCGTGGGGGTAAAGGTACCGCCGCAATAAAGGTACCGCCGCGATAAAGGTACCGTTGCGATAAAGGTACCGTCGCGATAAAGGTACCGTCGCGATAAAGGTACTGTCGCGATAAAGGTACCGTCACGATAAAGGTACCGTCACGATAAAGGTACCGTCACGATAAAGGTACCGTCACGATGAAGGTACCGTCACGATGAAGGTACCGTCACGATGAAGGTACCGTCACGATAAAGGTACCGTCACGATAAAGGTACCGTCACGATAAAGGTACCGTCACGATAAAGGTACCGTCACGATAAAGGTACCGTCACGATAAAGGTACCGTCACGATAAAGGTACCGTCACGATAAAGGTACCGTCACGATAAAGGTACCGTCACGATAAAGGTACCGTCTTGATAAAGGTACCGTCACGATAAAGCTCTTTAATTTGGAGGGGCTCTTTCCTCCTGCGCTTATACAACACAGGCGCTTATTCAAGATCATGTTTCAGTGCTTAAGAAACACTTAAGCAGTAATCTCACCCACGTCCTCTCACCCTAGGCGTCACTGCTTTGCTATTTTGCTACAATGTCCCAGCACACTTTTAACACACAGTATCCTGCTCAGAGGTGTAGGAAGCAAATCTTGATTGGGGGGGGGGGCAGGGGGCCGCACTCCAACCAAGTTTAGATATTTATAACCTTTATGCATGATGTATCATATACAGACTCGTATATTTATAGTATAGAAAATAATTATTTGAGCCCTCTTTAGTTCTGATTGGGGGTCCAGGCTCTTCTATCCCCACATGTGGGAGAGGTAAGGATTGGAAATTGTGTGAATTTGATTATTATGGTCTAGAAAATTTGGCGGGGGGCCCAAACATATTCAGCCCCCCCCCCCCCCCTCCTCAGTGATTGGGGGGCCCGGGCCCCCCTGACCCCCCCCCCCCCCTTTTCCTACGCCACTTACTGCTCTAGGCATCCCCTGAAGTGGCATTTGACGACTTGAGAACTGGATTCAGAAAAGGCAGGACCCCAGTAACACGACCCTGATTGAATGCATGCCTTCTTTCTGCCACATTACTCAAAATAACCCAAAGACATAATTAACCCCCGCGTCACGTTACACTCAGAGACTCGCCCGGATTGCTTGCTCTCTGCATCGCGGCACTTTAGAGTTCGGTGTCATGATGCTACATCGCAGCACCGGTAAGTAACTCGCTGGCACTGCATTTGTACATCAACTATGCTGACCCTTCAGGAGTGTATCAATTCTGTAGGGTTGGCGTGACCAATGCACGTAGTCATGACAAGCTACTCGCTAGCGCTGCATTCATGTGTTGTGATGACAAACAGCACTCACCCAAGTACTATGCCACCCTTAAGGTAGGTCGATACCATTGAAAACGGGACCACTGCGCATGTTTCCGCGCATCTACCTTAAACATGTCAGAATAACTTCATATTTGGTAGGTGTTTGGTCATATATACCTTCATTACCCATGCAAAATTTTGGACAATTCTGACCAAAATTAAGCTTTTTATCGACAATGTATTGTGTACAAGAATTAAAGGTGATTTTTTTTTGCATTTCGGACATTTTGTTATCAACCACATTCATAAATTAATAAATGATATAATTCAGACTATAAAGGTGAATAGATTGCTTAAATATATCCTGGGCTACATAATGAGACCATTTCATAACATGATTATTAGCATTTTACCCATAATGCAATACTTCAAATATCTTATTTAGCCCACTTTTGCAGTACTTTTTTACTTCAAAGGCCCAAAACACCAAAATAATGCGCGGGACCCTATGTTAAATTTAGTCTTACTAGTTTCCAAATGATCTTAAATTTCATTTCATGAAGTTTAAGAAAAATGACAACTTTTTTTCTATTGATTTTAATCGATTTTGTGTTTAATTAATTACAAATTAATCCATATTTTCAACCAAACATCGTTTTTTCACCCAGAATGCCACATCACAGAACTATAAAAGTATTTTTGGAATAAAGAGAAATATCTGGGCCCTCATTGTGTGATGTTTCATATTTTTGTGGTTGCAGGTTATGGCAAAATAAAATTATGGAACGTGTGATATTTTTTTCTATTTTTTAGAGAAAAATCGAAATATGTTAATTTTTCAAAATTCTTTATCTAAAAAAGTAGCGTGGGACCCCCCCTTTCTCTCTTCAGATATTTGTTCTAAATGATCTCAGGCACCAATGGAAGAAATTTGGAGGAATTCTAAACTTTTTGAGTCAATGGTATCGACCTACCTTAAGGATTAAAAAGGTTGGTTTCCCATGTCTGTAGGCAAAGAGCAAGGAATACTAAAGGAGCATTTACTCTAGCTCAGCAGGTCAGCGTTGCCTAGAATTGTCCGAAGTGCCCAAAAAGGGTTCGGCAAAGTCTGGAATGAAACTAATTCCACGAAAAATATCGTAGGTCATGATGTACGTCTGACTGTAGTCCATTCTATAGATCAATGCAGCAAGAAAGGGTGACTTTTCAAGAAAAGTTTTTGAACATTTCTGAAGTGTGACTGACAAATATGTAAATATACTGTCAGAATTCTGCCTTTTAATACTAGCTTTTTCAAAGATAATTCTCATATGAATCTCCTGATGCTAAATGTTTGCAAATATAGCTATTGCAGACAATGTTATGATGATTCTCCTAAAACCAATGTAAACACAACTTTATCATGAGAACGTTACCCTTTCTTGATGCATGGGTCTGTAGAATGTATATGACTTTCCTTAACAATGCACCTATACTACCATACCCACTCAGTGCTGATACAATAGGCTCAATAGTCCATACCATTATATAGCATTCTGTCATGGGGTTATAATAGGCAACCAGTAATAGATAGCCATTGGTCTATATACCGTACTGTCGCGTTTAAGCGCCAGGGCGCTCTTTTCAATTTGTTTGGCTCTTACCCTCGGCGCTTATACAAGACAGGCTTATTAAAGGTGCTTAAAGTGGCACACTCACCGAGCGTATCCCACTCACAATTCTAGTACTGTTCTAGTCTACTATGTGGTTAAGTGCGAGTGGTGAGAATGCCCCTTTAAGAAACATTTTGAGAGCCCTACATCCCCAGTATTTATACGAGACCGGCACTTTTTCAAAACTAGGCGCGTTATCGGGACGGTACGGTATATATAATAAAGTCTTTAATATGATGCCCCCCTCCCCCTAGTATACACCATTATGACCCTATAATGTATAAAGGCTTTAATATGATGCCCCCCCACCCTCAGCATACACCGTTATAGCCCTATTAAGTATAGCTGTGTACACACGAACTGCCCACATGAGCCGCTCATAACACAACCTATTGACCACTCACTCACCCCCCCCCCCCACCCCACATCTGCCCCTCCCCACCCACCCACACATGATAATAGATAAAGTGAATCTCTCAGGATTTGGCGAGGCCGACAAAGAGGGAGATAATAGATCAAACTGCAGGGGTCTATACATTTCAAATTGACCAATGGGAGAGCAGGGTTTGCAAGTATCCATACCCCATAGACCCCATGGTATTCCGCCTTTCATGGAGGGTAATTAAAAGGCAATTAAAAGTCGTGAGAATGGGACGAGGCGTTCTGAGACCTCCCAACACTACATTCCAAAAGACCAAGGTGAGTCTGAGTTGCCTCTCTAGGCTTGTCACAGGTCACATGTACAAAATACTGCAGTCTCATTGGCTGCTGAAAAAAGTGGTCTGCATTTCCCAGCATTCTTATTATTCTTTATTTTTCATTTCTGCATTTTTAAGAAATTATTTTATTGAAAGTTGGGGATTCCCCTTTGGGGTTCCTTCTTGGACTGGAACTTAGTTCAGTCACTTTTGGATTTCTGAAAAAATATGGGTTTTGACATAGTCAAGTCCCATGATGCAGTTTGTTTTGTTTTTTTGTTTTTGCCAATGTTTTAAGTCATGGATATTTTGGTACTTGGAATGTTTCGGCCCTCTAGGGGCCTCATCAGGTGTAATCTGGGGGTGGTAAAATTATTTTATTGAGAAATAATATTTTATTCGCCCAGTGTTTATAATCTCTTGACCAAATATGTGGATTTCACATACTTTGTTGGGTGGCTCTGTGTTTGTGTCTGTTGACACTCTACTGGATGTGCTTTCAGGTTGGTGGACTCTTATTCTTGGTATTAGGAATGGAGCTTCTGGTTCAATTCAATTCAATTCATGGTGTCTCATCAACAATGGAACCTGAATTTACCCAAACAATATAAACAAAGGTACGGGAAAAATCACAGGCAATTAAAAGTCAATTAAATACCAGGTTCTAAGTTGGGTGAAGTTGGATAGACTTGGTCGTCAGAACAAAAGAAATGGCCTGACTGTATATGAGGTACAAAAGGTGAGAGAAACACTCAATGCAGTGTGTGGCATAAGTTAGTTAAACCACTCCAGACCCTGTGCTAAGGATAATGACTTAGTCATGGCTGAGCACACTCCTCTGCGACTCGTGATCAGCCTAGACTGACGCCATTATCCTACGTATGGCGGTCTAGTAGTGGTTTAACTTAGTACTACTTAGCACCCAGCGTGTGGGCTCGCCTTGAGATGGGAGATCCCCTATAAGGGGTCAGTCTGGTCGCCCTGTGGGCGCATCCATTGCTTGATCTGGTAACCGGCGAGATAAGCACTGATACAGCAATCACAATGGGTCCAGGCTGTTACATAATGCACCCTAAAAATTCTGCAGTGAAGGCCAGGGAATTATCTCATTGGTTGATAATGCATCCAGCTAGACGCCTATACCCACCCACACATGATACCGCATTGTACTCACGTCCCATAGTCTCCGTGCTAGCCGCATTCACCTCCCCACAGTTACCCAGAAGGCAGTCTGTGGGCTCTGGATCATCCACTTCCGGTTCTGGCCCCTCCATGATGACCACCTATAGGAAGTCTACTCCGCTGTGTATGTGTGTGTGTGTATGTGTAGTTTATAATAGATACTGACTTGGGTACGTCTCCATCAGAATATCACTTTTAATAGTGAGTATGTTTAAGAGTTAATGGCTACAAGGAGATAATAGGAGGGAACATGTTCCCGGGGCCACCATGTGCAGGCTGACACTAGCAGCTCGTGAGATATTGGTTCTGTCCACGGAACGCAGCTTGTTCCTGGCATATCATGGTGCATTGGAGTATGGTGCTAAGCTGAATGTCACGAGAAATTCCGTGGAGAGAACTAACATGACCACCCATACGGAGAAAGCAGAATCATCGCTATAGGTATCCAGCCTTGGCTTATTATCCGTCTTCCCGCCGGATCCCGTAATAAAAATGGCTTCGACAAGTCCCTGCTGCATATCCTTATGCCGCGTGCCTGGCAGACTGGTGGTAGGTAGACAAGTTTTGCTGACACCTGTGGTAGTCACCTGAGTACTAGAGGCAGGGGTGGGTTAAGTCCTGTACTAGAGGCAGGGGTCCTGGTCAGCTACCTCCAGTACATGTATAGTGGCTCCACATGTATTAAAGTAGCCGTGTCTAATCAGGATCTAGGTCCTCCCGGGTTAGCTGCCACGCCACAACTGCCGCTAAAACACCAGAATGCCAGGGTAATGGGGCGGGGGAGGGAGGGGGGATGTAGGGGGTTGGGGCATACAGGGTGGGGTTATAGTCTCTAGTTGAAAAGCAGAGGGTGGTTGGGTTAGGGGGAGGTGGGGGGGGGGGGGAGTGATCAGGGGCCAAGGTCCACCTTCACAGGGATCTAGGGCTATACAGAGTCACGTGATCACATGAGTTCATTATGACTGTCTGTATACTAGTAAACATCATATAGGAGGGGGAGGGAGGGAGGGAGGGAGGGGTGGAGGCAGACAGGCAGGCAGGCAGGCAGACAGGGAGGCAGACAGGGAGGCAGGGAGGCAGGGAGGCAGGGAGGAAGCAAGCAAGGAACATGAAGCAAGCAAGCAAGCAAACAAGGAGTGAAGAAAGGAAGGAAGCAAGTTTGGAAGGAGTTGGGAAGGATGCAAGCAAGCAAGCAAGCAGTGGAGTAGAGTGTGGTGGTTCAGGAAAGCAGGGGAATAGCCACAAAGAGGAGGTTGGGAGTTGCTGCTTGTGGCAGTAGTCGGTCCGGGTACCCCGGGGTGGGGGAGGGTTGGGTACGTGCGGGTGGTGGGGATTATACCCTCTCCGTGGGACCCTGTCTAGCCAGTTAATCAGCCCGACTCTAGGCTAATTCCCCTCCCCCCAGGGATGAACGGGGCCGGCGGCAGGGGAGGGTGTGTGTGTGTGGGGGGGGGGGGGGGTGATTTGGGTCGGGGAGGGTGTGAGAGTAACTCACATATAAGCTACACCCCGACTTTGGGCCAATCCTATATTAAAGCTGCACTGGCGATCTGATTATGGTGACATTAGTACTATACTATAGTATCACTGTCGTATAAGCCGCACCCCCAGTTTAGGCCTATCCTATAAGCCGCACTGGTGATCTGACTTGCGTACTAGCCGCGGCGTCTACGCGAGGTTTTACAGTATGTGTTGTAATTGGCGTCTATCAATTTAGCGCCTGGCGCTCGCCTCACTTTGCCTGTACTACTCAGGCCGTCCCCACCATGTCATATAGAGATGTAGAAGGAGTGATCTTTCTGTAAAAAACATTTAGATTTGTTCCCGGTTGACACAGTTCAGCTTGGCTGGTGCAGCATTTTATAACCACTGGGACCTGGCTGGACTAACGCACCTTCACGTAACTGAGCTAAGGTAGTGGTCTTTTTTAAAGTAGGTATATCCGATTTTTCTTCAAATTCTAAATTTCACTCAAATGTGTTCCCAACACTGTAAAAGTATAACATTTAGACACTAGAGAACAATTAAATGTGCACGCTTTTATTCCAAAATGACCACATATTGGGAAATAAAAATCGAATTTGAGCAAAATCAGAGGGAATTAGGGGTAATGGAACTGATAGTAAGTCAAACATATTATTTGTGAACATTCTGACTCATTTTTAGAGAAATCCATTTTTTGCCCCACACATCGGATGTACTAACTTTAACAACAGGGGGGGGGGGGGTCGGTGGATTTTTGCGCAAGCTCGTCGAAATTTATTTGCCCCCCCCCCCCCCCCCACGGGGTCAAACTTTTTTTGGTCCCCCCCCCCCCCCACCAGGCAGGTTGAAATGGAGCGCGGTCAACCCCTTTGAACTGTAGTAATGCGCGGGCACAATGTATTCAATGGGGGGGGCATTGAATATGGCCTTCCAATGCTTAAAAGTATAGGAGATCTTGTATTTCCAAAAAATACAATGCATGTGTGATCTAAGACGTAAGCTTCCTCCTGATGCTGTCTTGGTACATGTCTCTAATACACCCCCCCCCCCCCCCCCAGCACCCAGACACCCCCTTCTGGGGGGTTATCGATCCTCGCGTGTAACCCCCGCGCAGACAACTATATTCATGAGACGCAATTACCGACTAATTCCCCGTCCGCTTATTATGCCTGGCTTCTGACCAAAGGAGGAGGGAAGGAACTCATGCCGAGGCCACTTCCCAAAGTAGTTTCCTTTAGCCCTTTATGGTACGCAGAGTGCTTTAATGTGTGATGTCATTTATTGTGTTGTTATGATGCTTGGATGCAGCCCTGGTGAGTAACTCAACAGTGCTGCATTCAAGCATCATGCTAACCCTACGGGATTGATACTCTCTTGAAGATTCAGCATAATGCATGAATGCAGGTCTGGCAAGAAGACTCGCCAGGGCTGCATTCATGTATCATGGTGATAAAAGGCATGCCGACCCTACTATACTCTCTTGAAGGTTTGGCATGATGCATGAATGCAGGTTTGGCAAGTAGACTCGCCAGGGCTGCATTCATGCATCATGGTGATAAAGGGCATGATGCATTAAAGCACTATGCGGCCCTTAAAGGGTTTATACCAGAGGGGTTTGAGGGCTTCATGCCACTCCCTCTCTTTGATCAATATGGTGTACTACAAATAATTATATTCATGTGCACAATAATTTCTTCTTTTCACATTTTCCCCCAAATAACTAACTTTTCACAGCTATCTAATACCTAACTTCAACGGGCATGTCTTGGTATAAGTTTTGTTATTATATCCCGTATCCTTATCTTTATTTCCTCACATTTTTTTTTGTAAAATGCACTTTAGAATTTAATTTAAACTTTGTTCCCAGTGGTGTAGTGTAGCATATTTCCATAGCATGCTATACGTAAAGTGAGAGTTACATACACGTAATAGTACAGCTGTAAACATGAGGAGTTGATACAGACAGCCACCCTAGAAGGCTATAGGGACCAAGAGTCATACTATGATAGCCATTGGGTCCGCCATTTTGGATTTCCCTGGTTGAGTTAAAAAGCACTGATAAACTGTACAGAAGTGCTGAACTATCTGTTCATGGAAACTGTTTCTATTAATCTAGTGCCATTATTGAGCAATTAACATTCAAAATGACTAATATTACAATTGGCAGCCTTAGAATTTACTGTCATTTCGAGATCACAATTTATGGCTGTGTCTCATGAGATTGTAACAATTGAAACGTCTTTGATCGGGTGTAGTTTTTGACCAGGTGTAGTCTTTGACCGGGTGTAGTCTTTGACCAGCAAGCTTCAAAACAGCTGAAATGGGGGCTATGTACATAGAAATACCGGAAAAATTTTAATGGATATTTTAACACTTTATCTTACAAATTTCCCTGACTACAAAGACTACATCCGGTCAAAGACGTTTCAATTGCTACAATCTCATGAGACCCAGCCCTATATGACATTATTGTTCATCATAATGCCCAGTTTATAACAGCCGTCATAAATTGCACAGGTTGCATAATACCCAATGCCTAATCCCTGGGGTCCCCAGCTACATGACAATAACATCAATAAGTGTCCCCCAGGGCGTGTGGGGGACTTACGTAAGATATACCGTATTCGATGTAATAAGCGCACAGTGCGCTTAAAAAATGAGTATGGACACCTTTTTAGTAGTTAAGAGTTTAATTGGTAATTGATATTTGCCCTTTACTGTTTGTTTAAACTACAGGTGTTTAGTTGCCAGGAAAGTATATTAGAGTTTAAGGTCTAATATAGTACTGGTATACTTTACCATGAATGTAGAGTTCAGTGTTGGGGAAAAAATAACCCAAAAAGTATGCAATATCAATAAAATAAATTCTAAATTTATTTGATATTGATTTTCCCTGCAATACACCTGATGAAGCTGTGAACAGCTGAAACTCCTCAGTACTGATACTCAACTAAACAGTGGACTGATGATTGGCTCTGTGTAGTCTAAGTACATTACTTAGTAATACCAAACTATTTAACAGAAACCCCACTGTGGGTAGAGGGATTTCAAAATCCACAACTTAAAATTTCAATTGTGAAAAAGTTAAAGTTGTAAATCTGTTTTTTTGGTAAAAACACACAAGTGCCAGGATGTGACCCAGATCCTGCCAACCAATCACAAGCCTCCCTGTGACAGATTGAGGTCATGAGTTCCCAGAAACCATATAAAAAGGAGGGAGGGACTTACTTGATTTAGTACTGAAGGAGTAGTGGTAGGGAAACCTTACCTTCGTCCCAAACTGATTCAAGAGTTTAATTGGGGTCAAGAATTGAAATATTTTTGTTATTGTAGTATAAAAATCTGCCATAAAAGGGGGGTGTGCGCTTATTACGTCGAATACGGTGCGTAGGCTAAGGACACTCCAAATAATAAACTTGTTTGTCATCACCGCACGAATCATCAAAATCTCCTTCCTGATTTGTTTTTGAAAATTTTAGTGGAAAAACATGGCAAAATTGGACAAATATTATCACATTTGGTATCAAATTAAAGATTACCAATCTGCCGAGGTACTCGCCAAGGCTGCATTCATGTATCATGCCGACCCTTTGTGGGTGATACATGAATATAGGAATGGCGAGTTATTCGCCAGGGCTGCATTCATCAATCATCACGAATAAAGGGCATTGCGCATTAAAGCATGGTGTAGCCACTCAAAACGATAAAGGATTTCTGAAAATATGGTGTGGGAAATCCGCAGACCAACTTTTTTCTTGATGTGGCATCATCCAGATATTGGTTACTTTCAGGTTCTGTTTCAGGCTACAGAAGTGTAGATTGCGACCTGGGTCGTGCAACTTTCGACATGGGAAAATCAATTCAGCACATTTTCGGGAAAAAAATAAATTTTAGGATAAAGGGTCTATCTAAAAGGCGACTTTGTGAGCTGGGGACCACCCTGTCGGCGACTTTCTAAGCTCAGGGATGAACCCCTCTGTACCACCATAATAGAAACATGGACCACACCTTGCCTTTCTCCCGATAAAGCTAAACAGTTGGCATCCGTTTATTACCGGTAGTACTTACCCCTCTGCCGACCTCCCGGAGGGGGAGATGAGCCCGGGTGTTTTGCCATTTGACCCTTTAAGGACAGTATAATGCCTTAATGCACCATGCCCTTGGTCGTCATGATGCCTGAATGCAGCTCTGGCGAGTAACTCGCCAGTGCTGCATTCAAGCATCATGCCGACCCTATGGGGTTCAGACACCCCCGAAGGGTCGTCATGATGCATGCACCAATGCAGCCCCAGTGAGTTACTCGCCGGGGCTGCATTGGTGCATCATGACAACAAATGTCATCTTTGAGCGACATCGGTCCTTGAAGCATAGCACTTTAATGTAGTGTGCCTTCATTGTGCCTCTAGATGGTTAAAAATCGACACATGCGACACGGCGACACGGCCCTTTTAAAAATCGACACGTGCGACACAGCCCTTTTAAAAATCGACGGACACGGACATTTTTTATAAGGTCCTACTATATCTACCGTATTCGACGTAATAAGCGCACAGTGGGCTTAAAAGATTATTATAGACACATTTTAGTAGTTAAGAGTTTAATTGGGGTCAAAATTTGAGAATTTTTTGGTTATTTGTAGTATAAAAATCGGCCAAAAACGGGGTGTGTGCGCTTATTACGTCGAATACGGTATACATGTACATATAAAAATCGACACAACGACACACCCTCCTTGCTAAAAATCGACACGGCGACACAGTCAAGATTATGGGGACCCATGTAGAGGCACTTCATTGTGTGGGGATGCAGCCATAGCGAGTAACTCACTCATGCTGCATTGACGCATCATGCCGGCTATACAGGGTTGATACACTCCAGAAGGGTTGGTGTGATACATGAATGAATACAGCACTGGTGATTAGACTCACCAGGGCTGCATTCATGCATCTTACCGACCAAGGACATAACACATTAAAGCACAGTGCGGCCCTTAAAGGTTTAGCTGTGCCTCAATAGAAGGGCTGCCAGGGATGGCTGGAGGCCAGTCTAGACACACTAGTCCACCATCACTGTGAGGAAGGGACTATGGTAACTGCAGTTACCAGATCACTCTTGAGTCAACACTGTTGTCGGCGAGTGGGTGCTGAAGTTTGTGAGGCAATTTTTGACCCTACCTAGCAAAAGAGGGCCAACCATAGAAATTGTTATCCAATTTTGAAGAAAAAATATTTATATTTCAAGTAATTTTTGAGCAATTTCAGAGTCAATTTGATGGTTCACGAGTCAACGTTGTTGTCGGCGAATGGGTGCTGAAGTTTATGAGTCAATTTTTGGCTACTTTTCAGACCAAAGTAAAAAAAAAAAAAATTCGACCTACCCTACCTAAATTTTCAGACTATGTAACCTGAAACACACCTTTTTTTGGCCTAAGCCTCAGCTGCTCTTTATGTCTGTCCAATAATAACTACCCAGGACCTTGCACGCCCCTGACTTTGTATCACGTGTTTAAAATATCAGCTAGCTAATAACATTGGTCCTATCGGTAGTCATGGCTACCGCAGATTTACTATTCGGGCAGCAGCTCCTGTCCTAACGGGTTGTATTGTAACAGTCATCCCGATAGATTTAAACCTTTATAAAACTTTTAAAAAAACGTTTGAAAAGAAAAAGATGAGGCAATACTGCTCGAGGTAACTTCATAGGCCCTCTTAGGGTTACAATTCACGTACCAACTCTCACAATCTCGCTCCTCCTTGTACGAGGATCCCAAGGATTTTCCCACTTTGTGAAGTCCATTCCTATCTCTATTTTCTCGGCTAGGCCTATATTACACATTTGAAAGAAATGGAGAGTGTTTATGAGTGCAAATGACTATGTCCTATTGATTAATACCTGTCTTTTCTGTCAAACATGTAAACTAGCTGAGATAATCGAGTTTGAAGTAGACTTCACAAAGAGAGAAAATCCTTGGGAACATCATACAATCAACCCCGGAATGGGTTTTTTATAACTATGATAAAAATAAACAAATATAGGCAAAGCTTATACTGGCAGCAAAGGGGTGACATAGGAATAACTACCACTTTTACAAATTTTGCATATTTTGCGAACCTTAGACCCTACAAAATGGCTGCTTCTTGTTTCCAGCAAAAAAATCAAAAGAAAATCAAAAAAATCCGACCCTACCTACCTAGTTTTTCAATGATGTTACGGAAACACACAATTTATTTCTTTAGGCATTATGCTCACCACAGACGAGACTAACTCTATGGACAGACTTAATCGGCCGGTCCGATCAGTTGTCGGCGATATCAAATATGTTTGATGGTGCTGAGTTGATCAGGAGGACTTTAGACACACATGGTGCCTTCCCCTGGATACACATCCAACTGTCCGGTCTGCAGTCGGCTTTAGGCCAAAAAAATAAGCTGTGTTCCGGTCTCTCGACCGAGCCTCTGTATTGGGGCCAACCCTACTTTTTTTTGGCATTTTTTTAATTTCTAGAAAGATTTACTATAAAGGCCAGACCAAAAAAAAAAGTTGGTCAATGGATTTCGCGCACCTTATTTTCGGAAATGGAAATTTATTTTTTTTTGAAAAAAAAATTGTCAATGAATTTCGCTCGCCTCATTTTTTTCAAAATTGAGAATTTTTTTTTTTTTCATATTTTCTTCCAGTAATTCCCCCAGAGCAACCAATACATTTTTATGTTAGCGGTCCACTAAGAACTTTTGTCGGAGGCTGGTGAAAAAAAAATAAATAAATCGCTCGCTCCAGTTTTCCATGGACAAAGTCCATTGACAAAAAAATAATAATAATAATTCGCTCGCTCGCACCATTTTTTGAAAAGTGAAATCCATTGACCAACTTTTTTTTTTGGTGTGGCCTAAAGTTAACTTTTTTTACAAAAAATATGTAAAAAAAAAAAAATCCGACCTACACAACTTATTAAATATACTATTTTTTGGCCTTACCTACCGTAAAACCCCGCCTTTAAGACGGATTTTATTTGGGATTTATTTTTTGCACAAGACGGATTTTTTCCCAAAGTTAGGGGGTCGTCTTAAAGGCGGGGTTTTCTAAAATTTGACTTAAGAAAATGTTGGGGAAAAAGAAAAGAAAAAGAGCTTTGTTCAAGAGATTAAAATACACTTTCTTTTCTTTTTTAAAGTGCTTTCCTTATGTAAATGATACAACTGTGAAGTATCTAGTGACACCACTCGTGTTTTTGACTAGAAAGGTTGATAAGGAGGGGGTCTGAAAGGGGTCTAGAGCCCCAAAAAAATCTCAAAAGTCGGGGGTCGTCTTAAAGGTGGGGTTTTCCAAAATGTCATATTTGTTTTGCACAAGACGAATTTTTTTCTAAAGTTGGGGGGTCGTCTTAAAGGCGGGGTCGTCTTAAAGGCGGGGTTTTACGGTAGTTGTTGGAATACCTGACCCACTCTGCGGTTTATATAATCTGTTCAAGTTAGGGGTGCGGCTTACACACACGTTAGGTTTATACGTGAGTCATACATCAGCTAGTATGGCCATCTACTGGGTATATTCTGTACTAGAGGTTCTTCTAGCAGGTTGCCAGGTTGGGGCAGTAGTAGCGGCGGCTGTGTGGCTTAATTGGCACTGACCTAATTATCTCTATTACCTCCGTGTTGGTGGGTGCCCAATGTGACCGGCCTCGGGCAGGTTTCTATACACTCATTTCATCAGCCATTTCCACTAGGTGGCGTTACCATAGGAGAGGCTAAGATTCTGTCCCAGGGAGGGCATTTAATTTTAATTAAACTTATTTCAGAATTTCTAAGCAATGGGACAATTCTTTCCATCAGAAAATGGCATGAGCGTGAGAAGTGTCTTTGCCCCCATAATAAACCTATTGGGTCTTTAGGCTGGGCCACACCCTATGATGCCCACCCTGCCCTCTAGTGGAAACACTTGTCGAAAACAGTGTATAACGATAAAACGGGTGGGAACTTGTTCCTGGCAACAGCACGTGCAAGCTGACACTAGCAGCTCTCGTGAGATCTTGGCTCTGTCCACGGAACGCAGCCTGTTCCTGGCATATCATGGTGCATTGGAGTATAGTACCAAGCTGAATCTCACGAGAAATTACGTGGAGAGACCTAACATGGCTGCCCATATGGAGAAAACTAAATTATCGCTATAGCAATTTGAGAGAGCTAAATGTCACCCCTTTTCAGCAAAAGAAACCTGCACATTAGGCCTCAGGTTTTGAGGAAAACTCTTTTTCTTTTTTGCTAAATTCTTTTATGAAAAACATGATATAAATGGACAAATATTGGCATATTTGGTATCGAATTAAAGCTAGTAGTGCCAGTAATGCAGTGGGATAGAAATAAATTAAGGTTTTCCCGACTTTGAAAGATCAATGAATTCTTAGCTACCTATTAAAGGGAGTGATCATTTATTATCAACAGGGGGGGGGGGCAAACAAATTTGGACCCCTTGACCGGGGGGGGGGGGCAAACAAATTTGGACCCCTCTTTGAGGGGGGGAAAATTTAACCTGTTTTGAGCCAAAAAGCCCGCGCGTTACTATGCTTCAAAGGGCCCGCGCGCGAGCCGATTTTCGACCCTAAGGGGGTAAAAAATGTTGACCCCTTGACCGGGGGGGGTGTTAAAAATTTCGCGCGCTCCGCCCGGAAACCCACCACCCCCCCTGTTGTTAAAAAATGATCACTCCCTAAATGTGAATTTTGGGAGTGAAAAGCATATATCATCCTATGTATTTTAGCCCGCGATTGAAAAAAAAAAAAAAAAAGAGCCTCCCACATCATACTGTTGGTCGTTGGTGATGAAAAACCCTAGTTTTTTTTGAGTGGCCTTACTGTTGTTCAAGGGGAAAGAGGATTTCTACCCCTCTCAAGGTGTCTACCGAGTCATTGTTATTATTTATCCCCTGCTCTAGCGTAGGGTGTGCACTCTTTTTTAAACCACGGGCGGGGGCAGGCGACAAAAATTTTACTCTGCTTTAATGAAAAATCCAGTGCATTACATAATAAATTATATGGATAGGTCAAGAAAAAAAAAGAATGAACCCTGATGATTTGGGAGAGGGAGGTCAGAATAAATGGACCCCTTTAATAGGTAGGGGGCAGAAGATATATCAGTGGGCTAGTAATAAGTACGGAGTTCCACCAAACTCAACCTGTTAAAACATTACCTCTCCTATAACATGGACTAACAGTCCTCTGCGAAAAGAAGGAACCACGCATAAAAACCCCAGCAGCCTGCCCACCCTCTATAGACCAATGCTGCAAGAAAGGGTCACTTTTCAGAAAAGTTTTTGATAAAGTTTTTGAACATTTCTAAAGCGGGACCGAGAAATAGATGAATATAACCTCAAAATGATTCTATTATTTACTATTTGAAAGACCATTAATTGTCTGTGAATCCCCTGATATGAGATGTTTACAGACAATGTTATGAGGATTCTGCTAAAACCAATGTAAACACAACTTTATTATGAAAAAGTTACACGTTCTTGCTGCATGGGTCTATAGTCCCCCCTGTTGTGTATATGTAGAGCAGACTTTGTTTGTCTTAGCAGTACAGAGCCCTGTGCCTAATACTAGTAATAGCCACCATGCACGCTGCCGCTCCACACTACACTGGTACTACCAGCCCTACCGGCCAGCTCTCTCACTTGTGGGTGGCTGTGTCTCACGACCTTGAGCCAATGTTTTTGTCTCTGACCGGCTGCCGTCTCTGACCAGGTGCCGTCTCTGACCGGTTGCCGTCTCTGACTTGGTGTCAGAAAAACGTGTTTTTTAAATGTTAACCTATACTCATATATATAAGGATATGTAAAAACGTTATGGCAGCTCTTATGTAACTATTATTAGCCTCCTGCTGTTGGTAGAACATAACTAAACTCCCAAAGTGACATCCGGTCAGAGACGGCACCCAGTCAGAGACTGACTCAAGGCTCAAGGTCGTGAGACACAGCCAGGTGTCTGGTGAGGCTGGCAAAGGCTGTCTGTACTAAGCCTGAAAAAAGTTCCGGTATCCCGACCGACCCTACAGTTTTGGGACCGACACTAATTTTCTTTGGAGATTTTTTGAATTTTTGAGAAAATTGACTCTTTTTTTTACTACAAAAATCACATTTTTAATCCTTTTAAGTTGTCATTTTAGCTTTCTATAGGTTTTTGAATTTTGAAAATCCATCAATTGGAACAGAAGTTATTGCAATTTTAGTATCGGTTCAGATGCGGTACCATAAATTACTTGTATAAGCCTCATGCCCATCTCTATAGGAGAATCCTATAAGCCTCACCTTGGGTCTGACTCGTATAAGCCGCTACTTCTACGCGAGAATTTACGGTGTGATTTTTGAGTCTGTGGAGAACCCTGGATAATATAAGGCTGACAAAGGCTGCCCATACTACCACATCTCCAACTGTTGTTGAGGCTGACAAAGGCTGCCCATACTACCACATCTCTGTTGTTGAGGCTGACAAAGGCTGCCCATACTACCACATCTCCCACTTGTAGGTGAGGCTGACAAAGGCCGCCCATACTACCACATCTCTCACTTGTAGGTGAGGCTGACAAAGGCTGCCCATACTACCACATCTCCCACTTGTTGTTGAGGCTGACAAAGGCTGCCCATACTACCACATCTCCCACTGTTGTTGAGGCTGACAAAGGCTGCCCATACTATAGATCTCTCACGTGTTGTTGAGGCTGACAAAGGCTGCCCATACTACCACATCTCCCACTTGTTGTTGAGGCTGACAAAGGCTGCCCATACTACCACATCTCCCACTTGTTGTTGAGGCTGACAAAGGCTGCCCATACTACCACATCTCCCACTTGTTGGTGAGGCTGACAAAGGCCGTCCATACTACCAGATCTCCGACTTGTTGGTGAGGCTGACAAAGGCTGCCCATACTACCACATCTCCCACTTGTTGTTGAGGCTGACAAAGGCTGCCCATACTACCACATCTCCCACTGTTGGTGAGGCTGACAAAGGCTGCCCATACTACCACATCTCCCACTTGTTGTTGAGGCTGACAAAGGCTGCCCATACTACCACATCTCTCACTGTTGGTGAGGCTGACAAAGGCTGCCCATACTATAGATCTCTCACGTGTTGTTGAGGCTGACAAAGGCTGCCCATACTACCACATCTCCCACTTGTTGTTGAGGCTGACAAAGGCTGCCCATACTACCACATCTCCCACTTGTTGTTGAGGCTGACAAAGGCTGCCCATACTACCACATCTCCCACTTGTTGGTGAGGCTGACAAAGGCCGTCCATACTACCAGATCTCCGACTTGTTGGTGAGGCTGACAAAGGCTGCCCATACTACCACATCTCCCACTTGTTGGTGAGGCTGACAAAGGCTGCCCATACTAGATATCCAGTCTCAGACTCCCAGCCCAATACAAATGTATGGGCTGGGAGCAGGGCTGCATTTCACTTTTGCGCCAGTTTGGTGGCACAAATCAGTGTTTAGTTAGTAGCAATACACATCTCACTACAAACAGATGTTTACTTTGATCAAAGGGGTAATTAAAATATGTGGATTGGCCAATATGGGGCTGCTCCCAGGCTATCCCCATGGTAGGATAGACGCTGGCCGAGGCTACTAGATACCTGACCTGTTGGTGAGGCTGACAAAGGCTGCCTTATTGAATAGATCCCTGAGCCATTTATATAATGTGCCCCCCCCCTCTCTACTCCCCCAGCTGACCATACATGATTCATCCCTTATTATAACTAGGTAGGGTATTTCAGGACCTTGTAGTTCGGCTGGTGGGTGGGTGGGTGGTGGTGGGGGAGGCCAACAGTATCACTTATATTGCTCTAGTATACCCCAAAAAGGTTGTTTATTATATCATTAGCATGGCAGCGTACAGGGGGAAGTGGGCTGGTCTACATCAAATCCTACACGAGAGCTATAGGGCTTAGGCCGGACTGGATAGATCTGGTTGCGGCGGCCCGTACCGATAAGAGCTGATAGGCTGGATACAAGCTTGTCCCCGGAAGTGATTGTTACCTAGGGACAAGGTACCAGTCGGTGTGTGTCTTATCAGTGATGATAACCGCACCCAGCAACACGTTAAATGGCGGCCCCACTGGGTATGAATCTACAGTCCTATACGGGACTAGCACATCCTGGTATATTAGGTAGTCTGGGGCCAAACCCCCATCTCCTTATCAAGGTAATCCCCTCCCCTCACACCTGGAACACAGGGAATGTACTTCATCTAGGGTGTGAACAGGGGTGCTGATGAGAAATTCACCCATAATGCAATGCTCTGAAGTCAGGGGCCTAACAGTCATGCATCGCTCTGAGTCAAAATGGCGGCCTCCATAGCCGAATGCGCTAGTCCCCTATACCATGGTCCACAGTAGTTGTTTGTTTATATAATTTATAGGAGAGTGTAAGGTGGGCGTGGTGTGTTATGGATACCATGGCCTACTCCTACACATGTTGATTCCTGCTATTTATTCAGGCATCATGTGCACTCTGGGCCTGCTCTATAAACGTTTAATTGGTGACGAGAAAGCCTGCATGTGGGCTAGGCCAAATTAAAAAAAGGTTTGTTTCAGGTAACATAGGAAGAAAGTCTAGGGTCGGTAGGTCTTCTTTTTTTGTTTACAGCTCCTCTACGATACCCTTAAATTGAACAAAAAAGTGTAAAAATGGGGATTTTTTTCCAAAATCTTTGTAAACCTAAAATTGACCCCCAAAAAGTATAAAAAATATAAAAAGTTCTTCAAAATTGCATAAAAAAAGTAGGGTCAGCCCTGTTTTGATAGGGCCGGTCGGTTGACCTGAAACAAATCTCTTTTTTTTTGGGCCTATGCCTATACAAGTATGTGTCACTGTGAGGGGGTGTTATTGCCATTATACCACTGGCCACGTACCTTTCAGCTAATGAGGCAGTGTTGCCGAAAACTTTTTCTCCATGCAGGCCAAGGTGGCCTGCGTCTTGGCATCGTACGCAGGCCATTTCCTTTCCACGCAGGCCATGTACATTTTGATACCTTCATTATAACTTGTTTGATACTATCCAAACATTCAAAAAAATTGAAAAAATATTTAATATAAAACAATTTTACAAATATGGCCCTATCTTTGCTTCTAGTTGACCGATTTGAAAAATTCTTTCACAATTAGAAAGCTGACATTACGCCGGCCATTAAGATTCTACGCCAGCAAAAGCCGGCGTGCCGGCGTCATTTCGGCAACACTGTAATGAGTGCTCTTTAAGAGGCGTAGGAAGCAAATTTATTTGGGGCGGGGGCCAGGGGCAATCTTATCCATCTACAAGCAGCGGCGTAAATGCATGAAGGCGTATTCATACACTTATAGTTATAGAGAAATCACATCGAAAATTAATGTTTGAGACAAATTTAGTACTGATTGGGATCATTGGCCCTGGGCCCCACTTTTTTGTGTACATAGGAGATGTAAGGTTTGGTAATTGTGTGTTATATTATAGGGTCTTGGCAAATTTTTGGGGGGGGCCAAACATATTCAGCCCCCCCCCCCCCCGCCCCCCCCCCCCCTCCTCTGTGATTGCTCTTTTTTACCATTTTATGTATTCATGTAGTGCTTTGCTGGCATCTTGGTGCCCACCCCCACATAAAAAAAATAGAGAGGCCAACATATTTTTAGAACCCTCCCCCTGTTGATAGATTTAAATGACCCACTTTCTTAAGGAGTGGTCATTTTCTAACAACGGGTTGGTTGGGGGGGGGGGGGGGGGTATGTTCGCAAGCTGGTTGGTGAGAGGGGTGGGATTTTTTTCAGTTGAGCACGGCAGACCCCTTTGGCAATGGGCAGGCTTCTTCATTAGAAGGAGATCCCCTTCGTCCCCCCTTGGCTCAAGCCTCAAGGGCTCCAAATTTGTTTGGTCTCCTCTCCAAAATCGACCACCCCAGCCCTACCCCCGTAATGAAAAATAATAAATAATAATAAAAATCCACAGCCCTCAACCTGTAAAAGGGCCTGTTGAGTGTTGTTAAAATTATTATCAAGGCCACTCAAAAAAATAAAATGGCTTCTCATCACCGCGCGCATCATCAAAATCAGGTTTTCAGGGAAACTTTTTTCTTTTTTTTTGCCAAATTTTGATGAAAATCCCTATAAAAATTGTCATATTTGGTATCAAATTAAAGCTAATAATGCCAGCAATGCAGTGGTATAGAAATAACTTACATTTTCTCTACCTTTAAGGTCGAGTTACACGGGGCAACTATTAAAATTGCAGGCAACTAGTTGCCCCGTCTAATGCAAAAGTTGCAGGCAATAGTTGCTAGCAACTAGTTGCCTGGGATCCATATTTATGGATTTCGGGGCAACTAGTTGCCTCCTATCTGTTGCAGGCTAGCAACTAGTTGCCAGCAATAAGTTGCTAGCAACTAGTTGCCTCGTGTAACTCGACCTTTTAAGATCAATTAATTCTTCACCAATAAAATGTGAATTTTGGTCACGGAAAACGTAAAGTATCCTATACATAGTCTAGTTAAAAAAAAAAAAAAAAAAAAAGCCTCACTCGTCAGATTTGTCAGACCTTGGTGATGAGAAACCACTTTTTTTTTTGAGTGGCCCAATGATCAAACACAGCATTACGGGTCTACCATACCGGCATTAACGGTAACATGCTAAACCTCAACTTGCCTATTACAAAAGAGGAAGTGAACCCAGTTGCACTTTCTGGCTTCAACACTGGCACTGCAGACTGCAGTGCGAATGTATGTGCCCCCCTCCCCTCTCCCTCCACCCTCCAGCCTCCCTTCTGACCCTGCCTCCAAAACAATAACAAACCAACATCCCTCATTCCGATCCAAACCCCTCAATAACCACACATAACCACATTCAAAGACCAGTGACCTTGGAGTAAGAAAGTGTGGTGGCACTATGTCAACCCTAGAAGATGATCACCATGTCTCGAGGGGGGAGCAGAGATGCTGCTGCTGCTGCTGCTGCTGCTGCTGCTGCTGCTGCTGCTGCTGCTGCTGCTGTCGGCAAAAGATGGTGGTAGGCCTCCCTCACGGCGCCGAGTGGCACTGGTGTCACTGCCTCCCCTGCCTCTTCTAGCCGCTCTACCGCCACAAAAACTGTCTAGGAGAAAGGCTCAGAGTCTAGCCAACACCTACCTGACTATCGTATGTCCCTAGCCATGTCCACTGGCTGTTTGTAGTGATTGTTGCTCTGGTATTAAGTCCTGGGTGCCGTGTCAAACTCTCTCCTGCGGCCCCGGTAGCCGAGACCAACTGACGGGCTGTGTTTGTGTGTACCACGTGGGCGGTTTGTGGGGGCTTTAAAAACAGCAGCGCCATCTGGTGTGGGGCGGGGGAACTAAATTTCAACTTAATTACACCCTCAAACGATAGATGGCGCCACAGAGTTTGAACGTGTGATTTCCATTACAAATGACTCAGGGTCAGGATAATTAAAAATAGTTGAAGCTTACTGTAGGAACAATAAATTCTTTGTCAATTCTGAAAGATATAGCTATGTGGGCAAGCAGGTGGGTGCGGGCGAGCAGGTGGGTGCGGGCGAGCAGGTGGGTGCGGCGAGCAGGTGGGTGCGGGCGAGCAGGTGGGTGCGGGCGAGCAGGTGGGCGTTGGCCAGTTGGGTGTGAGGGAGCAGGTGGGTGTGGGGGAGCAGGTGGGTGCGGGCGAGCAGGTGGGTGAGGGCGAGCAGGTGGGTGAGGGCGAGCAGGTGGGTGTGGGCAAGCAGGTGTGTGTGGGCTTCGCTGGGAGTCTCTGCGCCCGTTTCACTACCGCAGGCATAGAGCCTCACCCCCCACCTACCCCTCTACCCCCGCCGCTCAAGGTCGCGACCAGTACACTCAGCCTACAATACACTCAGCCTACAATACACAAGGCTTACAATACACTAGTCCACAGGGTCAGGGGTCATGTGCACTGGAGCGGACAGCACAAGATAGCACGGCTGAGGGAGGATAGGGCTAGCAGGTGGGCGTTGGCCAGGTGGGTGCAGGCCAGCAGGTGGGTGCAGGCCAGCAGGTGGGTGCGGGCGAGCAGGTGGGTGTGGGCGAGTAGGTGGGTGTGGGCGAGCAGGTCGGCGTTGGCCAGGTGGGTGCAGGCCAGCAGGTAGGTGCGGGCGAGCAGGTTGGTGTGGGCGAGCAAGTAGGTTTGGGCGAGCAGGTGGGTGTGGGCGAGCAGGTGGGTGTCGGCGAACAGGTGGGTGTGGGCGAGCAGGTGGGTGTCGGCGAACAGGTGGGTGTGGGCGAGCAAGTAGGTGTGGGCGAGCAGGTGGGCGTTGGCCAGGTGGGTACAGGCCAGCAGGTGGGTGCAGGCCAGCAGGTGGGTGCAGGCCAGCAGGTGGGTGCGGGCTAATTGAGCTTTCAACCTCGGCGTCCGCCTCAGTTGAGCGTCGATCTATTACCTCGCACAACAAATCACTCCTCTGCACTTACATGCACTTCTTTCTGTCGTATTCTTTTGGTAAGGCCAAAAAAAAAAAAGGTGTGTTTCAGGCAACATGGTCAGAATTTCTAGGGTAGGTAGGACGGATTTTTTTTTTTTCTTTTTTTTTAACACAGAGAGAACCAGGAATGAGTCGCGAATCGACAAATCGACTCGCGACTCACCAGAATGATTCAATAATTCCTCTATTGACTAGGAATATAAAGAAGTTATTGCATATTCCTCTTAAAAAGCCATTTTCTGAAGTTAATCAATTATTCAGGCCTCTGAGGTCACTGGCAGGGTTGCCACTGTCAGGGAAAATGTCAGGGAAAATGTTTTTCGTTCCAGGTCAGGGAAATGTCAGGGAATTTCAGATTTTTTGGCAAACTGTCAGGGAAAATGATGTTTTCTGAAAATGTCAGGGAAAATAATATCTTGTTAGGGAAAATCTCTGAAATTCAAAAAAAAGTTTTCTCTGAAGAAAATCCTGTATTTTACTTATATTTTAAGGGAGAAAAATATCTAAATCCTCAAAAAGGTGGGGGGTAAAATGTTGCTTGTACGCGATACATAAAACCCCTGTTGTTGAATAATGTCCACTTGCTAAGTAGAAGAAAACTTTTAAAAGAGTGCATATTCATAGCTGGAGGACATTTAAAAACATTGAGCTTATGTCGTGATTGTCAGGGAAATTTGATATATTGTCAGGGAAAAGTCAGGGAATTCAAAACTACCTTGTCGGTGGCAACCCTGACTGGGAGTTTGTTTTTCTTGAAAGAATTTGTAAAAATTGAGAAAAATAAACAATAAAAAAATTTTAAATTTTTAAAAATCTCCAAAATTGGGAAAAAAAATGCTAGGGTCGGCCCTTTTTTGAATCTAGGGTTGAGTTGCCTGAAACACACCTTTCCCTTTTTTTTGGCCTAACATAAATCCCTGATATCTCCTCTTCAATTTCGCATTACATAGAGTACATTTCGCAATGTATAACATATTACAAATGAGCATTTTCTTTTTGCAAAATCTCGGTTTTGCTGGCTACTTCCTCTGAGCGGAAATGCCACCATTTTAAACTGTCACTTCCGGTCGCTAATTGGCGGCAATTAATGTCGTAAAACAGTTCTTTTCTCCCTCCCTTTGGAGAGTAACAGAATCCGCCATGTTAGAATGGTCTGGGGATGATGCCTTTGATAGGAGTGGTGTTAGAAAATTGCTAAAATCTTGTCTACCACGGAGTGACAATGCATAAATGTATGGTAGATGACATCATTACATGTGCGTGCATCATTTAGAACAAAAATTAGCTTCATAAGTGAAAAATGAACACCCTGGCAGAACCTCAAAGTGACGAGATTGTGGATTGGTACAAATGGCCTGTGAGTGGCCACACAGCAAGGCCGGTACCAGAGGCATAGCCACACAGCTAGGTGCTGGCGAGCAGGTGGGTGTGGGCGAGCAGGTGGGCGGTGGCCAGGTGGGTGCAGGCGAGCAGGTGGGTGCGGGCGAGCAGGTGGGTGCGGGCGAGCAGGTGGGTGCGGGCGAGCAGGTGGGTGCGGGCGAGCAGGTGGGTGCGGGCAAGCAGGTGGGTGTGGGCGATCTATTCATAGGTCTGTGAATACATTGCTTACCTTGAGGTATGGCGGCCAACATGGACTAGATCAAGCCTGGAGCGCGCTCTGCATATATCGAAGTTTTTCACTATAAGGACTACAGGTAGTGATCCATACTTTGACAGAGAGCTCTATGAACGTGTCTAGAACCACCCTGTGGAGACTTTTTAGACCATTTGGGCATAATTGAAGGATTATTGCTGAAACACCATACCTACGAACGGAGTGACTGACCACCGGCTGGTCAATAAACAACATGGCGGACATAAGAGCAAGCAGGAGGGAAGCCGAGCTGGCCTTGGTTGATATTAGTGCCCACAGAACACGATCTGGAGGTGCAGAAGGCATATCACAAAAGGTAACAGTGGCTTTGGATTATTTGATGGGAGAGAGAGACGAGGCCAGACACCTACATGAAACTCTGAGACAATCGCTGGAATTTACCCAAGGTGAGCTGAAGACGGTAAAAAAACAACGAGAGGAGTTGGCAGTGAACCTACAGTCTGTACAGACTCAACTGGCGGCTACGCAAAGGCAAACCCGAGTGAATACCTCACATATACAGGAACATCATGGCATGATAAATCAGCTCGACCACACATTGAGACGTAAGAATTTAATTGTGGAGGGGATCCCCTTTACGCCGGGTGAGGACACAAAAGACATTGCCTTCTCTATGCTGGTAGCTCTAGAACCAAGGTTCGACAGGTATGATATAGACATAGCATATAGGCAGGGCCCTCCCACCACCGCCAACAGGAAGATGGTCATTGTCATGACGAAGTCCAATAGCAGAGATGCAGTCTTAGCTCTAAAAGGCAAGTTGAATAAAATAGCTGGATATGGTTCTGTGTATATTTCTGAGGATTCAAACCAACATATAAGAAGGCAGAAGACGGACATTAGTACCATCGCAAGGCTTGCTTCAGATGCGGGTATTGATGTCAAGCCTAGAGGCACAGGGCTGATCCACAATGGAAGGTACTATCCACACAGCGCCATTGGTGACCTGCCAGAAAAGATTCAACTTGCAAATGCAAAAACAATAATAACCGACCAATACGTTGCCTACCAGTCAGAGATGGCCCCGCTGTCCAATTTCTACCATTGTGATCTCCAGGTTGATGGGGTCACATATAACTGTGTGGAGCAGGCTTTTGCTCACAAGAAGGCGGTGTATGCTAAGGCACATGAAAAAGCTGATCGAATCATGGACTGCTTTATGGCAATAGACGCAAAAAATATTGCTAAAACAATCGACTGTCCCACCTGGAAGTCCATTGATGAACAACAACTCGAGGAGCTCAATATTGAGAAGTATGAGCAGGACCCTGTCCTCCTTAATGTCCTACTTTCTTCTGAATCTCGTCTTCTACTTGAATGTACGACATGCCCACACTGGGGTATTGGAGCAGGGTTGAAGTCAAAAGCCCTTAGAGAGCAGAAATATAAGGGTAAGAACAGGGGGGGGGAGATACTAATGAAGGTACGAAAGCACCTGATGGCTAAGTATAGGCCAACTCCTACCCCCCCCCCCTGCCACACCGGCTCCTACTGTAGTGACTGCGGCGACGACTACACCCATCACCACTACCACTGCTGCTCAGCCTCCACCCCAGGGGACCACTATAAGAGCTGCGCCAACAGGAGCTGCTCCTACCACCCTGACCCCCGCTGCTCAGAGCACGCCAACTACAAACGCAGTGGCGATACCCTTCAGGTTGGACAGTACTCCCACCACCACGTCCCCGAGCGCCAACACCTCAGTGACCACCACCAAAGCAGCGCCCATAGTGTCTCCTATAGAGAAGAAGTCCAAGGTCAGCCAGGAGACTACAAAGCTAAGGCAGAGATTCATGTCAGTCGTAAACTCATCAAAGAAGAAAAGCAAGGCTCCAGCCGGTGCCGTGAACACTTCTTTTAATGCGTAAAGTACCGTATAGAACAGTTTAATTAATTAAATTTATTAATTAATCGTGCTGCTATTGTTACAGAGAGCAGGAGGAACATTATGACACAATGTGTAAAAAATGGACGATGTGGGTTTAACTGTTCGCCTATCGGATGTATACACCAATGAATCATGTATAGACTCTAGCAGCTTACATAACTGTCCGTAAAGAGGTGACGACTTGACCCCGTTCCAGTCTAACTACCCCGAGTTGGCAGGTGTCCAAAATATCAAAGTCAAAATAGCAGTGGCAGTAGTGGTGGTAATACATAGTGCTATACCACACACCAGCTTACATATTGATATATATATTTGATAAACATCCTATCCAATTGCCTTTTTTATAACTACTAATCTAATATGTATAGATATGTTAATATCTTGTATAATACTTATTATGTTTCTCAGGAAAATATATCATGAACCTACCGGTACTATAATCCTGTATACTAGCACATGTGTCAGAGCGCGCTACCCACACCCGCCATACTGTACAAAATGATGGTAAATCCTATGCAGTCACCTCATACTAGGTATCATTCTTACTCATCCATTGTGTATCATATCAAAATTAAATTCAGAAAATGTCTGATTTACTTAACATAGCCTCGAAAAAAGGCCTTCTATTTATATGTACAAACGCCAGATCTGTGGTTGCTGTGAAGAAGAGGGTTAATGCATTTACTTTAGTTAACGCCGCAGACTTCACAGGTATTGTTGAAACATGGCTCAATCCCACTATAAGTAATACTGACCTACATGTACCGGGCTATCAATTTTTCAGATTAGACAGATATCCTCTACGTAATAAAAACGCTGGAGGACTTATGCTCTATATGAGAGACTCGTATGTGGCATCTACTGACCTTGATGGTTGTTTTATACATAAAGATTACGAGATATTGTGTGTAGATGTTGAAGTGGGTATCATTAAATATAAAATATATGTGTGTTACCGCCCACCTGATAAGGATGTTGATATGAGTGCCATTTATACAAAATTAACAGAATTAAAAGTTAACGTAAGCAAAAATAGGAAGATCATTTACATGGGGGATTTTAATGTTAATCTTTTCTGTGAAAAGGACGTCAAGGCATCTAATGTTAATGGTTTCTGTGTTAATAATGAAGTATTTCAGCTGATTGACTCTGTTACTAGACCTAAATCTGGCACTCTTATTGATCATATATACACAAATGTACATAATGTATGGGAGTCAGGTGTCGTCAACTTCCATATATCAGATCACATGCCCACCTACATGATTTTAAAGTGCATTAGGACTAAAATTCCCAAAAAAGTTGTAAAAGCCAGATCGTATAAAAATTATGATTTTTTAAACTACAAAAACGCATTAAACGATAAAGACTGGCATGATATACTAAATATTCAAAACCCTAATGAAATGTGGGACTTGATATCATCTGTGTTATGTGAAGCTTTAGATAAAATGTGTCCTGTGAGGAAGTTGACGCTACCGGTATATACCCCTGAATGGTTGACCCCTCCTATCATAGCCGCTATGCGAATAAGAGATGACTTGTATAGAAGGGCGAGACGCACTCAGAGCAGGGACGACTGGAGGATTGCTGATTACCATAGGTGCAGGGTTGAAGCCTTGCAGTTTAATAGCAGAAAAGTTGAGATTAGCAAATTGTTATCATATAAATTTTGGCTTGGCATCAGGAAATTATTACCAAACAAGACATCCTCCACGTTAATTAAATTAAGAAATAATACAAATAATCTTATTGTACCTCCTAGTGATTGTGCAGAATATATTAATTCTTTTTTCGCCAATATTGGCAAAAAGCTAGCAGATGCCTTGCCTTCTCAACCGGTATTGAATGATGTTGAGACTGCACCATACGGTACCCCGGTACCTGATACAGACTTATTATTCCCACTGTCACATGTTAGCTTCATAAAACTGGTTAAAAATGTCAATGTTAAGAAGCCCTCTGCTATCAAGAATATGAAATCTAATATTTTAAAAGATGCCTTTATGGCAATTCCAGATGTATTTGTTGTGCTGTATAACACATGTCTTGCCACGAGCACTTTCCCAGATAAATGGAAATATGCCACTGTAGTTCCATTACATAAGAAAAATAATTCACATAATGTTAATGACTTACGTCCTATTAGTCTGTTACCCCTACCTGGGAAAATTTTAGAAAAAATTGTATGTGTTAGACTGCAGGAATATATGACGAGCCAACATCTGCTATGCCCCTCGCAACATGGTTATCGGAAAGGGCGCTCCACACAGTCGGCTATTGGGGAACACCTTTATACAATCATAAAGAATTCTATTAATCATAAACCCACCTACTCATTATATCTCGATTATAAAAAGGCTTTCGATACGATATCACACAAAATTATGGTAAAAAAATTATATGCTTTTGGACTTAGTAAAAAAACTTGTGATTTTTTCGATAGTTACCTTAACCAAAGAAAACAATGTACAATTGCCAATGATATTACCTCTTCTAATTTAGATATTACCTATGGTGTTCCCCAGGGGTCTGTCTTAGGTCCTGTTCTCTTTTCAATATATATAAATAGTTTGCCAAAAATTGCTCAGAATGTGGACATAACGCTATATGCTGACGACGCAGTAATGTCTTGTACCTCACCTGAAGGATTGCATAATCTGTTACCGTTATTATCAATGTGGTGTATTAGTAATAGTTTAACAGTCAATGAGACAAAAACTAAATGGATTGCTTTTAATTGCACCTTTAATAATTTACACCCCCCCCCCCCTGTGTTTACACTAAATAATAAGGTACTCGAGCAAGTCGACACATTCCCCTATCTTGGTCTAGTCCTGGATCCTGAGCTTAAGTTTGTGGAGCACAGAAAGGATACTGTAGGTAGTATACGAACGAGGTTGTACCAACATATTCGTGTTAGAGGCTATGTAGAAGAGGAGGTTGCACTTGATATATATAAGAGTATGGTACTGCCAACTTTTGACTACGTCGATTACATATGGGATAGGGATAATCAAGGGGAGAATAGAGAATTACAATTAATTCAAAATAAGGCTTTGCGTGTAATCTTTAATGTTAAATTAGAAAAAAATCCTAAATTTACCACTGATGAGCTACATGTAAAGGGCAAATGTCAAGACCTGGGTACAAGAAGAGATATGCATTTACTGTTTTATGCGTTTAGCCTTTCTTTAGATGAAAATAATATAGATAATAGAAATATCCCCACTAGAAGAAACGTTGGGCGAAGGATGGCTGTACCAAGGTCTCTAAAACCTATTGTATTACGCAGTGCTTACTATAGAGCAATATGTAGATGGAACCAACTGAAGCCTGCCTATACGGAGATAGAAGGTCTTAGTGCTTTTAAAATTGCTATTAAGAAAAATTACAACACGTGTTTCATGTAAACCAGCATCTCTTTATTTAAGACATACATACTGTTGGCATGTTCGCCACCATTGATATAGGTACATCTTTTCTATTCATTACTCATCTCATCTCATCAGAATAACTGCAATAATTATTTAGTGAAACTATGTTTTCCTTTATGATGATTAGGAACATAATCAACACTGTAGTCCGCCATACCGTGTTCTTTAACGCTATTCATATACTGAACAGTCAAGGGGTCCTAGCGTAAGTAATGCAATGCGCATGTGCTAGGTTAATTTCATTTCATTTTATTATGTATTTGTTATTATTCAACCCAATAAAACACTTTAAAAAAAAAAAAAAAAAAAAAAAAAAAAAGAGGTGGGCCCTTATATAGGCCCCACCTCTTTGTAGAAAGAAAAGCACATTTATTGTGTAGGAACGTATAAAATATGTAGGGAAGTATAAAAAGCGAATAATATATGGTAGTATATGGCCCTCTTATTGCATTCAAATTGGCTGCAAAATGCAGACTGTTGCACTTTTTAAATGACGTCAAAAAACGTTTAAACAACTTCACCTTCTTAGCTAGGAAGTAGGGATCAAATCAACGTTTATGCAACGTTAGTTTGACGTTGATTTGAGTCCATGAAATGGAGTTAGGCTAGATGCAAAAAGCACGTTTTCCTCTTTTTAAATGACGCTAAAATAACGTTTAAACAGCCTCAACTTGCTACCTGGGAAGTTAACCCATCATCTCATTTGCTTGATTGCCATTGCTTTGTTGCTATTGTTTTCTGCCATTTATGCCCCTTTTCAATTGATTTCTTCTCCGACATTCGTGTTTTCTTTCTCCAAGCACACTAAAAGATTCAGCAGGAGCCACGTGTAAATATTTCTCCTCCATTGCCTTATCATTGGCCCCTTCTCTATTAAATTCTCGCCATCGCCCCTCACCCTGCTTAGGCCAAATTTTAAAAAAAAGTTTGTTTCCGGTAACCCGACCGGGCCTAGCAAAACAGTCCCACTCTTCTTTTCTATTTCTCTTTTTTTTTTCTTTCTTTTTTTCGCTACTCTCCAGTTTTTACGGTTTGTAAATCGGACAAGTATTAAGGATTTTAGGGCAAAACTCCCAAATACATGCAGGCCTAAAAAATAGATTTTGAAGGAAAAAAATCAAAAAAAAAATCAAACCGGCCGGGCCTGCAATGTCAGACCATGTTACCGGAAAGCAATCTTTTTTAAAATTTTAATTTGGCCTTATTTTATGTCATAGTTTTCTCCCCATTGCCTTCCGATTACCCCCGGCATTGAATTTGTGTATGCCCTTTCCCTTACCTGCTTGCTGTTCTTACCTTTGGCTCCCGCCATCAATAACATGGACTTGTACAATATACCGTACATCCCGGTTTATAAGCCGGGCCCTGAATTTAAGCCTGCCCCGACATAGGCCGGATTATCAACCTAAATTTCGAGAGGTAGTATTAGAAATGTATTCAAAATGTATAATTGAAAAGTATCAAATTAATCAGAAAGTAAGATAGGATACTAGAGAAAATCGCCTTGTAAACTATTATAAGCCTGCCCGGTGTATAAGCCCGGGCTTATAAACGGGGATATACGATACTATATTTTGTACGTATCCATGTTGATAAGAAATACATTATGTCGTAAGGGGCTTGGCAGTGATAAAACGCTATAAATTTACCAGGAAAATTACTTTTAGATCAAAACCTATACTATGAAAATCATTCTGTTACGTTAAGTTGTTATATTGACTAATAAATATAACTAGGCACTTTAAGTGGATATATAGGCGTGGTTTGGCATTTTCATTTAATATTATTTTATTTTAATCTTTATATCTATATAGACATACTTCTGCATCTAAAACCATTACCCTTTTCCCTCTCTACAGGTGTATTGTATCACAATGAAATAATTCCACAAAGGTATTTAAATTTCAAACTTTATTGCATTTTTAATGTGCTCACACTTAGGCACCTGGTTTTTTGTGTAAAAAGAAAAGAAGACAAACTATTATGTAAAACATAAACAAATTGATGATTGATCAATATCTACCCTCCTTGTTTTCATCATAGACTTGCACAATACCCGCACATTAATCTTGAAATAATAACTGTTGTACAAAAAATGAATATATGCCTATTTTCCAAGTATTACCACTACAATTGGCTCGTACTCTGGTGACGATAAGCAGGTGTACTTGGATGGTAACAGTTATCATACTAATTAAGATGCTATCAAACGAAATTTCACATACCATGTGTAAAGGGCAAAATAATAGGGATCAATGATGCAAGTTTCTCGAATAAAATGCATAACATTCAGTATATCTAAGCAAGAAATGTATCTGATGACAATGAGTAAATAGGTTGGAAATATTCCTAATCCTAATTATTATGTTTGAACACAGAAACATGTATAGAATCCTACATATATCTGCACAGTCTTATAGCACATGTATATCAATAAAATGCTATCACCGAGATTATCATATCTGTGTCTTTATATAGACAATACACTGTAGCATAGACAGTATGTACAAAAACTTGAAGGTGAACAGATCTCATTTTCTCAATAATCTATACACATAAAAATCACTCAATAAGTAGCTATTTTTGATGGTGTATAGTCAATAGATACATTATCTAGACCAACAACAATGTTATATAGAAAGTGCAATGGTCACAAAACTTCCGTCTCGTACATCATGACAATGCATATTTAGAAATAGATGGAATATCACTAAGCACACATGCACACTTCTTTATCTTTTTGATATGATATTATGTCCATAATACAATGGATATATATTTATATATATCGTACTATGTATACAAAGTTATAGAAGGTGCAATGGTCATAAAGCTTAGTACATTATCACAATGCATATGTCCGATACAGCTAGCATATCAATCACTAAGCTAACATGCACACTTTTACAGTTATCGTTTTGATATAATGTCCATACAACGGATACATATAGTAATACGTATAAAGCCAGTATTCATATCATCGTTGTAATCCTCTATAATCTCACCATCATTTTATAAATATTGACGAGTTTCTTTAGAAGAATATCACTATATCTGCATACTTATCTAAATGCCTAATCTCAATATGAAATATATTAAGCCATTATTTTCCTAGTTCAGGGATGAAAGTCTTCAAGTTTTTCCTTGATTTCAAGTTGTTTTATGTCACGAAGACTTATACTTAACTATATAGGACCTTTTTTCAGGGACCTCACTTTAAACATTTCAAGTATTTTTTTGAGATTTGTCACTTTCATCCCTACACTAGTCTAAATGACTCATTTCGTTTTCTGTTTAATATTTACAAATTTCCTAAAGCGAACTCCCTCATAACCTGGGGCCCGGCAGAATCAAACCCGACCATGTCCAGCATGCCGGGATCGTCCGGGTCGGCGATGGTGAACCCTCCGCTCGTCATGGCCACTACGATGAGCTTAGCGTTCCAGATGCCCGAGTGTTGCCTGTACTGCCGCAGTGCCTCGGCCGGGTGGGGGGTCCCACACCAGGTCTCACAGTCAGTATAGATCACAAACACGTCAAACTTCTTGTTCTCCTTCTTCGCCCACACCATGGGCAGAGCACAGTCAGTGCCGCCGAAACTCAGATTGTCGGTGACCTTCCGGACATCCTCGAGCTTCATGTCCTTCGTGATTGGGAGCTCAGTTAGCGTATCACAGAAGGCGAGGATTTCCGTCGTTGGCTCTGTCCGCAGGGTGACCATCGATAGTGCGGCCGCACCATCCCGCGGCTTGACATTAGAACAGCCTTGGATGTCGCTATAGTCCATCGAACCGCTCACATCGAGCCCCAGGCAGTATCTCAGATTGGTCGGTTCTACGGCTTTGAAGGACAAGTAGAAAGCATTGTCCAAGGCCTTCACAATGTCCTCACTCACAGGCCAGGTCAGCTTCCCCTTGTCCCCCTTCCCGTTCTGGTACGTCTTCAGCGCGACCAGCACGTTGAATGGATGTATCTTAGCCTTGCGGAGCGCAGCCTCATCCTGAAGTCGCTGTACGACCCGCTCCAGCTCCGCATTCTGCTCGCTAAACAACTCGATTGCCGACATCTTGCCCAAGTTTCGGAGCATGGCTGTCATTGGCATGTTCTGCAGTAGGCTTTTCCATATTGGCACAGATTTGAGAAGTCCAGTCGGGAGGTGCTCCCTGACCAACCCGTGAGCTGTAACCAACTGGATGCATTCATCTTCATCCGTCACCGTCTTCATCTTCTCAACCGCCTCAAGAAACCCAAACACCTTCTTAACATCATCACTCGCGTCATCCTTCAGGTAATCCTGCTTCGAGAGCTCGATGCCCTTGACGACGTATCGCACCACAGCCCCGACCCCCGGACTGGTGGGTTTGAGATGGGCCAGGCGGAGGATGTCTTTGTGCGTCCACCCGTTCCTGTTCTTATACTTGGTGACGTGCATGGCCAGCCTACCCGGGGTCTTGTCGTACTGACTGTACCATCCACTCACCGCCCGCCGGTGGGCGCGCCCCCACCCGGTTCCTTTACTTAAAGCCTCCGCGAACTCCACGAAGGTGAACAGGTGAGTCGGGATGCGGCAGATCTTTGGTAAGTTATCGTACGCGGCCTTCTTGGCCTTCTCGTTTCCCTTCCTTGCACAGATGGCCAGCGCGAAGAGTGTGGGGTCTTGTTTGGCCGCCCTACCATCCACACTGAAACTGGTAATCTCCCTCACCACCTCCTCCCCCCGACCGGCGTCCATCAGCCGCTGGATGCACAACGCGTTCTCCATGCCCAGCTTCTTCTCCGACTGGTAGTATGTACCACCCTCACAGCCCAGACACAGGAAGCGCCGCAGACGGTTCATATCGTCCACTTTCCACCCAAACCCCCCAGCATTGTTCATAACTTGCTCTGGGCACAGCGGGGCGTTCTGGGGTACGTCCATGATGTTGTTAGTGTCATTGGCGGGTGGATCAACCTCCATCTCGACTTTTATTTTATTTTTATGTAAATGGAACACAAGTCAGTAGTGTCTGTGTACTACTGGTGACACCACGCAGTCAGTCAGTAGTATATATTGGCCAATGTAAAAAAAGACAATGGTCCAAATTGGAGTCTGTGGAGGTCACTGGGTGGAAAATACAATCAGTCACCACAATTCCAACAGTCACCAATAACTCCCTGTTAGTCCAATCGGTAAACTGACGTTGTCCTAGATTATTATACCATAAGACAGTGGGCTATACAGTGTGTATATCCAGAGACACAGGTATAGTGAAGTCCTAGAAGTATATATGAGAACAGTTGTTGTAGTGTTACACCTTGGTCACCGACAGGTCTAAAAGCGGACCGCCTGGTGCATGTATACGGAAGGTGTGTGTGTATGTCTGTAGTAGTGTGCTCCTCTATCACCGCGTCTTGCACCACATACCGTTATTCCCCTACCTCCCTGTACTGCTGTATACAGGAGCAGGTCTGGGCGGGCGTTCCTTCAGCGTTCCTGGTCAGACTGCAGCGTCTGGTCGGCGTTCTGTCCGTGTATAACTACGGTTCTGTCTGTCAGCGAGTTGTGCAACACCCCGGGAGGTGTGTCTCAATGGGGGCGCCCTCTGGTGTCATACTGGTCATGGTTATAACCCTTTAAGGACGGTATAGTGCTTCAATGGCAATGCCCTTGGTCGGCATGATGCATGAATGCAGCCCTGGCGAGTAACTTGCCAGGGCTGCATTCAAGCATCATGCCGACTCTTGGGGAGTGTTCCAACCCTGGAGGGACCTGCAGGGTCGGCATGATGCACCAATGTAGCACTGGTGACTTAATACTCACCGGGGCATTAAATGCAGTATGAATATATGGCGATCAAGCCGTTATTAAAGGGTTAAAGGCATGGTGAGCCCATGTGGTGCAATATGGGCGGCCACATCGTACTCACAACGTATGCCTGACTCAGTGTGAGTGGTGGTGTACGCTGGGGTGTAAAGCTGGTGCAAGTTGTTAAATCCTGCTCTGCTGAACTGAAATGAGGGGATTAAATCATATAGGTAAAGGCCTACCAATAGGGAACTAATGATAGGGAAATGCTGTTATCTGGTATAGTAATACTATACTGTACATCAACTGTAATACCACTGTATACTCCAGCAGTGTCTAGTCCACCGTCAGTGACCTTACACTGGGTCATGGGTGTTTTGATATCAATATTTACCCCATTATCATGTCAATTTATAGGAATATGTATCACTAATGGTCTCTAGAGTTATAATTAGCTGTAAAAGAGGCGGTTCTGGGTTATGACACACTATTTGTGCAGAAATCTAGTAGAAAATATGCATATGCAATTGTGTTGACAGTAGAGAGGGGGAGGGGCAGGGGGAATCCCCATCAGGAAATACCTCTATAATGACGTCACCATCTAGGTCAGGGCCTCCTGTACTGGGCTCCTGGGGTATTATGGTATGGGGCGCCAAGTGTACAGAAATAGAGATGTACCTTCATAGATGATCGTATATTGTATTCAAGCCCCAGATGTAGCTATAGGTATGAGTGCTATAGGTAGGTGTTTTAGTTCATTTTTTAAGCAGAGCAGGGGACAGGCTAGGATAAGGGGGAGTGCAGAGGGGTCCCCACCTCAGGTCGGAAAGTCGCCGAAATTAAGGGGTCCAGGTCGCAAGGTCGTTTTTTTAGACCCTTTATCCTATAATCAATTTTGTGCAAAAGTCGCCAGGTCGCATAAAATTACTGCCCTAGGTCGAAAAGTCGCCTGGAAAACGGCCCAGGTCGCCAGGTCGCCGAAAACCCCTCTGCAGTCACATAAGGCAGGGCAGGTGACAGGCTAGGATAGGGCAGGGGACAAGCTAGGATGAGGTAGAGCAGGTGACAGGCTAGGATAAAGCAGGGCTAAAAAGGTTTTTTTGACCGAAACTCATGAAGAGGATAAACACGTTCTACCGCAACAGTCATGGAAAGTATGGACACAGTTATATTACACACTATATATTAACCATTTAAGGACATGTGTTGCTAAAAGATTACATTGATGCACCAATACAGCCCTGTCAGTAACTCGCTGGTGCTGCATTGGTGCATCATGCCAACTGTTCAGGAGTGTCTCAAGCCCGTATGGCATGAATGCAGCCCTGACGTAAGAGCCCGGGGGGGTCACTTAGTATATTTTGTATACACATGTGTGCGGCTGGCAAGGGTACTTTTTCTACAAAATTCCCCATGACAAGGGTCTACTTTTCAAGAAAATGTCCGAGATTTTACCAAAATTTCCCATTTTTCACTAGAACATCACATTTTCTTGCAAAAGAATTTGCACAAGAGTAAATTTTTCGAGGAGATTTTACTAAACATGGTCTTTTTTATTACTTTTTCCCCCAAACATAGGAGCTTTTGGCCGAAAATGCCATGACAAGGGTTATATTTTGAGGTAAAAATCGCCATAACAAGGGTAAGGGGTGGTGAAGGTCCAGCCGCACACCTGTGTAAAAAAAAAAGTCAAGTGCCCCCCCCCCCGGGCATAAGAGATGGTTGTATTAAACTTTAATAAATGGAATTGGGCATATTTCTTTTAGTTGGTTTCTTTTCACATTCAAAGTGGGGATGCATGCTACTTGGGTACCCCAGTGTGATTTTTAGGCAAAGGGGCGACTATTCCCTATTAAAATAACTAGTGTCTTTGTCATTCTCTATATAGTCAAACTATATCATACCTAATGATATAATTTTGTAATCATTCATTTCCAATTCTGACAAAAATAAACGAGTTATTGAAGCAGTTTTTTTGTTAGGAAGTGATATAAAAATTACACATTTTTCCTCATATGGTCCCCCATATTGTTTCCCCAAGAGGACAATCTCTACCCCAAGGCTGTTAGGCCAAAAAAAAAAGTTTGTTTCAGGTCACCCGACCGACCCTATCAAAACAGGGCCGACCATACGTTGTTTTTTTGAAATTTTAATAAATTTTCATGTTTTCACCTTTTTTTTTTGTCAATTTTGGGGGGTTCAAAAAAGTTGGGTAATACATTCATGTTTAAAAAAAATTAAAATTAAAATCCGACCTACCGACACTACATTTTCCTCTCATGTTACCTGAAACAAACCTTTTTTTTTTGCCTTACCCATAATAACTGTGCTGGCCCCAACGAACAACCCTGCACTGAAACTGGTGCATGGAGTTTGACCCCGGGGGGGGGGGCACTTGATTTTTTTTTGACACAGGTGTGCGGCTGGACCTTCGATACCCCTTACCCTTGTCATGGGGATTTTTGCCTCAAAATGTTACCCTTGTTATGGCATTTTCGCCCAAAAGCTCCTAGGTTTGGGGGAAAATGTAATAAAATAGACCATGTTTACTTAAATCTCCCCAAGAAATTCACTCTGGTGCAAATTTTTGTAAGAAAATGTGATGTTTCCCCTATATTTTAGTGAAAAATGGGGAATTTTGGTAAAATCTCGGACATTTTCTTCAAAAGTAGACCCTTGTTATGGGGATTTTCATGAAACTGCACCCCCGTATGGCAAACTTTCTTGAAAAGTGGACCCTTGTTATGGGGAATTTTGTAGAAAAAGTACCCTTGCCAGCCGCACACATGTGTATACATGTACAAAATATACTAAGTGACCCCCCCGGGAGATTGACACCCAGCATCACGTGCTGCCTACGGGGGAGATCTCCAGCCGAGCACGCTGTTGATCCCGCGGTTCTCAATGCACAAAGCCATACAGCACTCTGTGGTGGAGATTGTCCACAGCAGATCCAGGCCATTGGTGCAGCCTCGGTCAGCGACTATCCTACCAGTTGGATAGCCTGGTAGCAGGCTGTCATCCCACCTCAATCCACATCTTGACATTGCCTCTGTCAAGCATAGGTGTTAATTACACAGTAGCACCCACATACTAATTGCCCTTTTGATCTAGATAACAATCTGTGTGGAGTATGATGTGTACTGACGAAACTGGTGCAAATATGCAATACTCAAGTGAGATGATGGTCTGCTCCCAGACCATACACGGCAGACCGGGAGCAGTGTTGGTATAGGAGTCCGAGGCTATACCATTGGTGGGCAGAGAGAGGGGAGAGTGAGAGGTATGGTACCGGGGAGTACGGAGGGGAGCTCTCCTGTTCAGCTTTAACTTGTACCTGCCAGGTGAGACTGCCAGGTGCGGGGGTTGGATACTATGTGTCTGGTGCCAGAATAGACAGGTAAGCCATATATCTGAGAGCTCACATGGCCTATGTGTACTCTCTATACATATACATGATAACCATGTAGTTCCACTACAGTCACGATACTACAGTTAACTTACGGTAGTATCATATCTTATACTTATAGAATGTAGTGATCAGTAGCAAAGTAATATTATTATATATAGCAAACCCTTATAAAGCCTATGATTAAGCCTAGGTCTACCCCCCTATACATACATACATGATTACCATGTAGTTCTACTATAGCCATGATACTGCAGTAGTATCATATCATAATTATAGAATAATAGTGAACAGTAACAAAGTAATATAGTGTACGCTTATAAAGCCTATGGGTAAGCATATGTTATGTATCCCCCTCTACATATATATATATACATGACTATCAATGTATCATGTAGTTCTACTATATCCACGATACTACAGTTTACAGTAGTATCATATCCTATAGAATGTAGTGATCAGTAGCAAAGTAATAATATTATAGCATACCCTTATAAAGCCTATGATTAAGCCTATGTCTATCCCCCTATACATATATACATGATTGCCATGTAGTTCCACTAAAGTCACGATACTACAGTTAACTTACGGTACTATCATATCTTATAGAATGTAGTGAACAGTAGCAAAGTAATATAGTGTACCCTTGTAAAGCCTATGATTAGGCCTATGTGTATCCCCCTATACATATACATGATTAGTATGTAGTTCTACTATAGCCATGATACTGCAGTAGTATCATATCATATAGAATAATAGTGAACAGTAAAAAAGTAATAATATTATAGCATACCCTTATAAATCCTATGAGTAAGCCTATGTGTATCCCCCTTTACATATACATGATTATACCATGTAGTTCTACTATGGCCATGATACTACAGTATTATCATATCATATAGAATACAGTGAACAGTAACAAAGTAATATAGTGTACCCCTATGGTTAAGCCTATATGTATCCCCCTATACATACACATGAATACCATGTAGTTCTACTATACTATTCATAGCCATGATACTACAGTATTATCATATCATAATAGAATAACAAAGTAATATAGTGTACCCTTATAAAGCCATACACCACTCAACAGGTATACTCCTGGTATATGTGTACTCTCTATACATATACATGATTACCATGTAATTCCACTATAGCCATGATACTACAGTAGTATGGGTGTAGAACTAAAATCGACATGGTGACATGGCCATTTCTTAGCATCAACAGGCGAAATCCCCCCCCCCCCCCACCCATCCAGAACCCCAGTAGTATCATATGTCATATCATATAGACTTTTTTTTAATTTTTTAGATTTTTATTAGGTCCTCATTGAGACACAAAATGTTCTTCCCTGACCAATTGTGGTAAAGCTGTATATACTATATATAGTGAACATGAGGAAAGTATACCCTTATAAAGCCACATATACCGACTCGACGGGCATACTCCTGATAAGGCCGTTTTATTCTGACAACTTGGATTACGGATCGCCGATGGGAGTTTTGGCAAATTGCAAAAAAAACAACGTTTATTATATTTTTACCCTCTCCGCTGGGATTTTTGAGAATTTTAACAAAAATAAAAGTACATGCTGACTAGCAAACACCTAGCATTAGGCCTTCAAAATTGGAAATATTTGGGAATATTTCTCAATATACCTTCATTTGATAGCCATAAGAAGACTTTTCCATGCTTTTTTTCCCCTTCCGCCCCCTGGAGAATTTCAGTACTGAAGGGCAGCTTTTTTCCTCTTTTTTTCCCTCCCGCCCCCAAAATATTTGCTCTGAGTGCCCGTAATACAAGTTATCAAAAAAAGGTGGCCTAAATAAACATTACAAAGGTAGATGGGTCTCCTTTCTTTGTGTTTACAGTGTTTTATATAGGCAGCTCACGGAAAGTACATCCGGATTTATTAGTCATGAGCCATGCATGGCTGTGGACTCGTTCTACACAGGAGTATTTATTTGAGCAAAGATAGAAACTTCAAAATAGTGTCCCTAAATCCCTAAATTCGACACGGCCACATGGGCCATTTGGGGCGTATCGTGACATGGGACAGGAGGAGAAAAAAGATAGTGGCATGGGACATTGGGGTTAAGGCAAAAAAACACGTTTGTTTCAGGTCACCTGACCGACCCTATCTAAACAGGGCCCGACCCTACGATTTTATATGCAATTTTGAAGAAATTAATATATTTTTACACTTTGGGGTAAATTTTAGGTTTACAAATTTTTGAAAATCTTCAGATTTTTACACTTTTTTGGGTCAATTTTAGAGGGGAAGTAAAAAAAAAGATAGGAAAAAAAAGGAAAATCTGACCTACCGACCCTGGAGTTTCTTCCCATGTTACCTGAAACAAACCTTTTTTTTCAATTTGGCCTAATTTCTTAAAATGTATATGGCGATATGGGCATTTCTTAAGATTGACATGGGACATGGGGACACCCCCCCCCCTCCCCTCATCAAGGGCCCCAATACATGCTTCATGCTGACTTTATGGGGTTGGTATACTCCTGCGCTTATATAACTTTGGTGGGGTGTTTACCCCCGGCACTTATACAAGACAGGCCCTTATTCGAGATCCAGTTTTAGTGCTTAAGAGTGATTTCAAGACCCTCATACCCCCAGCGCTTATACAAGACCGGCGCTTATTCAATACCCGGCGCTTAAGGCTGTATCTCACGACCTTGGGACAATGTTTTTGTCTCTGATCGGGTGCCGTCTCTGACCGGGTGCCGTCTCTGACCGGCTGCCGTCTCTGACCAGGTGTCAGAAAAAGGTGTTTTAAAAGGATTATACTCATATATATAAGGATTTGGAAAAACGTTATGGCGGTTGTTATATAATCATAGTTATGATTATAATTAGCCTCCTGCTGCTAGTATTTTGACCTTATCAAGCCAGGCCGGTCAGAGACGGCACCCGGTCAGAGACGGCACCTGGTCAGAGACGGCACCGGTCAGAGACAAAAACATTGTCCCAAGGTCGTGAGACACAGCCTTAAACGCGACGGTACGTACTCCTGAAGGCTCGGCATGTTGCGCCATCATAACGCTGGTGAGTTACTTGCCAGTGATGCATTGCTGCATCATTCTGGCAACGTGCATCATGCTGCCACCATTCACTGGGGCCATGAGACATCATGTCAGTCCACCCATATTGCCGACCTAATTGTTCACTAGTTTCAGTTTCAGTTTCTAATGTCCTTTGTGACAATTTTGACAATTTGACAATTTCTTTATTTCATCCCTTATATATCAAAGAAGATAGATTTTTTAGTTGTTTTTTATGGTGGCCGGTCAAAGGTGGCACCCGGTTAAAGATGGCACTCGGTAAAAGATGGCACCCGGTCAAAGACGTTCACATAGGCCAGATACATACATATATATATATATATATATATATATATATATATATATATATATATATATATATATATATATATATATATATATATATATATATATTTATTTATTTATTTATATATATATATACGATATATATATATATATATATATATATATATATAATATATATATATATATATATATATATATATATATAAACATGAAATCACTAAACTGTGGTAGAATGTCAATTATCAAGTTCAGCTATTTAGGTCTGTTTTGTCACAAGTCACACGACCCACCCACCCCCAACACACTCACATGTATATACCAGTTTCCATCACATGACGTTTCCACTCATCGCCTCAGTGCACTGAACTCTCACGTACGTACACCCCTGAGGCTTGGCCAACCCCCACACTCAGAAATAAGTAGGTAAACCCATTGTTTTTTTAAATACAGGTATTGAGATAAAGTTTGTAAGGATGCTGTCATGCATGTTCTTCTATACGTAAGCGTCCCCATCTATTGGGGTAGAAGAGGAGAGGTTATAGATGGGCTCAATAACAGGAGTTGTTTTCATTCGTTTAGCCATACAGATACAATTCCAGTTTAACATTGATGCATGCCTTGATAACTACACCCCATCTTTACTCCACAACCTCGTCAATAACGGAGGATTTGGCGAAGCCGCCAAAGAGAATTTTAATTGATAAAAATGTGTGTGTGTGGGGGGGGGGGGGGTCATTAGGAGAATGGACACAGTGGCGGATCCAGGATTTTCCAGAGGGGGGGGGGGGCATACTAGGGGGGTTTGGGGGCATGCCCGCCCCCCCCCCAAAAAAGCTCATTTCTGATGGTCTAAACTTCAAATGGTCCCTTCTCACATATTATGGGACACACTATTTTAAGACTCAGGTCTGTGTCTATATGGTATTGTCTCCTTCTCTCTTCCCCCCTCCTCTTTTCTCCCCTCTTCTTCCCCTCTTCTTCTTTTATTTTTTATTTTATTTTATTTTATTTATTTATTTATTGATCCGCCAATGGGACATCTTCCAGAGGGGAGCAACCCTAAATGTTCTGTGGTTGGGTTTTATCACCTCCAGGGTCATCTGTCCATCATAAATGACTACCATAATTTTACCTCTGAGCTGCAATAGTGTGAATATCATAAGAGGCAAAGTTGCTCTAAATGACCATTTAAATGGCTTGTTTCAATGGTGTCAAAAGCGACCTGGGCTGTTTTCCAGGTGACCTGGCTATACTTTTTGGAAAAATCTGCACCCCCATAATTGAGAAATACGACCTCCCAGTCCATAGTAGGGGGTTTCGCCAAATTCTCTGATGTTGACCATAATATCAAACAGGGGCGTGGCACGCAGTTTCAAGGTAAGGGGACTGAGGGGTATTTTGACCCTTTTTGGCCATTTTTACTTGACCTTTTTGGTTTGACCTTTCTTGAGGTTGGTCAAAAGGTGGGGGGGGGGGCATGTCCCCCCCGGTTGCCACGCCCCTGAATTTAATATCATAGTGGGTCGGTCGAATAGGAAATCGTGTACAGAAAAGCATAGCCAGAGAGCCGCACAACAGTCTCAGAGTGTCCCAGGCTGGGATGTGTATTGTGACAACCAGAGCGCCTGTGGTGACCGGGACACTGAGAAAAGGAGAGGTACAGGGCCCCAGTGTAGGTTATGTAACAGGCTGACGTAAGAGATGGGGAAGATAGGCCGCTGTTGTGCCCTGCACTGTAGCGTTTCTATGAATGAATTGCTTGAATTACGTATCTTTAAAAAATTAGAGGAAAGTGTATGTATTGGCATATTGAGGTACGCAGCTGGAAGATGCATTAATTAGGCCTAGAAAAGTTGTGTCCGGGTAACATGTCCAATAAAATGGTGTCTATTGGTTGATTCATTTTAATGAGAAAAAAAAGTATAATAAGAGACCTTTTCCATACTTTCAGTGATAATAGAGAAAAATATATATGATATCTAGATAACATTTTAATTCAACTTGTATGAAAGACTTTTTTCATATTTTCAGGTGTAATAGAGAAAAATATATATCGAGATAAAATTAAAATTTAACTTGGATATGGCCAAAAGAATGGGGTGTGTCTGGATACTTGAACACAACATTTCCATGTGTTTGCCTAGGCCAAAAAAAAAGAAGGCATGTTTCAGGTAACATGGGCAGAAAATGTAGGGTCCGTAGGTCGGGTCCTTTTTTTCAAAACTTTTTTTTAAAAACATGAATGTGCTAGCCAGCCTCTCCGAAGACCCTAAAATTGACCAAGAAAGGGTCAAAATACGGAAATTTCTTCAAAATTGCATAAAAAACAGTAGGGCCGGCCCTGTTTTGATAGGGTGGGTCGGGTGACCTGTAAACAAACCTTTTTTTGGCCCTATAGTATGGCCAGTGACAGGTGGCTGTGTGTAGCACCATGGCTCGGTGTGGCCCGGGAGGTGGTGGGCCCACCGCACTGCTATGTGTGAGGAAATTGATTAGTTGACATAATGCATTCTGTTGTATGATGTATACATAATACATGCTGTGTACTGTATAATAACTGTGGATGTCAAAGTATGTACAGGGGTGTACAACTATGAAGGGACCTGTATGATTGCATTTATTTTCTGTTTTTATTTGAGAAGATACAACAGTACTTATCCCATTTATTCAATAGCTCCACGAAGATTACATGTTCATGGTCTTCCCATTGAACAAAGAGTGGCCCACCTAGTAGTGGTAGATTTGGCCAACCCCCCGTTTTTTGGGCAAAAACTATCTTTTTCACTGACATATTAGCCTGAATTAGGGAGGGGGTGTCACATCGCTCTTCCATGTTTGATTATCACAATTACCCCATAAAGTCGCTCTTCCGTGATCAGCTTAATTAAGTTAATATGGGGCAACAACCCTACTATAGAGGCCAGAAGGGTTCATGATTGGGGTTGGAATGTGGTTTGGTAGGATATGAATTTATATTTTGATATTTCTAGCAGCGTCCAAAATATCTTTATTCACAAAAAGGTTTCGCAAGTTTCACCCTAATTAATTTTGCAATTACACGCATTCTGCTAAAGATCTACATTTACTGAAAAACTATATCCCAGTGAACATAAAATGTTATACAACGCTATATAACGTTTTTCCATGGCTCCTTAACACGGCAAAACGTTATATTACATTAAAAACGTTATTTTGACGTAAAAGAACGTATTTTTGTTAGCTGGGATGTATTCAACTGGATCAAGGATGTAGGGTATCTTATTAAACCCAAGTCTTAATATAAATTTGTATCCCACCCAATATTTTTTGGTACTACCCTTATTATTTAAAAAAATTCATTTCAGGATTTTACTCCAAAAGAAAACTTTCTTTTTACAGAAAGGATGAGAAATGGGAGAATGTTTCTCTAATAATCCTTAGAAAATGGGTAAAAAATATTAAAATATATCGACCTACCTACCCCTTTTTTGGGCTATGTTATCTGAACACGACTTTTATTAGGCCTGATGCTAAGGCCGCTCCAAATAATATCCTTGTCTCTCATCACCGCGCGCATCTCCAAAATCCTCTTTCTTTTTTTTTGCAATTTTCAGTGAAATATATGATTAAAAATGAAAAAATACAGACATGTTTGGTATGAAAATGAAGCTTACAGTGTCGCGAATGCAATGATCTAGAGAAAACATACATATTTCACAATGCTTGCTGATCGATATTAAATTTCTTCATCACTGAAATATGAATTTAGTTTGCCAAGGCTCCACATTTCCCCACCTATTTGGTATCCAGCAAAAAAAAAAAAAACGCCCTCGTCATATTTGTCATGGCTTGGTGATGAGAAACAAGGATATCATTTGGTTGTCATGGCTTGGTGATGAGAAACAAGGATATCATTTGGAGTAGCCTAAATCAAACTCCTGTGTATACCTACCCTAGAGAATCACACATATCGTATATCTGTTATCTCATAGTCTACTTATACCTCAAGTGATGTACTGATAGCAGTGCAATCCCCTTTTATCTTAAGATAACCTCCAAGATAGGAAACATATATACATTGTATGGCTATCTGACCTCTCCCATTGAAAGATCCACACATACTTCCATCACCAGAAGTATCTTATTGTCTATGTGATAAGATATCGGTTCTCTGTCTTTAATTACATGAATGGAGAGTGTAATAAACAGCGGGGGTCTAGATGGGGGGGGGGGGGGCATGTAGCATCATGTCACTTAAAATCCCCATATCCCATGTCACCTCTAAGAACCTCTCATGTCCCATGTTGATTTTAAGAAACACCCTATATCATGTCACTTATTTTTTACCTCATGTCGTTAGCTCCATTTCGCATGTGGTTTTTAAGAAAAGGCAATGTCGCCATGTCGAATTGCGGCATCCACCCCGATAACAGTTGATACTGTACCGTCACCATAATTTGGGCCAGGTGTTTTTAAATATCGTTACAAGAACATAATCGCGATGGTAGTAATACATTTAAACACTCTATATTTCACCGATCATCCTGGGGGCTAATTATATAATAGTCTATTATGAGAAGTTTACCTATTCGTCCCTGAGGTGAAACCATTAAAATACAAATATGTAATTTCCCATTTTACATTATATTTCAGAGTACCAGTGATGTAGACTACATGTCCCACAGTCCAAATGTAGCCTGACGTTCGTTAGAGACCCAGTGCATCATCATAAGACACCATACATCTGAGGCCAAATTAAAAAAAAAGGTGTGTTTCATGTTACCCGAAATTGTTATCCTTTTAAAAAAAATTTGGGGCTATTTTAGAGTCAGCTTGATAATCAATCTGGTTTTGAGGAAAACTTCTCTATTTTTTGCCAATTATTTCAAAATGAAAAAAAACTGATACAAATTTGTCATATTTAGTATTAAATTAAAGCTAACAATGCCAGCAGTGCAGTGGTATAGAAATAACTTATATTTTCTCCACTTTTAAACCAATAATGTGTGAATTTTGGTCTCGAAAAACGTAAATACTGTATTCGACGTAATAAGCGCCCTCCCCCTAATAAGCGCCCCTCCCATTTTTGTGGAACTTCTAGATTAGAACAAAGGCTCAAAAGTACTTAAAACGCCATGAAAATAGTTTTATAAGCGCCCAGGGCGCTTATTAAGTCGAATACGGTAAATACATTCAGTGTTGAAAAAAGGGGGAAAAAAGCCTCCCTCGTCAGATTTTTCTAACTTGGCAATGAGAACCCAGTAAACAAAAAACGTTATACAACATTTTATAACGTTATATAGCCTAACGTTTCTCTAAGAGTCTAAGGCTCCTTACTATGGCATAACGTTATATAAAGTTTTAAAACGTTAATTTCGTGTGTTTTTTTATTAGCTGGGAAACCACTTTTTTTGAGTGGCCTAACCTGAAACTTTCTTCTTTTTTTTGGCCCGAGCAGGAAAAAACTCCAGCATCAAGATTTCTGGTAGAAACCCCCAAAAAATGCCTTCAAAAAAGAAGTTAAAGACAAGAAAAATTGGGTAGGGCCAAAAAAATAGGGTCGCTAGGGATACCTGAACTCAACTTGTATTTTTTTTGCCTGAGAAATCACTTTTTTTTAAGGGGCTTAACCTCTCTTGTTATGGCCCGAGCAGGGAGAATAACAGCATCTTTTTTTTGGCCTGAGCAGGGAGAAAACCAGAGGCAAGATGCCGTCAGAGAGCTGCATCGTCCTGTCTGCTTTCGTCATGCTGCACGTAGCGTTCATCATGAACGTGGTGGCTACCGCGTCCACGTACTGGGTGGAGGGTCACGTGGTCAACAAGACGCAGGAGGAGGCGCGGGAGGGGCTGTGGAAGTATTGTAACCAGACCCACTGCGGCCCCATCCCCAGCACATACTCACGTGAGTTATTACCTAGCTAAACAAAAAACGTTATTTTACATCAAAATAACGCTTCAAACCTTATATAACGTTTTGCCACAGTAAGGAGCCTTAGGAAAACGTTATATAAAGTTATATAACGTTATATAATGTTGTATAACGTTTTTTGATTACTGTGATAACCCTTTACGGACAGATGCCGTTAAAAGATGACATTTGTCGTCATGATGTACCAATGCAGCCCCGGCGAGTAACTCACCGGTGCTGCATTGGTACATCATGCTGACCCTACGGGAGTGTCTCAACCCTGTAGGGTCGGATGATGCTTGAATGCAGCCCTGGCGAGTTACTCGCCAGGGCTGCATTCATGCATCATGACGACCAAGGGCATGGTGCATTAAGGCATGATGCCATCCTTAAAGGGTATATAATTATGGATATTGTTAACTATAATTATGTTAATTTTGTCTCCTTCAGCGTGGTTTAAGGCGGTGCTGGTGCTGTACCCGGTCGGTGCCTGTGTGTCTCTGCTGGCTACCGCCCTGTACTACTTGTTCTGTATGACATGATCATTTGTCGTCATGATGCACCAATGCAGCACCGGCGAGTAACTCGCTTCTGCTGCATTGGCGCATCATGCCGACCCTACGGGAGTGTCTCAACCCTGTAGGGTCGGCATGATGCTTGAATGCAGCACTGGCGAGTTACTCACCAGGGCTGCATTCATGCATCATGATGACCAAGGGCATGATGCATTAAGGCATGATGCCATCCTTAAAGGGTATATAATTATGGATATTATTAATTATCATTCTGGTAATTTTGTCTCCTTCAGCGTGGTTTTAGGCGGTGCTGGTGCTATACACCGCCCTGTACTACCTCTTTTGTATGACATGACCATTTGTCGTCATGATGCACCAATGCAGCACCGGCGAGTAACTCGCCGGTGCTGCATTGGTGCATGATGCCGACCCTACGGGAGTGTCTCAACCCTGTAGATCGGCATGATGCTTGAATGCAGCACTGGCGAGTTACTCACCAGGGCTGCATTCATGCATCATGACGACCAAGGGCATGATGCATTAAGGCATGATGCAGTCCTTAAAGGGTTGATTAAATACATACCGGTAGTTCATATGCATGTATATAATTATGGATATTATTAATCATAATTATTGTAATTTTGTCTCCTTCAGCGTGGTTTAAGGCGGTGCTGGTGCTGTACCCGGTCGGTGCCTGTGTGTCTCTGCTGGCTACCGCCCTGTACTACCTCTTCTGTATGACATGATCATTTGTCGTCATGATGCACCAATGCAGCACTGGCGAGTAACTCGCCGGTGCTGCATTGGTGCATCATGCCAACCCTACGGGAGTGTCTCAACCCCGTAGGGTCGGCATGATGCTTGAATGCAACCCTGGCGAGTAACTCGCCAGGGCTGCATTCATGCATCATGACGACCAAGGGCATGGTGCATTAAGGCATGCGTGATGCCGTCCTTAAAGTTCATGTATATAATTATGGATATTATTTATCATAATTATTGTAATTTTGTCTCGTTCAGCGTGGTTTAAGGCGGTGCTGGTGCTGTACCCGGTCGGTGCCTGTGTGTCTCTGCTGGCTACCGCCCTGTACTACCTCTTCTGTATGACAACCCGCGGCCGGCAGTCTAAGTGTCTCATCGGGTTCATCACCCTCCTAGTCACACTATCATGTAAGTACTATAGCTAAATATCTATATACCGTATTCGACGTAATAAGCGCACCCCCCCTAATAAGCGCACCCCCCTGTTTTTGGCCGATTCTTATACTAGAAATAACCAAAGATATTAAAGTTTTTGACCCCAATTAAACTCTTAAGTACTAAAAGGTGTCCATAATATTTTTTTAAGCGCACTGTGCGCTTATTACGTCGAATACGGTATGTACAATTAAACCCCTAACCCTTAAAGGAAGGCATGATGCATTCATGCATCATTCCCTTGGTCGTCATGATGCATGATGGAGTCAAAGTGTCTCATCGGGTTCATCACCCTCCTAGTCACACTGTCATGTAAGTACTAAATCTAATTACAATGTACCCCTTAAAGTGGCATTCTCACCGAGTATATCCCACTCACAGTTCTAGTACTGTTCTAGTCTACTATGTGGTTAAGTGCCAGTGGTGAGGATGCCCCTTTAATAATCCTTTAAGGAAGTCATAATGCATTAATACATCATGCCCTTGGTCGTCATGATGCATGGTGCAGTCTAAGTGTCTCATCGTGCCAGTCACCTTGTCATATGAGTGGTATAGTTAAGAACATTTTTGGAAGCTCTGATATCTTCTATTGACATGTAATGGCCATGTGTTCTGTAATGTTATACATAGACAGAAGCCAACGCCCATTGATACTGTCTCTTACGTATTTCACAAGTTGGGGCTGGGGCAGTATCCCATGAAGCTGCAGGCTGAGTGGGATATGCCCCAGCCCCCATAAGTGAAATATGTCAAAGAGGTATCAATGTAGTTAGCATTTGCGTTAATTTTTTTAAAATTCTAAGCCATTCAATGAAGTAAAAATAACTTTTTCTAATACTATTAAATACAGCCACATTGTATTCAATGGGGGCATTGAATACGGCCCTTCCGATACTTAAGCATAGTAAATCTTGTATCTTAAAAAAATAAATGTACAAATTGTATCTTACAGGGATCCTATTGCTGGTAGCGCTGGCCCTGTATGGCTCCCAGAGTACCAGTGCGGTTATGGACTTGGCAGACCCACGAGGACTCGGCTGGGCCTACTTCGTCGCCGTTGGCGGACTAGCGTTTACATTTCTCGGGGGACTCTGCGCAATGCGAGAGATGACTATAATATTCACCAAGCGACTAGCATATATTGACTTATAGTACATAACTAGTTATCTATGTCAGTGCCTTTATTAGCTGTATTGTACCTGTATTGGGAGGTTATATGTGTTATATGGAGTAATACCTTATAAGGATTCTGTACATTTGCGATGTACAATTAATGTTAGGGTGATGCGAAATGAATGCTATTTAATATACACTAGTGTATGAGATTTAATGTATTTTTAACCGTGTTGGTTTAGGTTCTCATTCTTACCAATGTATCAAGTATAGTACTACATGGACATGGATGTCCACCTGTGTTTATGTACAAATAACCTATGTAGCTATTCCTCTTTATTTTCCAGTATATTTTAGGTGTTAGTTTAACCTCATACCAGAGGATCATCTCATTACAGTTTTCTGTTATTCTGGTTTGAATACAGAGAATGTATCATACTTGTATTACTAATCGGGAGGGAGTATTGGGGTAAGGCCAAATTTAAAAAAAATGGTGTGTTTCAGGTTACCCCGACCCTGTCTAGCAAAACAGGGCTGTCCCTAGAAATTCCTATCCAATTTTGAGAAAAATAATTAATTTTACAGTAATTTTAGGGCTGTTTCAGAGTTAGTTTGATAGTCCATGAGTCGACACCCTTGTAAGCGAGTCGGCGCAGAAGTCTGCGAGTCATTTTTTAGGTACTTTTAAGGCCAAACTAAAAAAATAAAATATAAAATATAAAAAAAATCCGACCTACCCTACCTAGATTTTCAGACTATATAAACCTGAAACACACCTTTTTTTCTCTTTTTTGGCCTAACCCTAATCAGGTTAGCTTGTGTTTGGAGACTCTGTCGGCATACACCAGACCAAACAAAGGTCACAATTCCTGTTTTGGGAATACTCTGAGAGGTGAATAATGTGGGTCTATTGTATTATTGATATTAATTTCATGCTTGCCATTGATAACAGTTTGTATATTTTGGTGAGATTTTAAACAACTTAACTTGCAAAGAGTCATAAATTGTTAATGTATTTATCAAGCTGTTGGCTTTGTTGAAATGTGTTTGTCGTCTATGAAAGCATCTATAGTTTCAACAGCACTGCTAAGCCATACATGTATTATGTATAACATAATATTTTATAGGAAACGGTATCTCTGAACTTATACTGTCATCATGTGTCACAAAAGGTCGAAACCTATTTAAATAGCAGATTGACTTATAATGAAATGAATTATGGTTTATGACTACTGGCTTAAGGAACTAGTGCTTATTATGAACAGGTCACACAGGGAACCTTTTATCTATCAGTCAATCTAAGAATTCGATTTTTTTAATAAAAAGGCTGAATAGGCTACTTTACATCAGTTTGATTTAAACTATTTATAGGTGTTTTCATTGCCTTTTAGCAGTACCCTAAGACATATAAACCCCAAGTTCGTGCAGTGGGTATAAATTACCTGTACCAAGTGTTTTTGAATCAGGTCCTGAGTATGAAGAATTAGGGGAAATTATACAGTTGTTGACATGCATGTACAATTTCCTACCTAGTAACAATTTATATCATGGCAGGAAAATATATTTGTTATACCTAAATCTATATCTTTGTACACCATTTGATGTTTCTACACAGCTTAGTTCTCAAATACCATATCATATGGCTAGTGCCACACACAATATCTATATGGAAACACATATCACATATTCAAGAAACAAGCTCTATATTCTAGAAAGTGTAGAATTTTACAACAGAGTCTTAGTCAAGCCTTTATATTGGTTGGTTAGCCACTAGTGGCCACACTGAGGCAAACATGAGCGTCAGCCCATGTCGCCAATAGCACTCTCATACAATGCCTGACCCTTATTAGATGCCTGACCCTCGTAGGTGAGGCCAAATTACAAAAAAGGTTTTGTTTCAGGTAACATGGGAGGAAACTCCAGGGTCGTTAGGTTGGATATTTATTTTTTTTAACTTTTATTTTTTTTAACTTCCCCTCTAAGGGAGTGCTCATTTTTTAACAACAGGGGGGGGGCGGTGAGATTTCGCGCGGAGCGCGCGAATTTTTTTCACCCCCCCCTCTAGAGGGGTCAAAATTTTTTACCCCCCCCCCCGGCAGGCCGAAAATCGCGCGCGTTCGCGCCCCTTTGTAGCATAGTAACGCGCGGGCTTTTCCCCTCCAAACAGGTTGAATTTTTTTGCCCCCCCCCCAAGAGGGGTCTGAATATTTTACCCCCCCCCCCGGTCAAGGGGTCCAAATTTTTTACCCCCCCCCCCCAAATCCACCACCCCCCCCCCTGTTGTTAAAAAATGAGTCTTTTACACCGACACCCCCATGAAGTCTTATGTCAACATGTGAAGTCGGTTCTATGAATAAGCAGTGGTTTTGTGATTAATATAATCATTTAGACTTAAGTTCAAACATCTCATTACTTGCATATAATGACCTACGTTTCCTGTAAGATGTCAAACATCTCTAAAGATTTTGTCTGTAAATATGTCCTCAGTATGGCTACTATTCCTTCGGGGTACCCATTTGTGTCAGTTTGACCGAGCAACACTGGTACATGTATAATCAGCTGAGTTGACAGGTTTAAGGTGGTACTCTCGTTCCCAAAAAAAAGTGTAAAAATGGGGAGATTTTTTTCCAAAATTTTGTAAACCTAAAATTGACCCCAAAAAAGTATAAAAATATCTTCAAAATTGCATAATAAAAGGTAGGGTCGGCCCTGTTTAGATAGGGTCGGTCGGGTGACCTGAAACAAACCTTTTTTTTTTTTTGGCCTGAGTGCTTTTGGTGACAAAGTCAGCATCCAGCTGACTCTCATATTTCTCTGGGTGCAGTGCTGCACCAAAAGTTACAAACAGATCTGCTATTAAATGTCTACATATATGCTCCCTACACGATACTAGCTTTATCAGGTCTGAAAAAGTTCACAACATCCTAGGTCACACCATCTTATGAACCCAATTTTACGCATGTTTTACTCTCTATCATGACCGTTCTCTATACAAGTCTTTGGTTATGGTTTAAATTGTCTTTTACACCGACACCCCCATGAATCTGTCCCGTACGGAATGTGAATTGTATGTACTTATACATATGATATAATGTAACTATATTTGTATGTTGTCTTCCATTTTAATGTGAACAAAGTATGAGGTGAACTGTGAACCATTGTGATATATTGAGAGTGAAGTCTAATGTCAACATGTGAAGTCGGTTCTATGAATAAGCAGTGGTTTTGTGATTAATATAATCATTTAGACTTAAGTTCAAACATCTCACTACTTGCATATATTGACCTACGTTTCCTGTAAGATGTCAAACATCTCTAAAGATTTTGTCTGTAAATATGTCCTCAGTATGGCTACTATTCCTTCGGAGTACCCCTTTGTGTCAGATTGACCGAGCAACACTGGTACATGTATAATCAGCTGAGTTGACAGGTTTAAGGTGGTACTCTCGTTCCCAAAGCCTTCCGAAGGAAGACTCAGGTAACAGCCATTTGACCTTGAACTTGGGATTTTGCTGGGTTTGGGCAATCCCTGCTGGTAGGTTGGGACCAGTGGACAGGAACCAGGATGTATAATGATAGTTTTACCATCCTGCTTTCTGGTTCCATTTCTGGTTCCTGTTCGCTGGTTCCAAACTAACCACAGAGACTGCCCAAACCAAGCAAAATTCCAAGTTCAATGTCATGTGGCTGTTACCAGAGCCTTCCTATGGAAGGATGTGGGAACGAGAGTAGTTAAGGTGGTTGCGTATGATCGGCTTTGGGACCGCCTATGAACATGCACTAAGGCTAAAAAAAAGAAAAAAGGTTTGTTTCAGGTAACCCGACCGACCCTATCTAAACAGGGCCAACCCTACGTTTTTTTATGCAATTTTGAAGAAATTTTTATATTTTTAGACTTTTTTGTGGTCAATTTTAAGTTTACAAAATTTTGGAAAAAAATCTCTCTATTTTTACACATTTTGGGTCAATGTTTGAGGGGAAGTAAAAAAAAAAAAAAAAAATCCGACCTACCGACCCTAGAGTTTCTTCCCATGTTACCTGAAACAAAACTTTTTTAATATTTGGCCTAAGTACCAGAGAACCTTAACGTTAAACGGTAACAGGACCCAGTCTAACCCTCCCTCATCCTAAGTACAACACTCAGACCGTGAGGGTGGACCCTGGCCTTTACCAGTGCTTATTTTTATGTCTTTCTTCCTTACATTACAAATATTATGGTCGTTTTATTTCCTGTGAAGGGTTCATCTTTTGATAAATAAACCATCCTTTGTGTATTTACTTACGTATGTGTTCACCTTCATCATGTACATTGCATGGGCTGAATACTCGGGGTAAATCACCATTTTTACAATTTTTTAGTAGCTATCCTAAAATCCCACGCATACTGTATTCGACGTAAGAAGCGCACAGTGCACTTAAAAAATGATTATGGACACCTTTTAATAGTTATTTAAGAGTTTAATTGGGGTAAATTGGGGGGGGGGGGGGGGCGCCAACAAATTTGGACACCTTGACCGGGAGGGGCTGAAAAAAATTTGGCACCCTCTTGGGAGCCCACGCGCGTGCCAATTTTCGACTTGTGAGTGGCGGGGGGGGCAAACAATTTTGCGCGCTCCCGCGGAAAAAAACACCTCTCCCCCCGCTGTTGTTAAAAAATGATAACTCCCTAAAGTCGCCAACATCCAAACTTTCAAAAAAAAACTGAAAAAGGTCCTCAGGTATTGACTTCAATATCACTTTCAAATTGTTAAACCTAAACTCAAAGAATAAAGTTAAATATCCATCGCATAATGCTGTTCAACTGAAAAGAAGATAAAAGGCAACGTTTTTGTTCCATTCACATTCCACGGTAACTAGAATCCCAAATAATGGAAGGAATTTGATGAAGGTATATAGAATTAGATGGTTAAAATCATGTTTGATCTGTTCAGCTTTAACACATTTCCTAAACATCCTAAGCTGTTTTAGTGCAATTTGGGTGCTGAGAGTCCTTAATTTAGACTATTATTTAAATATTTAACTTGAACTTCATACAACCTTTTCTCTCATGACAAATCATCTTGGGCAGGAAATACAACAAGATCAACACACTAGACATACGGATTGGAAATTTTTATTAAAATGCTGAGAAATTATCACAAATCGGAGAGGCGCTGGTGCCTTTATATATACTCGTGACGGTGGCACGGCGCTTAAAGTTTGATGCGGGGAGTCCCGGGCTCTGTACCCCCACGCCCCGGTCCCCCCTTACTACAACCGGTAATTATACCATCATACACATGTATACTCATTGACAATGATATCATAATGATAACAACAGGGGGTGGTATTGTACATTTAGCAGGGAACACAGTATATATATATCGAGGCCACCATTGGGGCATTTATACTCTTCAACAATGTATCTCATATGTATAATAATAACCCCCCTTTCACATGACATCCATAAACACTAAATGGTCTATCAATGCAGCTCCCCCTCCTTTGAAGGAGACGTACTAAAGAATTGGCAAGGGATCGTCCCGTTTAATATTCGATGGAATAAATATCAAATTTGTGTGTGGACATCGTTCCATCTATTGGAGTGACTAAATGTCTTTCAATTTTGGGATTTAACCGAGAAAAGTAGCTTTTTTCTTCTATTCACAAAATAGAAGTCTATAGATGGTCAGTTATTGTGCCTGTGGTGTGGCCATACATTGCCATACACATATATACCAGTCTCCTTACCATACTATGGTACAGAGACCGTACTCGTGTGGGAAAGGTTGCCAACTTGCAGTATGTATGTGGGCGTAGTTATAATGCTACACTGATGCCCTTTGCATCGTCTGTTTTTAACCCTTTAAGGATGGCTGTCGCTAAAAGATGACATTTGTCGTTATGATGCACCAATGCAGCTCCAGTGAGTAACTCACCTGTGCTGCATTGGTGTATCATATCAACCTTTCAGGAGTCTCAACCCCATAGCGTTGGCATGATGCTTGAATGCAGCACTGGCGAGTTACATGCCAGGGCTGCATTCATACATCATGACGACCAAGGGCATGATGCATTAATGCATTATGCCATCCTTAAAGGGCTAAGGACATCACAATTTTGCTCTATTATCATTGTCACCTACGGCGGGAGAGCCAACATCTGCTTTGGGCCAATTTAATTTTACCATTTGCTGGTTTTGAATGGTCAATATGTGTAAAACAGAGGGCTGTAGAGACACTTTACACCAAATAATGCAGAGGGTCACAGATCATTCGCCAACCACAGATACCAACACTGCCAACAAATTTGCAGTGATCTAGACTCTTTTAATATCTGGTGTTAAGATTTTTCCTCACAACTACCTGACGAGCAGTGTGGTTGCTTCCCTTTGGCCGACACCCAAGTCTTACCATAACACATCGGCCAGTCTTATATGCAACAAGGGAGAACCTGCGGTGTCACTAGACGCCACCCATTCTGTGCGTAATCTTAAATCGCCACTTCTGGCGTAATCTTAAATCGCCACTTCTGGCGTAATCTCAAATCGCCACTTCTGGCGTAATCTTAAAGTCTTATTCTTAGTCTTAATAGTACTCACCATTTCAAAAAAAGAAAAGAAGAACGGGGGTTGGGGTGCAGAGCCCCCCATATCAACATAAGACGCCATCCATAATTAAGATCACGCCAGAAGTGGCGATTTAAGATTACGTCAGAAGTGGCGTTTTAAGATTACGTACAGAATGGGCGGCGTCTAGTGACAGGGCAGGTTTACGTGCGTCTTATATAAACACACAAAGCGACAATATAGAAAATGTACACAGGCCCTTTAATGATGACAGACTCACACACTGGTATGGTCGAAAACGCTCCCTCGTCTAGCAATATTTTACATTTTACACTCTAGACAAGAGCGGAATAATTATTGAACGTCCCCTTTATCATAACGGCAGAAGCATACTGACACCGGGTTAATACAAATACGAAAGTCAAGTATGAAACTCAGCATGGCGTGTTTTTTTTTCTGCGGTAGGTCAAATATTGAACTCAGTGACCTTGATAGACACATTAACGTACTTATTCCGCTACCGCTGTTTGCACTGTTATCTACTCCCTTAACCTCAGGTAGAATAAACACTGTCTTTGTGAGGAAGTGATATTCTAAGTTTGGACGATCAGATGATAACAGACTTCACAACTATTTTTAGTTTAACCCCTTAACCCTTTAAGGACAGATGTCCCTAAAAGATGACATTTGTCGTCATAATACACCAATGCATTGTCTCAACCCTGTATGGTCGGCATGATGCGTGAATGCAGCACTGGCGAGTTAGCCGCCAGACCTGCATTCATGCATCATGACGACCAAGGGCATAATGCATTAAGGTATCATGCCGTCCTTAGAGGGTAGCGCCTTAATGCATCATGCCCTTTATCGTCATGATGCATGAATGCAGCGGTATACTCCCAAGCGCTGCATTCATGCATCATGACGACCAATAACATTAAAGCAATATATCGGTGAATATTTATCTGTAACTCATTTAGTACATAACATTTTGTTGCTACTGGGATTCTTGCTTTTCCTATTTTCATACATGATGCATTCAAGCAACAATAATAATGATAAAAATAAGCCAGCCTTACAGGACACATATACTTTGCACACCAAACATATGTCATTATACTTCATATGCACAAAACACTTTCTAAAACCTTGACAGTAAACTGAGCGCAATATTACCGTGCAGCAATGGGTCGGTTCGTTCACAACCTTGGTATCATTTTCACATTGAAGTTTTATTTAATAGAATAGGAAATATTTGGATTTTGGTCAATTTTATGTAGGAATTGAACATAATCTATGACAGAAATCCCAGTGAAAAAGTAAGAATTCCTGCAAAAGAAGGAAAAGTGGCATCTCTGCACAAAGGTTTCCTGAAAGAAATCGATATTCAAAATTCAACCCATCCACGCTCAGACCATTGGCATTGTGACAACCAGCTATTTAAGTACTACTTTTGGCAATGTATTGTTACTATGGAAACTTCACAAATCAGAAGCCTTATCACTTATTCTGGAACCGATATGTCTGGAATTTCGTTTGCCAAACTCACTAACGTTGTATCACCGTTTGCAACAGGGATGAAGTGACCAAGCTAAAAAAAACTTGAAATGTTCAAATAGAGGCCCCTGAATAAAGGTCCTCTATAGATAATTACAGGTCTTCGCAACATAAAAAAAACCCTTGAATTCAGGGGAAACTCGAAAACTTTCATCCCTGTTACACAATTTTTGAAATTTAAAATTGTCCTCCACGCAAACAGAAAATATACAATGGCATTAATTATATATTAAGTACCAAACAGAGGCAACTTTTTTATCATTTTTAATACCTGGAGTAAATTTTCCTCAAAATATAGATTTTGGTTAGAACGCCGACTGCTAAAAATATACCGTAATTGACACCTTCTGCGGGGAACACTTTCTGACTTGATGAGGGCATATGTACATACATTTTTCTTTCTTAAATTTGCTCCCTTTTTTTTTTGAAAAAAACCCACAAAAAAACAAAAACAATTCAAATAAGCACATCATGGTCCAACCATAACAAGATATCTCCCTATCAATATTCACAATAGCTAGGGCGAATACTTATAGAAGTATTGACATTATTTTTTTCAGCTTTTCTGTAATGGGTTGTACAGTAATACACTACTAACTAAGGGAGTGGTAATTTTTTAACAACAGGGTGGGGTTTTCCACCCCCCCCCCCATTTACCACGACCGACCCCTTTTAGCTAGAGTAACACGTGGGCTTTTATGCTAAGAAGGGGTTAACATGTTTCCCCCCCCCCCCCCCCCCAAACGGATCCAAAATGTGTCCCCCCCCCCCCCAAAAAAAAGTGGACTTCCTACTACACTGAATTGCGTAACGGTGTCACTAGATACAACGTGGCAATATCTCAATATTTTTCTAATATAAAATCGTGTAGACCATTATAGATTGTAAACGAAACTTGAGGGGGGGGGCATGTAAAAAGATAAAAAATAGCAAATTTCCAAGCAAGCGCTTACGTTTAATAGACTCACTCCACAGCCCAAACAATGACAAAAACAGAACTCCTCTTATCAATTCAAAACCATTCCAGCAGTGAATCCTTAGTTTTTGGCTTAGTTTCTCAAACTAGAAATAAAATTCTCCTCCTTTGGCAACTACAACTGGCCGTTAATCATGCCATATGCCACCCCAAAATGGACTATTTCAATTCTTATTCTTAATTGTCTTTGAAATATAGAATTCTACAAAATATTTGTATGTATTGTTTAGGTATGGAAGGAGGGGTGGTGGTGCTAGTCATAAGGATTGGGAGGACTGGTATATTTCAAGTATATGTATTCCAGTGCATATTATGAAAAGTGGCATTCGTTATAACAACACATAGCAACGATCATCAGCGAAAAACAACGTATCCAGAAAATGCAACTCAGGAATATTCATGACTCGACAAAAATGACTGTAACATGATGATGACAACGCTTTTGGGGTAATACAATATGCTTCACGATAACTCAACATCTTTACATTTCTTACTTTTGCCTTCCTCATGTCTCAGCATGTTTCCAATATATGATGAAACAACTCAGTGAGAAAATGGTATATTATTATCTATACGTGGTCTGATCACCCTTGTTTTATACCTCTCTAGTTTATATACAGCTAATAATGTATTGTTCCCATGGTTACTGTGTTACCAGTACGGTGCCTATTTCACATCAAACGGCATCCGTTCTCGCAGCGAAGTCGCCGCCCGGAGTTCTTCCGACTTGGTGAAGTCGATCTCGGCGTATGACAGCGGGGTATTGTCAGTTTCCTCCTCTTCGTTTACTGGTGACTGTTGTGTGGTCTTACCGATGAGCGGAGACCGGGGGCTGCGCTCGGCGATCGCCGGGAATGTCGTCTCGTCCTGGCTGGATGCCAAATCTAACGAGGCATAGTTCAGCTCCTTCTCGCTGCCAATGGAGTTTCGGGAGGAGTGGTGGGAGGCGCGCCCGCCGACCGCTAAGTTCTCGTAGTCACAGGCTCCCCCTGAGCTGCTCCCCACGGTTGGTGCAAGGTGCTCTGGGCGAGGCCCCGGCCCGTGGCCTACCCGACCCCCACACGACATGGTGGTTATAACCCGTGTACACGAGTCCATGCTAGTAAGACTACTGGTACTACCCCGCGAGCTGATCTGAGTTTTACTTTTACTAGCCGCTGACAAACCACCCTCAATCGAATTCAAAGAGTTTGTAGACGCACTTAATTTGGAAGGTTGGGTGCTACTTCGACAACCGGGATCTTTACTCGCTTCTGCCTCGTCCGATTTCTGGGTGCCTATGGGTGTTGGGGGGACCAACTCAGCAAACGGGGGATCTAGCGCTACTGACTCTGTTGTATTTTTACAGTCAACCCTCACCTGACTTGGTCCATGCTTCCCCCCACTCCCCTCATGCCCCGTAGAAAGAGACCGCGTCAATTTGACACCGCCTGAGGTCGCGGATGTTGACACTGTCGTTGACACAATAGACAACGTTTGGACCACCTTGGTTGGGTTCGCTCCCTCTTTGTTCATACTAGATGTGCTAGAAGTCTTTGTCTTTGATCTGACTTTTGGCGGCAATACCGGGCTTTTCCTCGTGGATGAGTTTCTAGCGCTACCTTTAGAGCCGAGCCGGTTACGACTACCGCTACTGCTAGCCTCCCCGAGGGGTTTGTACCCAGTGCTGGTACCCGAGTCTGTCGACAAGCTCCTGCTAGCAGCAAGATGGTCCCTTTTGTTAGAGTCCTGTTTTACTATGCTTTCTAGTGACATGGGCCCTAACAAGAAAAAAGGATCAGAAGTCATAACAGCGCTTGGCGTTACGGTATCTGGCGTCAGTTCATCCTCCTTGGGATCATCTTGCCCCGGCATTTCCATGTAATCGTCATTTTTCTTCCCCGGCATTAACATATAATCATCTAACGTGGCGGTTTTCGGGGTATTGGGTAGCGACACTCGCGTGCCGGGTTGTATAGCATTCGGCGAGGCGTTTGGCGTGTCGTCTTCTTCGTCTAACCGTAAAGGGCAGACGACCGGATCTAATCCAGCCCCGACAGCCGGAACGACGACCGACCCGGGAGCGTACACGGCGTAGGCATCTGTCTGGGGGCTCCATACCGCCTTAGAGTCATCACAATCATGAGACTTCTGCTTGCCGAGGGAGATACTTTTCGGCTTGGCACCACTATTTGATTTTGCGGTGTTGGAGAAACTAATATCTATATATTCCCCCGGACTTTTCGACGATGCCCGGTCTACCTTGGCGTCCTCTTTAGTAGCCTCAGGTTGTTTGGCTTCGGTAGAGGGCATCCTAAGGTAGAGCCCCCGGTGATGTTGTTGAGACTTGACGCTCGACCGTGGCCGGGAGGATTTGGTTCCTGTCTTAGAGTCTGTGCTTTTGGTCGGGGTTTCTGCTGGGGTTCGCCGGCGTTGGTCTTTATGACGCTCGGGTGTTTCGTAATTCATGTCCATATAGCTGCTCGCCCCGGCCCCAGCGGCGGCTGCTGCCCCACCCCCAACCCCCTCAGTGCTACCACCTGGTGTCATAGCCAAGTACTCATCATCTTGGCGGTTTATTTTGGCGGCGGCGGCTCCCTTCTCGTTGGCGGCCCGTGAGGGGGTAGTGTTCTGGGGGACTGAAGGGGAGGGTGTCCGCCTCATTAACATATCCATGTACGACTCCTGGCTACCCCCCTTGTTGGTATACTCCTCCGCTGCCTTCTGGAGGGTCCGTCTCAACGACTCCTGCGACGAATGCCGGCTACTCCCACGACTATCCGTCTCCGATGGCGTCTTCTCCGCCACTTTGCCTTTATAGTAGGACCGGCTCCCGTGACTAGAGGATCGCGGCCTCATGTCCGTGGAGCCAAAACTCGAGGTCCGATTCCGGAAGGAGTCTTGGCAGATTGTCGTGGTGCGCGGGCGGTCGTGACGACCGATGCTGGAAGTTCTGTTTACACCCTCCTTCCCAAAACTCCCGGCTCTTCGCCGCATTTCCTGTCCTATACTAGAGGTCCGCTGTCTGAACTCCCGCCCGGCGCTCGACGTGCGAGGCCGGAACGGAGAATTCTCCCCTTCCCTCCCCAGGAAGTCAAACTCCATAAGGAGCTCTTTGTTGTAAATGGTGGCCCGACCGCTCATGTCCTTCGTCGACCGAGACATATCCGGCGTCATATGACCACCCTTCTCTTTATCCACAAGATGCGGGGCGCTGGAGCTCTTTGGGTTTGCTTTGTCGAGGTTTCCGTCTTTCCCGGTCATGTCGACGTAGGAGGAGGCATTGTCTCCCCGGTTCTTTATCGAGGTTGGTTTGCTGCCCACGGAGTAGGCCCTCTTTGGGAAGTCCTCTGTGGATGCTTGGTCGTCTGAGAGGTAGCTGTGGACGCGGTCGGGGCGTGGTATGGGACCTTTCAGCCACGTGTTACCTGGCGACATGTCCAGGTAGCCTGCGTCAGCTGCAAGACAAGCAAGGTACACTATCTTATATTGGTGTATTTTTTTTTAAAGAATTTTTTTGTCAATGGATTTTGTCAATGGAAAAATGGAGCGAGCAACATTCTTTACTTTTTTTTTACCCTGCCTCTATCAGAAGTTCTTATGGAAACCAAAACCAAAATATTTAATTGGTTGTTCTAGGAGAATCAATAGAAGTAAAATAGAAAATTCTTTAAGTTTTCTTTTTTTTTAAAATAATTTCCTTTTGGCCCTACCCTAACTTTTTTTGGAAGGCTTTTTTTTTTGTTTTTGCTTCCAAAAAAATGTTGACTTCATTTAATTTTTTTACTTTAATAACCGGTATGAGAAAATTGTGAAATTTCCACTTCCAAAAAAAAAAGATGAAAAAAACGAAAAAAAAACAACCTACTGACCCTTTTTGGGGGCAATGTTACCTGAAAACGACAGTTCTTTTCAATAATGTGGGCTTACTGATTCTCTCCTGGACTATGGGCAGGGAGTGAGCGATGGGGACCATGTCGAGGTACCGTAAAACCTCTCTGATAAGCCAACCTTTTTATGGGATTTTAGGCCTGATTCGGCTTATAGCCTCAAAGAGTGGGGTCGGCCTATAAGGGAGTTTTTTTATCAAGTAAATTATAGTTTAAGCATGTTTAAATGGGTCCAAATTCGGCTTTTAATATTCTCTTAAACTGGGGGTTCGGCTTATAAGGGAGGTTGGCTTATCAGAGAGGTTTTACGGTAGCAGTGTTATAACAATAGTGACTTACTGATTTTCTCCTGGGCTGTGGGAAGGGAGGGGGCTCTTGCTCCCCAACTTTATTTTTATAAAACTTAAATTATGAGAAAATGGTGAAATTTCCACCAAAAAAAAGAAAAAAAAGGAACCTCCTGGCCCTATTTTTTGGGGGACAATGTTATCTGAACACAACCATTTTTTTAAGGCCTTATGACAATCGTGGGGTACTAAAACCTCGCCTTTAAGACGGATTTATTTTGGTATTTATTTTTCCTACAAGACGGATTTTTATCTCAAAATGGGGGGTCGTCTTAGACTCAGTTAGAGGAGGGGTTTTATAATATAGTATCAAAGAGAGAACCATTCTAAAGTCCTTTTTCTACAAGACGGATTTTGATCTCAAAGTAGAGGGTCGTCTTAAAGGCGGGGTCGTCTTAAAGGAGGGGTTTTATGGTACTTACTGATTCTCTCCTGGACCGTGGGCAGGGAGTGAGCGATGGGGGCCATGTCAAGGTAACAGTGCTATAACAAGAGGACAAATTCAAGGATTTTACGGCAAAGCCGTAGTGGCTTTGGGTTTTATAGGATTGTTATGAACTACAGGTGAGAAAACGAGGGGGCATAGATTTATAATTTTTGGTGTTTCTGGGGTTCTTATGCAATTCATGTATGGCATAACAATAGAATCCAATATGTGCCAATGGAATCAAATGTACCAATGCACCTCCATTGATGCCTATGCAAATACCATCTTGGCAGCCATCTTGAAAATTACCTGGATCAAAAATCGGAGCCTACAAATAGATTCTACACCCCAGAAAACCCTATTATACATGTGTCATACAAGGAAATCGGACAATCTTGAGTTTTTGGTGGCCATCTTGGCAGCCATCTTGGAAATTTCCCGGATTGAAAATCTGAGCCTGAAAATGGATTCTACATCCTAGAAACCCCTACTATCCATGTATCACACATGGAAATCAGACAACCTTGAGTTTTTGGTGGCCATCTTGGAAATTTCCCGGATTGAAATTGTGAGCCTGAAAATGGAGTCTACATCCAAGAAAACCCTATTATCCATGTATCACACAAGGAAATCAGACAATCTTGAGTTTTCGGCAGCCATCTTGGCAGTCGGAGGGAGGAGGAGGGGGCAGAAGGAGGGAAAGCAGAGGGGGAATAAGGTAACAGGAAGGAGGAAAATGGGGTAGAGTGGGGGGGGGGGGAGGGGTAGATGGGGTAGTAGGAGGGGGCATAGGAAGGAGGAGAGGGCAGAGGGAGGAGAGGGCAGAGAAAGGAGGGAGGAGGAGGAGAGGGCAGATGCAGGAGGAGGAGGAGAGGGCACAGGGAGGCACAGGGAGGAGGAGGGGGGCACAAGGAGGACTTGTGATGGCCTAACTTTAAAGACTGTAAAATATTATTTCAGGGTTGGTGCATGTGTGTGTGGGGTGGGGGAGGGGTAATTATGTTGGACTTCACAGTTTGTCTTTGGGCGGGCTTGAGTGATTTCAAGAGCCACCCTGGACCCACTCAACTTCTAGTATAGGTCCTGTATGTGCATAGTATGGGAATTGGCATTGACATTGACAGCTTGGCTTGACATAGGAGTCAATAGTTATTAGGCTGGTACCTATCCTTGCCATTGACAGCTACATTAGAGAACTCAAAATATGGCTGTTCACAAGATGTCTAGGCCTTACCACAAGGTACATTGGTTCTACATGTAGTAACTGAAAACAAGATCTAGGATAAATTAGTCTTGCACATGCCTACAAGGACACATGGGGATACCAGTCCTAAGCAAGGTTTAAGGGCCAGCTAGGGCTATATCTAACAATGAACAAGGGGGCCTATGCTAGTCTTTTCTTGTCGAAAAGCTGACACTCTGGTCAGTGGTGCAAATGGCTTTGGGGACAAGGTCCCAAAGCCAACAATAGTGAGTGACTTACTGATTCTCTCCTGGACCGTGGGCAGGGAGTGAGCGATGGGGGCCATGTCTAGGTAACAGTGCTATAACAATAGTGAGTGACTTACTGATTCTCTCCTGGACCGTGGGTAGGGAGTGAGCGATGGGGGCCATGTCTAGGTAACAGTGCTATAACAATAGTGAGTGACTTACTGATTCTCTCCTGGACCGTGGGTAGGGAGTGAGCGATGGGAGCCATGTCAAGGTAACAGTGCTATAACAATAGTGAATGACTTACTGATTCTCTCCTGGACCGTGGGTAGGGAGTGCGCGATGGGGGCCATGTCGAGGTAAAATTGTAAGAAAAATAAATACCAAAATAAATGCGTCTTAAAGGCGGGGTTTTAGTACTTACTGATTCTCTCCTGGACCGTGGGCAGGGAGTGAGCGATGGGAGCCATGTCGAGGTAACAGTGCTCGTCTGGGTCCATACCACTGCTTGTTGTGGACACGGCCGGAGAGGAGGAAAAACTCGTCCGTGCCATCTCCAAGTAGGTGGTGTCACCTGGGTAAGGAGGAAACAATGGTAAGCATCCAATATCATGTCAATGAATAATTCAAAAGGGCCAAAAACAGCCAAAAATAATTACCGTAAAACCCCACCATTAAGACGACCCCGCCTTTAAGAAGACCCCCCAGTTTGGGTAAAAAAAATCTTGCACAAAAAACCTTTCATAATGGTTTTCACTATAATCTAAGGTATAAAAAAACCCACCTTTAAGTCGACCCCTCAATCTTGAGGGGGAAAAAAATATATTTTGTCCTTTTATCTTTTTTTTTTTTAAACATGGAAGTACTACCGAGCCTCTCGGAAGACCCTAAACTTGATGAAAAAAAGGGTGAAAATACGAAAATCTCCTCAATATTGCATTAAAAAAACATAGGGTCGGCCCTATTTTGATGGGGTCGGTCGGGTGGCCTGAAACAAACCGTCTTTTTTTGGGCCTAAACTTGACTAAGTAATCAATTAAAGAAAAATCAAAAAAAATCACAGGAACATGAGAAATGTACTACTCTCCAAGTAGGTGGTCTCACCTATAGACTTAGTGTTAACAAGGAAACAATTGTCAGCAACAAACGGAAATGGATTGGTACTGTGAAAGTACTTATATTCACGGGTGTCAATTTTCGCTGAGGTGGCAAAAAAGACTAATTCGCGGGTATTTATTCCATACTGTAGCATATAAGAATTTCGCGGATTTTCCATCTCCGTGAATATAGCGAAAATATATACCCAGCGAAATAAAGTACGACCACAGTATGTTTCCCTCCTACTCGAGTGACAACTGTTATGCAACACACTAATCAGTCTCCCACTATTCTGTTGCCATGACACTTCAAGTGCTGCACCTGGGAGACGCGTCATACTGAATACTGAAACTAGGATGCAATGGTTTAGATCTAGGATTTGCACACCATAGGTGTGGTGACCGGCTTTTTATTAGTGTACAGGAGTCATGATGCATTAATGCATCAGTGTGTAGTTAAAGTAGCGGAGAAGGAGATGAATGGATTAAGAGAGAACGGGACAAAGGGAGAAGGGGATGAACGGAGAACGGGAGAACGGGATAAACGGAGAACGGGATAAACGGAGAACGGGATAAACGGTGAACGGGATAAACGGTGAACGCTATAAACGGTGAACGGGATAAAAGGAGAACGGGATAAACGGAGAACGGGATAAACGGAGAAAGGGAGAACGGGATAAAAGGAGAACGGGACAAACGGAAAGCGGAGAAGGGGATGAATGGATTAAGAGAGAACGGGACAAAGGGAGAAGGGGATGAACGGAGAACGGGATGAACAGAGAACGGGATAAATGGAGAAAGGGATAAACAGAGAACGCCATCAACGACGAACGCGATAAACGGAGAACGGGATAAACGGTGAACACTATAAACGACAAACGGAATAAAAGACAAACGGATAACGGGATAAACGATAAAAGGATAACGGGATAAACGGGGAAAGGGAGAACGGGATAAACGGAGAACGGGATAAACGGAGAAAGGGATAAACGGAGAACGGGTTAAACGGAGAACACTTAGGTACCAATAATCCGACAAAACGAAAATCGCGAATATCTTCGCTGTTTACGCTCCGATCGCCCCGATTTTCGGAGGGGTAGGAGAACTTCAAAATCGTTTTTGGATCAAAATCGTTTCGGGGCTCAAAATCGATTTTGGGGGCAAAATCGGTTTTGGAGGCAAAATCATCTGCAGCTCACGCTGCCCCCCCCCCCCGGCCAACCCGACACGTCGAACCAGAAACGAAGCTGCAACGAAGACGGTGTCGCTGCTGACGCTCCGATCGACTCGCTTTTTCCGCCGAGACGTAAAACAGCGGTTACGCGCTGCCGGGCGCTGACGCCCACAGCCACCTGCTCGCCCCCAGCCACTTGCTTTCCCACAGCCACCTGCTCACCTACAGCCACCACCTGGAATTCGATTATATATGACTTCCAATATATGAAATTAGGGTAGCTTCTTCTGGCGATTACGATTCTGCTGTCAGAAATGAGAAATAACGTACTGTACTCAAATTAGATAATTCATTCGACTTTCTAATGACAAAAGCGGTATGTGTGAGGCTTGTGGTGGCCTGGTAAGTAGCAGAGAGCGGCATAGGAAATAGCAGACGACATTCACCATATAGTTAACCCTTTGAGGCCAACATTACCCATTACTATATTCGTATTACAAGGTGTACAGTGTGTTGGGCATGGGTGTATATAGAAGGCCTTAAAGGGTTATCATCCAGGTGTCACAAACATGTTGCCACTTCCCTTTAAGGGCCGCAATGTACAGATTAAGCCACCGCGGTGGTACTGGGGGGCTTCTATGGGAGGTGTGATAACCTTGGGCGGGCTCCAGTGAGTTTTCAAATGCCACTAGACTTGCCTTGTCCATCATTCCAATGATACATAAATATGCAAGGGGTTAAATCAGTATCTAGGGCTATGTGTTTATTGGAAATTATTCAACAAATTTTCAAGCTTAGGCCTTGGAGTAAGGCCATCACGGTCTAGGTTGCGCACCATTGGTTCAGGGACAGGGAGGGACAGGGAGCCTATGGAGACTATGTCACGCTCTGGAGGTTCTGATTCTCCTAACGCTGTCCGAGGGTCTTAGTCTACGGTTCACGGCCTCAGTGCTAAAGGGTCTATGCGCGATTCTTCACTGAAACCTTACGAAGTGTTCACTCTCATACATATTGACCGGACCCATGGGACATGGTGCCGGTCAATAACAACACCAGGCCACACACAAAAAAAAAGAATTGGTCTATGGATTTTGATTTTGAAAATATAGTGCGAGCGAGCTACCGTAAAACCTCTCTGATAAGCCGATCCTTTTTGGGGATTTTAGGACTGATTCGGCTTATAGCATTGTCTCAAAGAGGGGGGTCGGCTTATAAGGGAGGTTTTCTATCAAGCAAATCATAGTTAACCATGTTTAAATGGGACCAAATTCGGCTTATAATATTCTCTCAAACTGGGAGGTCGGCTTATCAGAGAGGTTTAACGGTAATTTTATTGTGCCTCTACATGGGTAAAATTCGACACGGGCGACACGGCGACACGGCCCTTTTAGGCCATTTTAAAAATCGACGGACACAGGAAAATCGGGAATAATAATCGACCCACAGGGGGGTTTCTCTAAGTTCTTATATACCTAAAAATCTACACAATGCCACTGCCCTCCTGCTTAAATTCGACACGGCGACACGGCCAAAATTGTGGGTACCCATGTAGAGGTACTTTATTCTGTTTTTTGTTTTTTTGTCTGCGTATTTGACTTACCGGGTGACATGTCCATGTAGCTGTCGCGGCTGCTGCCCATGCCACTCGACATCTCCATATACGGGTCCTGCTGCGGGCCCAGCTCAGACGTGGGGCTCACCAGGATGTCTAAACACACAAAAACAACATTTTCAATCATTTTTAATCTTTTTTTTATTATTAATTAACATGATTTATGATGGAAATGTATTTTTAACTTTTCTTCACTAACACTGATGTCGGACTCACCAGAATATCTGCACCCACACACAAAAATACCATTATTATCTAACATCATTTATGATGGAAATGCATTACTAACTTTTATACATCGACACCGATGTCAGACTCACCAGAATATCTGCACCAACACACAAAAATACCATTATTATTTAACATAATTTATGATGGAAATATATTCTTAACATTTCTACATCGACACCGATGTTGGACTCATCAGAATATCTGCACCCACAAAAACAGTTATTATTAATTTATTTTTTGGAAATACAAGATCTCCTATGCTTAAGCACTGGCAGGCCCTATTCAATGTCGCCATTGAATACCTTGTGGCGGTATGCAATGGGCTAGGAAAAAGTTGTTTTTCCTTCATTAAATGACTTCAAATTAAAAAATAAACACAAATGCCAGATACATTGATACCTCTCTGACGCATTTCACACCTGGGGGCTGGGGCACATCCCACTCAGCCTGCAGCTTTGTGGGATATGGCCCCAGCCCCCACTCGTGAAATACAACAGACAGTATCAATGGGCGTTGGCATTTGTCTATATATTTTTTAAATTTATATTTAACATAAACGCTAAAATATGACATTAGTCGTCATGATGCACTGATGACTGATGCAGCCCTGGCGAGTAACTCGCTGGTGCTGCATTTATGCATCATACCGGCCCTTTGGGAGTGTCTCGAGCCTGTAGGGTCAGCATGATGTTAGAATGCAGCACTGGCGAGTTACTCGCCAGGGCTGCATTCATGCATCATGAGCATATTGTGAAAACATATTGCGTACCAATATTCCGCCCTATGTTTCCGTCAGGCCGAAGTGTTTTTTTTTTCTTTTAAATGACTCGTATCTTTCACAATACACATGATCACTGTATCTTAAAATACTGGTAATTATAGGACAATAGGTGCCAATCCAGGCTGTGAAATGCTGAAAACGGTTCCTGCTGAACTCAATGCTTTTCAATCAAGAAATATTACACCTACCGGCATCAATCTTTTACTCACAGGTACATTCAAATTGCATATTTACATGTTTAAATTTGAAGAAATCTGTGGAGGGTGAGATTATATAAAATTGTCAAAGAGTGTTCTCCCTCCCTTTATAAAAGTTTACATTTTTTTCTCACTGGATTTACATGAATCACAGGAATGGTCCTGTGGGACACAGAAAATGTGGGATTCTTCAGATATGTGGAGATTTCACACAGCACTTCCAATACAATCACCCCACACAGAATGTCTTACCCTAGAAGGATGTGGGTCTTGATTAAAACTCTGTTGGTGCTAGTTCTTATTATGTTACAAAGCATTGTTCAGTATTCATATTGTACATGTTCTAAGATTAATCTCAAAATCTTAATTATATTGTAAATGTGTTTAAACAGCCTATTCTTGTGTAGTAGTGCAAGAAAGTGGCTTAGTTCGTCCATTACCAATCGTTTGACTTAAATTTAAAGGGAATGTTAGTGGGTTTAGTTGAACGGCCTGCACCTGTTTTCTTGGAAACACTACGTACTATTGGTTAGCGGGTATTTAAACTGGCCTGACGCTAAAACTTACACGGCAGTCGACCGTCATCAAGCGGACTCCCGCTATTGAACATGACGTCACCACCAAACATCATGTCCGTGGGATTTAGTAAATGGGAGTCTGAAAACCAACCGTGTCCACATGCTCAATTCTTTTCAGGTATGAAAGTGACCAATCTCAAAAAAACTTGAAATGTTCAGATGAGGCCCCTGAATGTGGATGTGTCTCACGAACTTGGGCCAATGTATTTGTCTATGACCGGGTGCCGTCTATGACAGGGTGCCGTCTATGACCGGGTGCCGTCTATGACCGGGTGCCGTCTATGACCGGCTATCTAAAAAAGTTGTTTGGAGGGATAAACATTTAAAAATTTTTTTTTTTTTACTAATTTTATAATATAAATTTATTTTTTTTGTAATTAAATTTTTTTTTTTTATTCTTCCGAAACAACTTTTTTAGATAGCCGGTCATAGACGGCCCCCGGTCATAGCCGGCACCCGGTCATAGACAAATACATTGGCCAAAGTTTGTGAGACACAGCCATATATAGCTAAGTACAGGTCTTCATGACATAAAAATAAATTGAAATCAGGGAAAAACTTGAAAAATGTTCATCCCTGTCTTTTTCAAATGTTAATTTGAATTTTCAAACTTAATTCTCAATACACGCAATGTATCCCATTTTATTATATTTATTTTGCTAATTTTGTCACTTCTAGGACTAAGGACGTCTAAGACGACACTAATGAGACATACTACGGTAAATCAAAATTGTAAGCTCTTGCAGAAATAAATAAATAATGATCAACGTCCAGATCATAAAAATATGAAATGAACAAGGGTTAATAAATGAGTCTGTTATTTTAACAAGGTTCTGTGTTAGACCTAGGGCTCAACATGCCCAAAACAGAATGACTAAAATTGGTGATTTTGGGTTATTATTTTAGTTAAAATTGCATTAATTCAAAGTGTGCGCCGAACTAAGATCACAGGCCTAAGCTTTTAGCATTGTCAAAATGGCCCTCACTCCTTGGCAAATAACCGCTGGCACAGACACATTTTTGGGTTTGCGGCCACTTTAACAAGTTACATCCATGTTCATCATTTACACACCCCTCTGTACGTTGATACAACATTTAGGCAACCTTCCCATAGGCCACTCAAAAATAAAAACATTGTTTCTCATCTCCAAGCACTGAAAAATATCGCGAGGGCGTTTTTAACTTACCGCATTCGACGTAATAAGCGCCTTATAAAATTATTTTAATGACGTTTTCAGTACTTAAGAGTTTAAATGTCGCCGAAATCGCAAAATGTCACCCTTTGTTCTAGTCTAAAAATGCTTCAAAACAGGGGGGGGGGGCGCTTATTACTTCGAATACGGTAATTATTTTTTTCTTTTTCTTTTTACCTTGGAGCCAAAATGTATGGGAGAATATAGACTTTTCACAAACAAATTTTACAACTTAGCATAGTTAAGAATTTGTTGTTCAATATAAGTTGAGAAAATGTATGTTTTTCCTAGCCCCCCCCCCCCCCCTGCATTACGGACAGTTTAAGCTTGATAATTTGATACCAAAATTGCCAATATTTGTCCCCTTTTGACTTATTTTTCATCAAAAACGTATTATAAAAGAAGAAGTTTCATAATGCTTGCGGCGATGAGAGACTAGGAATTTGAGTGGCCTAAATGCCCACCTATTTTTTTTCATTTTTTTTTCAAGGCCTATTTTAGAATAGGTACACCTCTCTCTGATCAGATAAAACTCTGTTGGTAAATAGTAGACTGTGAACCTACCTTTGGATCCTAGCGGCGTCATACTCAAGTAACTCGGGTCATCACGGAGAGAGGCGCCCTCTGGTGTCACTGACCGCGTTGACGCCGTGCTGGAATTAGAGAGGTTAAGATTGGGGACATGTACTCACACAGGTACAGCAAGGCAGGATTGCCACTGACGAGGTAATTCTAAATTCACTCCTATTACAGCTATCTTCTACTTAGCGAGGGGTCACAATTTTACCGCTCTCTCAAGGATTTAGAATTTTTTCTTATCTGCCTTGAACACAGGCTTTTTCAAAGACAACAGATGACTTTCTTTCGGTATTTCTAAGATTTTCCCTCGTAATCGTGATGTGCGGCCATTTTGCCCCTTTTTTCCGCAAAAGATAAAAAAAAGAAACAATAGACTATGGTCCTTTTTAAAGGATGCACGCAGTCTCCTCAAAGCTGATAATCGACTTTAAGTGGCCTAAGAAGATATACTCACTCCTTTGAACTCCGCCATTGGGGAGGTGTGTGAGGGGACCTCAGTCCTCCCCCACCCCATCACCTCCGTCCCCCCTACCTCTCCTGCCGCCTCCCCTTCCCCTCCCCCTCCCCCCTACCTCTCCTGCCGCCTCCCCTTCCCCTCCCCCTCCCCCCTACCTCTCCTGCCGCCTCCCCTTCTCCTCCCCCTCCCCCCTACCTCTCCTGCCGCCTCCCCTTCCCCTCCCCCTCCCCCTACCTCTCCTGCCGCCTCCCCTTCCCCTCCCCCTCCCCCCTACCTCTCCTGCCGCCTCCCCTTCCCCTCCCCCTCCCCCCTACCTCTCCTGCCGCCTCCCCTTCCCCTCCCCCTCCCCCCTACCTCTCCTGCCGCCTCCCCTTCCCCTCCCCCTCCCCCCTACCTCTCCTGCCGCCTCCCCTTCCCCTCCCCCTCCCCCCTACCTCTCCTGCCGCCTCCCCTTCCCCTCCCCCTCCCCCCTACCTCTCCTGCCGCCTCCCCTTCCCCTCCCCCTCCCCCCTACCTCTCCTGCCGCCTCCCCTTCCCCTCCCCCTCCCCCCTACCTCTCCTGCCGCCTCCCCTTCCCCTCCCCCTCCCCCCTACCTCTCCTGCCGCCTCCCCTTCCCCTCCCCCTCCCCCTACCTCTCCTGCCGCCTCCCCTTCCCCTCCCCCTCCCCCCTACCTCTCCTGCCGCCTCCCCTTCCCCTCCCCCTCCCCCCTACCTCTCCTGCCGCCTCCCCTTCTCCTCCCCCTCCCCCCTACCTCTCCTGCCGCCTCCCCTTCCCCTCCCCCTCCCCCCTACCTCTCCTGCCGCCTCCCCTTCCCCTCTCCTCCCCGTCACCCCTTGCAAGGGTGGCGGGGGGGGGGGGAGGAGGGTACCATGTTGCCATGTCGATGTCCCATGTCACTATCACTAATATTTCTTCTGTCCCATGTCACTAAGGCTCAACATGCCTGAATTTGGTTACTACTAAATTCGTTTATAACGAATTAATCTTGCTGAAAATAAGGTGTTTGTAATAACGAAGTTTTACTGTATACCAGCCCCTTCGGGGACTGGGATAGTGGGTGGTGGAATAAGCTATAGCTCTATCCTGTGACCCCATATCTAGGCATAAGCCTATCCCCCCGACCCTAAAAACGAAAGAGATATATCCCCACTGCTCCCTTGCGGACAATTCAATAATTCACCCACCCCCTCCTCCCCCAGATACTGCCCCCAGTCTGCTGGGGCCGAACCCACCTCCCCCCCCCCCCCCGGACACACACAAACACGCACCTCTACAGCGGCTACACAGGTCCGTGGGACGTGCGCGGGAAATCGGCATAGCAGCGTCCCACTGCCCCAGATAGTCATTGCGTCACCAAGGAGATGCGTCGTGTGACAACGTCACTCTCCTAACACATTCTCTCGGAGGGGCCCGACTCGCAAGTTTAGACCCAGCTATTTCAATCATTTGAATGTATTTTACTATCATATTAATTCGGTGAGTTTAGATGAGTATAAACTGTGGGAATGTGCTTTATTCTTTCACCATTACTCTATAGTTATCTCATTTAAGGGTCACGCTTATGGACAAAAACAATGGCGGAATTTTGTTCAACTCTTTGTTTCTTGTTACTAGGTTATCTGTGCGAGGGTATTTGTAATATTTATGTTGTTTTTCTTTATAATACAATGAAATTCCGAGAATTAGTTTGATAGGGACTAGAATTATGACAAATAGAGGACTGAAAATATTAATTAAAGTAAGTTTGAGAGGAAAAATCGAGTTAACTTTGGAAAAAGTACATACTTTTATCTAGCCTCTTTCGGTTTATCTGTTCCTGTCAAGCACTTAGGCCTAATTCAATGGGGTGGTTCGCTGGTCCCAACTAATGCCGTTTTATATATAGGGGAATAAAAGAAGGGCTGAGACCCTGACTAGCAGTGTGTGCTTTGTCCTGTGGTTACCTGGAATGGTGGTCGTGAGGACTGAGGTCTAGTTCGTCCGCTGACAGGCTGCTGACGGTGCCGTGAGAGCCGCGGGACTCCATACTGTCTGTCCGTGACCGGTGAGCCTCACTCAAGGTGTGCCTGCAACACACGGCCGAAGAGAAATACAGTTATTTTAAATATAAGATTCCCTATGCTTAAGTACTGGAAGGGCAGGATTGAATGCCACCCATTGAATACAATGTTGCCTTATTCAAAGGGGTAAGAAAAAGATGTCTTTCATTCATTAAATGGCTTCAAATCAAAAAAATAAATGCAAATGCCAACTCTGACGTATTTAACTTGTGGGGGCTGGGGCGCATCCCACAGGCCACTCAGCCTGTAGCTTCGTGGAATATGGCCTCAGCCCCCCTCGTGAAATACGGCATCAATAGGTGTTGGCATTTGCCTATCTATTTTTTATGAAATACAGTAGCGCCATTGGTTTAATCAAAGAACACCATATTGCACACACCCCGTGAAAAAAACCATGGTCGTGTTTCACGAAAAGTCATCAAAATGGCGGTTTGTTTACATTTGAGACAGGTTAAGCTTTAATTTGATACCAAATATGTCAATATCTGACAATTTTTAACATATTTTCCATCAAAAATGTTTGAAAATTTAAAAAAAGCTTTTCAACGAATCACAATTTTAATGATAGACGCGAGAAACCAGCTTTTATTTGGGAGTGGCCATAAGATTTGCATTTTTTTGCAATTTGTATTTTTTGCAATGTACCTCACTCATTACCTTTATTGTTGCATTTTTCAGGTACAATTTGGGATCCACCTGTCTTGTATTATTTTCATATTATAAAATGTTTTTTGGATAATGTGAGATGACCTTACCCGAGTGGACTGGTGGGAACGGGCGAGTGGCCCCGACCAAGGCTGGAGGTGGTAGAAGACCGACCACTCGACGACCCCTTCCCCGGCCGCAGTCTCGATGGTGCCGTCGGGCTGTAAACAATGTATAAGGTTAGCTTATAGCAACACATTTACAGCTTACCACAGTACAGGATAAGTACAGAGCTGCCAAGTTCCAATCCATAAAAGTCGTAATTTCGATCACAGAAAATCGTAATAAATCGTAATATTACATCCTAACATTCGTTATTGAATTCTTAATGTAAACAAACAAATAAATGTCTATGAAAAAAACTTATGTTTGTCAAACACTGTTTCAATGCATACAGAAGACATATTGACGACGGAGTTTACTATTTTCATACCAAACAATTCAGGATATCCATCATATTTTTTGATGAATCATTGCCAAATGTAAAAGGTCCCCATCAATTTTCACTATCTTTTACAGATTTTCCCATACAAATGTGTACCCTTCCAGAGAAACCTCAAAATCGTAATTTATGAAGGGCAAATCGTAGTGAGCTAAAGTTGCTGAAAATCGTAATATTACGATTAAATCGTAATACTTGGCAGCTCTGTGAGTATTCAAATAGGCAAAACTTTACAGCGCAGTATTCTCACCTGCAGAAAACATCTATGAAAACTAGGATAGCGTTTGCCTGGACTACTTGAAGCCCCATCTAGTAGAGAACAAATCTTGGGTCCTCATTCTTTGGTTTTTGACAGGATATATCATTTACCGTAAAACCTCAGGTATAAGCCTAACTCGCCACATCCTAACTTTGACAAATTATATAAGCTTCAGAGCGGTTCTGAAAGTTGTTAATTTTGTACTGTACTATATATACATGTACTTGTAAAACTCACGTTGAGCCGCACCCTATATAGCCATGTTTGGTACCAAAAGACAATCGAGTCTGACTCGCATACAAACCGCGGCTTCTACACAAGGTTTTATGGTATTAAAGTAAACTCTCCCTACCTGCTGGGGTGGTCGCCACTGATGGTCTTGGAGCGTACAGGCAGGGTGGACGAGTCGTAGCCGGGGCTGGCTCCCCGAGAGTTTCCCGGCACACTGATGGGTTTGGTGGAACGCCGATCTGACACGGAGCTACGACTCCGCGGCCGGAACGCCTGGTCACCCGCCATGTTTCTGTACAGGGGAAAAAGTGTTTTAATATAAATCATTTTTCAATTAGACATTTCCTTATGCAATATTGAATGTGATATTTATCTGTTGGTTTATAAACCTATCCTTGCCATTGCCAGCCACATTAGAGAACTCAAAATATGGCTGTTCACATGTAGTAACTGAAAACCAGATCTAAGTTAAACTAGTCTTGCACACACCTGCAAGGACACATTGGGATACCAGTCCTAGGCATGGTTTAAGGGCCAGCTAGGGCTTTATCTAATAATGAACAAGGGGACCCATGCTAGTCTTTTCTTGCTATTTCTTTCCAACTCTACTCTGTGGTGTAAATGGCTTTGGGGACAAGGTCCCAAAGCCAACAAGAAGAGGGGCCTGAATATGTTTGCCCCCCCCCCCCCCCAAAAAAAATACAACAACAACATAAATTTGCTAAGACACCTAAGGGAGTGATCATTTTTTAACAACAGGGGGGGGGGTGTGGGTTTCCGCGCGGAGCGCGCAAAAATTTCCCCCCCCCCCGGTCAAGGGGTCAACATTTTTTACCCCCCCCCCCCTTAGGGTCGAAAATCGGCTCGCGCGCGGGGCCTTTGAAGCATAGTAACGCGCCAGCTTTTTGGCTCAAAACAGATTCAATTGTTTTGCCCCCCCCCAAGAGGGGTCCAAATTTCTTTGCCCCCCCCCCCCCGGTCAAGGGGTCCAAATTTTTTTGCCCCCCCCCAAACCCACCACCACCCCCCTGTTGATAATAAATGATCACTCCCTAATACATCTATAGGGAAAAATGGAGGCGGAGGAGCCTAGGCCCCCAATCTGAACTAAAGGGGGCTCAAATACTACTTTTCTATACAATTCTAATATCAGCTGGCATACACGCCATCATGCTTTAAAGCCGATACTTGTAGCTGGTTGGCAGATTGCCAGAATTTTGAATATATGAATAAAGGGATGAGTATTCTATCATCAGTTACGTGGAGTGAGCAAAGCTTATAAACCAAACACTTGTGTGTGTGGGGGGGGGGAGACATTAGTGGTAAATATGGTCTCTTGGTATACTATTGCAATCAAATGTTTGTCCATTCTACTTTGTGAAAGTGCTAATAGTGCATAAACCTTCTACTTCAGCAGCGAAATGTCAAACCCTTCATTAAGTAGCTTGTTGCTGGTTAGAGCTGAGAAAATAAGCTAATCCATAAATATATGTCTTGCGAAGACAGTAATGAGGTCATGCTACTTTTATTCAGTAGCATACGGTTTCGAGGAAGCCACATAAAAGGCTAAAATAGGTAGTATGACGACATGCCATAAGCACACATTTTTACTGTTGCTCATGAAAAATGCCTGTAGGGGATATGATCTCGAGGAGATTTCTAGGCTGAAAGGGGGACAAAAAATTGGACCGGAAGATCAATTCAATAAACGGAATGAGGTTCATTTAAAAAAAAACAAAAAAAAACAAAAAAAAACAACAAAAAAACATTCTGTTGGGGCTATTGTGTTGAGCATGGTAAGAATGTAGCAATGAGGATGTCATATCAACACGATGCATCCTTCAAGGAAAAAATAATTTAATACAGAATGTTTTCTAGAGTCGAAGGTATAAAGTTCTTTAATGGGCATTAATGAAAGCATTAGCAATCTAGGCTCCAAAGGAAAATCAGTGATGAGAACCACGTGTTGTTGTGCTCTGGTCGATAAAAAATACATCCTTCAAGGAAATTAAATTGATTTAAGATGGAATGTTTTCTTTTATATAGAGTCAACTGTATGAAGTTCAGCAACGGAATTAAGTCAAAGCTGTTTTTTTACTAAATTAAAATTGGATATAACCTTGGAAAAAAGTGAGACTCCCCCCCGAGCCTCTGCCTTTGTTACAGGACATATTCTACCCCGACCCCCCCGGATATTCAAGGTAGCAAGGGACTGTAGGGTGCGGGTTATACGAGGGTTTTTATTACTATATTACAGTACTAAAATAGACATTTTCAAACCCAGAAACGGGTTACCGTATCCGATGTAATAAGCGCCCTGGGCGCATATAAAATCATTTTTATGGCGTTTTAGTACTTAAGTGTTTAGCTGTCTCCAAAATCATGAAATCTGAGCCTTTGTTCCAATCTAAAAATGCACCCAAAAGCGGGGGGAGAGGGAGCTTATTAGGGGAGGGCACTTATTACGTAGGTATAGGATTCTTCAGAGTTGGGGGTGCGAGTTATATGTGAGATGCGGGTTATACGCACGAATTTACGGTACCGTAAAACCTCGCGTATAAGCCTAACTCGCGTATAAGCCGCACCCTGAGTTACGGCCGATCCTATAAGCCGCACTGGCGATATGAATGTGCGGATTTTAGTACTCTATCATAGTGGCAAAAACTCGCGTATATGCCGCACCCCGACCCTGTGCCGATCCTATAAGCGGCACTGCCGATCTGATTCGCGTACTAGCCGCGGCTTATACGCGGCTAGTACGGCAAGGTAGCAAGGTACTGTAGGGTGCGAGTTTCCGGCTTTCCCGCAGCTTTTTTACTTTTTTTTAAAATTTGATCATCATCAGTACAGATGGTCTTCCTGACCAAGACGCGCAGTTTTACCGAGCAAGTATAGCTACATTCAAGTAGTCAAATGTTAGTATATACATATATGGAGGCGATGATATAGTACAATGAGCATGAGGGAGTGGCACGTACCTGAGGATGGTCTCGTGTATGTTGCGTGCTATGACCGTGTCCTCCACCTGCATCCACAGCTCGCCGGCCCCGGTCACGGCCGAGCTGCCCGCCTCCATGAAGAAGAAGCAGTCCGAGTGGCCGCAGCGCCGCAGACTCGCCAACTGAAGGAAACAACACATGGTGACGCAAATATTTCTACCTGTTTTTTTTTTTATTCAATCGTATCATTACCGTAAAACCCCGCCTTTAAGACGGATTTTATTTGGGATTTATTTTTCCTACAAGACAGATTTTTGACCAAGATTGGGGGGTCGTCTTGAAGGTGGGGTTTTTATACATTGGATTATAGTGAAAACAATTTTAAAAGGTTTTTTGTACAAGACAGATTTTTTTCCTAAAGTGGGGGGGGGGGGGGGTCGTCTTAAAGGTGTGGTCATCTTAAAGGTGGAGTTTTACGGTAGTACAAATGCCCCTCCAATTGAATATTTTTTCACCAAATTTATCCAGGCTAACTAATACAGTATTGTATGGGGAATCTGCTTACAGAATTCGGTTTAAATCGCCGGAGTTTCGCTGAAAAAATATTCAGTCTATAACATTAACACGAAATAAATGGGTACCGTATTCGACGTATTAAGCGCCCAGGGCGCTTATAAAATTATTTTCATGGAGTTTTTGGTACTTAAAGAGTTTAATTATCACCAGAATCGTGAAATTTGAGTATTTGTTCTATCCTAGAAATGCCCCTAAAGGGCGCTTATTAGGGGGAGGGTGCTTATTATGTCGAATACGGTATATACATTTTATGATTGGATGATGACGAGGGTAGTGTATTGCAAGCTACAGCTTTAGAGATGGGCTCCATGGGAGTCTTAAGTGGTGATCAATAAGGTTTCGCCAAATTGAAGCACAAGGCTGAGGCCCAAGGGTCCTAAATGTTCGCAGATTTGCTAAAAAGTACAATTTTGCATGTACCGTTAAACCTCGCCTATAAGATGCATTTTACCCAATCTTTTTCCTCGACCTAGGGGGTCGGCTTGTAGGTGGTCTTTTATTTCATTAGATTAGGCCACCTTTTTTTAGATAACTTACGGGAGTTCAGAGCAAATTTTTTTTTGGGAGGTGGGGGCGGGAGGAAGAAAAAAATGCTGTCCTTCAGTACTAAAATTTTCCAGGGGGCGGAGGAAAAAATGTAGAAAAAAAGAAGCATGCAAAGTCTTCTTTTGTCTATCAAATGAAGGTATATTAAGAAATAATACCAATTTTGAAGGCCTAATTCTGGTTATTTTGCTAGTCAGCATGTACTCATTTTTTGGCTTGAATCCTCAAAAATTCCCAGCGAACAGGGGTAAAAAAAAAATATCCTTTTTTGCAAAAATGCCAAAATTCCCATCGGCGGATCCGTAATCCAAGTTAGGCCAAACTTTTTTCAAAATGTGGGTTACAGGGTTTTTCAAGTGTTGGATCATCTTTTTATTTTCTCCGCTGAATCAAGCTTAAAATCCCCCCAAAAAAGGTCGGCTAATCAGAGAGGTTTTACGGCAGTTGTTGTGTAGGATACCTACCTGGAAGACGATGTCGGGCTCGTGTTGACTCAGGCGGACCAGACTGAGCGTCTTGTTGGTGAGACACAGTCGGTACGGACCTGCCGTCAGATTCTTACCGTTACCCAACCCTCGCGGCTTCACCGTCACCTGCCATATGTGTTCTGAAACGACAAGTATATTTATTTAATTTATTTTAATATATATTTTTTTCATATTCATAGCATCTTTTATGAAATAAATTGTAATTGTCTTTCAAGTTCATGAGGCTTCACCGTCACCTGCCGTATGTGTTCTGAAAGTACAAGATTGGTGTGGTTATTTTATCATCTTAATTAATTAATTGATTAATTAATTAATTAATTTTATTTATTTACTTATTTATACTATGAAATAAATTGTAATTGTCCCTCAAGTTCATGCGGCTTCACCGTCACCTAACAGATGTGTTCTGAAAGTACAAGTTTTGTGTATTTATTTTACTTTATTATCTTTTTTATATTTATAGTATCTTTTTTAAATGAATTGTAATTGTCCACCAAGTTCTGATTTTTTTTTGTTCGGCGACACCTGTAAGGTGTGTTCTGAAAGTACAAGTTTGGTATAGTTATTTTATTATATCATTTTTATTTACTAGTATAGCATATTTTATGAAATAAATTGTAATTGTCCATCAAGTTCTGCGGTTTTCATGTCCTGCGAAGTCTATTTATCGTCATGGTGCATAAATGTAGCCCTGGCGAATAACTCACCAGCGCATTTCTGAAGGGTCAACATGATGCATGAATGCAGCCCTGGCCGGTAACTCACCAGTGCTGCATTCAAGCATCATGCCGACCCTACGGGGTTGAGACACTCCCATAGGGTTGGCATGATGCACCAATGCAGCACCCGGCGAGTAACCCGCTGGGGCTGCACTGGTGCATCATGACGACAAATGTCATCTTTCAATGACATCGATTTATTCAAGATTTCTTCCAGTTTTCCTACCTTCCCTCTTGCGACCCCTCCCTAACTTCAACTTGGCGAGGCGACGTCGCAGTCCGGTTCGTGACTTGACCCCCATGCTCCTGATCCCCTTCAGGAACGAAGTCCGAGAACCAATCATCGACGCCGGCCGTCTCCTCCCCCCACTGTCTCTCTGCTGTCGCTGGGTCTCCAGTGTGGGAGTTTAAGTCCCGTCAGACCAGTCAAAACTACGCCCCGATGTTGCTACGACTGCCAGAGTCGTACATGCCAGAGTCCCACGATTTTGAAAATCGTACGATTTTGGGCAATTTTCTGCCGATTTTCTAGTCGTAGCCCTATGCCAGACTGCACGATTTTTTGTCCCGATTTTGTAGGGACAAAATCGGATCTGGCTTTCCCGTTTCTGTGACTAGTCTGAACGGGTCTTTAGTGGGAAGCAAATCGGCCTCGCTTCATGCTTCAAATCGCAGGTGTGTGTGTTGACATTCCCACAGCTGGAATTGATTGATTGGTTGATTGATTGGTTGATTAATATGCTTAACGTCCAAGCGTGCAATGACGGCCCGGACTTATCTCAAATAAGCAAGGTGGCCATCCACAAATAGTGGTAGTCTTGCCTTGCAGTGGGACAGAATGTTTACAACACTGACACCACCAATTGGTTAGAACTGCTCTCGCCACTTAGCTTGTTCCTTGCAGGCTATGGTGAATGGGTGTTTGCTCGCTGCACTCAAAGTCTCACGAGAAATTCCGAGATAACTAATATAGCAAATGCCCATATGGAGAAACCCGAAATATCGCTATATCAGAGAGCTGCTCGGGTAGGATGGAGAGCTGCTTACTCCTCCCAGCTCCCAGCTCCCAGCTCGAGTAAAGCGCGGGAAGCAAAAGCCGTCTAAGTCTTCCCGGCCGTGTAACCTTGAACACGGCGTCCGTGTGTCCTCACCACTGACAGTAGCCCGACTAACTACCGGTAGTGCGGGATTCTCAGACGCGAGCCTCATAACACATGCCAGTCATCGCACACTCTGTGCTAATTGAACAACACCCGGCCATCTCGTGGTATGTCAACGTCTGCGTCACCATGGAAACGAATTCCTGGCATTCGTAACATGTCCCAATAACATGTACGTCCACAAACAAACAACATGACGCCGCGCAGAATGGGTACCCTGTATAGGGCAGCGCGGGTTATCCTTTACGCTTGGCTGCTCGTGTAAGGCCACTCCAAATGATATCCTTGTTTCTCATCACCAAGCCATGACAAATATGACGAGGGCGCTTTTTTTTTCCATTTTTTTTTTTTTTTTGCTGGACACCAAATAGGTGGGGAAATGTGGAGCCACGGCAAACTAAATTCATATTTCAGTGATGAAGAAATTATCAATCTGCAAACATTGTGAAACATGTATGTTTTCTCTAGATAATTGCATTCGCGACACTGTAAGCTTCATTTTGATACCAAACATGTCAGTATTTTCCATTTTTATTCATATGTTTCACTGAAAATTGCAACAAAAAAAAGAAAAAAAAGAGGATTTTAGAGATGCGCGCGGTGATGAGAAACAAGGATATTATTTGGAGTGGCCTAATTATAATGAAATTCTTGCTACCCACGCTCCCAGGGAGTGTGGGTAGCAAGAATTTCATTACAATTACCGGGTAACCCTTTTAGGATGTATGTCGCTGAAAGTTGACATTTGTCGTCATGATGCATGAATGCAGCCCTGGCGAGTAACTCGCCAGGGCTGCATTCAAGCATCATGCCGACCTTACGGGATTGAGACACTCCCAAAAGGGCGGCATGATGCATCAATGCAGCATCACCAGTTACTCGCCAGGGCTGCATTGGTGCATCATGACAACCAATGTTATTTTTTAGCGACATCTGTCCTTAAAGGGTTTAAAGATAGAGCTGTTTTTCATTTATATTAATTAGTTATTGAGGTCTATTATGTAGCATGCAAACGGATGTACCGGTACATCATGTAAGCAAGCTAGCATATGCTTGTCAACAGATTTTGAATGTGACGGAAGTGGACCAAAGTCATCATGAAGACTTTCGATGAATTCTGACAGTACTTACCGTAAAACCTTGCGTATAAGCCTAACTCGCGTATAGGCCACACCCCAATTTTGGGCCGATCCTATAAGCCGAACCAGCGATCTGAATAGGGTGGCTTTAGTACGGTACTATAGGAGCAAAAACTCGGGTATAAGCCGCACCTGGACTCTGTGCTGATCCTATAAGCCGCACCAGCGATCTGATTCGCGTACTAGCCGCGGCTTATATGCGAGGTTTTACGGGACTACTGTTATTTGTAGCTAACAGGTTACGAGTTAACAACATGTACAGTCGGCCCTCACATCCTCGAATTTGGAATGTGCAAGGAGAACTGTCTGAGGAAGCAGATTATCCGAGGAAATAAGTCCAAATATAATGAAACATATAAGACCAGTTCAAGGGGTTCTCTCTGAGGAAGTGAGGGATTCGAGGTAGTAAACGCTCGAGGAAATGAGGGTCGACTGTGCACATTGACGCATATCGATATTTTGAGAGAAAAAGAAGATGTGTATGGGGATACTACAAACCTTTGTTGTGATATATAGACAGAGGTCCACAATAATCTGTCTGAACGACAGGTTTCTCCACGAGTGGTGCATTGGATCGTATCACATGAGGCGGGGCGGAGTGTGATGCGATCCAATGTACCACTTGTGATGAAACCAGGAGTTCAGACTGATTAGAGTGGATCTCTGTATTTATTTTATGTGATTCTTGATTAATTCCATCAAAATATACATTTAAAGATTCATTTCATAACTATTTTGGTGATGCTATTGTGGAGAAACAGGCCATGGAGAATGAGCATCAGGTTCTCCACAGGGGTGTGGAGAACGACCAATTTAGTACTTAAGCATAGTAACTTTGTTTCTCCACATGAAATAAAGCATTAACTGTACGTGTTTCAACAACAGAGTATTCTGCATTTTAATAACTGTAACATCTCTGAAGGCAAAGACTGCCTGAAATGCTGATAAATCAAGAAATATATTCAGTTCCCCCTACGCTGAAACATGCACGCTAGGGAAACCCAGAAAAAAATAACTAGAATAAAATAATTTCCGGTCAATGTATTTTTCTCCGAGAACTCTCTGGATGTTACTCGACAACAGGAAACAGAAAATATCAATCTAATTTCTGTTAATGAGTTATTTTCTTCTGTCTAAAAGTATCCTATCTATTTGATTAGATAAGCAATAAGTTTCTCATTAGCAGATATTAACTCCTTGTTAAAGCACCCATTAGCACAATACATTATGCTTGAAGAAGAATATTTCAGGGGATATCTTATCCTTCATCCAAAGACAGGGACTCCCTGGTCCCCCAGAAAGATAACTAACCCTAAACCTAACCCTAACTATAATCGGAATGACTTCTGGGGTTATTTGCGGGTAATGAGTATGCAAAGACTGTATATGCAAAATACACCTTTAACACAAGCTGTCTTGATGGGTAACTTGCCAGTGCTGTATTCAAGCAATATGCGGACCATTCCGAAGTGTATCAACCCTGTAGGGTGGGCATGATGCTTGAATGAAGCCCTGGCGAGTTACTCGCGATAACTTGCTGATAAGAAGCACAATACTACTCATCTAATAGCATCAGGACGCACCAATAGGGCCTAGGCCGGTCTGGAGCTGGTTGTGGCGGCAAGGACTGATAAGAGCTGATAGGCTGGGTACCAGCATGTCCCTGGAAGTGATGGTTACCCAGGGACAAGGTACCAGTCAGTGTGAGTCTTATCAGTGTCGATAACCGCACCCAGCGAAATTTTAAATGGCGGACCCACTAGGTATGAGTCTACAGCCCTATAGATCGTGCACCAACCCCGACATACGGGTCTCCAGCTGGGCAACTCCCCATCCCTTAAGTATTGGTATAGCCGAGATTCACCTCGTAACTATCTCGGCATGTACTTTAATGTGCTTAAAGCTTGACCGTCATGGTTGAAGTGAGGCCAAAAGCACTTTTGGATATAGTTCAGTTTTGATTCACAAGAGGGCTCTTAAGGGCTGGGAGCTTAGCTCTTACAGGCACAAGATAGGTGAATATGTTGTAGCTGGACAATGCTCATGGTCCCCTGTCCAAACACTGCTGCCCTCTGGTGGAACTATTATTTTAGTCCATGTATGGAAAAGGCTGAACTTATTCCCTGACGGTCCAGCTTTAACTCGCTGGGAATCGCCTTCCTGATCATGTACATATGTTTGGTTAGTTGATACAATAATTATTAAAGCTTCCAGACCCAAAATACTGAGACGCCCCATTGGCTTTGCACTACCGCTGCCCGTGGACAATGGGCGATAATATGACGTTATGCATGGTGCGCCCCCTAACGAGGAGCGAGAGCACTGCTGGTAGTTCCCTAGTATACGGGACGAGCGCATCCCGGTAGTCGGGGGCTAACACCTCCAGATAGCCAGAGAGTGCACTCGAAACATTGTCTCCTTATCAAACTAATCCCCTCCTCTCACACCTAGAACAAAGGGAATGTACTTAGGGTAATTGTGCCAAGGGTGCAGTATAGGTTATCAGTCTTATCAGTGGCCTTGATCAAGGGTGTGAACAGGGGTGCTGATAAGAGATTCACCCATAATGCACTGCTCTGGAGTCGGGGGCCTAACCACAATGCATTGCTCTGAGCCAAGATGGCGGCCCCCATAGCCTAATGCGCTAGTCCCGTATAGTGAGCAGCCCTTAATGGGCTTAATTCATTTCCAGCATACCATTGAGTCCTGTAATTATCCGGATATTTCTCCGACACCATATCCTCGTCTTATTTCTCTGGCCCCGCTAAACTCGATTTGCACCACATTATTTTTAATGTTGTGAATATAGTTTTCTCGAAAGTCTGAGAATATTACAAAAAGTAAGAAGCGAAGCCAATAAATGTCAAATGTATCGGTCCACATCCTGCCAGTCATTAGTGGAATTGCTGCTATGTGACAGAGCAATAACAAATTATCTCTGGTATGCATGATTATAAAGACAGACTGCCAAAAATTGCAGCAAAACTTGACAACGTGAGCAGCTAGGATTCCCATAGATATTGCAGCAGGACCCCCTCTGCACTTAAAGCTTAACTGTCATGGTTGAAGTGAGGCCAAAAGCACTGTTGGATATACTTAAGTTTTGATTCACAAGAGAGCTCAGCTCTTACAGGGACAAGATAGGGTGAATATGTTGTAGCTCATGGTTCCCTGTCCAAACACTGCTGCCCTCTGGTGGAACTGTTATTTTAGTCCATGTATGGAAAATGCTGAACTTATTCCCTGACGGCCCAGCTTTAATCAAAAACTGAACAATGAACATTAGGAAAACATGAAAATATATCACAAGCCTTGTATATACTGCTACATCGTAAACTGAACTCCATATAAAACTCATCTATAATCATGCATTTCTGGTACGGTAGAAATCAATAACATATGATCTCATGATGCTGTGAACGCTGTAACAAAAACTGACGAAGATAAAAACGCGAGTAAATAAAAGCTGGTGACGTTTCATTTTAAAAAAAGGCCAAATTAAAAAAAAAGTATGTTTCAGGTAATATGGGAAGAAAGGCTAGGGTCGGAATTTATTTTAATTTTATCTTTTTTTTTTAAACCTAAAAGCTATAAGCCTCGGTTATATGTATAGTGGGCGGGAAACTATAGGGGTCGTCCTGTGGGCGCGTCCATTACTTAAGCTGGTACTGGTGAGACAAGGGGACAAATTCAAGGATTTTACGGCAAAGCCGTAGTGGCTTTGGGTTTTATAGGATTGTTATGAACTACAGGTGAGAAAACAAGGGGGCATAGATTTATAATTTTTGGTGTTTCTGGGGTTCTTATGCAATTCATGTATGGCATAACAATAGAATCCAATATGTGCCAATGTAATCAAATAGGTACCAATGCACCTCCATTGATGCCTATGCAAATACCATCTTGGCAGCCATCTTGAAAATTACCTGGATCAAAAATCGGAGCCTACAAATGGATTCTACACCCCAGAAAACCCTATTATACATGTGTCATACAAGGAAATCGGACAATCTTGAGTTTTTGGTGGCCATCTTGGCAGCCATCTTGGAAATTTCTCGGATTGAAAATCTGAGCCTGAAAATGGATTCTACATCCTAGAAACCCCTACTATCCATGCATCACACATGGAAATCAGACAATCTTGAGTTTTTGGTGGCCATCTTGGCAGCCATCTTGGAAATTTCTCGGATTGAAAATCTGAGCCTGAAAATGGATTCTATATCCCAGAAAACCCTACTATCCATGTATCACACATGGAAATCAGACAATCTTGAGTTTTTGGTGGCCATCTTGGCAGCCATCTTGGAAATTACTCGGATTGAAAATCTGAGCCTGAAAATGGATTCTATATCCCAGAAAACCCTACTATCCATGTATCGCACATGGAAATCAGACAACCTTGAGTTTTTGGTGGCCATCTTGGCAGCCATCTTGGAAATTTCCCGGATTGAAAATCTGAGCCTGAAAATGGATTCTACATCCTAGAAACCCCTACTATCCATGTATCACACATGAAAATCAGACAACCTTGAGTTTTTGGTGGCCATCTTGGCAGCCATCTTGGAAATTTTCGGGATTGAAATTGTGAGCCTGAAAATGGATTCTACATCCCAGAAAACCCTATTATCCATGTATCACACAAGGAAATCAGACAATCTTGAGTTTTCGGCAGCCATCTTGGCAGTCAGAGGGAGGAGGAGGGGGCAGAAGGAGGGAAAGCAGAGGGAGGAGAAGGTAACAGGAAGGAGGAAAATGGGGTAGAGTGGGGGGGAGGGGTAGATGGGGTAGTAGGAGGGGGCATAGGAAGGAGGAGAGGGCAGAGGGAGGAGAGGGCAGAGAAAGGAGGGAGGAGGAGGAGAGGGCAGAGGCAGGGGGAGAGGGCAGATGCAGGAGGAGGAGGAGAGGGCACAGGGAAGCACAGGGAGGAGGAGGGGGGCACAAGGAGGACTTGTGATGGCCTAACTTTAAAGACTGTAAAATATTATTTCAGGGCTGGTCCATGTGTGTGTGGGGTGGGGGAGGGGTAATTATGTTGGACTTCACAGTTTGTCTTTGGGCGGGCTTGAGTGATTTCAAGAGCCACCCTGGACCTACTCAACTTCTAGTATAGGTCCTGTATGTGCATAGTATGGGAATTGGCATTGACATTGACAGCTTGGCTTGACATAGGAGTCAATAGTGATTAGGCTGGTACCTATCCTTGCCATTGACAGCCACATTAGAGAACTCAAAATATGGCTGTTCACAAGATGTCTAGGCCTTACCACAAGGTACATTGGTTCTACATGTAGTAACTGAAAACAAGATCTAGGATAAATTAGTCTTGCACATGCCTACAAGGACACATGGGGATACCAGTCCTAAGCAAGGTTTAAGGGCCAGCTAGGGCTATATCTAACAATGAACAAGGGGGCCTATGCTAGTCGTTTCTTGTCGAAAAGCTGACACTCTGGTCAGTGGTGCAAATGGCTTTGGGGACAAGGTCCCAAAGCCAATAAGCACTGATCAACAGTGGTCACATGGGTACCAGCTGTTACATAATGCACCCTAACATTCTGCAGTGAATGCAGGGTGTTATCTGATTGGTTGATTATGAATCCAGCTACATGCCTATAGTTCCCAATACTCCCGTAGAGGGCACCTCGGTGGGGTGCCAATATTTTTCTTTAATGGGCATTAGTGAAAGCATTAGCAATCTAGGCTCCCAAGGAAAATCAGTGATGAGAACCATGGGTTGTTGTACTCTGGTCGATAAAAAATACATCCTTCAATGAAATGAAATTAATTTAATATGGAATGTTTTCTATTATATAGAGTCGACGGTATAAAGTTCAGCAACAGAATTAAGTCAAAGGTGTTTATTTACTAAATTAAAATTAGATATGACCTCGGGGAAAAGACCCCCCGATCGTCTACCTCTCTTACAGTAACACACAAAACTCATTCTACTCCAACCCCCTCCCATCAATATCCTGTCAGTCATTAGTGGAATTGCTGCTATGTAACAGGAATAACGAATTCTCTGTGGTATGCTTGATTGGGCCAATAAAAAAAACGTGTGTTTTAGGTAACATGGGAAGAAAATCTAGGGTCGGTAGGTCGGAATTTAAAAAAGGTCTGAAATTTTGAGATTTCAATAAAAATTTATAAAATTTTAATTTTATCTTTAAAAAAAAACGTATAAGTACTAGCCAACCTGTATGCATGTCCCAAAATTGACCAAAAGGATAAAAAATGTGAGGACATCGTCAAAATTGCCTAAATCACCATGTACCAAGCCGTGTTTCTATTTCATATTAGTTTCTAAACATGAAAGTAGAAGCCAACCTCTGTGTAAACGCTAAAATTGCCCACAAAATGTAAAAATATAAAATTTCATTTAAAATTTCATTTAAAAAAAGGGGTCGGCCCTGTTTTGATATGCACGGTCGGGTGACCTGAAACTAATTAGTTTTAATTCTCAGGCAAACATATCTACCGTATTCGACTTAATAAGCGCCCCCTCTCCCATTTTGGGGAATTTTAGTGTAGTACCAATATTATATGTTGGTCCTAGTATCCAATTAGAGAAACACTCCCCAGATGTCTCCACCATTAGACTTGACTGTCACCAACTCCACCTGGCAGGTGCTGGCCGTACTACTACCGTATTGTCGCATATACCGTAGTGGCTTGAATAAGCGCAGGGGTCTCAAATAAGCGCAGGTCTTGAATAAGCGCAGGGTAAATGAGGGTATTGAAATGAAAATTTAGGCCATTTTTGTATCTTGAATAAGCGCAGGTCTTGTATAAGCGCAGGGTAAATGGTAGCATCGAAATTAATAAGCGCAGGTGCGCTTATTCAAGCCACTACGGTAGGTGCAGGGTTTTGAATAGGTGCCCGTTTTGAATAGGAGCCGGGGGTAATAGGACTTTGAAATCAATAGGTGCCGGGCCTTGAATAGGTGCCGGGGGTTTACATTGTCTTCATATTGTAGGCAGCTTTCTCAAGGCTTATTTTATTGTATACCACTAGGGATGGGAAGGGGAGGGGTGTTTGATTTAGGATTAACCATCTTTTGATCAATTAGGGTGCTTGCTATGCACCAGATGTAAGCCTGTGTCTATGACAATGACTACAATGCAAGTTGATTTTGCTATTAATGGCCTAAACAGCGGTCAGTTATATGATATCTTCTTTGTAGGGGGGGGGGTTTCTTGACTCTAAAAGAATAGCTGCCTGGCCTTGAATAGCTGCCTGCTTTGAATAGGAGCCGGAGGTACAAGGGTATCCAAATAAATAGCTGCCCGGGCACCTATATGCGACGATACGGTACACTGTCTCCTTCACCTCTCCTGACTGGCAATGGGTCAGGGTGGGCGGAACAGGGCGCTTATTACGTCGAATACGGTATACTGTAAACGTAGATATTTTCGCGCAGCTAAATTTTCGCGCACCAAGCGCATAAAGGCACTTTCGTGCAATCATATTGACTCGTGTACTAGCCGCGCTATATATACGAGGTTTTAAGGTTCAGGTCGTCGTGACAAACTTGAAATCAGGGGAAAACTTTCATCCCTACATTGTACAGAAGATGTTACCTCTTTTGATTTTACTCCTCCAGCGCCGAATGACTTCTCTGATAGATAATCTTCCCATGACGTAATCCCATCAAGCTAATTCATTATTGTGACGTCATCATGACATTGACGTATACTGTTCACAAAATACACCTGCATGTTCCCGCAGTCTCATTTCTAGCCTCGAACCGAGGTCCTGCCACTCTGAAACTCTCATTTCTAGCCTCGAACCCCATTACAACAGGCAAGGGACTGGAACTTGAGGAAAAATCCAGAGACTAAGAAGCAACCACATTATTAATGTTAAAATATTTCCTCCGTGGATCTGCACAAATCGCAGGGGTGACCCTTTTGGCCTTCAAAAATCCAAATTTTCGGGAAAATCCCATGGCTGGTATAATAAATGGCTATGGTATAATTCCTCCTCTAGGTGCTTCAATGCATCATGGCAGCAGGTCAGAGAGTGTTGATGGTGGTGGGGTGGGTGTACAATACAGGCACCTGTGTGGGGGGTGTGGGTGAGGGGAGGGGCCGGTGGTACCGAATAGTCTAGCCTACAAGCCTATAGGGCTCCGAGGGTTTAGGCCATGGGCTCATCCATGATTAGATGTTCAATCAGGTAACACTAGGTGAACGCCCATAGACTCAGTACTGACTGAACCCCCGAATAGTAACTCCCTCTTCAGGGTATATGCAGAACTTAAGGTTCTTCCCTCTGCCGCCTGACTAAAAATTGGGGGCGCGTCGGGAACACCAATGCATCAAGAAAGGGTGACTTTTTCAAAATAAAGTTGTGTTTGTGATGGTTTCAGCAGAAAGCATGTAACATTGTCTGTAATAGCTATATTTGCAGACATCTGATATCAGGAGACTCACAGGACAATTATTAAACACCCTTACATTGAATCATTGCGAGGAGCCTGATTCCCGAGCCTATGGAGAACGCACGATCGGAAACTATTTTGATACACAGCCCACGGTCAGTCACACATGAGTGTGAGACTGGGCGGTCAGTGCAGTCTGCCTTATTTGGGCATGGGGCTGGGCTATGGTCAGTTACTAATGAGGGTGAGACTGAGGAAACTCAGAAAGGGTAGCGATGCGACTCGCCAGAGGCCGAAGGCCTCTGGTCTTTCAAATGATGTACATTAGAATGCAGGATTTTGAACTTGGATTCATTCATTTGTCGGTCAAACTTCAGAAATGTTCAAAAACTTTATCAACAACTTTTCTGAAAAGTCACCCTTTCTTGATGCATTGGTCTATAGGTGCCCAATATAAGCCTCACCCCAAATTTGGGAGAATCCTATAGGCCGTGGTCTGATTTTGGTCACTTGAGTATTGAAGTATATTTCTGAAAATCCTCGTATGAGCCACACACGCACTTTGAAAGACCATATTTAAGCTGACCCTCATCCAAGTCGGAAATGATCGGGTAGATCATGGCATCTTCTTATTGTGTGTTGTGAGCGATCAATAAAAAAAAATTTAAATTGTTGAGACTCAATCATATTGTGTAATGTATTAGTGACACACCAGGGGGCGCCACTGTTCCTAGCCTCCAGTGTGCCGGTAGCTTGCCTGGTCGGCCATTGACCAGAACCTGGCCAGGCAGGCTGCAGGGGCCAATATTATTTTAGTGTGTACTAGCAGTTTTAGTGTGCACTAAACAGCAGGATGGTGGTTTGCGCCAACCTAGAATGTGGGGCCACCTTTAATGGCAACAATAAGGTGTGCCCCACATGTGGAACGCCTAATGCGAGGAGACAGCCAATTCCAGATCCGCCAATGTCCCCGACCATGACTAGGTCGGGCCAAGGCGAGTCAGCGAACCACGACGAGACCGGGAGTGAGGCAGAACGGGCCGCGGGGGAGGCCCCCGGGGAGCAGAGCGGGACTCCCCGCCAATTAAAGAAAAAAAAAAGTCGCGGCCTCTAGGCCACACCAAAAAAGAGTGTTGGTCAATGGATTTCAATTTTCAAAAAATGGTGCGAGCGAACAATTTTTTTTTTTTTTAAAGAATTTTTTTTTGTCAATGGATTTTGTCGGTGGAAAACTGGAGCGTGCGACAATTTTTAAAACATTTTTTAACCAGCCTCCGACAAAAGTTCTTAGTGGACCCCTAACATACAAATTTATTGGTTGATCTGGGGGAATTACTGGAAGAAAATTTGAAAAAAAAAGAAAATTCTCAATTTTGAAAAAAATGAGGCAAGCGAAATTTTCCATTGACAAATTTTTTTTCAAAAAAAAAATAAATTTCCATTTCCGAAAATAAGGTGCACGAAATCCATTGACCAACTTTTTTTTTTGGTGTGGCCTTAAGTGGGGCTTTACGGTAGACTTGGATGGTCTAGGTGGGAGTTGTAGGTGGGAAGGTATGGATCGTTACCTGCTCTGATGATGCCCATGTTCCACTCCATGTACATGGTATGGGGTGGTTCTATTTCTTCTAATCTTGTTTTTTTTTTTGTGGTTCCAAATCTTTCATTTCATGGTGAATACGGCAGTCTCATTGAATTAAATTCACCAAGAAAAGGCCGTATTTCATACCCCTCTCTCGTATTTCATGGCCATTTAAATACCATTGGCAATTTAATCGCTATAAAATAGCTTTTTCAGATCACTTTGAGTGGAATTTTGAAAAATATTGTCAATAGTGACATGAAATAAATACAAAGGAGCACTTGTATAGATTCCCACTGAGGGTTATTTCAGTTGGCTTTGCCTTGCTGCTGAGTCTCGAACCCACGACCTTGTGGGTGCCAGACGAACACTCTACCTCTGAGCTACTTCCCACTGGTGGAAGGTATCCTTTAGTGCTGCCGGCACATAGGGAAGGCTGTCATGGGGCCACATGGCATACATCAACCCGCGCCTACTACAATGGGGGTCGACCCCTAAATTCGACACGGCGACATGGCCATTTCTTAAAATCGACATGCGACATGAGGCCTAGTGACAGGCGACATGATGCTTAAAAAGATAGTGACAGGGGACATGGACATTTCTTAAAATCGACATGGGACATGAGCATTATTAAGCGACATAGACATGCGACATGGCCATTTCTTAAAATCGACATGCGACATGGGGACCCCCCCCCCCCCCATCTATACCCCCCCTGGGTCCCGTCATATCCCACAGGTAATACATGCATGGACATGGTGTTGTTGTAAACATGTTATTTTATCTTGTCACAAGGGTCTGGTACAGGTGGGTGGGTGGACATGCCCAGAGATGCCACTCTCTACTAGACAAAAATGGAGATCTTAAAACTTTTGTCAATATTCTGTGGGAAATTTACACAATATCATCCAGAAATCCGTGCAAAAATGTAGGAATTCCTGCAAAAGTAAGAAAAGTGGCATCTCTGGTATATGTACAAGCCGCACCTCGTCTATAAGCCGCACCTAGACTGTAAGTCGCATCTGGGTTCCCCAAATTGCGACTTTAATACCAGTACTTCCATTGACCCTATATTAGAAGGGATACCTACGGTATTTGTTGACTTCCAACCTCTCGTATAAGCCGCACCCTATATTGTGCCTGTGAACCATTATTAGGGATTGGTCCTTTTTTAACAAGGGGGGGCGGAGGTCTGGTGGATTTTTGCACGACCGGGTTGTTATAAAATGTCCACTCCCTTACGTAAACAACCCCCCCCCCCAGCTCCATGATAGAAACCACCCATCTCTGACCCCCTGACCTTTCACCCTGAGTGCCAGACGCCAATCACGCCTCACCTGCCATGGTTTATATCACAGGCTTCAACTGAGCGGCACGCCACGGTTTATATCACAGGCTTCAACTGAGCGGCACGCCATGGTTTATATCACAGGCTTCAACTGAGCGGCACGCCACGGTTTATATCACGTCAACTGAGCGGCACGCCACGGTTTATATCACGTCAACTGAGCGGCACGCCACGATTTTCAACTGAGCGGCATCCCATGGTTTATATCACAGGCTTCAACTGAGCGGCACACCATGGTTTATATCACAGGCTTCAACTGAGCGGCACGCCACGGTTTTTATTTTTCATGGAATACGTCAGGGTCATGTTTTAACCAAAGACTCCCGCATTTCATACCCCCTGTGAAATAACCAATGGCCGTATTTCACGGCTTGTGAAGTCATCACAGTTTGTTTAGATTTGAACGGCATAGAAAAAAGCCATTTTAGGCTCCCCCTATCATAATTTTGGTATTTTGAATCGAAAACCATAAAAAATAAGCACAAAGGTAGGCCCTACACTTGTTTGGTCTGTTAACGGTTTATTTCACGTGTTGACCCATGGGCCGCATTTCACTTGGCCTGCGGCCTCGTGAAATACAGCCTAAGGGTCAACTCGCGAAATAATCCTGTCAACAGACCAAAACTCGTGAACCTTTGTCTATATCACAGGCTTCAACTGAGCAGCACGCCACGGTTTATACCACAGGCTTCAACTGAGCGGCACGCCGCGGTTTATACCACAGGCTTCAACTGAGCGGCACGCCACGGTTTATACCACAGGCTTCAACTGAGCGGCACGCCGCGGTTTATACCACAGGCTTCAACTGAGCGGCACGCCGCGGTTTATACCACAGGCTTCAACTGAGCGGCACGCCACGGTTTATATCATGTCAACTGAGCGGCACGCCACTGTTTATATCACAGGCTTCAACTGAGCGGCACGCCATGGTTTATATCATGTCAACTGAGCGGCACGCCACGGTTTATATCATGTCAACTGAGCGGCACGCCACGGTTTATATCACCGGCTTCAACTGAGCGGCACGCCACGGTTAATATATCAGAGGCTCCAACTGAGCAGCACGCCACGTTTTATTTCACAGGCTTCACCTGAGCGGCACGCCACGGTTAATATATCAGAGGCTCCAACTGAGCAGCACACCACAGTTTATATCACAGGCTTCAACTGAGCGGCACGCACCTTTCAAATGTATACAAACCGCCATTTTGATGACGTAATCGGGCTGTGAAAGACGAGCATGGGTCATTTCATAGGGGTTTTCATGGGGGCATTTTTTTGCTTAAATCAACGAGGCTGCCATATTCCAAAAGAAATAAAATGTAGTTCGTACGCAACTGTTTATTTCAATTTAAGAACTTGACATAAATTAGCACTCAACTACTGTGGAATGGAATGAGAGTGCACAAACACATTCCTATCACACTTTAATGATTGGACAGACAAACACCAGTCTACATGCATGTAGGGCCAGACCAAAAAAAAAAGTTGGTCAATGGATTTCGCGCACCTTATTTTCGGAAATGGACTTTTTTTTTTTTTTTAATTTTTCTTCCAGTTATTCCCCCAGATCAACCAATAAATTTTATGTTAGGGGACTTTTGTCAGAGGCTGGGTAAAAAAAAAATGGACGCTCACTCCACTTTTCCACCAACAAAATTTATTGACAGAAAAAAATTCTTAAAAAAAAATTAAAAATTTCGCTCGCTCGCACCATTTTTGGAAAAGTGAAATCCATTGACCAACTTTTTTTTTTGGTGTGGCCTAGGGGTCTACATTTTGACCTTTGTTTCTATGAACATGACGTTAGCAAATGTCATTTACAGCCTTCACTGACTTAGTTAACAAGGTGTTTTCCAATTATCACAAAATTTAGCTACTTTTTCTTCTTCTGAGAAATGCCTTTAAAAACAAACAGCACGTCAGCAAACTAACCATTTCTAAAGAAATGAGAAGATGCTCACTGGTGGGAGTAGCTTCCCACCAGGCCTGCATTCATGCATCATGCCTCGTGCCCCATATCCTACGATACACCTCACGCGGTCGCGCGCCTTCATAGCCATTCATTATTGGTTAAATACCTATGCTTTTTGCCCACAGATTATTGTGTGGGACTGCAGAGTTCTGATGCTAGGGGCCTGGGTGGCCCATGGCTGAAAAAGTCAGTGTCTACGCCTGCTAAATGTAGAGTATCTGAGTTCAGCGTTGGGAAAAAAATGGTAGAGTACTCACCAAAGAAGGGTCTAGGCTCCTCGCCCTCGGTGACGTTGTCGTTCTGCAGCTCTAGCAGGCTGGCCAGCCACTCCTCCTGTTCCACGTCCGTCTCACATACCTAGGGGGGCAGTGATAATTCATTAATTTTATTTCGATATCAATTATCACTTCTTTTTTTTTTAAGAATTTTTTTTTGTCAATGGATTTTGTGGGTGGAAAACTGGAGCGAGCGACTATAAAAAAAATAATTTAACCAGCCTCCGACAAAAGTTCTTAGTGGACCTCTAATATGATAATTGATTGGTTGATGTGGGGAATTGCTGGAAGAAAAATTAGAAAGAAAAAAATTCTCAATTCTGAAAAAAAATTAAAATGAGGTGAGCGAAATCCTTTGACAATTCTTTTTCCCCCAAAAAATAACTTTTAATTTCCGAAAATATGGTGCGCAAAATCCATTGACCAACTTTTTTTTTTTGGTCTGGCCTAAAGGAGATTTATCTCTTCAGGATAATCAGAAACAAAATATCAATCAATCCTAGGCCGAAAAAGACACAAAACTGTGTTACGGTAACATGGCCCCAACAAAACAGGGTCGGTAGGTCGAGATTTCTTAATTTTTTTAAACTTTTTTTTTGGTTTGTAAAAAAAGGCCATTTTAGTGGTGAAAACGCAAAAATGTCAAAAATCTTTCTAAAAAAATTTTCAATTAAAAAAAATGTCTTAAACAAAAAGAGGGTTCGCCCCAAAATCGCAGGGTGAGTCGAGATATCGGAACACATTTTTTTCTAGGCCTTATACTCACCATGGAGAAGCAGTCCTCCTTGGTATACAGCGCTATGGCGTACTTGTGTTTGGCGTCTGACTTCTTGTTGATATTGAAGCACGACCGGAGGGGGATCCACCGTTTGGCCGGACCTCCTGCTTTGTATTTCTTCTCGCTGTCGTAGTATTCGAGTCGGGCAGGACCCACCTCCGACTCCTGCCGCAGGAGGAACAGCTTCTTCTTGTTGGTCTGTGGAATAGAAAAGGGACTTTTATTAACTTTTTTTTCTAATTTAATTTTTTCTTTCCATTTGTTTTCTTGACATAATCATCGGTCTTCGAGGTAGGACTGCAGTGAGAACTTGACCCTCAATGTCATCCTCGTATTCTAATATTTGTGATTTATTCCTTCTTTTTTACACTCCCTTTTAAACACACACTACTAAATTTAATCCCTTTTTAGTATTAGAGTAGTTATAACTTTTATTTCCAAAAATTTGCCAGCACCAGACACTTAAGGAGTGATCATTTTTTAACGACAAGTTGGTGGTGGATTTGGGGGGGGGGGGGGGGGCAGTAAAGTTTACAAAACAGATCAAGGGGTCCAAATTGTTTACTAAACAATTTGGACCCCTTGATCTGTTTTGACCGAAAAAGTCAGCGCATTACTATGCTACAAAGGGGCTTTTTGGACCCTGGGGTAAAGATGCCACTCTCTCATAGACAAAAAGTAGGAAATCTTAGGATTTTGATCAATTCTATGTAGAAATTTCACAGATTGAATACAGAAATCCAATCCAAAAAGTAGGAATTCCCACAAAAGTAGGAAAAGTGGCATCTCTGCAGTCTACCGTGAAACCTTGCGTATCAGTGTAACTCGCGTATAAGCTGCACCCTGACCCTGGGCCGATACTATAAGCCAGAGAGCCATTCTGACTTGCATACTAGCCGCGGCCTATACGCGTGGTTTTACGGTGGGAGGCGGGGGGGGGGGGGGGAAGAGAGATTGACAAACACAGTTATCACTGGGATGACTATTGTATGGCTACATACTACAACACACTGATACCACATGTGACATATCAGAGATAATCTACCAGTATGTTAGGACACTAGTTGGGGTACCATAAATCTACCTGGTCCCCACTGATAACCTACCATCATAACCATGGCATATATACTGTAAACAGATAATTTCGCGCTGTACATATTTCGCAAGATTTTAAAAATGCGCCAAAATATGTATAGAGCAGCATTGAATTAAAGAGCCAAAACTCGGAAATCCGCGAATTTTACTACCAGCGAAAATGTCATTTTTGGCAAATTCGCGAAAATTTATACACGTGAAAATATCTACATTTACAGTAGTCTTAAATAGACAGGTACATATGTGGTGGAGCTAGCAGGTCGGCAAATAGGCCTACCGTAAATTCTCGCGTAGAAGCCGCGGCTTGTACGCGAGTCAGACTCAGCTTTCTTTTGACACCAAACATGCCTATATAGGGTGCGGCTTATACGAGAGTTTTTATTAGTATACTACAGTACCAAAATCGCAATATTCAGACCCCCTCTGCGGCTTATATAATTTGTCAAAGTTAGGAGTGCGGCTTATACGCGAGAATTTACGGTAGTACATACCGTAAAACCCTGCCTATAAGCCGACCCCGCCTATTATCCGAAAGTGAGTTTAAGGACAAAAATTCGGCTTATATGAAATCATCTTAATATTTAAGAGAACCCCGCCTATAAGCCGAACGTGACTTTTGGGGCCTTAGGGACACCCTGACACCCAACCTCACTTACCCAAAAAAGGGTTTTTAAATAAGATTTTTATCCTTTTATTTAGTTGGAATAATAGTTTAGGCCTACCATATTCGACATATCAACCGCCTTGTGTGTAAATTATAATACCGGATAAATGGTATTTCAGGACATGATAGTTTGATTGTCCACAAAAATCATACAATTTTTTTTTCTTTTTACCTAATTTCAACGTGTTGCGGGGTAATTTGGCATTGGTCTTATTTCGCTCAATATGGGAAACACGTTCCCCTTTTTGACGTAATCAGCGCCCAGGGCGGTTATCAAATTATTTCAATCATGTTTTAGTACCATAAAACCTCGCGTATAAGTCTTAGCTGGTCAGATTGCAAGTGCGGCTTATAAGGTCAACACAGAGTCCAGGTGAGGCTTATACGCGAGATTTTGCTACTATAGAACAGTATCAGAGTCACCATAATCAGATAGCCAGTGCGACTAATAGGATGATGATCAGCCCAAAGTTGGGGTGGGGCTTAAACACGAGTTAAGCTTGTACGTGAGGTTTTACGGTACTTAGAGTTTATTTGTTTGAACAAATACACGTGAAAAATGAGCTGTTTCTAGTTTTAATAATTACAATACCGTAAAACCTCTCTGATAAGCCGACCTTTTTGGGTTTTTTTTAGGCCTGATTCGGCTTATAACATTGTCTCAAAAGAGAGGGGTCGGCTTATTAGGGAGGTTTTTATCAAGCAAATCATAGTTTAACCATGTTTAAATGGGTTGAAACTCGGCTTATAATATTCTCTCATACTAGGGGTCGGCTTATAAGGGAGGTCGGCTTATCAGAGAGGTTTTACGGTAGGCGCACCTTAGAATAAGGGCACTTGTTATGTCGAATATGGTACATGTAATATCTGTTTTTATCATAGAGGCTGATAGTGTGGTTATATTTAGACAACCCTCCACCTACGTTATAATGTAAACATGTTTTGTTGGCGACCTCCTCACTTAGCACTTGTTGTTTTTACACATGAACATCCATAATTTATACATTTGTGTTTTTCTGTTCCCTCGCCCATACTAAGAGACAAAGTTTTCTCCCTAATTTTATCCAACGTCCTATCACAAGCCAATACCTAAAACCCCTGCTATAGGACGACCCCACTTATAAGCTGAAACCCCCCTTTTGAGAAAAAAATTCGTCCTATAAAAAAGAGGTTTAAAAATCGTTTTCTCTTTAATCTTATGTATTGAAACCCCATCTATAAGCCGAACCCAAAAATTCGGCTTATGAAAATGAAAAATAAATTTGTCTTATAGGCGGGTTTTTACGGTACTCATAATGTAAAGATCTTTTATCTTTCAAAAAACGCGTTCAATATGACTTGATCTATTCTGACAAAATTAGAGGTTGTTTCTTTATTTATATAGAAAGGTCCAACTAACACTTTTTATTTGAATAAATACACGTGAAAAATGGGTTATTGTCTTCTTTTTCTTTCAAATAAGCTGAAATGGGTGCGCTTATTAAGGGAGGGTGGCTATTACATCAAATACGGTAATATCTTTTTTATCCTAGACAGAGATAGTGCACCGGTAGTTATATTTAGACAACCCTCCATCTACCGTTATGATACACATATTATACACTCCAAGCATCTCCTCCTGCAATCTCATGTTATGGCAAAAATCGACGAAGGTAAAAACGCGAGTGAATAAAAGCTGGTGATGTTTCATCAAAAAAAAAAAAAAAAAAAAATGTAAACATGTTTTGTTGGCGACCTCCTCACTTAGCACTTGTTGTTTTTACACAAGAACATCCATAATTTATGACATTTACACAATTGTGTTTTTCTCTGTTCCCTCGCCTATAAAGAGTTAGTTTTCTCCTTTTGTTATAAGAGATCACTATCACAAACCAAAACCGTGTATTGAACCCATTTTTTGACCTTTTAAAAAACTCGTTCAATATTACTTGACCGATTCTGACAGAAATAAAGGTTGTTTCTTTATATATATAGCCCAACTAACACTAAAGGTCCAATTAACACTTTTTATTTGTATAAATACACGTGAAACATGGGTTGTTTCTTAAAATAGGCTGAAATGGATGCTTATCAGGGGAGGGCTGCTATAGCAGCATATACGGTAATTAATATAGATCTATTAGGTTTAATAAATGCAATTACATCGAAATAAATGTAAATGTATCTAAACCTGACACGGGCGCATTGCGCATTATCCTAGACAGAGATACTAGTGTACCGGTAGTTATATTTAGACAACACTCCATGTACCGTTATAATATAAACATGTTTTGTTAGCGACCCTTCTCTTAGCACTATTTGTTTTTACCACAAGAACATCCATAATTTAGCAAAAAAGGGCGAACTCGCGAGGTGCCTAGACGCCATGCTTATTTCATATAGTCTTAAAACTGCATACTGAAAATGGATACAGTGTCAAGATTTGATACCTTTCAAAACCCTCTCGTTTGAATTTTTAACAACATTGACTTGGTCAATTCTGACTAAATGTGAGGTTGTTTCTTTTTCTATAGGGAATAAATTCAACAAACATCATGTCCTTAAAGCAATAAAGACTTAAAGCACTATACCGTTATCAAAGGGTTAACTTGGTTTACCATCCTTAAATGGTTATGCACTGTACCGTCCTTAAAGGGTTAAAGCACTATGCTGCCCTTAAAGGGTAAAAGCACTATGCCGTCCTTAAAGGGTTAAAGCACTATGCCGTCCTTAAAGGGTTAAAGCACTATGCCGTCCTTAAAGGGTAACAGCACTATGCCGTCCTTAAAGGGTTAAAGCCCTATGCTGTCCTTAAAGGGTAAAAGCCCTATGCCGTCCCTAAAGGGTTAAAGCCCTATGCCGTCCTTAAAGGGTTAAAGCACTATGCCGTCCTTAATATTTTGAAAATGGCATGTTGGACATAGTAAATATCAGGGTACCAGCTCCTGTACCAACTGGTTGTATTGTGGTAGAACAGCGAAGCTGATACGTGTAACCAGGATAAAATAAAAAACGTTTCAAAAAAAAAAAGGGTTAAAGCCCTATGCCGTCCTTAAAGGGTTAAAGCACTATGCCGTCCTTAAAGGGTTAAAGCCCTATGCCGTCCTTAAAGGGCACTATGCCGTCCTTAAAGGGTTAAAGCACTATACTGTCCTTAAAGGGTTAAACCCCTATGCCGTCCTTAAAGGGTTACAGCACTATGCCGTCCTTAAAGGGTTACCGCGCCCTGTGCACTGATTGACCATCCACCTGTAGCAGAGCACCACCACGCGGTGACCCCCCTGACCCCACACCACGTGACCCCTGACCTCCCAGACCTCAGGTCAAAGGTCACGCAGCGCACAGAGCCAGACACGGCCACCATAAAACCATTTTGTCACCAATCAACCCTTAAACCCTTTAACGACGGCATGATGCATGAATGCATCATGCCCTTGGTCGTCATGATGCATGAATGCAGCCCTGGCGAGTTACTCGCCAGTGCTGCATTCAAGCATCATGCTGGGGTTGAGACACCCCCGGAGGGTCAGTAGGATGCACCAATGCAGCACCAGTGAGTTACTCGCCAGGGCTGCACTGGTGCATCATGAAGACAAATGTAATCTTTTAGGGACATCCGTCCTTAAAGTGTTAAAGGGTTAAAACGCATATCTTAATGGGGCCGACTGGTGGCCCTGGTCGGAGGGGGGGGGGGGGGGGGGTTCCGGGAAGACGGAAGGACGTACGGGAGTGGCCATTAATCAGTTACAGGAGGAGGGGGCGTAAACAAGAGGAACTATACCTAGAGGAACTATACCTATGCAAAACATTTGTAGATCATTAATTTCGTAATTTCGATCCCCCTATCTATTTGGTCTTCAGTGAAAAAAAAAGCGGCCTCGTCATATTGGTCATGGCTTAGTGATGAGAAACAATGATATCATTTGGAGTGACCTAAGGGAGTGGTCATTTTTTAACAACAGGGGGGGGGTGGATTTGGGGGGGGACCAAAAGAATTTGGACCCCTTGAAGGGGGGGGGGACCAAAAAAATTTGGACCCCTCTTGAGGGGGGGACCAAAAAAATTGCACCCCTTTTTAGTGAAAAAGCCCGCGCATTACTATAGCTCAAAGGGTTCGGCCGCGCTCAATTTCAGCCAGCCTGAGGGGGGGACCAAAAAAATGTCGACCCCTCCCGTGGGGGGGACCAAAAATATGTCAACCCGCTCGCGCGAAAATCCACCAACCCCCCCTGTTGTTAAAAAGTGACCACTCCCTAAGGGCTTGGTGGTGGTGGTGGTGGTGGCTGGGGGGGGGGGGGGGCTGAGACATAGGAGTAACATCCGGGTATGTAAACTGCCTCAAGTTGACAATGATGAGGTCACTTACCAGTGCACACACATCCATTCAGTTTTCTTGTAAACACATTTATGTTTGGTTGATAAGTCTGCACATTTACAAGGTCAAAAGGTACCGGTTTGGTTTCACCGTACCTTGTCTGTGGAGGCAATAGAATTATGGCCCTAGACCTTTAAATTCGACACAGCGACATGGGCAATTTTGGGCCTTAGTGACATGTGACATGAGGAAAACATAGATAGTAACATGGGACATGGGGAATTTCTTAACAATCGATATGGTGACATGGGAATTTATTAAAATCAATATGACGACATGGGCATTTCTTAAATCAATATGACGACATAAAACATTTTTTTAATAGATATGGCGACATGCCCATTTCTTAAAATCGACATGGTACATGGGACTAGGACTGTCATCGATACCCCCCGAATCGATACACCGACATTTACGGAATTGCGATTATCACATCGACAAAAGCATTATATCGATACACCTTTTAGACAATCAGATAGTGTAGGAATTTACCTTTCCAAAACTGAAAGAATTGTGTAAAAATTCCAACTAGAACTTACTTATTTATTCGTTTTAAATTCATGTATTAAAGGGGCCTAATATTTAGGGGAATTTACTGAAGATGGTAAATCAAAATGTATTTTAATTACAAATCCATCACAATCCATTGTCTACAAAAGTTCTGTATATACCCAGCATGCTACATGTACAATACAGTATACCCATAGTCGTTATAAACAACTGAAATATTAATTTTCAAACATGATTTTAACCATTGATCTCTTCTCAAAATAAATCGATATAATCGAAAAATCGAGACTAAAATAGCGATAATCGGAATCGAAATAAATAGGATACCAATGACACTCCTACATGGGACCCCCCCCCCCCCCCACCAAGGGCCCCAGAATTATTCAGGTCCAAAGGCAGGAGTGTTACCTCAAACAGCAGTCTGTTTATATAATATCGTTACCGTGAGTAGTGCTCAGAGTGACATTTTGACGAGTCCACATACTTTTTATTTGGCAAAAAAAAAAAGGTTTGTTTCAGGTCACCTGACCGACCCTATGTAAACAGGGCCGACCCTACGTTTTTTATGCAATTTTGAAGATATTTTTTATATTTTTATACTTTTTTGGGGTAAATTTTAGGTTTACAAAATTTTGGAAAAAAAACTCCCCATTTTTACACTTTTTTGGGTCAATTTTAGATGGGAGGTCAAAATTATTTTTTTTTAAATCGACCTACTGACCCTAGTTTCTTCCCATGTTACCTGAAACAAAACTTTTTTTTTATTTGGCCTTTTCCTTACAACCTTGAGATACTTTTAATCAAGCTTGAACAGAATCAGCAAGCCCAAACCCTCTCCAATATTAACCCTTTAAGGATGGCCTGATGCCATAATGCATCACGCCCTTGGTCGTCATGATGCTTGTTGCAGCATTGAGGACTAACTCGCCAGTGCTGCATTCATGCATCATGATGACCCTATGGGGTTGATACACTCCCAAAAGGGTCGGCATGATTCCCCAATGCAGCTACCAGGGTGCATCATGACGACAAAAGTCATCTTTTAGCAACATGCCTCCGTAAAGGCTTATACAATGCTACCCCCTAACTAAGCTTCCCCCCCCCCCCTCACACTCACACAGACAGAAACCCCTCCCTCATCGTGAAAACCTTGAGTTTAAAAACTCATAAAACCTGTCGGGGTCAAGGGAAGAATCAACAACAAAACTTTTTCGTAATTCCGTGACTTGGGACGGGCAGGGGTCATACCGGGGTCATGGGAGTAGCGTGTACTCCCGGTAATTGAGACTATTTGTTATTTTATTTTGTTCTCCCTCCCATTTCAATCCAAATTGTACCGTAATTGTGTGTGTTCTTTTAAACTTTAAATGTGAGCTTTATTCAATAGCGAGATCTCGTGAAGACAGATTGCCATAATAAGGCCTAGAAAATGAGGCCCCGTTCAGGTGACATGGGCCAAATAAAGTAGGGTAGGTAGATTATTTTCTTCTTTTTTTACCCTTTTTTTAAAAGGATAATAGGAGAGGAAATCCCCCCCCTACCATTTTTCATATTTCAGTCAAAAATAATGTTTTAGTAAAAAATAGAAAATAAAGTTTTTTTGGTAGAGGAATTCTTATAGTGCATTATGCTGGTACATTGTGACAGCTGATCATCTCGCCGGTACCAGCTTAATTAATGGCCGCGCCCATTGGGAAATCAGCTTAACCCCTATACCTGTTATGGTTGGTATATTGTAATGACAGCGCTCTATTGTGAAATAGATTTTCTTATTTTTTTCGATGTCGAATTAGGGTGGAGAGGAGAGTTAAAACAGCCGTATAAGCGCATATCTTACTGCATGTGAATATGGAACATGATATGAGCTGATATGTTCGATTTTGATATGGCATGCTCCATCCAAAGTGCTATAAATTTCGTGGTCATTGTTTGATATGTGTCTTATGTTATTAAAGCTCATATTTGTACATTTTTGAGATTGCAATTCTTTTGAATGATATCATTAGTTCTAGTTGGAATATTCCAAAAAATCTTTTACTTTTGAAAAGAGGGAAGGGGTAAATTTCACATGTTTTCAGCAAAATAGTCTGTGCATTGCTAGGCTTAAAATTAACTAAATTTAAAAGGATGTGCGTGAGTTTGATTTTCCGACCAGTCGCGGGCCAAAAATAACTTGCCTCCTCTAGCGGAGAGGGTGGAAAAATTGATGAAAACTATCATGTACACTCCCTATAAATACACATGCAAATTGTAATATCGGTAATCGTTCTGTCAAAATTAGTTTTTAGTAACAAGGCCTACAAGTTATCAACATGACGTGGAGTTGGGGTGCAAAAAATGTCTACCCCTTCTGAGAGAGGTGAGTGTAAGAAACCCTCTTGAATGGGGTGTAAAATGTTTGGGCAATTTTTCTACTCTTTTATATTAAAGTACCACTCCCCTACTGGGCCCTAGTCTGGCCTAGACTGACTTTAAATTTATTAGACTAGTCTTGCCTTAGGGCCCAGTCATTTATTACTAGCTTGGGGGGGGGGGGGGCTTGGTGGATTTTCCCAAAAAAAGCAATTTTTCCTCCCCCACCCAATTAGGCGAAAGTTATCTCGACAACCCCCCCTCCCAGCTGGCAATAAATGACACAGCCCTTATATTAAGCCTTAATTACTATTATTAGAGAGTGATCATTTATTATCAACAGGGGGGGGGGGTGGTGGGTTTGGGGGGGGCAAAAAAATGTGGACCCCTTGACCGGGGGGGGGGGTGATAAAATTTGGACCCCTTGACCGGGGGTTAAAAAAATGTAACCTGTTTTGAGCCAAAAAGCCTGCCCGTTACTATGTCTCAAAGGCCCCGCGCGTGTCGATTTTCCACCCGGAAGGGGGGGGGGGGTAAAAAATGTCGACCCCTTGACCGGGGGGGTGTAAAAAATGTCAAGCACTCAGCGGAAACCCACCACCCCCCCCCCCCCTGTTGTTTAAAAATGATCACTCCTTAATCACAAGTATTCAGGGAGTGCCCACTCTTTAACAACCAACAGGAGGGGGGGGGGCAAAATTTAGCTTTTGTACCCCCACCCCTATCAGTGGTTTGCAAAAAAAATAAAAGATTAAACAAAATAAAACAAAATAAAAATTCACCCCTTCTATCCCATGGCCCATGGTCATGGAGTGTTGCTTGAACGATCATGAAAGTTGAGGTTCTCCTATAACTCTACTCCTACTGTAATAAACATTAAGTACATGTATGTCATGTACATATGCTGAATACACATAGAAATAACTTCCCTGTCATACATTCTGCGAGAACAACATGACTTGCTAGGTCCAAAAATGTCAACAAGCACTAGAACAAGAATGTCAACATACCTTCAGCTTTTTCAAGTAGCCCATCTTCCTGATGTCACTTGTTGTTGTTTGTTGTGCTGCACTCATGTTGTTGCTGTAGGATCGACGACCGGTCCACATAGGATGGCTTCCAAACGGAATTAGTACAGTTCCCACCAGCAAGTTGTTTAGAAGATGTATTATTTACAGAACATGATTACGTGTGTCAACTCTTGGACCAGGGTCCCCTCACGGCAGTGGTCGCCATCTCTCCATCGGACCATTCTGTCAACTTGACGCTGCTGTCACTGCTGTCCACCCTCCAGAATCCACCCACAGTTGACAGTGACACTATTCACCGGCAGTCAATATAAGTTTTTCTAGCAGCATGGCGATTTGTTAGCTTACATACAGGATAACAAACATAAAAGAGCTAAATTAATGTCAATCCTCCCTGGCCTGTTTTCTGTCGGCGGCCGCCATGCTGGGTCACGTGGCCAAACCCCAAGTCGTAAACAACTTGTGCGCATGCGCCAGCCATTTCACATATTTACTACTTTTCACGGCTGTTTCTTTCAAGTTACTGACTTATTCACATAGTTGTTACCCCCAATGGGTCTTATATGAAGACGATTTCACCTGTATGTTTGTGATATGCGATGTGAGGTGGTTGTTTTGGGCATAGATGGCCTTTGGTGGAGTTGTTTTTGCGGGAGAGGGGAAGTTCAGCGTGTGTAAGGTCAAGGTCAAGGACAAGCACCTGTCGACCCCCTCCCCCGCCCCCCTGGCCGCGTCTGACCTGCGTCTGCCGCCCGTGACTTTGCCGCCACAGGCTGGGGGACGTGTGGGGTGGGGCAGAGCTCTACCTACACATGCTCGCCATGGAATAGTAACTGGTAGTCTATGCAGTGAAGGATTGTGAAAGAAAAAACTTAATTCCACGATAAAAGTGAGTAGGGCCTACCACTAGGCCTAGACGAGGCGCCTCCCATTCTTTAGGCCACTAAAAAAAAGTTTTTTCTCATCACCCGGGGGCGTTTTTAAAATTTAATTATTTCTTTTTACTGGGAGCTGAAATATCTAGGCAAATTATAGAACAATGTAGCAAGAAAGGGTGACTTTTTCATGATAAAGTTGTGTTTACGTTAGTTTTAATGGAATCCTCATAAGGGGGGCGGTGAGATTTCGCGCAGAGTGCGCAAATTTTGCTATAACTCTAAGGGCTCTAAGGGAGTGCTTAATTTTTATTAACGGGGGGGGGGGGTGGTAAAATTTTGGACCCCTTGACCGGGGGGGTAAAAAATGTAGACCCCTCTTTGGTGGGGGTCAAACAAATTCAACCTGTTTTGAGGGAAAAAGCCCGCGCGTTACTATGCTACCAAGGGGCGCGAACGCGCGTGATTTTCGGCCTGCCGGGGGAGGGGGGTGAAAAAAATGTGCGCACTCTGCGCGAAATCTCACCGCCCCCCCCCCTGTTGTTTAAAAATGAGCACTCCCTAATGGCTATGTTTGCAAACATCTGATGCCAGCAGATTCACAGGATACTCATCTCTCAAATAATGTATATTAGAATGCAAGATTTTGAGGTTGTATTCATGTGTTTGTTGGTTACACTTCGGAAATGTTCAAAAACTTTATCAATAACTTTTCTGAAATGTCACCCTTTCTTGCTGCATAGGTCTATAAGACTTTTTGCACATGGTTCTCACATTTTGGTAGTTCAGCGTATATTGATCCGCAAAAGTTATTCCTAGCTGTATGCATTACTGACAGTATAAGCTTTAATTTGACACCCAATATTTGTCCACTTTTCAATGGATTTTTAAAATCTAAAAAAAAAAGTTGTTTTATCTTTTCCCCATCACAATTTAAATGATGCGCGTCGTGATGAGAAATCTTTTTTGTGTGTTCTCTAATGATATTCTCATTGAAATTCAAGATGGCTGCCATCTATCTCCTCAGAAGTGACCCCATTGTATTCCCTGACCCCAGAAATGTATATTTAGCATTGGGAATCATGATTCTAAGTTGATTAGAAGAGAAGATAAATGATTTAGAAATATTCAGTGGTGGCCATCTTGAAATATGGTTGCAATAATGGCTACAGTCTATATCTGTTATGGCCCTATATTCATGAATGTTTTTCATGGCCTAGGGGATGTGTGTGCCAAGTTCAAGATGTACACCTATTTTGGAGATATTAAAGATCAGTCACTGGAGTCCTCATATCTACATATCTACACACCACACACAGATAACCTTACTTGTTTACAATTTTTTTTAAAATGTGAAAATTGCATTGTATATCTTTCTACACCACATAAACACTGTTATAATCAATACACCTGTTTATTTATTGCAAACTATTACATGTGACATGTACATGTTTCCTTCCAAAATAGGCAGTTTAAACACAGCTTATAATCATTTATACTGTATGTTGTTATGGTGTAAATACAATAGGGCCTCAATGTGGAAGCTAACTGTGGCCTACAATGACGCACTGCTGATGTTACTTACTATACCAAAATTTGCTAGGGCTGGAGAGATTTTTGCTGTATGTGGTCTCCCTACATGTGGTGCTACTATTTGAAGATTGGTATATAGCATTATGTGTCGACTAAAACAGTCAGCTAATGGGCTGATAAAAAGGTTGGTGGACACAGTACACCTCACATATAATTATGGAGATGCTGGTATCGAGAGCTGTATACGTTCACTTTTATGCTCCACATATTTAACTGTTTTCTCATTGTAATTGTGCATCTATGTCACATGTCTATTTTTTGTGTTATAACATGTAATATAATATGTTTTAATCATGTAACATAAAAGCTCGCTTATAAGCCTTACCCACGTATAAGCCACACCCCAACTTTCAGCTGATCCTATAAGCCACACTGACAATCTGATTACGGTCACTTTAGCACTGTTCCATAGTAGCAAAAATTCACCTATATAAGCCACGTCCTGGCCTTAGGCCAATCCTATAAGCCGCACCAGCCATCTGATGTACGTACTAATCGTGGCTTATACGTGAGGTTTTAGGGTAATATTAATCAATTAACTAGTATCCAGTCTTTGCGAAAACATGCAGGACAGTGACCTCTAAAATGCCAACGGTCCAGCAGATTCACAGGCATAGCAGGACCGAATGTCCAGTCACATTTTGGCTTTTCTGAACTAGAAGAATTCAGTTGGGCTTCTTAAGATGAAATATGTATGTCAATATAGTGTGTAAAAGTATAAACCTATCCTGATTTTGCCATAAATGATAACAATTAAAATGTATTTTTAATGGACAAAACTCTTCTATACTTAAAATGCAGGAATCATCAGATATGGGGCTATCCGGTCCCCCAAAAATGTAGCCGGTCCTTCAACATTGAAAATTTGTAGAACCAAATGTCCTGTGGGATTGAAAAAGTTTTCGCAAAGACTGCATACTATCGCTCATCTTCAACACAATGTACAGTAATTAATGTTCTGCATCCTGTGTCATCGTCTCGGCTGATTCTGGCTCCTGTACTCTGGGTTCCATCTTCAGAAAAATTCCATTTTCTGCTTTCAGAAGGGAACTGCCCTTGCGAAGAACAATTGGTATCTGCAAGAAATGGAATACAATTCATAATTTGCCTAACACTTGAAAATTATGTACCATCTTATGATTTATTCTGAATATACATATATACAATATTCACACATGGCATAAATTCATTGTGTAAGAGATGAGCAAATCATCTGTTGTAACAGGACTAGATGGAAGAATGGATGAAATAAGAAAGTAGGACAAGAGCGTTATAGATCCTAGAACAACCTAAAACAATAGGTAAATTACTGTAAATGTATATATTTTTGCGTGTATAAATTTTATTCACATAATATTCACGGATTTCTGAAATTTAGCACTTTAATTCAATACTGTATGAATATTCGCTCTGTACATATCTTTGCCAATTTTTTTATTTTACGAAAATCCGCCTGTACACTATGAATATATCTACATTTAGATTAATTAACTACAAAAAATGTACCTCAGTCTTGCTGCAAGTGGGAGGTTTGACCTTTCTGAGGACTTCGATGACCTGCCTCTGTCTTGCTGCAGGTGGTGGGTTTGACCTTGGACATGAATGACCTACCTCTGTCTTGCTGCAGGTGGGGGGTTTGACCTTGACATGAATGACCTACCCCTGTCTTGCTGCAGGTGGTGGGTTTGACCTTGACATGAATGACCTACCTCTGTCTTGCTGCAGGTGCTGGGTTTGACTTTGACATGAATGACCTACCCCTGTCTTGCTGCAGGTGCTGGGTTCGACCTTGACATGGATGACCTACCTCTGTCTTGCTGCAGGTGCTGGGTTTGACCTTGGACATGAATGACCTACCTCTGTCTTGCTGCAGGTGGTGGGTTTGACTTTGACATGAATGACCTACCCCTGTCTTGCTGCAGGTGGTGGGTTTGACCTTGGACATGAACGACCTACCTCTGTCTTGCTGCAGGTGGTGGGTTTGACCTTGACATGAATGACCTACCCCTGTCTTGCTGCAGGTGCTGGGTTTGACCTTGACATGGATGACCTACCTCTGTCTTGCTGCAGGTGCTGGGTTTGACCTTGGACATGAATGACCTACCTCTGTCTTGCTGCAGGTGGTGGGTTTGACCTTGGACATGAATGACCTACCTCCGTCTTGCTGCAGGTGGTGGGTTTGACCTTGACATGAATGACCTACCCCTGTCTTGCTGCAGGTGGTGGGTTTGACCTTGACATGGATGACCTACCTCTGTCTTGCTGCAGGTGGTGGGTTTGACCTTGACATGAATGACCTACCTCTGTCTTGGTGGAGGTGGTGGGTTTGACCTTGACATGAATGACCTACCTCTGTCTTGGTGGAGGTGGTGGGTTTGACCTTGACATGAATGACCTACCTCAGTCTTGCTGCAGGTGGTGGGTTTGACCTTGGACATGAATGACCTACCTCTGTCTTGCTGCAGGTGGTGGGTTTAACCTCGACATGAATGACCTACCTCAGTCTTGCTGCAGGTGCTGGGTTTGACCTTGGATATGAATGACCTACCTCTGTCTTGCTGCAGGTGCTGGGTTTGACCGTGGACATGAATGACCTACCTCTGTCTTGCTGCAGGTGGTGGGTTTGACCTTGGACATGAATGACCTACCTCTGTCTTGCTGCAGGGTAGGTTTGACCTTGACATGAATGACCTACCTCTGTCTTGCTGCAGGTGGTGGGTTTGACCTTGACATGGATAACCTCCCTCTGTCTTGCTGCAGTTGGTGGGTTTGACCTTGACATGAATGACCTACCTCTGTCTTGGTGCAGGTGGTGGGTTTGACCTTGACATGAATGACCTACCTCTGTCTTGGTGCAGGTGGTGGGTTTGACCTTGACATGAATGACCTACCTCTGTCTTACTGCAGGTGGTGGGTTTGACCTTGACATGAAGGACCTAGCTCTGTCTTGCTGCAGGTGCTGGGTTTGACCTTGGACATGAATGACCTACCTCAGTCTTGCTGCAGGTGGTGGGTTTGACCTTGACATGGATGACCTACCCCTGTCTTGCTGCAGGTGCTGGGTTTGACCTTGACATCAATGACCTACCTGTCTTGCTGCAGGTGGTGGGTTTGACCTTGACATGAATGACCTACCTCTGTCTTGCTGCAGGTGGTGGGTTTGACCTTGGACATGAATGACCTACCTCTGTCTTGCTGCAGGTGCTGGGTTTGACCTTGACATGAATGACCTACCTCTGTCTTGCTGCAGGTGCTGGGTTTGACCTTGGACATGAATGTCCTACCTCTGTCTTGCTGCAGGTGGGGGGTTTGACCTTGGACATGAATGACCTACCTCTGTCTTGCTGCAGGTGCTGGGTTTGACCTTGACATGAATGACCTACCTCTGTCTTGCTGCAGGTGGTGGGTTTGACCTTGGACATGAATGACCTACCTCAGTCTTGCTGCAGGTGGTGGGTTTGACCTTGGACATGAATGACCTACCTCTGTCTTGCTGCAGGTGCTGGGTTTGACCTTGACATGAATGACCTACCTCTGTCTTGCTGCAGGTGCTGGGTTTGACCTTGACATGAATGACCTACCTCTGTCTTGCTGCAGGTGCTGGGTTTGACCTTGACATGAATGACCTACCTCCGTCTTGGTGGAGGTGGTGGGTTTGACCTTGACATGAATGACCTACCTCCATCTTGTTGCAGGTGGTGGGTTGACCTTGACATGAATGACCTACCTCTGTCTTGCTGCAGGTTGGGGGTTTGACCTTGGCATGAATGACCTACCTCTGTCTTGCTGCAGGTGCTGGGTTTGACCTTGGCATGAATGACCTACCTCTGTCTTGCTGCAGGTTGTGGGTTTGACCTTCCTGAGGACGTGAATGATGGCGACCTTCAGTTCCTGCAGAGCCAGCCGCATGCCGATGCAGTTCCTGGGACCATTCCCAAACGGTATGAAGTGGTATGGATGACGATCCTTCTTGTTCTCAGGAGAGAACCTAAAATTATGAGTTTTTAGTTTTTCAAACACCTTGTCAAACTGGGAATTTTCTCTGCATCCACATTCAAAGGTTCAGTTACACAATGAATCTAATTATTTTGAAAATTACCAGGCCATGTCTTTCATTTTGTATTTCATATATAGGTGGCAAGTGTATTTTGCGCACTGATGTTGTTTCAGTTATGGTAATTATTGGATTTATAATTGTGTTGACAAAACTATGGGTTGCACCTACATAAAGAGACAATATAGCAAACAGTCATTTGTTTTGATACATATAATGGCTGAAACCCATTTATTAAAGGTTCTAAATTGGTAGATATAGGGAGGGTCATGAAAAAGCCTGCAAACATGCATGATTTTTTTTTGAGGGGGGGGGGGGCATTTCTCAAAATCTGAAATTGGTGAGGGGGTCGAGGTTACTTTTGGCTAATTGGTGTGGGGGTCAGAATGAAAATTGCCATACTGGGAATCTCCACGAAGCCCCCCTTCCCCCCCCCCCACCAGCTAGTAATAAATGACTCAGGTCTTACCTCTCCGGATCAAACTTCTCTGGTTCGGGCCATTTGCTTGGGTCCATGTGAATCCCATATATTGGGATAACAACTGCCACACCTTTCTTGATGTAGACATTTCTTCCTGTGACGACATCCTCCTTTGCAACACGATTCACGCTGAAAATACATGGATGTCATTGGTATCACATACATGGCAATTATTTATGCATCAAAAACTGAATCGACAAACAATAGGTTTTGATATTTTTAATATCTGATATTTTAGTGTTATTTTTTCACACAAAACCCAAATATTTAAAATTTATATTTGCGGTGTAATTCATTACAGTGGCCATGACCCAAAAATTAAAGAAAAAGGTGTGGCCTAATCTACCTATCACTATACCAATACATGAACCAGCTACATTGCTACCGCCTCAATACAGATGAACCAGGAATACTTCTCTCATTAAAAAACAATAATCTGGGTCATGTCTATATATTATACCCCTTATTATTTGCGATCAAATATTACCGGATTGCAGATGGATAGAGCCGCAGATTCTCATTGACACATTTATCCAGATACGGCATCTCTTGAATTATACCTTGGTCAATGAATTCCTTTAAAAGATATGAGAAAAATTCAGAAGTCAATCGATACATTCATACATGACACCAATTTAGTTGTAAAAAATTCACTTACATGTGGTTTTTGATGTTATAGCTCATATGATACATACATTTACAAGTAAAGGAAAAACTTCATATTCTATTTTACTTCAGTAGGTCCTTCTTTTATGCATTCTTTTCTTCATGTTGGAAAAATATTGAGCTACCACAGGCGCGCAGTGCGCTCTCCACGCACACTCGGGCTGCCCCGAGCGATACATACCCGCTACACTACTCCCCTCCAGACTTTTGCTAGGTCCGCGGACAGACATGTTACGCAGCGATCTGTGATCTAAACTATTCCAATACTTAGGAATAATTGGCAAAGCCAGTCACCTGCCCTGAACATGTGTCTTTGGACGCCCACATAGCAGAAGTTGAAACTGCTCAAGTACCCAACCCTAGGTACGGATCATCCTGGTCAAACGTGCACCAGTGTAACAGGCAGTGGAAAACATGTCAGCCCCGCGGGGAGTCGAACCCCGGTCCCTCCGCTCTAGAGTTGAGAATGCTAACCGCTACACCACAGAGCTAGCTGCTTCTCCACTGCTCTGCTAGGGGACTTGAGCTACCATAGGCGGGTAATGCGCTCTCCACGCACGCTCGGGCTGCCCCGAGCGATACATGCCCGCTACAGTACCAAATAGAAGAATATCAAAGTCCAATTAAAGCTCCATAATGATCAGTCACACTTTACCACATAGTAGACTAGAACAGTATACTGGAAATGTGAGTAGCAGGCGTTTGGTGATTGTGCCGCTTGAATTGAAAGTAAGAGGAATACCTTGTCTCCAACAACATTGTGTATCTCCTCCATCAGAGTGTGCTGTATGTCTGGGTTCCTAGCCATGTTGTACAGGAAGAAACTCAGAGACGCTGCCGTGGTCTCATACCCCATCACGAAGAACAGCATCGCATTGGCCATGATCTCATCAGTTGTAAGACCTGTGAGAATATACCCAGTCAGCATTGGTCCCTGGGGCCCATACTTGGGCCAGCTGGGCTTGCCCATATCTGGGTTATGGTCCTTTTTGTCCAGGGCTACCGGTGGGAGCCCAGATGGGCCAGCCCACAAAAACTTTATTTTTCATCAGAAATTATGATTTATTGTACATTGTTATAGTGTGTGCTAAATCTTGGCTAGGGCTAGGCACTTTGAATCTGGGCTCCCACTGGTAGCCCTGGACAAAAAGAATCATAACCCCAGGTGGGCAAATCAGTTTGCCCAAGTAAAAACCCATATGGGCCACATTAAGCAATGTTGACTGGGTAGTGATCATAGTTGGATTTTATAATCAATAATTATTTTGATAGAGAGCCTATAGGCTCATGCAGAGATAATCTTTAGGCTCCAGAACTAACTTAGTCAATAGCGACAAACCTAGTTAGTTATATTTTGGCTTCCTATACGACTAACCATGGTTAGTTAATGCTATCAGGTACAGTCAGTAGTGACAAACCCACCTTAGTTACTCTATTTCTACGAGTATAGGGCTAAGTTATGTAGGATAAGGCGTTAGTTTTGCCTCAATCATTTTTGAATATCAGTTCATCATTCTGACCAATATCTTTATGACTAACCTGGGATAGCCACTGCAGACTAAGGCCTGGAGCATTTAGACTATCAGTATAGGGACACACTGAATCAGGTGCCTTGACAATTGCATACACTGTGTAATCTTAAACTGTAATGTCACATAGTAGGATTTCAGCAAACAGTCATCATTTCCATTAATATGTTAAAGCTACCCATCCAAAGGTATGAGCCCTAACTACTAATTATGTTTACCTTTATAGACGCATGTCACTAAAGATGACATTTTTAGTCATGATGCACCAATGCAGCACTGGTGAGCAACTCGCTAATGCTGCATCGGTGCATCATGCCGACCCTTCAGGAGTGTCTCAACTCCATAAGGCCAACATGATGCATGAGTCACTCACCAGGGCTGCATGGCACCACCATAGACAAAGGTGCACGAGTAGAGTTCCTCACTGAGAGTTATTTCATGAGGCGAGTGAAATAACCCTCAGTGGGGAACTCTACGAGTGTTCCTTTGTGTTTATTTCATGTCCTTATTAACAATATTTGTCAAAAGTCCACTTAATTGCTCTAAAAAAGCTATTTTATAGTGGTGACATCAACAATTTTGATGATTTGACAGGCTGTTAAATACGGGCAAGGGTTATTTCACGGGGGGGGGGGGGGTGTGTTAAATACGGCCTTCCTTGGTTAAATCAATGGGAGTGGCATATTCACCATGAAATAAATTAAAGCATCATGCCATCCTTAATGGTTAAAGTTTGGATCAAAAGGACAAATCATTACCTATTCCTGTTGCCTGTTCCTGGTCGGATTTACCGTTACCGTCGTCACTTATATCGTCTCCTCGCTGGGCTCTGATCATTAACTGCAGAAAATCGGAGCGCGACTGTAACAAAGGGAAAATAATAGTGAATAAAGATTGTGTTTTACTAGAATAAGTGTTATGTGACCTCATACCTTAAAGGAATGCCAAGAATGGATACCCTCAGAAAAATAGTTTTCAAGATACAGCTAGATGAATTTTGAAGATTTATCAAAAATATTAAAATTTAAACCTCATACTCTTATTTTACCCTAGTTCACTCAAAATGGTTCAATTAATTGTCAAAATCATTCTACAATGTCCTGATGGATTTTACCTTAGGAAATATGGACCATTATGATTCTTTGTTGAACCTACTTGGCACAATACTGGCCTAAAAATTTGCTATTTCAGCTTATTTCGGTCCCGGAGTCACCTGGGTGACTCCGGGACCAAAATAAAGTATTGTATAAATGTAGGTTAAATTAGTGGAATCATCAGATTTCTGGTTTAGAGCATTAGAGGGGGTGAATAGGAAGCAGGGGAACTAAAGTTAACTAAAATATATAGGATATTAACAATTCTGTGTGGGTTTTACTATTATCAGCGAGGTGAGTGACTCCGGGACCAAAATAAGAGGGTGACCCCGGGACCAAAATAATGTATCACAATACACATTTGGTCTTGGATGCTGGAATATTGGATTCTTTTTTCAAAATTTGTTTTTTTCTGGCAAAAGACACAATAGTTACCTCACAATCTGGGGTAGAGGGATACAGTTTGGATCTTGTTTATTTACTGTAAAGTGGTATCAGAATGAAAGGACTTTTGAAAATTTTGCTGACAATACACACTTAAATGGCTGTGGAGAAAGAAATACGGTACATATCAAGTGAAAACTTCATAATTCGATTGACTATACCATAGGCCTAACAGAAAATAATATTTGGGATGGGCCGTTGTTTACTCAGTAGGCATAGGAGATATGTAAAACATGTCATTTTTTGCCTTTTTGACGTTTTTAGTTTTTTTTGTGGCTTTGGAGGGCCAGAAAAGGAAAATCTTTGGACCAATACACAAAAAAATGAAAATTCCTAAAAGTATAGGATTTTTTCTCACATATACCAAAAATTTGAAAAAATTGATGCAAAGCATATTATTTTGTAAGGGGTATAAGGCTGAAAAGGGCCAGAAGGCCAAAACTGCATAACTAATATGTGCCATATATATATATATATATATATATATATATATATATATATATATATATATTATATATATATATATAAATATATATATATATATATATATATATATATATATATATATATATATATATATATGACAGAACAGATGTAGAAATTGCTAATTTTAAAAAAAACACTGATTTTTTAGATGGTAGGCCACATTAGGCAGCCGGGCCTGAACCCAATCTGATCCCAAATTGGTTAGCTTGTGTGGGGTCACAGCAAAAACCAATGACCAGACCCGCTGGTCTCAAGTCGGGCAGCCCACTCAGGGCCACATTGGGAGCCCGCTGTGGCCTCACATGGGGTCACACTGAGTTTGCTATACATGGGTATAAACCTCTCCCCGGACCCATTTAGGGAGTGTTCATTTATTAATTACAAGGGGGGGTGGTGAGATTTCGCGCGGAGGGGCGAAATCTTTTTACGCCCCCCCCCCTCAAGAGTGCGTGGAACGTTTCGTGCCCCCCCTCTTCGATGGCGGCGAAATTTTTTCGCCCCCCCCCTTTGAACTATAGTAACGCGCATGCTTTTTTGCTAAAAAGGGGCTTAAATTTTTACGCCCCCCCCCTCCTCAAGAGGGATCAAATTTTTTTACGCCCCCCCCCCTCAGGAGGGGTCGGAAATTTTTACGCCCCCCCCAAACCCACCACCCCCCCTGGAAATAATAAATGAACACTCCCTTAGGCCAATTCAATTCAATTCTTCATTTTAGACTCATTTGAAGTACAAAGGTTCATAGGTTACATAGAAAAATTATAAGAGCACCTGTGCTTTTATTGTTCTGTATTTTCTGGTTATGTGCAAGACTCCGCCACACTTTCCTGCACTGACAGAATATAGCAACTCAAGAAAACTGATATATCTGTTTATTTCATGTGGAGAAAACGAAGTTACTACCCGTATGCTTAATTACTAGAATAGCCACACCCCCATGAAGAAACTGATGCTCATTCTCCATGAGGTGTTTCTCCATGATGACATCTTTTAAATAGCTATGAAACCAATCGTTGAATGTTGTTTTTACATATAATTCATCATCAACCCGATGAAATATATACAGGGATCCACTCAAATCAGTCTCAACTCCTGGTTTCTCCACGAGTGGGTTGCATCACACTCGGCTCTGCCTCATATTATACAATCCAAAGTCCCACTCGTGGAGAAATCTGTCCAAGGTCCCATTGTGGACCTCTGTCTATATGACTTACCAGATCTTCACCCTTCTTCCTCATTTCCATTGCCTGTTTTGTGATATTGGAGAAGAATTCACGAATGTCTTTGGGGAATATGTCAGTAGAAATTCCAAGCATTTCAAAAACGCTGCCCATTGCTGGGAAAAACACTGAAAAAGTGTGTGAAAAGTATGCTATTATGGGGTTTCATTTGAATTAAAGGATAGTTAGTTGAATTAAATCATGCTCTCATGGTTAACTATTAGGATAGGACATTGTTAGAAAAGTTAGGTCCCTCAAAAAGGCCAATACGTTTTAACAATTTCATTTTATTTTGGGCTAAGACATTGGCACGATCTCGTGAGACACAGCCAGTAGTGGCCTAGTCCCGGGGGGGGGGGTACTCAATTTTTTTTTGACACGGGTGTGCGGCTGGCCCTTTAACAACCCTTACCCTTGGTGAAGGGATTTTGGTCAGAAGTGGACACTTGGTGAGGGGGGTTTTGGTCAAAAGTGATCCTTGCTGAGGGGGATTTTGGACAAAAGTGTCTAGGTTTTAGCAATTTTCCCCCCTGAGGAGTCGGCCTTGGTGTAAGAATTTTGGTTAAAAGTGACCCTTGTTGCGAAGAATTTGGCAAAATGTGACCCTTTTTTAGGTGATTTTGTTGACATCTCCGAAAAGTGACCCTTGGTGAGGGGATTTTGGTGAAAAGCAGACCCTTGGTGAGGGGATTTTGCTCAAAAAGTACCCTTCCCAGCCGCACACCTGTGTATACAAAATATACCATGCCCCCCCCCCCCCGGGGGGCCTAGTGTTTGAACATTCATCTTGTCTGCAGTAAGTTGGTGATGGTATTTCCCAATCAAACCCATGGCAAGCCTACAAACTAAATCTGAAGGGAACCCATGCCATTCTTGAATCAACTCGCGATCCTTATTAGAATTTGAGAACGTTCCTGGAACATTTTTGGGAATTTTCTTGTGTCATATTCCCTGGAATTTCTTGTTACTTTGCATGAGTAAAACTCGGGAAATACACATGATCATTAAACATCCATTAGCAACATTCACTATTCTCAAGAAACTCCCGTGTCCATCTTGTGTATACAGCTTGTGCGATTCCTGAGAAATACAATAAAGTACTAACTTGTGTCATTTTCGAGTTCTGTTTGAAGTGAGGCCTTATAACATACAAGAAAAGAAACCCCTTTGAATGGTACTCAATGGGATATAACATCCTAAATCAAGAGAATGAAATACAAACATACGTAGTAGAAGAAGTTTTGGGTCTTTTGGTTTGACTAGGAATGCGCGTCTGGCGTTGTCGACAAACTCGTTGTTTCTGTCCTTCTGGGAATCGACTCGGATACCAAAGGCCGTGCTGGCAATGACATCCATGGTGTATGCCCCACAGTACCTGCAGCATTGGAAGAGACGTTAAAGATGGGTTAGGAGCTAATTTTGGGGTCAATTTAATTTTTCTTTTTTTCAACATATTTGTGTTCATACTGTCCATATAAATATGTGTTTAGGATTTTAAATCATTCAGACACATATAAATCCATAAAAAGTAGAGCAAATTATGATCAGAATGGGTCATGCGACCCGACTCTATTTCAGAAAGTGGTCTCCTGACCTGGGTTTCTCTATATCTTATGCCTTTACACACATCAGAATGATTTAAAAAGCTACACACATATTTATATGGACACTATGAACAGAAATACGTTGAAAAACTGAAAAATTAAAATCTAACCCAAATTAGCTCCTTACCCATCTTTAAGTTTATCATTCGGATACAGCAAAAAGGTAGCAAAGGTTAGGCCAGATTACAAAAAAATGTGTGTTCCATGTTACTCTACCCTTCCTAGCAAAACAGGGCCGACCCTAGACATTTTAATCTTGTTTTGAAAAAATATATTAAACAAAACAAATTCAAAACAAACTTCTAATTTAGGCCACTATAAGGAAGGATGGTTTCTCATCACCAAGCATTAACAAAATTATGATGAGGGTGTTTTTCATCTAATTTCTTTTTTTTTACTATGGGAAAAAATGTTTGGGAAAATTT